>CANSZD010003461.1:0-737500 GCA_947648045.1 Beta corolliflora | reverse complement strand
CACTTTTTCTATCTCTCTGCCAAAAATGAATCACCTACTCATTTAATGGATGATTTTTTTTATAAAAAAAAGAAGAGCAACCGTCCATTTTTTGTTTGAACTTTCAGCTTCCATTAATTTCTGGGTACTCCATTTCTTCACACTTTGCTTTGTTTTTTTTGTACTATAAATTTCGAATTCCAACTTTTGAAATTCTCCCCCTTTTTATTTTTCTAAAAAACTCTAGATTTCTGGTGTTCGAATTATTGTGCGAAGAGATTATGCGAAAAAATGGAGTATAAAAAAAAGATGGGGGTTCGAAGTCCAAATGTCACTTATGCGAAAGAACACTCATTCGTGCAGCATCCTTGAGATTGCATAATACATACCAAAAATCAAAGGGTTTAATTGAAAAAACAAGAAATAATAACTTACAGTAGTTGGAGACGACGGAGAACGAAGAGAAAGCACTCCTGTTTTGCATTGAGAAGCGTCGGAGATGGTGCTGCTGTGGTCTGTGGGAAGTCGTTGGAGTATTGGAGAAGAGAAGAGATGAGAAGAGAGAGAGAGTGTTGTGTGCGGCTGGACCGGTTTGTGTGCTACGGTTTAGTTTTAGGAAGACTCACTTACTGATCTTTACTTACTTTAGGAAATGCGAAAAAAAAAATTTTTAACAAAAACCGGGTCAACCGGTCCGGACCGGCTTCAACCGGTTTTTACCTGGACCGGACCGGTTACCCGGAATTCACTTTTTTCTTGGACCGTGGACCGGACCGGTTTCCTAGGACCGGTCCGGTCCGGTCCAAATTCCGGTCCGGTCCGGTCCCAATTCCGGTCCGGTCCGGTCCCAATTCCGGTCCGGACCGGTTTGTGTGCAGCCCTAGCTCACACCACCACACCCCCTCGCCGACATTCGCACAAACAGTCGGCGCTCCCCACTCGCGTCTTGTCCGGCATTTGCACAAAAAAACCTCTTGCCGTTGCCTTCGACCAGATCCAGGGTTCGAGATTTAGTTTTTGTCATTTTTAATTTTTTTTTGTATTGGTTGGTTCGTGATTGCATTTTTCCTATTTTTTTTGTTAATTTTAGGTTTTTTTAGTTTTATGGAATTAATTTGAGATGGTTCGAGTATAATTTGAGATCTAGGGTTCGAGATTTACTCGGTTTTTTGTCAATTTATTTTTTCGTATTTTAGGTTTTTTATTTTATTTTATTTTCTAGAATTAATTTGATTGTATGTTGTTGATTTTGTGGAATCTCCTCTTGTTGTATGTTGTTCAAAATTTGTGGTTGTTTTTAGAGTAAAGAATTAGTTCCTTTTGGTATGCTCGCTCAAATCGAAAACATTATATACACAAGTAACTGTTTTTTTGGTATATTTAGGACTTAAAAAATGCCAAAAAAACATTTTTTTGGGTCATTAAGGGCTGCGGTTTTGACCATTAACCGCAGCCCTTTATCACTTAAGGGTTGCGGTAGATGGTTAAAACCGCAACCCTTAATTGATAAAGGGCTGCGGTTTTGACCATTAAATGCATCCCTTTAGCACTTAAGAGCTGCAATCAATAACCGCAGCCCTTCGTTTTTGCCCAAGGGCTGCTACGCCAAGGGCTGCGGGCCAAAAACGTAACCCTTAGGGCTCTTTTCACCGCAACCCTTGACGTTTTTTCCACTAGGATCGCTCGTCATCTTCTCTTATTCATCATATGAGTTTCATTCGCCGTCGCTCGCCGTCGCCTACTCGCTTATACTTGTAAATTTCGTTTTTTTTTTTCAGATTTTTGTTTTCATGTATTTAATTTATTTGTAATTTGGTTCTCGTTTAGATATGAATATTAAAGTTTTTATTTTTTATTATTGTTTTTCCTTCTAATTTCATTCTTGTAATTTCGTTTAGATCCGATTGTAATTTCGTTTTTATTTTGAATTGTCATTTTTCTTTTTTAATTAATGCTGAATGTTGTAATTTCGTTTTCTTTTTATTTAATTGTTGTTTCTCGTGTTTAAAGATCTTGAAACACCTGAATGTTCTTTAAATTTTCTTTCGTTGCAATTATACTCCATGGTTGTTCACCCCCTGCTTACATCTGAATGTTTAAATTTTCTCGTAATTTTGGTTTTGGTTATTGTTGACCCCCGACATGTGGCTGTAGACATGCAGTGCAAGGCAGGCTTTTTTTTAATATCATGACCCCAAAAACTGATGCGGTTTTGCAAGAAAACCAGATCAATTAATTTGTTAACTGATCCGGTTTTCTTGCAAAATCGAACCAGTTAGTGACAAACTGATCCGATGTAAAACCGAATCAGTTTATCCCTCATAGCCGCTGCGGGCCCATCCAATCCGAACCAAAACCGGATCAATGAAGCTTTTGCCAGGATCGGATAGGCTTTTTTCCACTAGCGTATACTCTTGAATTTCTTTTGATTTCAGTTAAAGTTATTTGAATTGTATTGTCGAATTTGACTTTTTATTCAAGATAGTTTCATACTTAGATACTCAAGTTATATTAGTATGTAATTTCAGATTCAATTTCAGATTCAATTATATGGCTAGTTTGCTATCTTATTACGTATAAAATTGAAATCTTTGCTAGTTATCTATTTAGCCTAGTCTACATTATATAATAACAATTGCAACTAGTTTAATTAATTTAGGCATGCAAAGATGGTTTTAAGTTTGAACTAGAATATAATTTGAACAAGTTGTTTATACATCAATGTGCTTAAATTGGCTAGGGATTAATGATGTACTCTTAGTTTTATAATGCTTCTAGTTTCACTAGTAGAATAATTGTTTATTGCTGCGGCCATTAAGTGGCCTCTTGCGGCGGTTTTCGCTGCGCAGCAATAAAGGGCGCAGCAATAGGTAATTAATATATTGCTGCGGTTTTAAACCGCAGCAATATTTGAACATATTGCTGCGGTTTCTAGCCAAAACCGCAGTAATATATATTTTTTTTATTAAAAACGTACAACGTATTGTTGCGGTTTTGGCTAGAAACCGCAGCAATAGCTTGGCCTATTGCTGCGGTTATTGCCCAAAACCGCAGCAATAGGTCCTAGTACAGGTAAAAAAAAATTTTTTTTTTTTTGGAATTTCGCAATTAAATTTGAAAGATTAAAGCCACGCAACTAACCCATCCACTATCTACCAAATTCGCAGACAAACTAAAGATTAAATAACATGAATTTCATTAATATATAAAGCTAAAAAAACTAATTACATAAATAATACAAAAGATCAAAAAGTAAAATGAAAAAGCAAAAATAACAAAACAACTATTACAACTTAATGACTAATTACAAAAATTATAATAAAAACAAAAAAACAAGAAACTGATCTAAAAAAACGAAAAAAATCAAAAAAATCCTAAAAAGAAAAAATCTAAAAACAGATAAAAAAAACGAAAAAAATCAAAAAAAAAATCCATTGAATGAAACCCATTGCTTGTTGAGGAATTTATGTGTAGAGAAATCTGCTCACCGGGTAGATCAAGCTTTAAATCCACTGTCAACTGAGTAGCTTGAATACCATTTTCAGTTAAGGTTCCCAAAAAAATCTAAAAAGGTTCTCCGAGATTAGCGATAACAACATCGTCACCATTGAGAACCAGGCTCGTTTTTCAAACCCATTGCTCGCCACCATTGATCGTCGCTCGCCTCTCCTCGCCAACGATTCATCACTCACCGCGAAGTTTCGAAACCCATTGTTCCCGAAGTCGCCGGTGTTCAACTCGCCGCGAAGTGAGTGCCTTCGCCGGAAGACGAAGAAGAGGAGACGAAGTCACTCGTTTTTGTTCTTCAACGACGGCGAAAATAAGAGGCGAGTTGAGAGGAGAGTGAGAGGAAGAAGGACCGACGAAGAACGACGAAGAAGGACGAGGAGGAGAGAGAAAGGAGTGGCCGGCGAGTTGAGAGAAGAGTGAGAGGAGAGAGGAGAGAGAGGGGTTGAGAGAAAACGGCTGGTTAAAAAAAAATGGGGATCAATTGAACCCTAATTGCACCGTGTCTTATATTAAAAAATGGGAATATTGCCTGCGGTTTTTTGTAAAAACCGGCAAGCAATATATTAAAATATTATTTTTTAATATTATTTTAATATATTGCTGCGGTTTTTGCCAGAAACCGCAGCAATATATCTGGTCAAAAAGTCAATTTTTTTCAAAAATTTTCTGTTGAAACTATATTGCTGCGGTTTTTTGCCGAAACCGCAGCAATATCCTTATTTTATATTTTATCTTTTCTTTTTACGTGATATATTGCTGCGTATGGGTAAAACCGCAGCAATATCACCGCAGCAATAAGCAATTATTCTACTAGTGTTTGATCATTGTAAGTTGCAAAATACTTGTAGTGATTAGATTAGTTTAGAATCGATGTTTGGCCTAGTTCAATATTAATTAAAAGCAAGGAAGTATAGGGGAGTTTGGCTAATTGAACTCGTACATTTAATCTATCTAATCAATCTTGGATTTGTGAAATCAAAAGTATAATCACGGTTAGATGTTTAAGAATCTCTAAGATACTAAGAGCTTAAAATGGGTTGCTTGTCATAACTTGTAAATATTAGGTTAGTTTTATTCTTAGTTGTTGATTATTTAGATTTTCAGATTATCATCTTTTACCCCCCCAATAAATATGTGAATGTGTATATATTAGTAAATAAACATATATATTATGGTTAAATACTCTTAATTAGTTGAACTTTGATTTTGGAAACTCATAAAACCTCCTCGTGGAATCCACCCTTATTTAGCACTATACTAAACTAATTGATAATAATGTGGATACCCTTGCATACTCAAGTTGAGACGCGACATTTTACCATCATTTAGTAACAACTTTTCACTTGGGTAGTGAGATTGTGACAATATCAACTTTCCATTGTCTCTATTAATCCACATACCTAGGATGGCATCCACCTCCCCAAATCTTTCATGGAGAATTTTGAAGATATAAATAATTTTGTCAGCTCAACTTTTGACAAGTACATCCCAGAAATCAACATGTCATCCACATATTGATAAATCATGACACCATTACCCTTGTCATAAAATTTGCTATTCACACATTTGTCTGAATTGTTCAATTTGAACCCCTTAGACAACACAACCTCATCAAACTATTGATGTCATTGCTTTAGTTCTTGTTTTAGCCCATACAAAGATATAATTAGCTTCCATACTTTATGCTCTTGAGCTTTCACGAGAAACCCTTCCGGTTGTCACATGTAAACCTCTTCTTCTAATTCTCCATTCAAGTCGCCTTGACATCCATTTGATGGTTCCTAAGATTATGAATAGCCGCAAGTGCTATCAATAACCTTATAGTGGAGATTCTAGCTACGAGTGCATATGTATCGAAATAATCAATACCCAATTCTTGTAAGAAATATGAGCCACTAAATGGGCTATGAAATCATCAATAGTTCCACCCGCTTTCATTTTTTTCTTGAAAATCCATTTACACCCAATTGGTTTACACTTAGGAAATAAATCAGCTAGATACCAAGTGTTATTTCCCATGTTGAAATCCATTTCATCATCTATTGCTTCTTTCCAAAAAGTGACATCTTGAGACCTCATGGCCTCACTAAACGTTAAATGATCCTCTACCACATTAAAGATATATGGAAACTTTGTCATAATAGAACTTCATTATCCTTCAACCAAATATACATGAATATCCGGGAAAAAAATACTATCTTTCCTCACCCTTTTCCTTCTCCTAAGTAATGATGATGTTGGTGCAACATTCTCTTCAAGAGTTTTTTGATTTAATTCTCGTTCCACAATATTTTGATCAATGAACATTGGTGTTAAGATTAATATCTTTTTGTCTAGAAATTGATGAATATCTATTTTGATCAAAATTGCATCTTTAGACTCCACAATAGTGTGAATTGACCAAATGTCATTTTGTTCTATTACATAAAACCTATAGTATTTGCTATGAAGACCATACCCTTTAAAGATGCATTCAACTCCCATTTAAGCTAACTTTTCACGTTTGGGTTCCGACTCTTTTACAATTGCCCTATATCCCCAAACATTGAGATAACTCAAGTTTGGTTTTCTTTTACACCAAAGTTCATATGGGGTTACCACATTCTTTTTCATAGCAACTCAGTTTAAAATATAATAAGTCGTTAGAATAGCTTTTCCCCAAAATCAATCACTCAACCTTGAATAGGATAATATCGAATTTACCCTTTCTTGTAAACTCCTAATTTTCTTTCCGCTATATTATTTTGTTATGGTGTATAAGCTGTGGTTGTTTCATGTATTAATGCCAATTGATTAGAAATAGGGATATTATCTCAGATAACCCTGACATATAGGCATTTTTCCCAAATAACCCCGACATATTTTTTTTTTCTTAGATGACCCTAAACTTGTATTTTGTCATTAAACCTGACGGAATTGTTAACGGCGTTAACTATTTTCAAACAACCCAACTTACTGCCTTTTAAAAAAAAACCAAACTCATCTCTTTCTCTCTCTTGTTCTTCATCTCTTCTCAAGCATTCATCAATGGTTTCCACCACCTCTGAAACCACCACCCTCCAACCGGAACTCCAGCCAACCCCGAACACCCTTGGCCCATCCCCGGACACCCTCAACCCATCCCTAAACACCCTCGGCCCAACCCCGAAACCCATTAACCCCTCCCACGTTTCCCTCCCTCACTCACGCTCCTCACCTACCACCCCTGAACCGGCGACCCAACACTTGAACTCACGCACAACCAACGCACCCAACCACCCTCCAATGGCGCACCACCAGCGAACCCAACCACCCTCCACAGGCGCACCACCAGCGCGCCCCTCGCGCACCACTCGCGCGCCCTCGCGTGCCCTCGCGCACTCCTTTTAGCCACTGACCTACCTCCCCCACCTCCGTCGCACCACAACCCACCTCCCACCACCAGTCTGCCGGCTCACCTGGCGCCCCTCCACCGCCTGCTGGGTAGCCGCCTCATCCCCTAGCAGCAAAACCCTATGTTTTGTAATTGATTTGGGGATTTTTGCATTGATTTAAGGATTTAAGGATTGTTACTCTTGCACAAGAAGGATAAATTGAGACGAAGACATGATAGGGGATGAAGAATATAAGAGAGAGGATGAATAACACAATTTTTTTTAATATAAAAAAAGTGTTTTATTTATAAATGTCAAAATAGTTAACGTCGTCCAATATTCCGTCAGGTTTAATGACAAAATACAAGTTTAGGGTCATTTGAGAAAAAAAAAATATGTCAGGGTTATTTGGAAAAAAGCCTATTTGTCAGGGTTATCTGAGATAATATCCCTTAGAAATAAGTTCAATCATAGTATTCGCCACCTTTATCATTATAAACCTTTTAATCTTGTCACTTAGTTGCAATTCAACTTCATTTCCATAAATCTTAAACTTATCAAGGGCTTTATCCTTAGTAACACAAGTATACAGAACAAAATCGTGATTGGTCATTAATAAAAGTTATCATGTGAATCTTGTTCCCTCATGACAGTGCTATGAAAATCACATAAATCACTGTACACCAAATCAAGCAATACAGTATACCTTTCCATATTATTTGGACATATTTTCTTGTTATCTTTGTTAACATGCATGTTCTACACGTCTCTATACTTGGATCAAATGAGGGAATCAAATCATGTTTAGACATGACATGCATACAACTTTTTGTAGTTAACGTGAGCAAGTCTATTATGCCATAGAGAGGAGTTGTCATTCACAAGAAACAAAGAGTATTTCCAGCATTAATAATACTTAGTTTGAACATGCAATTACATAGATAACCTAAACTAACAAATGCACCATCCTTAAACAATATGAACTTATGCGCTTTAAACACCATCATGAAGCCTACTTAATTCAAGGTAGCACTAGAGACTAAATTTCTCCTAAGTTCCGGAACATAAATACATCTCTTAAAATAAGAGGTTTTCCGGAACTAAAAGCTAATTCTAATTTTCCTATACCTAGAACTTTAGCCATAGAATCATTTCCCATGTAACGAACTTCTCCATTGTCAACCTCCTTGAAGGTCTTGCATAGAGACCGCTCCTTGCATACATGTTTTGATGCTCTCGAATTGATCCTCCATGAACAATCATCCTGTACAAAAAAGATCTCAGTTTTTATACACACATAATTCATATTTGAATTAAGTGAAACTTGTGCACACATACCTCATTTGGTATGGGTTTAGCTTGACTCGCCATTCCTGCCATTCTTCTTGCTCATTTTCTTCTCCCAAATGGTGCAATCCTTATTGAAATGACCGGGTTTGCCACACTCCCAACAACCTCGTTGAGTATCTCCACTATACTCAGGCTTCTTGACACATATAGTTTCCTTTGGTGAAGTTGCTATCCCTCTTCTTAGGATTACAAAACTCTTTTGACTTTCCATCCTCCACCATGTTATCGGTTAAAGAAATAAAATTAACATCCTTTTGTCCATCTTGGATCCGAATGCCCTCTTCAATCCGAAGATGAGCACCCAATTGTTTAACATCCATATCATCTTTATTCTGTTTAAGAGAATTCATAACATCTTTCGAAGTAGGTGGCAATTTGTCAATTATAGAAGAAACGACTCAGGTCTTATCCGTGCATATGTTGTTTTGTTTAAAACTCCCTAACATTCTTTGAATTTCTTGAAATTGCTCCAGCAAAGGCCTTGAATCAACCATTCTAAAACTATTAGAATTACTAAAAAGAAATTTCTCGCTAGATGCATCTTCGACCGTATACTTGCTTTCAAGTTCATCCCAAATAATCGTAACAGACTCTACAAATTGATAAATATCAAACAAAGCATCGGATCGGACACCGTTAAGGATATGAACACGAAATATGTAATCATGGTTCTCCCAACAGTTGCTCTTCCTAGTTGCTTCTGTGGTTTCATTTGCCACTTCCTCGAGCTTTGGAGTATTAAGGACATACTACACACTAAGAGAAGTAAGGAGGAAATACATCTTTTGTTGCCATGTTCTAAAACCAACGCCTTAAAACTTCCCGACTTTGTGAAAAGTTACAGACATTTCACGAATCATAGCCATCTTTGAAGTATAATGGTTTTGGATTGTTAGAACAAAACAGTGAACAAGGGTCTCAAAGATGATATTCTAGGAGTGATAGGACTTGCCCAAAAGCAATGTTCCAACCCTACACTTGAGCATGGATGACACATAATCTACTCTCGAGATACAAACAAGAAGAACAATCTTCACGTTCACTATGAACACTGTCAAAAGGAAACAAATGTATTGTGGTATTTGTGATGAAGAAAAAACTGATTAATTCTCTTAATCTTGTTATGCTTTTAATATATGGAGTATATCTCTTGATCCATTCATAATGAGTGATGTCTCATATATATATATATATATATATATATATATATATATATAGAGAGAGAGAGAGAGAGAGAGAGAGAGAGAGAGAGAGAGAGTGTGTGTGTGTGTATGAAATGTACTCGGAAACAAGCAGTTACACGGACGAAATAACGAAAATCGTTCAAAGGATCAAACATCGTTTAGCGAGAAACGTGATTTTGGCAATGTGGAGCTTACGCTCCCCTCTGGAGCGGATGCTCCATGGAAGAGCGCGCGCTCCTTCATGGAGCGGCACTCCATGAGACTGAATCCACCATTTCGTCTTTTGCTTAATTCCTGCCAAACTCGAGTGAATGCTCTATCATCGAGGCGATGCTCCACATCAAAAAATGTCTATACCCTACGTTGGTTATGCCACATCACCTTAACCACTCTACTTAAACTAACGTAACATGAATCAAATTGCAGAAATACTCTACTAAATCTCAAACATTAATGGCTATAACCCGTTATTTGCATGGTTTCGTAAGACAAAATGAAGGAGTCACTGTTGGTTCTTTGTAAGGTACGACTGTTGTGCATTTATCGATCTTAATATTCCATACCCTAACACAAATTTTAGTATAATTTAAGATCTCAAATCCTTTTCTTTTGCTGGAACCTATATGAAAATTTGAAGCATTGTTTTAGATAAGAAGGATCTGATAGCCGTATTACCTATCGAATTTTGTCCTTGCTATTTATTCCACTAAGTTGTTTGGAGTTTTTGCAACTCCATAGCAACATAAGGAGGAGAGGGGAGTGTAAAAATGAATCTCTTATAAACCTTTCTTAACTTCTATTGGAAAGGGCAAACACTATACAACTGTAACGCCCCGACCTCTAAACATCATATTTAAGTTAACTAATCCATCATTAGCAGCGAAATTTATATTGTCGGCGCCGTACTGTCGCACTTTTCGTTCGGGAAAATACAAGGCAAACATTCTTTCATGAAACTAAACATGTTATAATCATTGAAACTCATAAGCAACTTAAATATATAGTTATAAATAAGGAAGCGTAGATAATTATGTAGTTATAGATAAATTGAGTTCATGTTCTAATGATCATAAGTTTATATTACACAACCAACATAGTTTTCATAAATATAAAGTAGTTGACCATCCTCACTTCTAAGCCGTCCCGTCACCTTCAACGGTACCTAAAACCAGAAGCAACATCTTGAGTCGAAGCTCAGTAACATACTACCCTAACAACTTAAATTCATTACAAAATCCATAATGCAATAACAATAAGGTGAACAATCATAAGTGGCATCTTGATTATTCAAAAGTTCCCATTATCTTTCCATCTTTTAACATGGTAACTTGCGAGTGCATAGACTTGCGGAACCTCTCCCACCTTGCAATGATCCTCAAGGAACCTGACTCCCTTGTTGGATACACCACTCGCACCAAAATAGAGTAGAAACAAAACTTGCGGTACCCCTCAAGGAGCTTGACTCCCTTGTTGGGTGTACGGCAAGTGTGAAGGTACGTGCACGATCATAAAGTAGATAATTATCATTGCGTAACATTATACTGTTAGAATAGTTTCGAGTTGGTCCAAACTTGGAAGTTTGTTAAACTTCTTTTATTGTTGTCCCACATTGGTGGTGGAAGAAGTTGTAACCCAATTTATATAGAGAAATGTTCTGTAATGTGTTAAACATGTTATGGAGAAGATAGTGGACAATCTCTCGCGCGCCGCTGCCGCCGTCATTTATCGGTCAGTCGTCGCACGGTGCCAGCCGGCCCGGCCCGGCTCGGCTTGCACTAGTAGAAAAATGAGAATTTGTGTCGCTCTATTTTCGTCGAACAAAATAACAACTAACGCAAATGCTCAGGAACAGACGATTTGCGTCGGATCCTAGTCAAAATCCGACGCAAATAACCAAAGAAAATGAATAAAAAGAAGATTTGCGTCCGACGTGCACAAAGGTGCGACGCAGATGATTAAAGCCCAAGGATGTAGATTCAACAATGTGCGTCGGACGTGCACTTAGATACGGCTCAAATGATTAAAGCCCAATTTGGATCCACCAATGTGCGTCGGATGTTACTTAGAGTGCGACGCAGATGAGGCCCAATATAATTGTAAACGCGCGCTTCTTCCTTCCTTTTTATTTACAAACCCCACCAACTTATTCCTTCCTCATCTCACGCAGCCGTCACTCTCTCCCTCTCTCTCCTTCTCTCTTTCCAATCTTTCTTCCTTCAAATACTGAATTCTTATAATTACATCTCAATTATTGTCGCCGGAAATTAGATTCATCCTCACATCGCCGGAAATACTGATTTCGTGGTTGTTTGTCGTCGGATTCGTTCTTTCATCTCACTCCCCGATCTTGATCTTCATCAGAAAAAACGGTAAATCCCTCGTGAACTGCAATTCGAACATAGTGAATTGTCACAAGCATGTGGCATGTTTTCACGAATTGCATTCCGTACCAATTTTGTACCAAGAATTAGGTAATATTGGGTTAGTCTATGAAATTGACAGCAGATGGAAATTTGGGTAACTTTGTTTATTTTTGGTTGAGTTTAAACGATAACTTTGTTCTTTCATCTCCATTGCCTTTTTCCCCTTCATCTGTGTTTCAATTTTTTTCGCAGATAAATTTTCTCTTTTTCTTTTACTTTTTTTCGTCTGTCTTCATTTTTCATTATCCCTGTCTCAATTTTTCAACATCTGTTTGAAGACCTCCTCGTTTTTCATTTTCGTCTGTGTTAATCGATGCTGGTGCATTTGTTCGAATTATAGGAACAAGAAGGAAGATCAAGATTTAAAGGAAGCTCCAAAATTTTTGTACTATATTAGTTATTGATAGATTTGTTTCTATGAATTGTTGTATTACATATGTTATGAAATTCCAAGTATTTCTACAAATTATTGCTTTATTGTTTATTAGTTTTCTTTGATTTTCCATCCTCTCTACAAATTCTTTGTTGTTCTTTGAATTTCATTTTTTTGGAGGTTTTTGTTTGGTTGTGGGTTGATTTTATAAAATTTATTTTTTTTTAAAAAGGGCAATTTGCGTCGGTTGGAGGACTACGTGCGACGCAAATGAGTGGCCTGGGCTGCTGCTCGTCTCCCATCTGCGTCGCATGCTGAGCAATGTGTCACGCAGATGATACACCATTTGCGTCGCACATTGCTCCTCATGCGACGCAGATGGGAGACGCAATGCCTATGGGATGCAGGGGGGAGGGGTCATGTGCGTCGCATGTTGGGCAGGGTGCGATGCAAATAGCCAATCAACTGCGTTGTGTCCTTATCCGATACAGATCCTGTATCCTTCATTTGCGTCGAGACCTGTGCCATCGAACCAATGTCCGACGCAAATGGTGGTCCTAGGTCCGACGCAAATTGACAATTCTGTACTAGTGTTGGTACGGTGCGCGCGTATGTGACTGTTATTTTTGGGGCTCACTTGGTTTAATATTTTGACTATTTCAATTCTATTGGCTGTTACACTTTGTAACATTTTTTTTATTAATTTTACTTATTTGCTGAGTTACTTCTTATGGATGTTGGAGATTTTCTATTAATCCATCAGTTACGTTTTCCCATTTTGCTCCTATAAATTGCCCATGTTCTCTTTAGAAAATATACAACACAATTATTTCTCCCTCTATTCACCAGAATACTATTTCTTCTATTTCCTTATGTTCGAGTTTAGTTCCCACTCCATCTACCGGAGTGCGCCGGTTCGTGGAGGAGGCGTCAACCCTTGAGTCGGTGCCTGCTATCCAATCGCACTTGTTGTGGAGGTTTATCGACTTAGGGCAGTGACCATATCACGACGTCTCGATTTTCAGATAAGTTATTACGGTTTTTCTCTACTAGTTCCTACAATCTATGTCGATATTCTGTTCGGTGCTAGTACTATTCATTCGACATGGCTGCTGAAAATATTTATGTTGCTCAACCTAATAATACTCTTATTACCATACCCTAAAAGATTGTCCGTGATTTGTCCAAATATGAACCTTTGAATGGAAAGAACTTCAAACGCAGGTCTGAAAAAATATCCTTCTATTTCTAACAATATGATATTGATTATGTGTTACTTGAGGAGATTGTTCTTGATGATTCTGCCACCGGTTATGATACTAATAAAGCTAAAGGTAATAGTACTGTTCGAGGAATTATGTTGCATTACATGGATAATTCATTGTTTGATATTTACTGTAAATGTAACAGTGCTACATAAATATGGACTGCTGTTGATACTAAGTATGGTTCTGATGATGTTGGTACGAAGAAGTATGATGTGGCTAAGTGGCTTAAGTTTGAGGTCATAGATGACAAGCCTATTATGGATCAAATTCATGAATATGAAAATCTGGTTTCTTTGATCATTGCTAAGGCATGTCAATCTGTGATCACTTTCAAGCTAATGCTCTCATTGAGAAGTTACCTTCTTCTTGGGAAGAGTACAAGAAGAATCTGAGGTACAAAAAAAAGGATATGAAGCTGCAAGAATTGGTCGCTCGTATCAAGATTAAGGATGCTTACAGGAGCCAAGAACGTAACGTGTCAAAACTAATACTTCTAACTCGGTTATTATAGCTGAATTTAAATATTCAGGTACATACAAGAGTGGTGACCAGAACAACAAGCGCAAGAGGTTTAATGGAGAATGCTTCAACTGCCACAAGAAAGGAGACATTTATGCCCATTGTCATGCTAGGATTGCTAGTGAGAAGAATGGAAACAAAGGTAACAAATGCAACAAGAAAAGGAAACTCCAATAAGGTTCGGGTCCACGACAAAGGAAAGGTCCTCTGAAACTTACTTCTGGAAAGACTTTATTAACATCCCGCACTTTCGAGCTGCTAGCTAATCACACTTAGTAATCATAAATCTCAATTATCATTAATTAAACCTCAATTAGGCAATAATCAACAACAAAGTATAACTCACGTTATCAATCCTGGATTCTGGGATATGACCCATAATACAACAACTCAAAATAGTTTATACAACCTCATGAATTTAACCAATAAATCTCCAAATGAGTACAATAATATATCAAAAGAACATTTCTCAATAAAAATATGATCTCCATCATGGGTTGAACTAGATATCTCTCTTATCATAACTTACGATCATTATTTCCCTCTGGACCCAACTACCCAACTAACCTGCAAAATTACTAACAACGAACTCTGCCCCCACCACAACAGGTGCCAAGAACAAAATCAGCGAAGCTGAGTACACACTGTCTAACCAGAAAATCTTTTTGTCTGAAGTGTTCTTCCTCCCCAAAACACATTCAGAAAGCTTACTTATAACTTTACAAATTCATACTCAGTGTCATATCCCAAAAGACTTACTGCTAGCTCCAATAGTATCATAACATTCCCAACATATAACCAAAGTTTCTTCAAAAGAATTTCCAAAGGTGCTTCTAAATTATATAATTTAACTTTAATCTCAACTTCTTCCCCACGCAAACACAGAACGTAACATTTAGTTCATGAAGTTAGAAACTCTTATTCCTCGAAGCCGTAGGATAAAATCCTCAAAATTTATATCGGGAGACTTCTTCCTTTTGAAGACTATCTATAATTTACATACACAATATAAATCATGAATTGTCTAACAAATATATTGATTGTACTTGATATGTCACTCTAGAGTCAAATCCATTTGTAACTTACATGTACTTGAAATAACTCATATGCCGGATTTAGTGAGAACATAATCTAGTTCATGACCTTGTTAAGCACTTTTGAAAATATGGCAACATACTTACTCCCTAGAATGTGTTTCATAAACTCAACTTGAGAGGACCATATATTGATAAACATGTCGTAGACTCCCAGTTATAAACTCATCTATAAACAACCATAATTTTTAAATAAAAGCTTCATTATACAAATCATCCAACATCTTATTTAATACTTCTGAGTCTCATAAGCAAGCATGTTTAGTACAATGAATGTTAATACTTAAATGGCATAAGTTTAGATCATATCGTGCAAATTTAGAATTCATAGACTTAGCGTACTTCGCAATAGAAGGTTTAATATAGTAACACCCAATTTGTAACAATACACTAATTGGTGCTGAAATACTCCTTTATAAAACCAGTCAATGTATGAAACATCTCAAATAATTGAAGCTTAAAGCTTCCGAAAGAACATTGTAAGTTAACGATGAACATCAATTCTTTCAGAGAACTCTCATGATCATACTAAAATACCACTTTCCAAATAAAAAGTGGATGGACAATGTGTACCTTATTCGATCTCCGAAAATAGCTTTAAAATCCTTAACCAAACTCCCAATACTCCATTATTCTTCAACCTCGTCATCCGGTTCCGTTCTTATAACCCATTACCAATCACCTCAAGCGACAAATAAAAATTCATTAGAAATTTATTCATGAGTCCCTCTATATAAAATAAAAACTCATCTCATTAGTTCTTATTAGTATTATCTTTCCTAATACTTTAGTAATCAAACTTAAACCTTCATGAGCCATTCCTTAATACAATAACGATAATGATAAACATCTTCTTTTGTTAAATTTTAAATCAAGAAACCAACCCAACTAATCACTCTTATTGAAACTCCTTTCCTAATCCAATTTGACACTCATCTTTCACCAAATTGCAAAATATCAATAAAACTTTACCATCATAACTTTCGATAATAAAACCAACTTGAATTGCTCTTTTTCAAAGGCGATAAACTATAAAGACATAACCAATACACAAACTAATTCATTTATTAAAAAACTAAAATGAGTATGTATTATCAGATTTCATTCCTTTCAAAAACAAGAAGCGAGGTTGTTTGACTTATAGTCAAAATAATGATGTTAAACTAACTTAATACAACATTAGTTAGCTTCCAATTCATAAATTGATTTTGCAATCGAAATCGAGATTTAGAACTAAAATACTAATGAAAGTCTATAGATAGTTAAACCCATATAAATCTGACTCTAATTGATGAAATCAGAGTACTAACTTAAACCCAAATTTGTACCTTGCCAAATAAATCATAATTGGGCAAGAGAATTGAACTAAGTACACCAGCAACATCAACACGGAAACGAACCCTTGGCGAGGTCTCAGCAGCGGCAGAGTCGGCCAATAATGCCAACAGAACAACGCAACACGCAGCCAAAGAAGAAGGGGAAAACATACAACAAAAATGGAACCAACGAAGCCACCCACAAATCAGGTAAACCAGAGGGGAGAGAAAGAATGGGCAACAACATTAATACACAACAACAGCTATACCGAAGCAATAACACCACGCCAGAAGTAGTGATGGCCAGCAACGCGTAACTCCGACAAGGCGAGAAGCGGTGCCAGCAAGCCACCAAACCCGAAAAGGAGGAAGAAGGGTTCGAGCAAGGAAGAGTGTACGAGAGAGAAAAATACTGAAATTGGGATTTTGGAGTTTTGGGGTTTTGGGGTTTCCCTTCTTCCACAAATTTTGGGTTTCTTGTTATTTGGAATACTTCCCCCAATGAGTTGGGTTACAATATTCTTATAAGAGGAGGAAGAATGCTGAAGCTTCTAGCTTCTTCAATAAAGCCACAAAGAGAGAAATCTTTTTTTTCCATATAAATCAATCAAGGCTGATTACGTAAATTCATAATTTTAATCCAAAAAAATCAGATTTGAACTTTACCTCTGTAATATTTTTTTTTAAAGCAATTGCAAAATACATAGTCAAGCTTCTAATATATAATTACTCTTAATTAAAGCACTTTAAAAATTGAGCTGTTACACTGTAGCTCTTGAAATGTGTTATATGTCCCTAATGTGCGTAGGAACATTATTTCTAGGTCTTTACTTAATAATGCTGGTGTTAAGCTTTCTTTTGATTCTGGTAAATTAGTATTGTCTATGTTTGGCTAGTTTGTTAGCAAAGGCTTTTGTAATGGTGGTCTGTTTGTTTTGGACGTTTAAATGAATGCATCATCCTCTTCTGCTTATATTGTTGAATCTGTTGATACTTGGCATTCTAGACTTGGACATGTTAATGTTAAGTCCATTAAGCGCATGCATATAGCATTAATTTAATTCCAAACTTGGCCATATCTGAAATGCAAAATTGTCAAGTGTGTGTTGAGGCCAAGTATCATAAGAAACCTTTCAAGGAAGTAACCAAAAGGCAAATGCAGTTGTTAGAAATAATACATACTGATCTTGTGGACTATAAGAATGTTCTGAGCAAATCTGGGCATAAGTATTATATAACCTTTGTTGATGATTGTTCGAGGTTCACTAGAGTTTATTTTCTGAAAAGCAAAGATGAGGCCAAGGGCATGTTTTTGATTTATAAGACCGATGTTGAAAACCAACTAGATACAAATATCAAGCCACTTAGGTCTGATTGTGGTGGTGAATATGGTTATTACTTTCTTGCTGATTTTTGTCAGAAAAATGGTATTGTTTATGAGCTTTCTGCCCCTTATACTCCTCAATAGAATGGGATAGCTGAGAAGTAAAATAGAACTTTGAAAGATATGATGAATGCAATGTTGATGTCCTCGGGTTTATCTGAATTTATGTGGGGGGAAGCCATTTTATCTGCTTGTTATGTTTTGAATAGAGTTTCTCACAAGAAAGTAGAACAAACCCCTTATGAGTGGTGGAAAGGTTATCCTCCTAACCTGAATTTTGTGAAAGTGTGGGGTGCTTGGCTAAGGTTCCTGTATCTGCATTCAAGAGGGATAAGATTGGACCTAAGACTGTTGATTCTACTTTTGTTGGTTATACCCGAATAGTGCAGCTTATAGGTTTATGGCCAAGGATGCCAAATCTGGTTTTATGGTCATATTTTTGTGTCGAGGTAAGCTGAATTTTTTGAGGATGTATTTCTTTTGAAGTCTTCTAGACTTGTTGATGTTTCTTTGGAGTCTTTACCTTCTTCATCTTCTCCTCATGATGTGCTTGATGTTTCTAAAAATGTTGTTGAAGCCTCTTTTGAACCTAGGAGAAGCAAGAGACCTAGAGTTGAGACCAGTTTTGGACCTGATTTTATTACTACTTTTTTTATAGAGTATGGTGATGATATTGACGAGTCTTTTGTATCTGCATTTATTGTTGAAGATGATCCTAAGGCCTATGATGAGGCCATGAGATCTGTTGATGTTGTGTTATGGAAGGAAGCCATTGATAGTGGTATTGAGTCTATTATGTCTAACCATACTTGGGAGGTTGTGGATTTATCTTGTGGATGTAAACCTATAGGTTGTAAGTGGGCTTTCAGCAAGAAACTCAAGTCTGATGGATCCATTGATAAGTTTAAGGCCAGACTCGATGCTAAGGGGTTTACTCAAACGAACGATTTTGATTACTTTGATACCTATTCTCCGATTACTATGATTGCCTCTATTAGGGTGTTATTTGCCATTGACTCTATTTATGGTCTTTATGTGCATAAAATGGATGTGAAAACTGCATTTCTGAATGGTGATCTTGATGAGGAAATTTATATGGAGCAACGTGATGGTTTTAGGATTCTTGGTCAAGAGCATAAGGTATGTAGACTTGTAAAGTATTTGTATGGCCTGAAACATGCTGCTAATAAGTAGTGGCATGAGAAGTTTGATAGTGTTATTTTATCCCTTGGTTTTAGAACTTGTGATGTTGATTCATGCATTTATGTGAGATCTGAGTCTTCTTATTCAGTGATTATTGCACTTTATGTTGATGATGTGCTCATTTTTGGTACTAGTATGTGAGTTGTTAACCCAACCAAGTCCTTGCTCAAATCTTCCTTTGACATGAAAAAGATATGTGTGAGGTAGATGTGATTGTGGGAGTTAAAGTTGAGAAGGCTACTTTTGGTTTTAGACTTAGTCAAGCTCACTATGTCGAAAAGGTTCTTAAAATGTATGGTTATTTTGATGTGGAATCCGTTCGAACTCCTTATGATGCTAGTATGTCTTTGAAGAAGAATTCTTCTAGTAGTGTTAAATAAGTTGAGTATGCTAAGATTATTGGGAGTCTTATGTTTTTGATGAATTATTCTCGTCCCGATATAGGTTATGCAGTCAGCAGAATTAGCAGGTATACTCGTAACCCCGGTCATGATCATTGGAATGCTTTTGTTCTGTTGCTTAAGTATCTTATAGGGTCTATGAGCCTTGAAGTGTGTATAGTGGTCATCCTCCTATTTTGGAGGGATATTGCGATGCTAACTAGATCTCGGAGGATGATGATATACACTCTACCGGTGGTTTTGTGTTTACTTTAGCAGGAGCAGCAGTGTCTTGGAAATCCTCCAACCAGACATGCATTGTAAAGTCTACAATAATGTATGAGTTTACTGCTTTGGAGATGGCTGGTTAGGAATCAGAGTGGTTGAGGAATCTTGTGGATGATGTTCCTTTGTGGGAATAGCCAATGCCATCTATTTTACTTCATTGTGACTCACAATCGGCCATTCATATTGTCAAGAATAAGGCGTACAATGGCAAGAGTTGGCATATACACCTAAGACATCGTGTTGTTTGTAATTTGATTAAATTTGGTGTAATCTTTCTTGACTATGTGAGGTCAGAGAGAAATTTAGCAGATCCATTGACTGAAGGTCTAAACAGGAAACTAGTTCCAGAAATTGCTAAAGGAATGGGGTTGAACCCGCCTATGTAGTAGCCCATGATGGATACCCAATCTGATTTACTAGATTCAATGTGGTCAACCGAAGTTGTGGAGCTATTGCATGTAATCATGTCGATGATAAGAACCTTGAGGTATTACTCAAGTATCATTATTGTATGTTGTACCCTTTAGCACGTTTATACTTCATGGTTCAAGATGAGATCCATAACCCTTGTTGGGGTGGTGTGAGCAGTACACACTTGATCGACTCACCTACGTGATTTTGGCGACTAGCCACCTCCTATGAGCATGGACGCGGGCTATTCTCTAAAGCAATCATGAGACACGGTTGTTATGGCTTAATGTTGTACATGCGGGAACTGATACTAGATTTCACTTAGTTGCAGGTTCAAGACTTTCTTCACCTAGCCATGTTTTTTCTCAATTTTACTTTACTTTGAAATCGGCAGAAGTTTAAACCAAGTGGCAGATTGTTAGAATAGTTTGGAGTTGCTCCAAACTTGGAAGTTTGTTAAACTTCTTTTGTTGTTGTCCCACATTGGTGGTGGAAGAAGTTGTACCCCAATATAAATAGAGAAATGTTCTATAATGTGTTAAACATGTTATGGAGAAGATAGTGGACTCCCTCTGTCACTCAGTCGTCGCACGCGCGCTGGCCGCCCCTGCTCGTTACGCATGTGTGTGACTGTTATTTTTGGGGGCCACATGGTTTAATATTTTGACCGTTTTAATTTTCTTGGTTGTTGCACTTTGTAACGTTTTTTTATTAATCGTCATTATTTGCTGAGTTACTTCTTATGGCTGTTGGAGATTTTCCATTGATCCATCAATTACGTTTTCCCATTTTACTCCTATAAATAACCCATCTTTTTTTCAGAAAATATACAACACAATTCTTTCTCCATCTGCTCACCAGAATACTATTTCTTCTATTTCCTTCTGTTTGAATTCAGCTCCCACTCCATCTACCGCAGTGTGACGGTTCGTAGATGAGACGTTAACCCTGGAGTTGGTGCCTGCTATCCAATCATACCAGTTGTGGAGGTCTATCGACTTAGGGCAGTGATTATATCACGTCGTCTCGATTTTCAGATAAGTTATTATAGTTTTTCTCTACTAGTTCCAACATATAGTGCCAGAACATCTTTCACTTTCATTTATCATATTTCGTTTATTTAACATTTATCAGAATAAGCCTTCAAACTTCCATGAATCATAATTGAGCATCAATAACTTATAAGCTCATAATATATGTAAGAATTTCTGAAACTCATTCGTAAACAATTCAAGTATCCCACAATCCATATAGAGAATCACGTGAACAACCTTTTTAACATAATTATAAACATCATTTCATAAACACATTTTGAAGGGAATCATGTGTGTTAGCAATAGATCTTATTACCTAGATTCCTGCTTAATAACCTCGAAAGCTAGGGGAGGTTGTAATATCCTTTCCTTTTAATCTAACCAATAAATTAGGCAGCGAAAAAATAAATATTCATTTTATTTTAACATTTAGACCTTTAGTTATTACTATTACATTCATTATTAATAAGTGATTTTATTGCTAAAGATTATTCGTTTACTTGCAGGGCGGTACCCCCACCCCCGCATTGCGGATTATGCAGTCCCCCACCCCTTGCACTTTGCGGTACCCCTACGCACACGAAGCAGCCACCCATCCCCCAAACCCCCATACTGCCCCACCGCCGCCCACACCCCCAGACCATCGCCCCCACCTACCCCACCCTTCACCACCTCCTCTCCCCCTTCGCGCCCCATGCCTCCCTCACTCGTCGCCTCTCCTCCCTTTGCTCTCCCTTCGTCCCTACGCCCCGCCGCCACCACCCTCCCATCCCCACCCTCGCAGCCGTAGCCCCCACCCTACCCTCCAGCCCCATCCTCTTCCATCTTACCCCTTGCCCCCCTCCCCCTCCCTCGCCCCTCCCCTCCTCTCCCTTCGTCCCCCGCCCCGCCGCCGCCCAAACCCCTGCGCAGGCTTCCCCCTCCCCACCACGCGCAGCCCTTAACCTAGTATTCTTCTTCCTCTTTCTCCTTTCCTCTTCCCCTATTTTGAAATTTCGAATTTTTCATTTTTTTTCACTATTATTCATGGAAACGAAATTTTTGTTATTTTTCCATGGAGGAAAGAATTTCCGTTTCCACCGTGGTGTGACCGAAAAACGGTCGTTTCCTCCATGGTGGAAACCAAAAACTGGTTCGGTTAATGCTAAAAAAATTCTGAAATTTAAATACTTTTAAATAAAAAAAGTTTAAACAAATATTTAAAATACGTATAAAAATACGGATGGTAAATATTAAACCCCAAAAACATTGTAGGAGAGAGAAACATAAGGTAGGTGGGAAGGTTTTAGGTGGATTAATAAAGTGGGTGGTGGAGTATATATATGAGGTAGAAAATTTTAAAAGGTTGATGTGATAAGTTATCATATCTCTATTATATAAGTCAATGGGGAGCTATGGTGTCCCCCCTATAAAAAGACATTTTAACCCTTAATTTAACAAAAAATATTACCTATTAAGATTTTCCTTAATCATAGCCCATCCTGATTTAAAATATGAATATCAAGGGAATTTTAAAGTTGCTAATATAAACCGTCATAAAAATATGTGTAGTGAAAGGAAAGTTAGTGATTACAGAATAAATTAACATAACTAAAGCAATTTTCAAATCAATTACAAACCCAAAGATATAAAATTTTAATTCTACTTAAACTTTTAAATGCAACAACAATACCAACATCAATTAACAAGTCATAAAAATACCGAGAAAACAAAGAGGATAATCTTATCATTTTTATTTCCAGGGATCGATAATCGTCGTGTGTGTCAGTTAGTACAATTTACCCTTTAATTTTTTTCGAAATCGTAGTTCTCATTTGTGTTAGTTAAGATAATCTTATCATTTTACTTTTTAGGAGAAATATATAATGATTAAAAATAAAAATAAGCTCATCTATATTATATAAGCCAAAACAGGTGCATGTGATGTTTACTTAAAAATATAGTAATATAAGTTCCTCGTATATTCATTACTAATAAATGACATGGTCAATTAAACGCCATTGCATCCTATCATGTGTGATTTTTTTAATCCATCGCATAGTAATATGCAATCAAAACAGAAGTTATGGAAAATTTCTCACAAATTAAGCAATGACAAAACAACTTGACATAATGACGTTCAATGAAATTTTGACATAATAAACAAAATACTCAATCAAGGGGTAGTTGGAGTAACAAAGTGCAAATTCTCGCACTAGAATTGATGCATCGATTATGATGTTAAATATTAATTAAGTTTGTAAATTCTAAGTGTATAATTACATAATTAGGACGAAGTTATACTTTTTGGTGCATCCTTATAAATTAGTAAACAAATTAAATAAGTAAATCGTGCACGGCTCTTGTATAATATTGGGAAAAATATCACCATATAATTCAAGTTTAGGCTTTCTTTTCAAAATCAATTTTGGTTTATCTATCAATAATCTCAAGTTTGCTGATATCCTTACCATATCGGTCTTGGCTACTTATTGTTAGAGAAAAATACAGTAGAACAAGGATCTCAAAGATGAACACGATGTATGTGAATCTTTTAGGTATGTAATCACTTTCCCAAAAGAAGTATTCCGACCCTATACTGAGCATGGGTTGCATGGAATCCTCATTCGAGATACAAAGAAGAACAACAATGTTCTTGCTCACTAAGTACAATGTCAATTAAGAACAAATGTGTGATTTAGGTTTATGATGATGAATTTGTTTTTGTGCTTGTGTTTGAGAGAGAGTTTCTAAACATTCAATATGTGAGAAGAGTCTCATATATAGATACAGTAGAATTATAAAGCCTAAACATATCGTCAAAAAGACAATAACCGCTCAACGCAAACAAGCACCGCTTTGCGAAACTGGAAAACTGACGAACTGGAGCTTGCGCTCCCCTATGGAGCGCACGCTCCACGGCCTTGTCATGCCATTTTCATCAACTTCCAGCTTCCTGATAATTTTAGGCGAGCGCTCTATCATAGGAGCGAACGCTCTTCACCGATAGCCTCTATATAAGTTGTTAAGTCACAACACCTTAACCAATCGACTTATACAAACGTAAATGAATCTAACCATACAAATGCTCTAAATCTCCAACAATCCTTCCCCATTTAGAGTATTTAAAAGATTATTGCACAACATCACCATAACAAAACAATCTCATGCATAAATGAAAGTGTACATAGACTTGAACTTCCACTTAGTATAATACACATTCCAAGTATTCGTATCCAAATGGTGTCGATAAACGAGTGAACCATTAGCAACATATAATAAAATCTTGAAGATACTATACACACAATATTAACTACTTGTTCTTAATATAAAATTGACACTTAACGCTATGTGTCCATATCAATTCCTAAGTGCATCAAAGTTATGCCCCACTAGCTTCTTGAAGCAGCCAAACTTCGCACTTACATAGGTAGATTTCTTAGAAAAACATGCTCCTGTGATAAAGCACAATGTCAAGAGACCTATTAAGATTAAACAACCTCAAGACCCGACGTCTTATTAGGTGTTAAGTTAAGATTTCCCTACTCGTGATTACCAACGGGCACCAATCCTAAACCGATTGCATTCTTTTAACTGTATCTCTAGCTAATGCCTTTGTGAAATAATCCGCTAGAATCTAGATTATACGTAGTTCTCACATAGTCAACAGTGATAGAACTATCTTTGATAAGACCTTGAATATAACTATGTCTCACACCAATGTGCCTTGACTTACCATTATACACTTGACTATAAGCTCTTGCCAAAGCTGCATCACTATCACAATGTATAGCAATAGGTGATATTGGTTGTCGATGACAGAGCGATAAACTTTGATGTCATGGAAGAATCCGCAATGCAAGTTTTTTAATTTCTTGGAAGCCCAAGATATGGCACCTCCCCAAAAGAGGAATACCCATCCACTTGTAGAGGAATGATCTTCTCTATTAGAGATCCAACTTGCATCCAAATACCCTTCCAATACCGAAGTATATCCACTATATGACAAACCATAACCCATGGTTTCCTCAAATTCTTTAATACACGACAAATACTTGCTAATGTTCTATACTAGATTACTAGTATATATACTTAATTTCCCCACCGCAAATGGCATATCTGGCCTAGTACTCATCATAGCATACAAATACCCTCACATACTCAAGTTGAGACACGACATTACCATCATTTGGTAACAATTTTTCACTTGGGTCCATAGGAGTTGAAACAAGAGAGCAATCACTAACATTAAACTTCTTGAGCACTTTCTCAATGTAATGAGATTGTGACAATATCAACTTTCCATTGTCTCTCTTAATCCTTATATATAGAAAAGTCTTTCATGGAGAATGCTGAAGATAGAAAAGATTTTGTCAACTCAACTTGGGATAAATCCGTTCCAAAAATCAACATGTCATCCATATATAAACAACACTAGTGGAGAAAATGTCAAGGGCTGCGGTCAAAATAGCCCTAAGGGTATGTGTTTTTGGCCCGCAGCCCCTGGCGTAGAAGCCCTTGGGCAAAAAGGAAGGGCTGTGGTTTTTGACCGCAGCCCTTCATTCCCAAGGGCTGCGGTTTAGGCCCAAAACCGCAGCCCTTCCAGATTAGAAGTGCTGCGGTTTTACGCCTAAACCGCAGCCCTTTTTACAAATAAACCACAGCCCTTACACTTCAACCCTTCACTATTAAGGGCTGCGTTTTTCAATAAACCGCAGCCCTTGCGTTTTTTTCCACTAGTGCAAATCATGATTCCATTACCATTGTGATCAAATTTGTTATACACACAATTATCTGAATTGTTCAATTTGAAACCATTAGACAAGACAACCTCATCAAATTTTTGATGCCATTGCTTTGGTGCTTGTTTTAGCCCATACAAAGATCTAATGAACTTGCATACTTCAAGCTCTTGACCTTTCACGACAAACCCTTTCGGTTGTCGCATGTAAACCTCTTTCTCTAGTTCTCCATTCAAGAATGTCGTCTTGACATCGATTTAATGGATCACAAGCTTATGAATAGCCGTAAGAGCTATTAATAACCTTATGGTGGAGATTCGAGCAACTGGTGCATATATATCGAAATAATCAATACTCGTTTTTGTAAGAAACCTTGAGCCACAAGACAGACATTGAACTTATCAATAGTCGCATCCACTTTCATTTTATGTTTGAAAATCCATTTACACCCAATTGGTTTACATTTAGGAGGTAATCCTATGATGGAATTCATCTCATCATCAATTGCCTCTTTCCAAAAAGCGGCATCTTGAGACCTCCTATCCTCATTGAACGTTAAAGGATCCTCATCCACAGTAAATATATATGGAAACTTAGTCACTATAGAACTCCTTGATCCTTCAACTAAATATACATGAAAATTCTGGCCAAATGATTTCTCTTTTCTCCCCATTTACTTCTCTTATGCTGTGATGATGTTGATGCAACATTCTCATCATGAGTTTGTTCATAAACTTCTTGATCAATGTTTGTTTGATTAATTTCCTGAACAATTGTATTAGGTGTAATAGCCTTTGATCTAGCAATTGATGAATATCTATTTTCATCAAATGTTGCATCTCTTGACTCCACAATAGTGTGAATTAACCAAACTTCATTTTCTTCTATTACATAGAACCTATAGGATTTTCTACGAAGAGCATAACCTATAAAGATGCATTCAACTCCTCTTTCACCCAACTATTTACGTTTGGGTTCCGGCACTTTGACAATTGCCCTAGATTCCCAAACTTTGAGATAACTCAAATTTAGCTTTCTTTTATACCAAAGTTCATATGGGTAATCTCGTTCTTTTTCATTGGAACTCGGTTTAAAATATGACAAGTCATTAAAACAGCTTCTCCCCAAAAACCATCACTCAGACCCGAATATGATAACATAGAATTTACCATTTCTTGCAAAGTTATATTCTTTCTTTTCGCTATACCATTTTATTGTGGTGTATAAGCCGCGGTAGTTTCATGTATAATACCCATTGTTTGGAAATAATTTGGGTCATAGTATTCAACATCTTTGTCGGTTCTAAACCGTTTAATCGTGTCACTTAGTTGTAATTCAACTTCATTTTTATAGATCTTAAACTTATCAAGGGATTTAACCTTAGTAAACAACAAGTATACATAGCAAAATCGTGAATGATCATCAATGAAAGTTATTATGTATTTCTTGTTACCTAAGGAAGGAGTGCTATGGAAATCACATAAATCACTATGCACCAAATCAAGCAATGAAGTATCCCTTTCCACATTATTTGGAAAAAAATTCCTTATTATCTTTGTTAACATGCATGTTCTACACTTCTCTATACTTGGATCAAATGAGGGAATCAAATCATGTTTAGAGAAGGAATACAACTTTTTATAGTTAAAATGACCAAGTCTATTGTGCCATAAAGAAGAATTATCACTGACAACAAAGCAAGTGTCATTCATAGCATTAGAAATACTAAATTTAAACATACCATTACAAAGATAACCAATTAAGTCCTACAAATACACCACCTTTAGATAATATAAATTTGTCCTCTTCAAACACCATTTTAAAACCTAATCGATTCAAGGTAGCACCGGAGACTAAATTTCTCCTAAGTTCCAGAGCATACAACACATTTCTTAAAATAAGAGGCTTTAGGTAACTAAAAACTAATTCTACTTGTCCTATGCCTAGAACTTCAGCTGTGGAATCATTTCACATGTAAATAATTCTCCATTGTCAACCTCCTTGAAGGTCTTGAATGGAGAGTGCTCCTTACATACATGTCTTGATGCTCCCGAAACGATCCACCATGAACAATCATCCTGTACACAAAAGCTTTTAGAAATCATATACACACAATTCACATTTGAATTAAGTGAAACTTGTGTACAAATCCCTTGTTTGGCATGGGTTTGGCTAGACTCGCCATTCCCACCATTCTTTTTTGTTCATTTTCTTCTTCCAAATAGTGCAATCCTTCTTAAAGTGATTGGGCTTACCACATTCCCAACAACCTCGTTGTGCACTTCCACCATACTTAGGCTTCTTCCCATTGGTGCCTTTGGTGAAATTGTTAGCCCTCTTCTTTGAATTACAAGACTTGTTTGACTTACCATCTTCCACCATATTAACGGTGGAAGAATTAGGATTAACATTATTTTGTCCATCTTGGACCCGAATGCCCTCTTTAATTCGAAGATGAGCACCCAATTGTTCAACATTCATATCATCATTCTTATGTTTTAATGAATTTCTAACATCCTTCCAACTTGGTGACAATTTGTCAATTATAGAAGAAATAACAAAAGTCTCACCCATTACAATAGTTGCTTAAAACTCCCTAAGATTCTATTTATCTCATCGAATTGCTCCATCAAAGGCCTAGAATCTACCATTTTAAACTTATTAAAGTTACTAAAAAGAAATTTCTTGCTAGAAGCATCTTCGGCCATATACTTACTTTATAGTTCATCCCAAAGAATCTTAGTGGATTCAACAAATTGATAAATATCAAACAAAGAATCACACATACCGTTAAGGATGTGACCACGGCATATGTAATCATCATTCTCCCATTTGTTTCTCTTCCTAGTTGCTTCAGCAGTTTCATTCTCCCCTTCCTCGGGCTTGGGAGTGCTTAGGACATACGCCACACTTAGTGAAGTAATGAGGAAATGCATCTTCTAAAACAAACACCTTCGAACTTGTCAAGTTTGTGGAAATTCGCAGACATTTCACGAATCATAGACATTTTTAAGTAATACTTCTTTTTGATTGTTAGAGGAAAATACAGTAGACAAGGATCTCAAAGATGAACATGATGTATGTGAATCTTCTAGGCGTGTAATCACTTTCCCAAAAGAAGTATTCCGACCCGTTACTGACCATGGGTTGCACGGAATCCTCAATCGAGATACAAAGAAGAACAACAACGTTCTTGCTCACTAAGAACAATGTCAATTAAGAACAAATGTATGCTTTAGATATGTGATGATGAATTGTTTTTGTGCTTGTGTTTGAGAGAGAGTTTCTAACCATTCAATATGTGAGAAGACTCTCATATATATATAGCGTAGCATTATAAAGCCTAAACATATCGTCAAAAAGACAATAACTGTTCAACGCAAACAAGTATCGCTTCGCGAAACTGGAAAACTGATGAACTGGAGCTTGCGCTCCCTTGTTGGAGGGCACGCTCCAAGGAGGAGCGGAAGCTCCTTCATGGAATGCACGCTCCATGGCGCTGTCATGCCATTTTTATCAAATTTCAGCCTCCTGATAATTCTAAGCGAGCGCTCTATCATAAGAGCGAACGCTTTTCACCGATGGCCTCTATATCCTATGTTGTTAAGTCACGACACCTTAACCAAGCGACTTATACAAACATAACATGAATCTAACCATAGAAAAGCTCTAAATCTCCAACACTTATTACCTATCTCATATTGTATATTGTTCGCTATTTAGGTCCAAATTCGTATTCTTTTTCCTCAACTTTCTCGTTTCCACCCTCTTCACTGTCTTAACTAATTAGAGCATGTTATGTGTATTTTTATCTTCCTATTAGATTGAACCAACTTATATAAAAGTAATATGGAAAAACTGACTTCGAGATAATTTATCTAGGTGTATCTACACTCAAATCTCTTTTCTTTTTACTCTTTTGGTGTTACCCAATTGAATAATGAGAAGAAAAAAAAGTTGCATATCTTATAGATGCACCTAAATATATATTATAATATGGAAATCACGTCTGGTACGCGATAAGATTTGAATTCTTAATTTGAACACCTTTATTTAACTTCATATTCCTAGCTAGAAGTCTTTTTCATACATTTGTGCTCTGCGCGATTAAATCTTTTCATCTTTATAATTATATTTAAAAAAAATATAAACAAGTCTACCCATTTTTCATAGGATTAAAAATATCTAAACGTATGTAATTTTTGATAGGATGAAAAAAAATCAGATTCATTGTATGATACGGCATGGGAATAATCTCTAGCAATACTTCAACATATATAATTTTCAACTGTGACAAATACACCTATATATTGACCCAAGTGTGACTAATGTACTTTTTTCTTTTTCTTTTTCGATATCCAATCATTAGATTTTACTTGAAATATACTAAAAACAAGATTTATTTTTTCACTAAAAAGGAAACCAAGATCTATTTATATTACACCTACAAGTAGTACTTCCTCCATTCTTTTATAATTATCTCATCACTTGGACTTTTACACTATTTATATAATCTGTTATGACTATCTTTTGTGTTTTAAAAATAAGGAATAATCAGGCTCCGCTATCAACCGACCTAACCTGTTATATATCTAGATTAGGGCCCCTCCTTTGAGGGATGGCAATAGATCTTGGACCCTGACCCGAATTAGCTGAGATGGGCTTTCTATGACGGTCCAAACTCCAAAGTCTAAGTCCAACTCTCAACTTTCACCCTAGTCCTAACTGCATAAAATCACAACTCCCATGCCACCACGCCACACCCTTCTATCCCTCTCTCCAACGCTCACCTCCCACCGGCAAATGCCCAATGCCCACCTGCCATCGTCTTTATGGTGTCATCCTCTTATTAGCCATCCACTGTACTACACTACACTGTTACTCCAGAACTCGACTGCGCGACCAACAACCACCATTCTATCTCTTATTCTCTTCCTTCACTTTTGACCACCAACAAGCAACCACCACGAACCCGCCATCCACGACACGAGCAACCATCTAAGACCACAATACCACCAGCCACGACGACAACTAGCCCCACCACTGTAACTTTCACGTAAGGAAGATGTGAATTTGGTTCATTTACATTTTCAAAGTTGTGAATTTGCTTTAAATATGATGTCATTTTGTTGTTTAATTTGTTTAATTTAATGTGTCTTACTATTCTTGAATTTGGTGATTGAATTTGTGTCTAATTTGTAGTTTAGTCTTTAATTTTGTGGCAGTTTTCTGGTTTAAATTAGTTGCTTAATTTTGTGGCTAATTTGTGGCAAAAATAATACAAAAACAAATAGATCCGTTCTGGACCCGGATCCGTTAGGCAGTATCTAGATGTGGATCCTAGTTTTCCTGACCCGTCATATCCTGGGTGGATGTGGATCCAGTCTCTATAGACGGATCTGGATTCGGGTACGTATGGACCCGATCCAAATCCGACCTGTTGCCATCCCTAAACTGAAAACTCATCAGTCTACCTTGCTAAACCCATGCATTAACCAAAGAAAAGCTCGCGAGAATTGGCTTTATTTCTTCATCAAATGCAGGCTGTGTTTTTTGTAACGAGCAAATTGAATCATCAGACCACCTTTTTCTTCACTGCGAGCTCTCTTGGAAAATTTGGGGATGGTGGTTAAATACTTGTAATGTTAAATGGGCTCCTCCTCGCCATCTTAGAGAAGCTTGTAATCAATGGAAATTCAGAGTGAATGGGGGATTTTTCAAAAAAATTATGGCCAGCGGTATTTTTTTGTGATTGTTTGGTCAACCTGGAAGGAGAGAAATGCTCGAGTTTTTTCTGATGCTCGTTCCAACCTCAAGGAAGTCCAAGATCTGGTTCTTTTAAGGTTAAGCTGGTGGATCAAGTGATGGAAGGATGCCTTTCCATATTCTTTATAGGAGGTGTTGAGGACCCCGCTATGTCTTAAGTGGACCGAGGCTAAGTACATTATGAATGTTGATGCGTCTTAAGATCCAAGATTCGATCATGCTACTGTTGACGATGTTTTCAGATCAGATTCTGGTTTTTTTGGTGCTTTCTTCTTAAGCCCGATTCCTCAAATGGAAATTAATTCAGCTGAGATTTTTGCCATTCTTAGAGCAATCAAAATCACGTTTGCAAGCGATCGTATCAAGAACCAGAGCATTATCATAGAATCAGATTTCTCAAATGCGGTTTGATGGAGTAATGATAATCATGGTGGTCCTTGGAACCTTAACTTCCCTCATACTTTCATCCGAAATGCTAGGAGGTCATGGCTCAACATTTCCATCATTCACAAGAAAAAAGATGCAAATATGGTGGCAGACTCTCTTGCTGAGCAAAGATTATGTAGAGACACAGAATTCTTGGACTGGTGCTAGATCTCACTCTCTGTTGGAAGTTCTGTAATCTCTCTTTTTTTTTCTTCCTCGTTTGTTTTGAAGTCAGGGGCTGATGATGCTTACTATGTATAACTGGCGATGTACTATAAATTTCCTTTGTTTCAGAAAAGTATGAAATAAAAGCTTCAAATAATTATATAAAAAAAAAAACCCACGCATGCTTCATCTTTGAGTCTTCTCATGTCTTCTAATTTGTTTTCATTAATGACTTTAATATTCACACAAAAACTAGCTCATTACTCATGCTTCAAAGCATTCCTTCTTTATTAGTCAAAAACATTTCATCTTTTTCCAAGAAAACTGTTCATCTTCAGTTGTTCTTAAACGCAACACACATCATTACGGGGTTTAATGGAAACTATGTTCCCCTATTTATCTGCTTCCAAGTTTCACAGTATCGTAGATCCTAAAATTTTATATTACCTATTACAGAAAAGACTAAAAAAATTAATATTTTTCAACTGTTTTACAGTCCTTTATTCACATTTTAATTATCTGGAAATTGGTCGGAATTCATAAGGCTGGGTTATAATATGTTGAAGCTAAAACAAAGCTTTGAACTTTGGCCCTTTTTACTGCTTCTCTTTTAAAAGTCATAGGACTATAGTGGTAAGTACATCCCCGAGGCTGTCTCATACCATATGGAGGCGGGAGGCCTAGTGCTAGTTAGTAAAACTTGGCCCTTCAAAAAAAATATAAAGGAAAAATTATACATTTAGATAATTTTTTTATTGAGTTATTATAAGATCATATCTTACAATTTAAAATATAAACCAAAAGCAAAAAATGTAGGATTAGTTATTAAAAAAAATTCAACGTTCTAGCACTCTTTGAAGCCCAATCATTAACCAAATCTTTTGGGATTTAGGGGTTGAATGAAATCATGGATTTTTAGATAAGAAGATAGAGAATTTTTGGTCGAATATGGAACAAGCAGAAGAGTTAGAGATGCGTTCATGTGTAGTGTTGCTATTGTGTTATTTCTTATTTCTTTCAGTCGGACCATACCAAATTTGTACCCCAGAGAATTCGGGCCCCTTTGTTGTGGAACCGATTGAACATGCTAAGAGCCGCCCCTGTACTTCCTTCTCTATTCCCTTTTTTTTTGTCTTCTTCATAGATTTTCTTTGAGATTTGGGAGTTATATATTGTGGGAGTGAATTTGTAAATTATTCATTAACGGATTTGAATTTCATTTTACTCTGGTAATTAGAGAGTGAGTTAATTCCTTGAAGAATTCTGTTTGTAAGAGTTGTTTACTTAGAGTGTGTTTGGTTCGGAGGAAAGTATTTTCCAGGAAATCTATTTTCCTTACTTTCCCGTGTTTCGTTTGGATCGGATCAAGGAAGGAAAAATATGGGTTGAACTTTATTTTCCAAGGATGGAAAATTATTTTCCTAGATAGGCAAGGAAATCCACACTTTCTTCCACTTTATCAAACAATAACACAACTCGAACAAAGTAAAATGGCTTTAAAGGAAAGATTTTCCTTGCAACCAAACAAAGGAAAATCAATCTAAATTTGAGTTTTCCTCTAGAAAACGGTTTTCATGGAAAACCACTTTCCGTTAGAAATGTGTTCTGTCCAACCGAACACCCCCTTTGTAATTACTTATAGTTTGATTGTTTTTCTTATAGATATAACTTGTGAATAATTTAGCTTGATTCTTATCATATATAATTGTCAGTTTATCAGCCATTTCCATCCGTGTTTGTTAAGTCTTCTTTTGCTCACATGTTGTTGCTTCATCAATTCGCTTTTGAACGCTTAAATTATTCCTATTAGTAGAATGCATTTTCCTCTTCTCGTAGTACAACTTTTTGAAGGGCCTAGTTTAATAACTAGGCCTTCAAATTATCTCAGACGGTCCTGAGAATAATGTTGCAGCCGTATGAGATTTTGTTAGAATTGTCTTGCTATTTACTTTTCAAATGTCAACTTTATATAACTTTTACTAAAATGAATAAAAAATATTAATGGTCAAAGTTGTGTATTGACAAGTTTGACCATCCAAATGATGCAATCTTAATAGAATGGAGGAATTAAATATAAAGTCACCATTTCATAAATCTCTCTGAATATTTTGTGACTAATTAAACTATCATGCTACATGTTAGGGGTGGTTCAATTATCAAAGGAGGCTCTGTAATGAAAATATTGGGTTCCTTTATTAAAAGATAAGAAGTAATCTTAATATATTAAATATGTTTAGGTGTCATTAATATTTATATATTTTTTTTTATAATTTGGTTTTGTATTTCATTAATACTCAAGAGAGAGAAGGCTTCAATTCAAGACAAGGTATCCCCTCAATCAGAAGGGAACTTTTATAGTGATAATCACACCCTGTAAAGAGGAAACCCTCAAACTCCATAAAAAAATACATCAAGTCCACGATCAATTCATACAAATATAGCAAAACCGAGAAAGGGGAGGGAAGCTACAATCAGCCTCACTGAAGCCAACCAAAATGACCCACAACAAAGCAAGCAGATGGAAGAATCTAATAGAACAAAACATGAGCTAAACATCATACTAATCAAAATTGCAGCCAATCAACACCATGAATTTGACCAGCTTGAGCAATAAACTCCCCAAACTCTGAAACGTTATTGACTGTACTTTTGCGGTACGGAAAACCTTGCAGCCAATGAAGGGGTTGTCCCAAGCAATCTGAGACAAGCCATAGATAAAGAACATGAGATGCTATCCACCAGAGATTGAAAGAATCCTACCCAGCTAAGATTAAACCACAACTATGAACCCCTTACATCCAAACTACAAAATCCAAGGTTCTGTGTATTCCTTGCTTGGCCAAGCAATCAGCAACCATGTTAGATTCCCTCCCTTTATGAACAATGGAGATGTTCATCCATTTTCTTAAAGAATTACGAATGAAATTCAGCTTGAAATTCATGTTCCAAAGTCCTCCACTCTCCACATTACACCATGAGACTGCATTAGATGAATCAGACTCGATTATCACATATTGCTTGCGAAATTCCTCATTGCAAATGATAATGTTAATAGCACGATGAATTGCCCAGATTTCAGCACAATTAATTTCCATATGAGGGATTGGGCAGGCGAACAAACACATGAATTCACCCAGATGATTTCTTAGAACACCACCACAGCCGAGCGCACAAGAAAGGGGGATGCAGAAGCATCTACGTTCCACTTAAGGGAGTGGACTGGCGGTGGCTTCCAAGTGTTGCTACTGTCCTGTGATGAGAGAGGACGCTTAGCGACAGAAGACCCACCCCATCTCAGACATTTAGGGTGACGCAATACTTCTTCCGATGAGTATGGAAACGGCTCCGACCACCCTTTAATCCACCAGCTTAGTCGCAAAAGAACAAGTTGCTGCAATTGAGAAAGGCTACATGAATTTTGCGCGAAAATTCTTGAATTTGTTTCCTTCCAAATTGTGCACACAATGATGAAAAAACTCGCTTGCCATATTTTCTTAAAAGGGTTCTCACGAAAAGGAGGGTGCCATTGTGAGTATGCATCAGCAAGAGAGGATGGAGACACCCAACTACCACCCCAAATATTTATTCACCATTGCCAAAGCTTCCAAGACACGTCACAATGAAGTGGAAGGTGTGAGCAATCTTCAATTGCGTATCCACAGAGAATGCAATTCGTATCATTAGACGTAATGATGCCGATTGAAGCTAATTTGGACTTTGTATTAATTCTTCCCAATAAAGCAGCCCATGTGAAGACTTCTATTCTATGAGGTACATGACCTTTCAAAACTCCTTTTACAACCTCATGAGGAGAAAAAGATGATTTTTTTGACAATTCTAAACAAAAAGATTTAACAGTGAACTGACTGGATTTTTGAGGAGTCCAAATGTAGGCATCTTTTTTATCTATGGCCAGAAAGACATAATTCAGTAACTCCATAAGCTCCTTTCTTTCCACTAAGGCTCCGTTTGGTTGGGTGTAAAACATTTTAAGTGTAAAATGATTTTCATGGAAAACAATTTACAATGGAAAACACAATTCCAAAATTAGTTTTCCGTTGTTTGGTTCCATGTAAGGAAAATGATGAAAAGAAAGGAAAATGAAAGGGAAAGTAAGGAGGTAGTGAGAGGAGTGTACAAGAGAGATAAGGAAAAGGATAGAATATGGTTTTCCATCCATTTTGAAGGGGAAATGGTTTTCCATCATTAGGAGAGCAATTTTACTCATAGGGAAAATGGTTTTACACTCCATTGCACACCAAACAATGTAAAATTAGAAATAGAGGAAACAATTTTTCAGGAAAATGTTTTACACCCTACCAAACGAAGCTTAAATCTTGCGGCCTTAATTCCCTGCTCCATGAGAAACTCCATTGCCAAGTATAGCCATCCCAAAGTCCCAGATACCCAACTGAGGATACCTTGTTTATGGCAATTGAGAACAGCCTAGGAAATTTAAATTTCAGAGGTATAGAATCCACCCATTGATCATGCCAAAAATAGGTGTCAAACCCATCACCTAAGTTCTTCCTCAATCCCAATTTTGCAATACTCCAGGCATGAGATTTTTTTAAAACTACAGTGCGAATACCCTTTCACGGACCCTTAACATTCGGGATTTTCAGATCCAAAATTGAAAAGGTGGAGGGGTAACAATATTTATATTGGATGACCATTCGCCACAAAGAGAGAGGTTCATTAAAAAAATCTCCAGATCCACTTAAAGAGGAGAGTAATATTCTTGTTTAACAAATTTCCAGCCGCTTAAACCCCCCCAATAACTTTGGTAGTTCTATCACATCCCATCGAACAAGAGGAAGGACACAATGATCGTTGCTTCCACTCCACAAGAAATTGCGTTAGATTCTTTGCATCTTTTCAATAATCCATTTCGGCAAGGGAAAGAGGGACATATAATATAATGGAAGGTTTGACAGGGAGGCTTTTATTGAATCAATCTTCCACCAATTGAAAGAAGTTTGCCCTTCCATCATACGCTCCAAAATGATGTTCTACGAAGAGTGAAGATTGATAGGACCACCAATGGGGAGGCCGAGATACATTAATGAAAATTTTCCCACCTTACAAAGGAAAGAGGCTGCCACATCTTGCACCCATGATTCTTCCACATTGAAGCCGATAATTTTTCTTTAATGAAAATTAATTTGTAGCCCTGATGACACTTGAAACAATATTAGCATCTTTTTTATATTCATCAAATAATCAATTCGAGGAGGAGAGAAAATTAGGGTATCGTCTGCATCTTGCAGATGGGTTATAATAGGGCCTCCATGACAAATTTCCACGCCTTTCCAAGTAAGACCAAGAAACATTATCAAAGGCCTTATGAAAGTCTAGTTTTAATAACACGGCCTTTTTGTTTCTTCTCTTACATGAGTCAAAAAGTTCCCCGGTGATTAAAGCACCGTCAAGTATTTGTTTGCCTTTTATAAAACAAGATTGAAGTAGCACAACAAGAGAGTTCGTCACCACTTTAAGCCTCCTTGCAAGGAATTTGGCAATAATTTTATAAAGATAACCCACCATACTAATAATTAGGCCTATAATCTTTCAAATTATGAGGATTATCAACTTTCAAGATTAATGCTATGAAGGCACTGTTGCAGCAGTTAGGGAGTCTTGCAGACTACCAAAACTCACGAACAATATTATACATATCATCTTTGATTATAAGCCATGCACCTTTGATGAACTTGAAGTTAAATCTGTTTGGCCCCGGAGCCTTATTACTGTCACATGATGATACATCATCATCAATCTCTTCATTAGTGAATGGCTTGATTAGTGTTGCCGGCTGCTCTTGTGTGAGGGTTTTGAAATCAATATCATAAAAAACCGGCCTTTGTAATACTTTTTCTGAAAAAATATCTCTAAAATACTCCACTGCTTCTTTTCTTATTCTCTGAGGACCTCTATGAATTCGTCCCCTATCAATAATGAAGAAATTGAATTTTTTCTCCTCCTTACAGATGCTATAGTATGAATTTTTTTTGAGTTTCTATCCCCTTCTTTCAACTATTAAATTCGAGAGTTTTGTGCCCAGTAAGTCCCTCCATTTAAGCCAAGTCAACAATTGAAGTTGTGATGCAGCCCTGGACTGAATTTCATGATCTTCTAAAAGTCTATGATTAGATAATTCGTCCCATACAATAATTTTCTCCTCCAACCGCAAGATGTTTTCGTTAATAAGGCCAAATACATAAGTATTCCATTTCTTGAGGTTTTGTTACACCGCTTTCAATTTCAGTTGAGGATGAATACTTTGATTTCCTTCCCACACCTCTTTCACTATTTGTAAACACTCTGGATGTGATGACCAACAATTTTAAAAACGAAACGGTCGGGGACCCTAATTTTTGTTGCTCGTGGTTACCAAGAGGGGACAATAATCGAAAATACTTGTTTTCAGCAAGGTAACCTTGATTGCAGGGAAGGAACATTTGATTCCTGCTTTCTTTCATCCCGACCGCGGTCATTTTCGCGACCTTTTTCTCTCTTCTGCTTATCATCCTTCTTCTTTTCCTGCTCACGACTTTGGTCGCTACTGGCCTTGTCAAACTCTTCCCCTCGATGAAATCGTTTGCCTTCCTTAAGACCGGCTCAAGGGATGTGAAGGTTTTACGGCCCAGATAACTTCTAAATGCGGACCCTTCCCTCAGCCCGGTCATCAAAGCTAACACGGCCACATCCTGCTGAAGGCGGGGAATGGTGACCGCCTCAGCATTAAAACGGCCCACGAAATCTCGCAGGCTCTCATTTTCCCTTTGCTTGATTGATAATAACTCGCCGGTTGTGCGCTCGCGGCGCCTATTACTCACGAAAGACGCTACAATTTGTAGCTGCTCAGGGGAGAATTGACTTAGTTGAGCCAGGTTAAATGATCCGCTTCCAGTGTTTACCTGAGACACATTGTTCCCTGGAGTTTGCTGCTCGTTGACGTTCCCGGCCTAACCCGGATGGATCACGGCCGTCATTGTTTGCTATTTCCATGTCGGCGTTCACAAAGATGGAAGTGCCCCTCCTTCTAGCGCCAAGTTGTTTCGGTGTTGAAACGGTTGGCGGCCTTGAGAGAAGTCCACCAAAGATTAGGGTAAGCTCCGCTAGTGAATAGCTGCACAAGAAGCAAACGTGAACTACCCTCGGGGGGGATGCGAGGAAACCCCCTCCGACGCTCAAGTCAGCACGTGCCCAAATAGGGTTTAGAGAGAGAAAGTAGAGGGAGAGAGATAAGGATTCTGAGTGTGAGAGCATGTACCTGCAGAATAGTACTAGTGGGGTATTTATAGAAGTACTATTCACCTGACAGGGTGTGTAATCCTTTTACACGTGTACGGTCGAGGTGCTTCGATGACTGGAGAGATTCCCTTATTTTTGTCTTGTTGGGCGACCGCCAACGTTGTCGGACCATGTTGATGTACCGACTTGTTAGAGCTATAGGCGACATTTATAGAGTTCACGTCCGTTACGGTGTTCGCGGACTTATCACGTGGGTCCGCTAACATACTTGGGTCATACCCATACAACTAGCCCCCCAAAGATCATTTGGGGTCTTGTCCGCTAATGATGTTGTTGATGGACGCGAATCTTTGTTGCCGTGCTCAATTTTTGAAGAAGTTAATTTGTTGGGTGCCACGTGTCGTAGGGAGTTGAAAAATTTCGAAAAGTTAATGATTACTTTTCCGAAAATCCCGCCCATTACTTTATTAGGGTTCACCGTGCTTTGACACTTGGCGGGGAATCCGAGAGGGAGTTGAGAGGTCTTTCAATCTCACTCGTTTATTCGTGCCTTATATTGGAGCAAACTTGTCCTTTTCGGAGTTCTTTATCTTCATTCTCCAAGCTCTCCCTTCTTTTCTCCATTTTTCTCCGACAAAACCTCCATAGCCGAAGCTTCGAGTTGCTTAAAAATCACTTTTCCCGTGCTCAAATTACTCCGAAAAGTTACTCAATCTTCTAGTTTTCACTTTCCTAGTTTCTAGTGTACCGAAAATTTCGCCTTTTCTTGACGAACATTTTCCGGGTTTTGCCTCGAGTTTGAAGATTTGTCTTTTGGCTCGTGCTTTTTCCAACTTTTCCCGTGGTGTTCCCGGCTCAAGCTTGAGTTTTTTGGTGCGATTTTGCCGTTCGGGGTTTCATCTTGTCTTTTCCGACGTCTTTTGCTCTCTCGCTTTATTTTTCTCCAAGTGACCTTTTTTTCCGTGTATTTCTTCGACTTTTCTCCGCGTTTTGTAAAGTTTCTTTTGCGTTTTCATCATGTCGGACCAGGGCCCGATAGCCAGAATACCCCTAGTGAGGCGTTCATGACCGAGAGTGACCCCTCTTCCCTCTCGGCCGATAGTGAACCCACTTCTAGCTCAAGTCCGTGGGGGAGGACCAGGTTGTTAGCGGACATACCTCTTACCGCCGAGAGGGAAAGAGAGTTAAGGTCGAAGTTTTTAAACGACCCCCGCTACCCCCGAGGAGCATAACTTAACTAGGAGGTATCTATCCGCCACCCGTAGTGGTGACCGACAAACGCTTAGGGAGCTTAGGCATCAGATTCTTGCTAGACGATCCGTTAGGCATCCTCCGGCCGATGCCGCTCCCGGCCTTGACGTAGCACCCCTTAGAGAGCATGCTTGGTTGGATAGCTTGGCGGATGCTGGGGTGGAAGTAACGGTTGACTTTTTCGACCGCTTACAACAATCTGCGGCTCCTAACCCTCATATTATTGATTTAGGTGACGACAACCGATTCTATTGCTACCGTCATGGTCCGTCAAGAGACCGTTTTATCATCGTCGCACCGTCTGCGAGTCCCGCCGTCCGCGCCAATGAGGATGCGATTGACTCTGCGGGCGCAAATGTTGACGTTTCAGCCTTTGACTACCCATGCACGGTCGGGAATCTTCCCGTGTTGCTGAATTAAGGGTCGATAGTTCGAATCCGATGGAGGAGATTGAGACTGGACCTGGTTCTGATGCTTTATGGCTGCCGGATGATTTCAGTGCCGGTCCTATCAGTGTTGAGATTGATTTGCCTTGGCGTCAAGACGCCATTGATCTGAGTTACCCGAGAGTTGCCCGGGACTTATATTGTCTTCCGTCGGGTTATCGGTTAATAGTTCCGCCAGAGGGGGCCATTGTGACGGAATGTCCTCCTGGTCACATGGCCGTGTATACTCATCATTTCGAGTTTGGCCTCCGCTTCCCTCTGGATTCTTTTTTGGTGAAAATCTTAAATCTTTCAACGTGAGTTTGGCTCAGTTGACTCCTTTGGCGGTCCGGAATTTGATAGCGTACATCTGGGTTGTGCGTTTCCTGGATTTTCCGCAAACGCTGAACTTATTCCGCCACATTCATTGGCTGAAGAAAAATGGATCTTCTAGGCAGGCGGGTTGGTGGTCGCTAACTACGGCCGACAAGAAGATGACAGTCACCCTAAGATGACTGGTTTGAAGGGCCGGGCAGGATGCTTTCTTTTGGTTACGAGTTCCCGAGGATTATCCAAGGCGTCGTCATTTCACCGAGCCACGTCCGCATATGGAGCATTTACCTCTCATTCCGCTAACTGAGGAAGAGTTAGCGGCCTTCGACTATTTCGACACGGAGGATTACTTAGTCACCTATGAGGATGAGAGGGAGGTGAAGGTTAAAGAGCCTAAATATTGGATTCCTCATTCCAAGTACATCCTGGGGAACAAACCTTTGTCAGCCCTGCTGCTCAGCCCTACTCATGAAAATGGTGAGTTTTGATGTCGGACTGGTCCAACTGATGTTTTTTTTTTTTTTTTTTTTTTTTTTTTTTTTTTTACATTTTGCTTCTTGCCATTCGCAGGTTTTGACCACCTTGACCTCGACGCCCTATCTGTGGACGAGAACCTCAAGCCGTTAACCAATTTACCGCCTGCTCCCTCGCAAGAATACGAGACTATGCACGGGATTACCAATGGCCGCCGGGGAGGGAATCGCCACGGCCCTCAGAATATTCGCCGTGGTCGCGGCGGGCGAATATTGTTCGCGTCCCCTGTTCGGAATGTTACCGCGCGCTGCCGCCGATCCCGGCGGCCAGCCATCCCCGCCGTCCCGATTAGGTCCTCTACCTCCCGACCTGTCGCCAGGGGAAGTGGGAACAGGAGGCGGCCCCGCGAGCAAGTTGCGGCGGATACATCTGCCAACAAGAGGCAGGCTTTGGCGGACCCTGCTTCTCCTGACCACACCCCTGATGTTCAGGTGGGGGGTCTGGACTTGGATGCTCCAGAGATTCGGGAGCGGGATGTCGCGGCCGCTGCTCCAGGGCATGCTAGCGGCGCCTCCTGGCTATCAGGCTCTTACTCCTCCATCCGTGATAAGATCCGAGAGCTGATTACCATGCCCAGCTTTCTTTCCAACTTATCTCCCAGATCTTCTCTCGGTACCATGAGTGGATCGAGAAGAAAGAAGTACCGCTAAGCGATGTTTGTGGCGGCCTCTTTCGCCCGTCGACTGTCGTCCCCGGCAAGATTTACCACTTGACTGGGACGTCGAGAGAGGATGAGTCGCTATATGCCGACATCCCCGAGAACGGTGGCATCCTTGCCTACCGCATTCGAAAGGCATGCAATCGCCAGGTAGATAGGGCCAAGCAGGGTCCCTGGTCACTCCGGCTGCTAGGTTGGCTCACGATCAACTTGTGGTACGTTTACGTACTGTCTTATTATCATTCATTCGCTTTTTTTTTTTATATATCTGACATATTATTTTCATCTTCGCGGGCAACAACGCTGACATTGAGCTGATAGAGCAATATATAGAGTATCAGAAGTTGGCGGATACCTATAAGCAGTCGCTGGAAACTTGCCAGGATCTCGCTTGAAGGAGATGGAAGACAAGTCAAGCAAGAAGACGGCAGAGTTGCAGCCTCTCCGACCGACGAGCCGATAACACCGAGGCCGAGGGCCGCCTTATTGGAAGAGACCGAGGAAAATGTCAATATATTGACCAAGGCTCGGAGGCCGCTAACTCGCAAAAAGAGGTTGCCGTCCCCGGATGCGGCGGCTAAGCTGAGGCGAGAGGAGTTGCTAAGGCTGTTGCTCAATTTAAACAATCTGATGAATACGCAACAGCTTTGCACAAAAGGTATGATGGTGGATGGGCAGCCGCCATGAGATGCGTTTGCAAATCGGTTCCAGGATTTGACCGAACGTTATCGAAGACGCTCATGCCGGGGCCGCATCTCACTCCTATTGAGGGGGATCCTAAGTTCGCCGACGAGGACGCTATTGCTGCGCTGCGGATCCTCGAGATGTTCCGGATCAAGATCGGGATACTCCCCCTCTTGAAACTTTTGGCGGCCTTCTTTCAGCTCTTCTTCCTGTTCTTCTAATAGCTTATAGTTGTAATTTTTGAATATTTCAACTCGTATTCGGCCCATGTTGGCATTTGTAAACGCTAATGTTTCTTAATTTTATAAGTACAATTCCAACTAAAAAGCCTTTCATTTGGCCGCCATCGTTTTACCCGTAGTTGGCCGCCAAGCCGTAGCTTTTATTTTATGGGAAAGTACTTTATATCTTGCGCTTCGTACCTTTTAATTATCGTCCGGTTGTTGTTCGTCCGCCAATCTTTTTTGTTTGCCAACGATAATTATCGTCCTATTATCCGCCAATCTTTTTATAGGCCGTTAACGCATTTTGGGCCTGTCATATGGCTTGATTTGTGCTAGGTCTGTCATATGACCGTTAACGCACTTTGGGCCCGTCATATGGCTTGATTTGTGCTAGGTCCGTCATGTGACCGTTTACGCATCTTGGGCCTCGTCATATGGCTTTTGATTCGTACTAGGTCCGTCATATGACCGTTTACGTACTTTGGGCTTGTCATATGGCTTTTGATTCGTACTAGGTCCGTCATATGACCGTTTACATTTGAGCCTGTCATATGGCTTTTGATTCGTACTAGGTCTCGTCATATGACCGTTTACGTACTTTGAGCCCTGTCATATGGCTTTTGATTCGTGACTAGGTCTGGCATATGACCGTTTACGTACTTTCGAGCTCGTCATATGGCTTTTGATTCGTACTAGGTCTCGTCATATGACCGTTTACGTACTTTCGAGCCTGTCATATGGCTTTTGATTCGTACTAGGTCCGTCATATGACCGTTTACGTACTTTGAGCCCGTCATATGGCTTTTAATTCGTACTAGGTCCGTCATATGACCGTTTACGTACTTTGAGCCTCGTCATATGGCTTTTGATTGATGTGCATGAAAATAATAAGACAATTTATGGATTCGCCGACGTAAACTTGTATTATTTAAGCAACTAAGGGTGGCTCTCGGCCTATTACATTTAGTAACTCAAACATAGTATTTCTTTAGGACGCTAGCATTCCAACAATTTTTAAGCTCCTTGCCGTCCATGTTCTTTAAAATGAAGGAACCGAGAGCAATCTTCTTGGCTACGATGTAGGGGCCTTCCCGCTAGCGCTTAGCTTTCCCTCAACATGCGCTTTGCCGGGGCCGCTGTTTCCGCGAAGGACCAGTCGCCAACATTTAATGGCCTCTCCATGACTTTTTATTGTAAGCCTTGCTCGATCCTCGTCTTTGTAGCGGCGGCTCTCGGTTTACGCCATGAGCCTTGTTTCCGGCAAGAAGTCTAGGTCTTCCCTAAGTGCCCGGTCATTTCTTTGCGGATCTTGGTGCTTGATCCGGTAAAAGAGGGTAACCCCACCTCTACCGGCAACACCGCCTCCGCGCCGAAGGCTAACTTGAATGGGCTCTCTCCCGTCGCTTCTTTCTCTCGTTGTTCTGTTTGACCATAGTACCGCTGGGGTACCATATCGGCCCATCCCCCTTTGAATTCATCTAGCTTTTTCTTCAAGGCGTTTAGGATCCGTTTGTTCGCGGCCTCTGCTTGCCCGTTGCTCGAGGGTGGCAAACGGCCGAGTATGCAAATTTTACCCGAAATTCGTTAAGAAGGCCCGTATGTGTCGACAATCGAATTGGACGCCATGATCAAAGACGATCGCCATGGGGATCCCAAATCTTGTCATAATATTCCCGCGCATGAATTTCTTGACTCGATTTGCCTTGTTTTTCGCCGTTCTGCCCGCCTCTATCCACTTGGTGAAGTAATCAATTCCCACTATTAGGAACTTTCTCCCCCAGCTTCTTGTGGTGAACGGTCCCAAGATGTCCATTCCCCATTGTGCGAACGGGATTGGGCATAGGATAGGCCGCAAATCGTTGGGCGGCCCGTTAATGACGGGGAGCGTATCTCCGGCACTTATCACATCTCTTAACATAGCTCGGGAATCCGCCAAGCATACTTGCCAATAGAATCCCGCCCTCAATGCCTTTAGTGCCGGAGCCTTTCCGCCAATATGGTTACCGCATATACCTTCATGTATTTCTTCAAGGATCTTCGCAGATTCCCATGCGGTTGCGCATTTAAGCAGAGGGTAAACCGAATGATTTCTCGTATAGCTCATTTTGGTATATGACGTACCCGCCTTGCTTGTCGTTTCAATTTCTTAGCGGACGAAGGGATTATTCGGAAGCGTCCTTGGCCAACTTGTACGCCACCAACTCACTAAACCATTCTCCCTGCTGGTTTATACTGTTGACGGTTACGACCTTTTCTGTGATGCTTTTTTCCTTCAAGATGTCAACCGTGACGGTTTTTTCAATGCTAAATGAGTCAGAGCTTGCCAACTTGGACAACGCGTCCGCTTTTGTGTTCTCGGCCCTAGGTATCGCTTGAATCTCAAAGTGATTCAGTTGAGCTATCAATTCCTTGGCCTTTTCAACGTATTTTAGCATGTTGGCCTCTCTGACTTCGAATTCTCCCTTCAGCTGGCCGCTCACCAATTGTGAGTCCGTTTTTAAAGACACTTTCTTAGCACCCGCTGCCAAACACATTCTCAATCCGGCAATTGCCGCTTCATATTCTCGCTCGTTGTTTGACGCCGGAAGGCGAACTTGATGGCGTATCGGGTACGAATTTCCTTCGTGGCCGATCATCACTATACCCGCTCCGGATCCGCTAACAATGGATGATCCGTCGACCTCCAAGAGCCTGACTTCCTTTTGCTCCACTTCTTCCTCCTCATATGAGGCTTCCACGATAAAGTCTGCCAGGGCCTGTGCTTTGATAGCGGTCCTGGGCTTGTACTGTATCTCATACTCCGATAGTTCAACGGCCCATTTCAGCAAGCGGCCGGAACTATCCATCTTCTGCAATGCTTTTTCTAGTGGCTGGTTGGTTAAAACTTGAATGGGATGGCAGTCGAAGTATGGTCTGAGCTTCCTGGCGGCTATTACCACAGCCAAGGCCATTTTTTCTACTACCGGGATAACGGCTCTCCCGACCGTTAAGAATATGGCCGATAAAATAAATTGCCGTCGCCTCTCTTCTCTTTTTCTACCAATAACACGGCCGCGATCGTCTTCTGGTGAAGCCGAGATATACAATTGTAATACGTCTCCGATCTCGGCCTTGTAATGGTTGGTAGCTTCTTTAAATGCTCTTTTACCGCCAGAATGCTTTGCTTTGCTCCTCTCCCCACTCGAACTTCTTATTCCCCCTTAGCAGGGCAAAGAAAGGCAAAGCTTTGTCTCGCGATTTTGAAATGAATCGAGTGAGGGCCGCCATCCTCCCTGTTAACCGCTGAATATCCTTAACGCTTCTAGGCTCAGGCAGGACGACAATGGCTTGGACTTTGTCTGGGTTTGCATCAATCCCCCTTCTACTTACCAAGAAGCCTAAAAACTTTCCCGCTCTCACCCCAAAGACACATTTCTTTGGGTTGAGCTTCATCTTATACTTTCTCAAAGTTCTGAAGGTCTCTTCCAGATCGTCCAAGTGTTCACGGTCAGTTTTACTCTTGACGATGGAGTCGTCAACATATGCTTCGATATTCCTCCCCTCTCGATCCGCGAACACTTTGTCGACTAGCTTTTGATAGGTTGCCCCCGCATTACGGAGCCCAAACGGCATTGCCTTATAATTATATACTCCGCAACTGTGATGAACGCAGCCTTTTTCCTATCGGCCTCGAGCAAGCCGGATCCGGTGATAGCCCGAGAAGGCATCCATAAAGCTTAACAATGCGTGACCGCTAGTAGAGTCTACTAGCCGGTCTATTCTCAACGGGTAGCAATCTTTCGGGCAAGCTCTATTGAGGTTTGTGAAGTCCACACACATCCTCCACTCGGCCGCTAGTTTTCTTTACCATGACTACATTGGCCAACCACTCCGGTAATCGCATGGCTCAATAAAGTCACCGCCAATAGCTTATCAACCTCCTCTTTAATGGCTTTGTTCTTTTCGCCGAAAAATTTCGCTTTCTTCGCTTGACATGTCGGATAGTGCTGTCAACATTTAGACGGTGTACTATCACGGGCCGGGTCAATTCCCGGCATCTCATCCGCCGAGAACGCGAAGACGTCCGCGTTTTCTCGTAGGAGAGTCACCAGGTTGACCTCGACCTTGGGGTCCATGTCATTCCCGACAGCCACCGTCCTTGCTGGATCATCCGCCAAATCTCCCGCTTTGTTTCTCCATCCGGCTTGGGCCTTGGAGTATCATCGGGCCCGGATTCCAACTCTTCCATTAAAACATCCATCTCCTCATCCCCTTTCTCGGGCCCTTCCTCATTCGCCGCAGCCCTACTCCGGGCTCGCCTTTGTTTCCCGGTCTGGCGGATTCAATTCTTCTACCGCACTCTCCTTGCTCGGTTGCTTTAATGCTGTTAGGTAGCATGATTTTGCCATTTCTTGATTTCCTCTCAACTTTGCTGTCGTCCCGAGATTGGAAACGTACAACATAGTCAAATGATAGGTCGACACAACTCCTTGGACGTCATGGATGAAAGGGCGTCCGATAATTTGCGTTATAGGCTCCAGGCACGTCAACCACTAGAAACTCCGCCATCACATCCCCGGGCGTTCTCATCCTCCCCCTACTCGACCCGTAAGGTTATCGGGCCCTCTCGGAATCACCGACACCCCCGTGAAACCTATCACTAGGTAACGCACAGGCTTCAGATGTTCCCGACCAATCATCAATTTTTCAAAAGTTGAGAAATACAGAATGTTTGCGGAACTTCCTCCGTCTACCAGGATTCTGTGGATCAAACAGTTTGACACCTTCAGCGTGACCACCGGAGGGTCATCATGAGGGTAGACGACATGCTTTGCATCTTCAACCGTGAAAGACATGGCGGGCATTACCGGTGGCCTTCTCCACCGCATGCTTTCATTGAAATTGACTCGGTGCCTCGAATTCTTTCAGGCTTGCCTTGGCCCCATTATGCCGCCGCCGTGAATTGGACCGCCACTTATAACGTGAATCTCAAAGAATCCGCGATTGCACATTCCGGTTATTGGGCTTTACCACGTCTCCGTCCTTTGATTGTGCCCCCGTATTGAGTGAAGTTGCCCCGTCTTATCGATCCTCTAGGTTATCCTTCAAGTGTCCGCAATTCTCGGTAGTGTGACCAGTGATCACCGTGAAAGTCACACCACTTGCTCTTGTCACGGTTTTTATGAAACATTTGCTTAGGACGTTGCCATTTATCACTGTCCTTGTTCATCTGATATATTTGAGCCCTTGAGGCCGTGAGCTGCGTATATGTATCAAATTTATCTTTGTACTCGAACCTTTCGCGGCCATACTTCTACGCAGCCATTTCCCTTCTTGACCACATTTGATTCCTCGTTTCTTTCATCCCGACCGCGGTCATTTTCGCGACCTTTTCTCTCTTCTTCGCTTATCATCCTTCTTCTTTTCCCTGCTCACGACTTTGGTCGCTTACGGCCTTGTCAAACTCTTCCCCTCCGATGAAATCGTTTGCCTTCCTTAAGACCGGCTCAAGGGATGTGAAGGTTTTACGGCCAGATAACTTCTAAATGCGAGACCCTTCCTCACTCGGCCCGGCCATCAAAGCTAACACGGCCACATCCCGTCAAGGCGGGAATGGTGACCGCCTCGGCATTAAAACGGCCCACGAAATCTCGCAGGCTCTCATTTTCCCTTTGCTTGATTGATAATAACTCGCCGGTTGTGCGCTCGCGGCGCCTATTACTCACGAAGTGAGGCTTGAACATAGATGAAAGCCGAGAAAAACTAGAAACGTTACCAGCCGATGCTTTTAAACCACGTCTCGAGCGATCCCGTTAAAGTAGATGGGAAAACTTTACACCGGATGGCGTCCACTGAGTGTATAAGTACATGTGCCCTCATGGCGGCCACATGATCGTCCGGGTCCGAGGTGCCATCATACTTACGAGGATGGCATCTTGATTCGCGGCATGGGGTGGTTCAAGATCTCTGGAATGAAAGGAGATCGCTTAGGCTTGATCAATAAGTGTCCGCCAGCAGAATAATTGCTTGCGCCACTGATGATGTGTTCCTGACGAGAACGACTTTGATCCTCCTCTTCAGAATTGTTGGGATCCTCAATTTCTAGGATGACTTCCTCATATTCTGGGTCCTCAATTTGCCTTTCCAATTGGCGTCCCTCCTGATTGAAGGTCCGCATCCTTCTCACTGGGGGTGCATCGACGTTGCGACCATTCATGGTCGACATACGCCTACGAAGCCGACTCCGCCTTGCATTGGGAGTGGGAGTGTTGTTAGGGCCGAGTACCCGCTTGTAACATCTGGATGAAAGACGCTACGCTTGTAGCCGCTCAGGGAGAATTGACTTAGTTGAGCCGAGGTTAAATGATCCGCTTCCAGTGTTTACCCGAGACACATTGTTCCCCGGAGTTTCGTTGCTCGTTGACGTTCCCGGCGTCTAACTCAGATGGATCACGGCCGTCATTGTTTGCTATTTCCATGTCGGCGTTCACAAAGATGGAAGTGCCCCTCCTTCTAGCGCCAAGTTGTTTCGGTGTTGAAACGGTTGGCGGCCTTGAGAGAAGTCCACCAAAGATTAGGGTAAGCTCCGCTAGTGAATAGCTGCACAAGAAGCAAACGTGAACTACCCTCGGGGGGGATGCGAGGAAACCCCCTCCGACGCTCAAGTCAGCACGTGCCCAAATAGGGTTTAGAGAGAGAAAGTAGAGGGAGAGAGATAAGGATTCTGAGTGTGAGAGCATGTACCTGCAGAATAGTACTAGTGGGGTATTTATAGAAGTACTATTCACCTGACAGGGTGTGTAATCCTTTTACACGTGTACGGTCGAGGTGCTTCTGACAGCTGGAGAGATTCCCTTATTTTGTCTTGTTGGGCGACCGCCAACGTTGTCGGACCATGTTGATGTACTGACTTGTTAGAGCTATAGGCGACATTTATAGAGTTCACGTCCGTTACGGTGTTCGCGGACTTATCACAGGGGTCCGCTAACATACTTGGGTCATACCCATACACTTTAAGCCTCCTTGCAAGGAATTTGGCAATAATTTTATAAAGATAACCCACCATACTAATAATTAGGCCTATAATCTTTCAAATTATGAGGATTATCAACTTTCAAGATTAATGCTATGAAGGCACTGTTGCAGCAGTTAGGGAGTCTTGCAGACTACCAAAACTCACGAACAATATTATACATATCATCTTTGATTATAAGCCATGCACCTTTGATGAACTTGAAGTTAAATCTGTTTGGCCCCGGAGCCTTATTACTGTCACATGATGATACATCATCATCAATCTCTTCATTAGTGAATGGCTTGATTAGTGTTGCCGGCTGCTCTTGTGTGAGGGTTTTGAAATCAATATCATAAAAAACCGGCCTTTGTAATACTTTTTCTGAAAAAATATCTCTAAAATACTCCACTGCTTCTTTTCTTATTCTCTGAGGGCCTCTATGAATTCGTCCCCTATCAATAATGAAGAAATTGAATTTTTTCTCCTCCTTACAGATGCTATAGTATGAATTTTTTTTGAGTTTCTATCCCCTTCTTTCAACTATTAAATTCGAGAGTTTTGTGCCCAAGTAAGTCCCTCCATTTAAGCCAAGTCAACAATTGAAGTTGTGATGCGCCCACGGGATCGAATTTCATGATCTTCTAAAAGTCTATGATTAGATAATTCGTCCCATACAATAATTTCCTCCTCCAACCGCAAGATGTTTTCGTTAATAAGGCCAAATACATAAGTATTCCATTTCTTGAGGTTTTGTTACACCGCTTTCAATTTCAGTTGAGGATGAATACTTTGATTTCCTTCCCACACCTCTTTCACTATTTGTAAACACTCTGGATGTGATGACCAACAATTTTAAAAACGAAACGGTCGGGGACCCTAATTTTTGTTGCTCGTGGTTACCAAGAGGGGACAATAATCGAAAATACTTGTTTTCAGCAAGGTAACCTTGATTGCAGGGAAGGAACTAACCCATTCCGGATTGACCAAAAGCCTATCAAGTTTGCTCTTTGATTTCCCCTTAAACCACGTAAACCATCCATTTGCATGCATTGCTTTCCATGAGATAGGTGTCTTAAATAAAAGATTTCAATTTTTCAGCTCTAGTTGATGAAATATGCTGGCTGCCCCTCTCATTCTCTTTTTTTTTTCCATTAAAGTCACCCAGGATAAAACATGACGCCTGTATTTCATTCCAATATGTGCTAATTTCATTCCAAACTTCCATCCGCTCCTCAAGGCAACAGGGATTATATATATTATTGAGAGAACATTTGAGTTCAGATGATTTTAGAACTCCACACAATGCAAGCCAAAAATTTTCAATTATGCATGAATCTACGGTGAAAAGATTAGTGTTCCACAAACTTAAAATGCCGCCAGAGTTTCCCAGGGAGGGGCTAAATCTCCACTCCACATACGGATCGTTCCAGATGGATTTTATGAATTTTGGATCAAACAGTTCACATTTCGTCTCTTGGACAAAGACAATATGGACATCATTACTTTTGATGAGTTTGCGTAATGTGTTGCATTTGGGCCTGGCACAGAGCCCTCTAATGTTCCATGATAGAGTGTTCATCATTACAAGACGATTGAATTCAATGAAATAGCAAAATTAGAGGCAATTGGCAGACCAATCCCTCGATTGTTGCTGAAGAATGTCATTAATTTTTTTCAGTAATTCCTCTTTGGGGCTAGGGTAAACCAACCCCACTTTTTCAGCAAAATTCATCACCTCTTTGGATAAGAGTTCAACATGTTGAATGACTGATTTAAGACGGGATAGCGTAGAAGAAGGCTGATTGATTTTTGGGATCATCGGGTTTTGACGAAGCTTCTTTTTTGGAGCTTTCTCTTTCTTTTATTCTCATGTAGGAATTTTTTTGATGGGTGAATTGAGTCTTCAAACCCAGGAGGGAAAAAAGGGCCTGATAGAGAAGAAGATGATGTATTGGGCTCTTTGGCTTTTAACAGTGGGCTAAAATTTGTTACTGACATGGAAGTGTGAGAGAGTGGGGGGATTTTTGAGATGTATTGTTAATTGAGAGGTGATTTGACTTGAGAAAGGGGAAGGGTTTGACGACCCAGATCCATAAGGAGGGAGGGTTTGGCGAAATGGGTTTTTGGGCATTTGACAATGGGTTGGGGATTGGCCCAAACTGGCATGCACCACAAGAGGGACAGAAGACTCCACGTGGTTTAGTTGTATCTGAGGAGGATTTTTTATTTCTAAAGGAGAGAGCTGATGTGGAACATTAGGAGTTTCTTTGGCGGCTTCATTAAGAAGGACACGATTTTTAAGGTTGTTGTATTTGCTGCTGGGGGAGTTTATAGGAGTTACTTGGGGAACATCAATAATAACATTTTTTGGGAGAGGAAAGGTCGGACTGATTTCCAAGGCTGCAGTCATCGTTGGGTAACACTTCATCATCATCATTCATCCAATTTTCAATAATTGGGTTAGGCTTAGGCTCCGTGACTATTGGACATCCGAACAATCTGGACTCAGGGATGCACATTGTGGATTGAAACTCTTCGAACTCTAAAAGAATTTTGCAATTGATCATGAATAAACAATCAATAAAAACTGTGACTATTCCACAGTCAACATTTTTATAATCAACGGCCAGGACTCGGCCAAAAATGCACCCAATACTATTAATATTCTTATATCCCCAAGCTCCAAGGGGAACTCCGTAGATGTGCAGACATGTTTCTCTCCATATGGGTGCTATTCTATTACTGACATTTATGACCTCCATGAACCATTTTATTACCCACTTACTTTCAATGATTGCTTGTTTATCCTCAATGGAGTCAAATGAGATTAGGTGTAGAATTCCACCAAGTGGCTCGATGCTCAAGCAACGAACTCCTTCAGAGAGTATTAATTGATGGATATCATTAGAGGATAGAGAAGAAGATGCAACGCCAATAACACTTCTTTTCAATAACTCCACATTTTCATCGGATTGTTGTAGACCTTCGGGTCAATACTCTATTTAATTTCTATGCCAGTATGCCCTTTTAACCCAAAAAAAAAAAAAAAAAAAAAACTCCACATTTTCATCACTTAAAGTTCCTTTGAGAACCGCGATATGGTTTTCATCATGTTTGTTCAAAGTGAGTGAGTCACGAATAAGTTCAACATTTTCACCAAGGGCACTCGAGCTCATGATACGCTGTTTTGTGGGTTCAAAATGAATGAAGTCAGGTAAAGGATCAGGTTGTTGGGAAGGAAAAGCTCGGATTTGTGGTGGAGTGGATGGTTTGTTTGGTTGTACGGAGGGATTTGGCTTAAGTGGGAGTTTAGGTGGAATATTGGAGAAGGCTTCTCTATAAGAGCGATGATCTCGCGAAGTTGATTTCTTTGGACAACATTATTCTTCTGATTGTTGATAGGTAGTTTAGAGCTTAAGGAGGGTTTTTGTGGAGGAGGAGGCTTATCTGATTTGGCAGGATATACTTTTAGGCGAGCTTTGCCCAGGTTCCTTCCATTTTCTTTCTAAATTGCCATTGAGGAAGATTGACATGACTGGAATTGAACGAACGCATACTTGTCGTTGCAGTTGTGGCGAATTTTTATGGGGATAGGAATATGAGAGGTGGGGCCATATGGTTCAAAGATCCTGATGATATCAGATAGATTAAAGGAGATGGGAAGGAAATGAGGGAAACAAGTTTGGGAAGCCATTGATGAGTTTCTTTTCTGGTTACTAATGAATCTCTTCTTGGTGACCAGTGGCGGATCCAGAATTTTCTAATCGGGGGTACTGTAACTAATTAACACTACTACAATTTTGGGCAAAGATAACATATCTATCTTAACGGTTAATTTAAGAAGTGTTATCTTTAATCTAAATTCACATTATATTAAGAAAAGTGTTATCTTAAGTTGGCCAAATGGTCAACATAGAAAACTAGACTTAACTCTATAACGCTTCTTTCATTATCTCCCTAAATAGTTGTTAGCTTACCTCTATCTTCTTCTCCTTGCTTAGCTTTTTTTTTTAATTTTGCATGCTCTGGACATATATTGAAGCATTTCAACGAAGAGCCATCTTTTTCTCCTTGCTTAGTTTTTTTTTAATCTATGCATGCTCTAGAAATATATTAAAGCATTTCAACGAGAAATCAAGTTCAAGGTGAAGACTTCCTTTCAAAAAAAAAGTTCAAGGTGAAGACTTAATCAAATGGTGTTTTCAACCGCCAAAAGAGATAAGGTTAAGATATAATCAGAACAAGGTTTTAAATTCTTGGCGGCAGATGAACTAACCTAATGCAGTGGCGGATTCCAAGCGGCAGCAGCGCGGGCAGCGGCGTGAGGGCGAGGTTGAAGTATGGGACTGGGCGGCGTCGGGCGTCGGAACTTGGCAGAGCTTTCATTGCGGCAAAACTCCGGCGGTCGGCGAAGAACTCCGGCAGGAACCACTAACCAGGGCTGTTTGTTTAGTGAATGAAAACGGAGAAAGTGAACAGAGAGGACAGAGGATGAGAAAGTTAGTGATGAGTCACGCTTTCTCCTCTGATATCTTGGACATTCTGTTTCCTTTTTTATTAAAAAATTATTAAATTCTGACAAAAGAAAAGTTGAAAAGTACAAAGTAATAAATGAAAGCTTACCTTTTCCTTTTGTCAAAACACTACGCCGACACACTCTATGGGACTCATGTCTCATGCTTCTTTGTCGTCACCAATGCAAAACGGTCACTTAGAAATTTAGAATTTTTTTTTTCTCTTTTTTTTTTTGCTTCGGGGGTACTGCAGTACCCCCAATGACCCCTCTAAATCCGCCACTGTTGGTGACAACAGTCCATTGAATTTGGTTTGGAATTGTGTTTTGGTTTTGGCGTGGGTTTTGGTTTCTCTCTCTTGAATTCTCTTTCATCTCTCTAAGTCTATAACCGCCGTTATCTTATCAGTACTATATTATTTATAATTTATTATAAAATATAAAACATATTCACATATATATATATATATATATATATATATATATATATATATATATATATATATATATATATATCTAAAACCCAAAGCAAAAACATGCCATGTTGCCACATGTACTCTCTCCCCTCCTCCACACAATCAAATGAGACATTAAACACTAAAAATGTGTGTTTGAAGACTCGAACTCATGACCTCTCATTTGATGTACTAATGCACTAACCAACTACTCTACAATCTCTTTGTTGGTCTTGATAGGGAAAAAAAATCATTTAAAGACAAGATAAGATTTCTATTTTTAAAACAATTAAATACAAATCTATATATTAATACTCATTAGGCTAATGATAATAATAGCGTCTTCTACCTCTAAGAACTCGTATATTAAAAAAAAAACTCTTCAAATTTTTATATCTTCCGTAGTACATTCTTACACATTAACCTAAATTTCAAAAATAAGATTGTATTATATTCTTTGTAAGTAATTATATGTATTCTCTTGAAGTTGAGGGTTATATTGATGAATAATTCATATTATTGTTTACTATGTAGCAAATTTAGAAGAAATTTATTTCCTGAACGCAATCAATACCTAGAACTCTTTTTTTCCACTTCTCTCAAGTTTTTTATTTACGAATTCAAATGCACATTAGTAAATTATCTGGGGTGTATTGCCAGGGTCAAGAACTAGTTAATATAAAAAATGTTTCCACTTCTTGCAAGGTTTCCAGATCTGGAGGGTTATCATGTCTCACTTTCCTTTCTTGTTTAACAGATTACAGTTTCTTAGTGATGTTGTTTTAGTTATGAGAATGTTGTTTTCCTTCTTAATATGCGTGGTAATTCTGCAAATAACTAGAGGATGTTGTTCTTTTTGCGTTGTTGAAGCTGTCATTTGTGGTTGGTTATGGCAATCGAAAGCTGATTGTCCATTGGATAAGGGATCGTGGTTCATTTATGCAATTGTAGATATATATGTTTCCAGGAGTCTTTGATGAAGGATAGGATACATCCAAAGACTGATTGGGTATAATATATTTCCCGCCTCAAACTCTAGGAGTAGACCTTATAAAGATACTAGGGTAGGTTACCTTGATTTTGAGTTTCATGAATTTTCAAGATTGAGAGTGAATTCGGGAAAGGGTTCTACTGTGAGAGATCAAAACGATCCTAGATTAGGACTCTAAAAAATGGAAGTAGCAAGTGGGGATTCAAAGGTCTGAGATCCCCCAATCGTTTTATCCAAAGAATGTGAGCGTGGCCGAGGAGGGGAAAGGTTTTCACGGTTTGGACGGTTGTTCTCCGATTTCTCAAATCGGAGGTGTGTTGGAGAGCTAGTAGTACTTAGTTCTCTTTTTAGATTGGCATTGGTCTAGAAGACCTTTGTCTTTGAAAAATCAAATCTGAAGACGGCACCCGAGTCGATCTTGGTGGTTTTCAGCGCGTCCACTCAAACGCGGTTCTCATTTCAACAGGAGAACCCTGAAATACTCTCTCAGGAGAGTAATGAGTCACCAAGGAATGTGACTCTTTGCAGATTCATGAGCCATGAATTTTAAGTGACAGAAGGTCGTTGGGATTGCTCATGTGGTGAGATAAAAATCTCGTCTTTAGTTGGTTGTTATCCAAATCGTGATCGAAATTCGCTCCTCCCACCACTTCCAGCAGGTAAGATATACCCGTTTATTGCAGATTGCCTTTATCCAAGAAGCTACAATTGTTCCTCAGTACTCGCTGCTCCAATCCAGCTATTGTCAACCACTTCTAGTCATGTTATGATTCAAGTACCGAACAACGCAAGCCTTTATATCAAGTAGAACCTCTATAGTGTTAGTTTTAACTTAGTTTGGTTTGTAAGAGCATGTAGCGCTCAGTTTACTTTTCTTATGTTCTTGTTGTTTAGCCTACTTTGTATGCCGTATTTTAATTAATGCAAATTTTCTCGATGTCAAAAAAAAAAAAAGTTTTTTATACTTGAGTGATGAGTCCATCCCCAACAATGAAAAATGTTTCGTACGACAACTCAATAACTATTAATATAAAAAAGTATATGATGGCCATAAATTTTCGTACCTGCTACATGTTTTTATCACCTAAATTTTCGTACCTGCTAAATTTTCGGGGGCCTTGTGAAATCGCCTATATCACACATACTTAGCTTGGTACCTGCTACATGTTTTTATCACCCATTAGAATGGAGTTTGATATGCTTGTGGTTTTTACGACTTTAGCATTTTACTAGAATTGTGGCTAGAATCAGTTTTAGGTAATTCACGGCATAAATATGAAAACTAGTACTAGTTGATATACTTGGCACCATATACACCAAAATCTTGACATTTTCATATGTGTCCATGCAAAAAGTTCCCCTATTTCCCCTCACAAAAAATAATAATTAAAAGTTCCCCTATCTATACTAATATATTAAAAGGCGTTCCTAAGAATGTCTATGTGCCATGTGGCACTCTCCTCTAAGGATATAATGCAAATGCTCTATTTTCGTGTCAAACCCCCTCAACTAAAAAAATAATGTTGTGTAGTTACAAGGTATCGAACACGTGACCTTTGAAATGAAAAGTGAGAACTTAACCATTGATCCAACATAACATCATTGTTTAGTATTTCAAAATAAAATATAATAAGGACTTGTAATTATATCTCATTAAAATACTTACACAAATAGTTAGATACCTAACACATTAATGGTAATGATAATAGACTATTGTAGACATAAAATTTTACTCGAATTTCTTGTATTTTTCAAATTACGACGTTAATTTTTTTCCTCACAAGACAAAAAATTACGAAAAGTAACAACCCGAGGCATCGGCCGGGACACTCACTAGTTTTTATATAATTCCAGCGTTTCCATTAATCTAATATCTAGCCAGCAATATAATTAATTGTATATCAAAAAATCCTTAATGGATATACAATTAATACACACACAACATATGAGGACATCCGTAAAAACACGACATATAAAAGAAAAATGAAAGGAATATAATGGGGTCAAGAAGGCGTCATTTTCAATTGACGTTGTTTTGGATATATTTCAAACATGTAAGTATTACATGGAAAAGAAAAGGAAAAAAACATGCTTTTGGTCATATTTCTTCTCCATCCACACCGTGATCAACGGATAACCAACCAAAAAGCACGAGTTAATTTTGTTTATAATCAACTAAAAAGCATTCATCACGGGCCTGTCGCATCATATGGGTCCTTAAGTTTTGATTTCTTAGTCTAACAGCAAATTATAGTATATGGGAATGCCATTGGCGCACTATAACATGTAGGAAGAGAGACAAAGTCATATAACACGTACAGAACTTGGTTGTTTCTTATTGTCAAAAAAAAATAATATTTGAACTTGGTTGTTTGTTACGAAAACGAAAGCTTTTTTAATGTCTATTTTCATCTTTTGTACTCTCCTTAGTAAAAAATTTCAACAACTACACTAAATGTAGTTCCCTTATAGATCAGAACGACATTCCACCATGCATCGTTAACGATGCTTCAAATACAAACATGTCGTCTGCCCGTTTAATGTAAATTTTCATCCTTCCTTTACTGCTTTAGTAGTTACACATTGGCCATGTAATTTGAAAATAAAACTGGGTTGCTAAATGACGCCCTATAATTTCATAGTAACGCCCTAAATACGTATAAAATACTGTATTTTTATATTTTATATTTTTTTTCTCACTTTCTCCCCTTCTTCCACACCACCACCACCACCTTTCATCTTCAACAAACTTGAAGTTCTTCAACACCACTATCTTCTTTGTTTCTTCTTCCCATCACCACCACCATCTTCACTCCCATCACCACCACCATCTTCAACAATCAGGGGCGGATCCAGGATTCCGAGTCAGGGGTAGCGCAATTTTGTATTACCATTTAATACCGAAAAAAAATTCAAAATACTACAAAATTCAAATAAAACCTCAAAGTACTCTAATAAAAGAAAATTATGATTGTTCACGATGAGTTGACAAACTCTAGAACTGATTTGATATTTGAAACAAAATCTTTGAAACTTAAAGTAACTCAAATTCACTAATTTTCTTTCTCAAGAATTGATACCATAATTCAGATTTGATATTTGAAACAAAATCTTCTTCAAGAATTCACTAATCAGTTCAACTAGTATTTTCTTACTCTCATTAAGTTCAACATTGAGATAATAAAAAAAACAATCTCACCACTCATCACAAATTCACAACATCATCATTTTTATTATTGTAATTATTCGAATATCCAAAAATTATAATTGAATAACAATTGACACAATTCACAAGTAACAACTCTAAATCCATATTCCACAATTGACAATTCATATACCATAAGTCCACAAATTTATAAATTCCTACAATTCATAGATCCCACAAGGCATAAATCATAATTCATGGATTTGAGAAGGGTAATAGCCCAAAACAAGAACTTTACACACAAAAAATTGAATAAATCAAATTCCTTTAAATGGAGATTGGAGAAGTGTAGAATATTCTTCTAAGTCTTGCAAAGGACATAAACATAATACCTACGATTGGAGCACCACCGCTGAATCAACTACTCACCTAGCAGACCAGCAGCGTCAATCAAGGATATTAGAGCACCATCGCTGCGTGCAGCACACCTGCACCACTCCAAGCCTCCACCAGTCGAGCTGCGATTTGAGTTTTTTAGAGACACTAGCGATGGCCACCGCAGCCGACAACGGCATAATTTCAGACGAAGAAATGGACTACAGTACTTTGAAATAATTAGGGTTTGCTACTTTACTCTTTCCGGCTTTCTGCCTCTTGGTTTTCTTAAAAAAAAAGAAAAAAACTCAATTTTTCCAGAAAATCAGGGGTAGCACGTGCTACCCCTTGTGACTTACTGGCTCCGCCCCTGCCCCCGTCTTCTTTGTTTCTATATCCCATCACCACCCTTCTTCTCTCCTCTATTTTTTTGAATTTTTTTGAATTTTTTTGAAAAAAAAATATGGAGAGGCGTCCATGGCATGCGCTCCACCACAATGGTGGAGCGCCTGCCAAGGACGCCTCCACCGGTGGTGCGGCGTCCATAAAGGACGCCTCTTCATTTTTTTTTGAAAAAAAATTCAAAAAAATCTAGTCACGCGTGGTGGTGGATTAGTGATGGTGGATTAGTGGTGGTGGATGATTGGTGGGGCATGATGGTGGATTAGTGGTGGTGGTGGTAGGGAATTTCCAGTGGTGGCGTCATGCACGTTGAAGGGAAGTGAAATGGTGGAGCTTGGCTTGAATTTGCAACATAAAAAAATAACTCAAAATCATTAATATACAGGAATAAAAGAATAAGTTGAAAAAAGGCACTAAATTTCCTGTCATACAAACAATGTGAAGTAATCAACATTATTCCCTACCACCACCACTGGAAATTCTGCTGTTAGGGAATCTCCAGTGCTTTTGACATGTGTACTCCTAACGCACGTTGAAGGGAATTGAAATGGTGATGGTGGGGCATGGCTGTACCAAGTTAATGCAATCCAGTGGTGGTAGGGAAAGGGAAAGGGAAAGGGAAAGGGGAAGGGAAAAAGAGAGAAAAAGATGGTATAAATATACAGTATAAAAATACTGTATTTAGGGCGTTAATAAGAAATATAAGGGGGTCAAATAGCAAATCCCAAATAATATTAGTGGTTGATCCGGACGATGCCCCAAAATATTTACTGTGTGGGCCCATATATCTCTGGGCTCCCGATCCATAGTGAGATTACGATATTGCCCCTTGGAACTCTACAAGCCAGCCTTTCAAGGAACCTGGCCCAGCCCAAGTGCTGGTCCAGCCTGATGGTCAATTTTCACACTTTCCAACGCCTATAAATAGGGAACAATTCCCCATTTATTGAGGTGATTAATTTTACACCCACCACTCAATACTAACCGCTAAGTTCCATCACTAACTTGAGCGTCGGAGGGGCGATCCCGGAAACACCCCCGGGGTAGTCTAACTCTCGTATTCGAATGTCTCGTGGCACTCTTTGAGCATCAAGTCGTGCTCAACAATCCTTGACCCTCACTCCTCACCATTCCCCCATCTTATATGTTTTTACCCGAAACAGGTTGGCGCCGTCTGTGGGGATAGCCAAACTAAAAGCCATGGCCAATGCTCGAAGAACGCGTCGAGGTCAACAACCCCTAAACCCACCACCTTAAGGGTGGACACCTCCCCCCGAGGTAGCCGATGAAACGACAGGGGACCCTCGAAGAGCTCGAGTATTCTCATAAAGAAACCCGCACATCCTCGAGGAGATCGAGCCTCGAGAAGCAGCCAGCGCTGTTAATGTTGGATAGCCTCGAGAGATGATTGTGCTCCCTCGCATTGAGGCTTCTCGATACGAACAGCCGAGTCCTAACCCTGTCACCTAGCAGGATCTCCAACAACTAGCAGAACGACTCAACGATAACCTCGAGCGGAGCCAAAGAGCCCTCATATACAGCCTCCAGAACGGTGGCGAAGGCACTTCCAACAGACCTCCTGTCCCTCGAATAGCCCTTGGGAAGAATGGTCAGAATCCACAACCTGAGAATCAAGCGCCTCCGCCGGATCCACGAGTACCCCAGACTCAGGTACCACTAGCCTCTACTCGAGCTCCCGCTGGTAGAGCGGATGCTCGACACGTTATAAACGAGTGAGCCCTCCGAAATGGCACCGAGACGCTCGAGAAGTGTTAAACGAGCGTCGAGAGCGCTCGAGACAGGAGGACGAGGCGGCCCCAAACCCTAACCGGGGACAAGACGACCCTCGACAACATGGACAAAACGGCAGGAAATATGAAGAAGAGGAATCGAGCACTTATGGCCCTAGTGAACGGTCCAACGCCCACTTTGGTAACCTGGGCTTCAGCACTCCTTTCACTGAGACATATGGAGGGGCCACTGATCCTATCGACCATCTTGCAGCCTTCAAAGTACAAATGAGTGAACAAACGGCAAGTGAAGCCGCATGGTGCAAATTCTTTCCCACAACATTGAAGGGGCTGGCTCTCACCTGGATCACCAAACTTCCTCCTGGAAGTATCCCAGACTTTACCTCCCTCGAAGCGGCACTCAAACAGAACTTCATAGCAGGGCGAAGACATCGAAAGACTAGCATTCACTTAATGTCCATCAAGCAGCAGGGAAACGAAGAGCTGGCGGATTATATTAAGAGGTTCAACGAAGAATCCATGAAAGTCTCAGACATACAAGACAGTGTGGCATTCACTGCACTGATGTCAGGCCTATATCCTTCGAGCAGGTTCAAATTGAAGCTAGCACTTCTCCGAGGCAATGAGCCTCGCGCAAAAGTTCATACAAGCTTTCGATATCTGTAAAACTCACGAGGAGCCGAGTAAGAGAAAGGCTGATCACCCCACTCGAATTGACACCCCAAGGGATGTCCCTCGAAGATAGCGGAATAAGAAGCCACGAACGGATGACAATGGGTATGATCCTCGATATAACCTCAACAGGAGGGAGATATACCTCGACATCAAGGAGAAATTCACCCTGCCAAAGACCAACCCCATAAAAACATTTGTTAGCCGGAGAGACAAGAAGCTTTGGTGTGAGCATCACCACGATTGCGGCCATACCACTCGCGATTGCCAGGAACTCAACGAGCCCTAGATAAAATGGCAGACGAAGGAAAGCTCAACCGATATCTGAAAAATCCAGCGGAAAAGAAAAGGGAACCTCCGAGGGAGAAGGAATCAAGGAGCGACGAAACGGCAGGATTCGTCAATGTCATTGCTGGATGGTAAGCTTCGGGTTGCCTAACCAGTCACTCTCGAAAGAAACACCTTTACACCCTGAAACACGAGACAACAGATATGAAAAAATTCGCAGCATTCCCCCACCTTGACATTCAAGGACAGCCATCGACCCATACAGACCCCCCACGACGATCCCTTGGTCGTCGAACTGAAAATTGCAAACTTACGGGTGCGTCGAGTGCTGATCGACAGCGGGAGCTCTGCTGACATCATGACAATGGATTGCCTTAAGAAGTTGAAGTACCAAAACAACGATCTCACACCCATCAGCCAGCCTTGGTAGGCGTTTGTCGCACACCCCTAACCAAATAAAATTAACTTACTTACCCTCACAAATCAATGTATAGCGGAAGTAAGGATCGTATCCATAGGGAGCAATGATACGAGTCAATAATTAACGCAAGCAAGGTCCTAACGTGCCCTAAGGGAAAAGTGATTAGAATATGGGGGGATTTGGAATAATGCACCATGAACTACAATGCAAATTAGTAAATGAGAGATAAATACAATAGTAAAAAGCCTTGGACTCGATTAATTTCCACTTCCAACTAAGTTTCCGATCATTGAACTCACAATCCTAACAAATCCTTTGGTCACCTATTGCAAAGCCTAGACTTTTATCTTTCTAGATCGTGGTTAAACAAACACGATCAGCGTGGTTTAAAACCTCTTACTATTATTTAACTTAAACGATTAGCACTGATATCATCAAAATAAGGGATCAATTCTTGAAGGTACTCTGTGTAGAGCTGAAGTCTCTCATCTCTCACCCTCCAAATTCCTATTGTTTGAGATATGATGAGATTAAAATCTCCATATACAGTGAGATGTCTTTCCCCTGCTACCAAAGCGGCTTTTACTCCATATATACAGGCTTCATACTCAGCTGTATTGTTTGTTGTTGGGAAATCCAGCTTGACAACAAATGGAATATGGACTCTATCAGGATCTACTAACAAAACCCCTGCTCCATTACCTCTTCTATTAGAAGCTCCATCAAAATACATGCACCATTGTGGATTGTCAATGAATAATAAGTACTCATCAGGGAAGGCATCATCAAATTCATCTCCTAACACTGGTCCTTCTGCTAGGCTTCAGATATGGCTATTCCTTTGACAGATTTCTGGCAGACACATTGAATATCAAATTCAGAAAGTATAGCATGCCATCTCGCCAATCTTTCACTAAGAATGGGTTTTTCGAACAGATACTTGATTGGATCAAGTCTTGAGATCAGATAAGTGGTATGAGCTTGAAGGTGATGCCTTAACTTCTTTGTGGCATAGACCAAAGAGATACATGCTTTTTCCAGTGGGGTGTATCTTGTCTCATACTCCAGGAATTTCTTGCTGAGATAGTATATGGCAACTTCCTTCTTTGTTCCCTCTTGATATTGGGCTAAGAGAGCTCCCATAGTCGTTTCAGTGATAGTGAGGTACAAAGTTAGAGGTTCCCCTGGTCTAGGCGCCATTAGAACAGGTGGATTCGAAAGGTACTCTTTCATGGAATCGAAAGCTTCCTGACATTCCTCATTCCACTCGTGGGATGCCCCTTTTCTGAGCAGCTTAAATATAGGTTCACATCTCATAGTGAGTTGTGAGATGAACCTGCTGATATACTGAATTCTGCCGAGAAATCCTCTTACTTATTTTTTTATTTTTGGAGGAGGTAGCTCTTGAATAGCTTTTACCTTTTCCGAGTCCACTTTAATGTCGTCTCGACTGACAATGAATCCCAACAACTTCCCCGAAGTGACACCAGACACACACTTTTGAGGATTTAGCCTTAAATTGTACTTCCTAATTCTTTCAAAGAAGGACCTTAATGCGGGAATATGCCCCTCACGATCTTGACTTTTCACGATCATGTCATCTACATAACCTTCCATAAATTCATGGATGAGGTCATGAAGAATAGTGGTTGCTGCCCTTTGATACGTGGCTCCTGCATTCTTGAGACCAAAAGGCATAACTCGGTAACAGAAAGTGCCCCACGGAGTGATGAAAGACGTCTTTGTCATATCTTCTTGAGCCATGAGTATTTGATTATACCCTGAGTATCCATCCATGAAGAAAAACATTGCATGACCGGCCGTACTATCCACGAGAACATCGATGTGGGGTAGAGGAAAGCAATCTTTTGGTGATGCAGCATTCAAATCTCAAAAATCAATGCACACCCGAACTCTCCATCCTTTTTAGGTACAACCACTATATTGGCGAGCCAACTCAGATGCTTTACAGCTTGGATGAATTTGGCATCCAGCTGTTTATGGATTTCTTCTTTCACTTTCAGACTAACCTCTGGTTTCATTCGGCGGAGCTTTTGCTGCTTAGGCTTGCTTTCAGGATGTAACGAAATGCGATGTTCTGCAATTTCTCTATTAACGCCAGGCATATCATCATAAGACCATGCAAACACATCTACATACTCTTTTAATAATGCAATAAACACATAATGTTCTGTTAAGGAGAGGGATGAACCTACTTTGACTTCTTTTACAATATTTTTTGTACCAATATTGATTACAATGGACTCTTCCATGGGTTTAATATATGTTTCAGTTGTGTCAAGTGATTCATCATTATTAAATTCACTGTCAGAAATAACATCTTGCATGCAAATGTACTTAGATAAAGGTTCACATTCAATTTCCTCACTGTCAGAGTCTTCTGACGGGGTATGTAAGGTAGATTGGCTGGAAGATGAGCTATCGGTATGATATCCATCTGAAAGGGGTGAAAATGTATTTTCATGAGATGGATGTGGAGGATGGTTTCCAAAAAACATTTAAAATTCTATAGGCCCGTCTTTTGCCTGACACGCAATACTCCACTTATGTTCAATGCTTCCGCCATAAGGTATTATCAAAGATAATGGGTCAAAATTCCCTTCCTCAACGGACTCAAAAGTGAAAAGTTTCTTAAGGACTCCATGTTCCAAATTATCCAATCAGTCATTTTCCTTTTTCATTCTTTGTTCTTGGACAAACCAACTTTTGATTAAGCCTAAATTCCTAGCTTCATTGAAGAATATCTCCAATCCCGGTAAAATCTTCCGTTCTTTCCTACTAAGCCAAGGTTCCGGGAAACTCATAGTATGGCTCAAGATCTCCTTGCGGGATGAACCGACCATTGAGGGTAACAAGGTTGTTTTTGATGTTGCAAGAAGTGTTGCTTGGATCATATCCTAATCCATGTCGATTTTGCTTGTCTACTATGGGGATTGGTTGCTTTATTCCCCTACCATCACGCCCTAATCCGGTTCCTTGAGTATAACCCATCTTTATCATGATTTGAAATCCTTTGGACAAAGGTTGCATGGCAAACGCTACAGGCTCTTTGACTGCATTTGTGGATATGGCTGAGGCGTTTGTTTTCTGATGGTAATTGGTCATCTCTAGAGAAGGGACAAATTTCTTCTTTTTGGACCTAAATGTAAAGAAAAAGAAAATAAAATAAAAGAGAGGAAAGCTGCATATTGCAAAATGCATCACTGGATAAGGAAAATTTTCTAAAACGATTTTGCAATATTTTGATTGAAATGGTCCACCTTTACAATTTTGGTTTTTTTTTTTTATGTTTTGATTCTCTTGAATGATTTTACTGTCATTGGGGTTGAAAATGGATGTTTTTTTTATTCTTCCATTCCCTGCTTTAATATTGAACAAATACATAAAATATAGAGATTGGGCCTGTATCCCCATTGATGTGTCAAATCAGCATTCTGAAATTGCTCCTGTGATGACTGGCATCTCGAGTTCTGATCACATTGCCTGAAATACAATGGTTAATACATTTGAGTCGAAGCCGAAGGCTGCCTACATATCCCGATTGCTGCAGGTGTATTTTATGGGGAATTAGACTCAGCGTAGTTCGTTATTTTAGAAAGAACTGAAGTTTTTTATTTGATAAATTTAAAGCAGTTGCACTAATATTGAGCTACCTACGTCCGCATGTGTTACATAGGTGGAGTGATCTCTCAGTGCAAGTGTGCGTGATAATGGGGATTCAAGCTACACGTAGTTCTCTGATACTAACGAGCTGAAAGATTATTTTTTCTTTTTTCGATGGGCTAACCCCCTATAGGACGTTTACCAAAGATTTTTCCTCTTCTGTGAGATGATCAAGTAGCTTTGCGGTAGACAAGAGCTATGTTGGTGATTTTCTTGATGCGATAGCTGAGAGCATGACATTGGTTTGTGCCTTGACCATGCAACTGATGATAATGGCAGTAGTTGTGGAGATTTGATCCTACAGGACTTCCCCTGGGCGTCTAGGAAGTGGATGAATCTGACCTTGTTCAACCAGTTTGCGAAAGATATTAACTTGGGATTGCGGTCGAGGATGTGACGACACCTCCCTTGCAGGTACTTCTTTGTGGGTTAGACTAATGATGCCTCGATCAATCAGGCTTTGCACTTTGTAGTAAAGATCATGGCATCGATCAGTTTCATGCCTAAATTGACGACAATAAGCGTAGAGTTTGCTCATGTCTGTTCTAGGAAGGGGTAAACAGTGCGCATGTGTTGGGGCTTGAATTATACCTTGGCTCCGAAGACAATCATACACTATACTTAATGGTTCATATATCTTAGCATAAACCCTTGGATTGGCATTAGGAGTTTCAAGATTTTCTCGAGGTCGTTTTTCTTGCAATTTCAGAGTATCGATGTCGAAGCCATGCTGCTCCATGTGGCTGAGGCATGTGTACTTGATGGTAACCATGTGACGATAATAGAAGTCATTCAGGTTTCGCAGTAATATAAGCATGAATTCTCGATCAGTAATAGGGACACGAAGCTGGGCGCGGATGTAAGCGCATCTCGAACAAAAGTGAGAAAGTTTCCAAGGCGCTTTCACGCAAAGTGACTAGTTTGAACTTCTTGACATCAGTTTGTTTATGCTCGAGAGCCCAATTAACAAAGGCTTGACTAGCATTTTCCCAACTGGCTCTATCTACACTATCTGAAGAATAGTACCAGTCCAGAGCTGGTCCTTCTAAACTATTGTCAAAGAGCAAGGAGTAATCTTCCTCTGGTATGCCCCATGGGTGTAATGCATTCACAAAATCCACTAAGTGGACAAAACGATCACCGCTCCCATCAAATTTCCTGAACTGATTTAAAGGATGAATTATAAACCTAATTGGATATTGAAACGGAAGGGACATCTTAGGGACTTATCCAATGTAGATTTCCCCGTCATGACTCCATAGATGGTCAGGAACCAAAAAGTGAGTTCGGGGGTGAGGGTACAATATAGTCAGGAACTATATTGCCCATTGGTGGCCTTTACTAAATAACGATTCACAACAGATTTTATGCAATAGAACAATCAAATAATATATAAAAGCATCCTAAAATAATTAATCTAGATTGGTTCAGGAAACACATCAAAAGACTAATTATTTAGTGATAAGTTATTAGGCAATCATTTTACAAGGTTCCTAACAGGTTGTCCAAATTATCTGAATTAATGAGAACAATTCTTTAGGTCTTATTTAGCATAATAACATGTGGGTGACAAAAAAGGCATGCAGGACAATCATAATATCAAGAATATTATATATAGAAAATATAAGAAAAGAGGTTAGAATTTACAAAAGAATGCGATTATTAGTTAGAAATCTACATCATGAAAATAAAACGTTAGTAACATCAATAAAATAAATATAATTATTTAAGGGCCCTCAGGATTATACCTATGCGGTTTAGATCGAAGAGCGTAATGACCTTCAGGCGAAGCAATCTTGAAACCAGGAATACAATAGGATCAAGAACAGTAATTGATTTGGAAGATTAAAAGTGTTTGCGTGTTTTGTACTCGAAGTATGTTTCGGAGTTTTCGAGAGTATTTGTGTGCGTAAAAATAATAATTCGAAGCCGTCCTTGATTCGGGAAATCAACCCGTATTTATAGGCAAATCAAGACGTGCGCTCCACGCAAGCCTTGCGCCAGGCGCAAGCCTCCGTGGCAGGTGCGAGGCCATGCGTCAGGCGCAGATTGGCCTGCCTGACGTGGTCCGTCCAGTTAAAACGTTGCACGTGGAAACACGTTTCTAAGAAGATAAAACTTTAACTAGCGTCTCACACAGGACATGCGCCAGGCGTAGGACTCTGTGTGAGTCACAAGTCCACGTGTCAGGCGCTCATTAGCGCGCCTGACGCGATTTGGCCAATGAGCTGGACGCACGTGGCGCGCTGAGCGCACCCGCCGCGTCCGACGCATATTCCAGAATATTCATTTTTTTATTCTATGCGTGCTTTCAAGATGCCATTTCTATCCCTAAAAATCTGGAGATAGAATTTTCCAGATGAAAAATCTGATTTATGGGTAAAACATAATAATAAAAGCTTTTAAGAAAATATTTATTAAAACATTAAATATTAAGAAAATATTTATTACAACAATAAATATCAAGAAAATATTTATTAAAACAATAAATATTAAGTTGGGCTTTTAAAATGGACTTTAAAAACATTTCATAAGTTCAACTTACAATGAATCATCATGAATGATTAACTAGGCTTTTAATATTATTTTAAAACACATATTGCCTAGTTATTCGGACTAGTCCTTTATTGGGCCATGCCAACTAAGACCGTGGTATATTTTATCATCGAACCCTTAAATGGGGAGACACGATTATGTGTCTACAGAAGCCCCCACTTTGACTGAGGTTTGTAAAACCGAAAGTCAAAGTATACGTGTCGGGACGGAGAATGATTCTAGATGCTCTGCAATCCAAAATCACTCTTTTACGCCGGTACCTGCAAAACAAGGAAAAGCTTCAGGAACAGACATGTGTGAAACATTTTTGCAAAATAATTGCAAAAATGAAATGATAGGTGAGAAAGGAATCATGAGTTATCATGGTCCGACTTATGTCAGGGTAGAGCTTTTGTCCAGCTCCAGAGCGATGATGATATGTAGAGCAATTGATGTGGAGTGTTTAGCCTGTTCCAAGGCAATTGGTGTTATAATTGGATGGCCTTGTAGTCAATTACCCTGTGTCCCTAGTTTGGAGGATTATTTTTTTACGGAATTTGAAAGGTTCATGGATTTAAAGGATGAAAATATATCTGAAATCGTGTATGGGAGGAGGGTTAACTTGACTAGGTTAGCTGCGATGTATAGTCCTCCTACTGAAAGGGCTAGACAGACATATCGTATGCGGGCGCTGGTATTTTGCCAGCTTAGTCGCTTTTTATTTGTGAACGGGGACAATAATGCTGGTTTTGCTTCCCTAATTACTGTAGCACAGCAACTGGAGGTAGGACGGACACCGATGCCACTCTGTGTAGGGGAGATAATCTCCAGCCTGGATGCTGTGAAGGACCAGAAAGGGCAGTTTTCAGGGAGCCCCCTACTGTTGCAGGTAAAAGTATTTTTTCAGTCATGAACCAAAGAAATAAATCTTTTTTGTATATTTGGACATATTATGACTCTATGCGAAGTAATAATATATATAAAAACTTTTTCGACTGTATTGAATAATGGAATTATGATATTACATCCCCGAAAAAATAAACAATAAATAAGACATTGAATAGGAATGTGCGCTGGGCGCTGTTACATGTGTCGGGCGCGAACATCAGCGTCTGTCGCTAACAGTGCGCGTCTGGCGCATATTCTGTGCGTCAGGCGCAGTTTCTGAGACAACTTGATGTGACGCGACAGTTGTCGTAAATAATACTACTCGATAGGAAGTAATATTGCGTATCTTTACTCGTTACGAAGTAATAAAATTTGTGCATGTATTATTACTCTTTGAGAAGCAACAATGAAATAATGTATATGTATTATTACTCATCAAGAAGCAATAATAATATTAATGATTTTGTTGATGCAGATCTGGCTGATGGAACATTTGAGGTTGATTGATCCTCCGGAGAATATGGAGAGATATAATAAAAAGGGTTTCATTGGCAGGAAGAAGATCTTCACTAAGAAATCCTTTGAGGACTGGACCTTTTTCTTTGGGGATGATGAGTTGAGTGTCAGATGGGTAGTGCCATGGTGGAGGATTGGGTCCATGGTAGGTATTCGTGACGATTCTCCCTATGTGAGGTTGTGTAGTTTGTATACCATGACATTTTATTTTCCTTCGAGGGTTTTGAGACAATATAGGTACCGCCAACTGATCCCTGCTGAAGACACTATTGCTCCAAAAATATATGGTCTGACCAGGAGTGGAATTAGGAAGTGGGAGAGATATTGGGAAGAGCGCCCACTTTGGTATACCCAGGAACGAATAGAATCTGAGAAGGTGTCTAATAGTTATATCGTATGGATGCTGACTAGAGACCCTGCTGTGAGGAAAGAGATGAGGGAGAAGGAGTCTGCCAAAGTGACTAAGAAGTGGAAATTTACTCCACGAACCATGGGGAAAACTTTTGATACTTTGGATAGCAGGGGCAAGAGACCAGTTGGACACTCATCTGCAGGGAAGAGCAGCCAGAAACCTGTTACTTAAACATCCTCCGTGAAGGAACGTTTAGGGCCAAAGGTAGCACCAGCGCGGGAACGACTTGGGCCACGGATGCCACCGACAAAGAGAAGACTACGCTTAGGGGGCGTAGTAATCAGGGAAAGGGCTGACACAGGAAGGGTGACTCAACAGACAGACACTCCTACAGGAAAAGGGAAGGAACCTATGGTGTATTGGGAAAAGAGGAAGGCACCTAGACCGAAACTAGAGATGGAAAAAGGAGAGACTTCTACCAAGGGAAAAGAGAAAGAAAAGGCTGAAAAGAGGAAGGAAAAGAAGGACTGATTGCAACTTTTATTTGTTGAGTTATTGTGTTTACGTTGATTTATTGCTTTCAATAAGGCTTGCATGCCACATAGTTATTTTATAGTGTAGTCATAACTTATGTTCCATGTTTTATTTTCCATGCAGCAATTTTAATAAAAACAAAGTTTATTTTTATTTAGACCGAAGTGAGCCTAAATATGTCGCAAAATATATTATCGTATTAAGCATCTTAGCGAATGCCGGAAGAATGTTCAAACTAGCAGCAAAGCGGGTAAGTGTACTAAACGTAAACTGGTGCGTCTGGCGCACTACGCTGCGTTAGGCGCAGCATATTTGCGTCTGGCGCGAATAGACAATTTTTAATTCAAAAATATTTTACTTTTGTTGCTGTAAACTCGTATGAACCACATAAGGTTTTGATTAATGAGGGAGCCGAACCTAGTACAAGGTTGCCTACGTAACCAAATAGGAATCAGGCCGCACGTAGTTCATGCTAAAGAATTGGATTACTTTGACCAATCAAAGAATTGGTTGTGTTTTACATATAAAATTTCTTGAGTTGATCAAGATTGGTTAGATTATGAAATTCAGTGCCATCCATGTCAATAAGTTGAGCTGCTCCTCCAGATAGGATTGTCTTGACAATGTATGGACCGGCCCAAGGAGGTCTGAATTTACCTCGAGGATCAAACACATTTTTCCTTAATGCCTTGAGCACTAAGTCACCCTCTTTAATATTTCGGGGTTTGACCTTCTTATTGAAAGATCTCGCAATACGATTTTTATAAACTTGCACATGATGCAAGGCAGCTAATCTTCGTTCATCGAGTAAGATGAGCTCTTCGAATCTAGCTTTGACCCAGTCAACTTCCGGAATTTTGACTTTCTTGGACAATGCGTAAGGATGGTATTTCTAGTTCAATAGGTTAGACTGCTTCTATACCATAGACAAGAGAATATGGTGTAGCTCCGGTAGATGTTCGGATGGAAGTGCGGTATCCCCATAAGGCAAAGTGTAGCTTATCGGGCCAATCCTTATAATTTTCGGTCATTTACTGGATAATAACCTTGATATTTTTGTTAGCAGCCTCCACAGCACCGTTAGCCTGGGGTCTATATGGGGAGGAGCGATGGTGCTTGATGCTGTATTTGTCAAGGACTTGTTCGCATTCGGCATGAAAGTGGGTACCTTGGTCACTTATGATCTCGTGGGGAACCCCATAGCGATAAATTATGGTCTTTTCTAAGAAGGCAACTACATGTTTGGCTGTCAATTTAGCATAGGACGCTGCTTCTACCCACTTAATGAAGTAGTCTATGGCCACAAGGATGAATTCATGCCCCCCAGTACCAGGTGGTGTTATTTTACCAATAATGTCAATACCCCAAGTTGAGAATGGCCAAGGTGAAGTAAAGGTATATAACAAAGAGGGCGGGACATGTTGCGGGTTAGCGCATAATTGGCATTTTGGACAGGTTTTGGCATAAAGGTAACAGTCTTTCTCCATTGTGGTCCAATAATAGCCTAAGCGAATGATCTTTTGAGCTAACATGCGTCCGTTCATATGCGTGCCACAAATTCCACTATGGACTTGATCCATGACCGTTGTGGTATCAGGTTTATCAATACAGAGCAGGTGCACGCCTTGTGGTGTTCTTTTGTACAGTGTCCCGTTATACTCGACATATTGGGAGGCCAAGAGCCTTAAGGCACGCTGGGCTCTTGTTGAAGCTCCAGGTGGATATTCTATTTTGGTTAGGTAGTTTAGGATGTCAATAAACCAGGGTTCAGAAGGAATATGATCTGGCTCATTGTCTAAGGTATGAACATAAGCAGGCTCTTGCCGCCTCTCAATGATATGGGGCATTTCTGGCATGGTGCGAGGAATCCTAATCAAAGAGGCTAAGCGGGCCAAAGCGTCAGCAAATTGATTTTCTTCTCGGGGAAGGTATGTATATTGTATTTCAGGGATTTGCTCAGCAATGGCTTATAGATAAGTTTGATATTGCAAGAGGCTTTAATTTCATTTTTAACTTTCCACCTTTTAGAAATTTAATTGATGATCAAAGATGAAGTACCATATACTCTTAGTTTCTTGATGTCGAGGGACACTGCGGCCTGGAGCCCTTTGATACATGCTTCGTACTCGGCTGCATTATTAGTAACGTCGAAGTCGAGTTTAACAGAGAGAGGAGTGTGGGAGTACCCCTACGCCACATCCCTTTTGGTTGGAAGCACCATCGAAGTATAGTGCCCAACTTTCATCTTCCGTCATGAGAAGGTCTTCATCAGGAAATTTATACTCTTTGCGAGATTCATCTACAGGAAAATCTGCCAAGAAGTCGGAAACAGCGTTGCCTGTGATGGATTTATGAGGGATAAATTTTATGTCAAATTCGGCCAACATTACTACCCAGCGAGAGAGTCTACCATTAAGGGCTGGCTTTTCGAACAAGAACTTAAGAGGATCTAGTCGCGACACTATATGGATTGTGTGAGTAAGCATATAATGCCTAAGCTTCTTAGTGGCCCAAACTAGTGCAAGGCAAAGCTTTTCTAAGGGGGTGTAACGGAATTCGTAGTCTAAGAGTTTCTTACTGAGGTAGTAAATGGCGCACTCTTTCCCATCAACCTCTTGTGCCAACATGGCCCCAGCCGCGGTCTTAGTGACAGTCAAGTAAAGCCTTAAAGGTATGTCTGGCAAGGCACGTGCTAAGACAGGTGGGTTGGATAGATATTCTTTAATTTTGTCAAAGGCTTTTTGGCAGTCCTCATCCCATTCGACAGCGACACTTTTCTTAAGCTTTTTAAAGATGGGCTCACACACCATGGTTAGTTTAGAGATGAACCTACTGATGTACTGGATTTTACCTAAGAACCCCTTATTTGTTTTTCATTCTTAGGTGGAGGCATGGTCATGATGGCCGTTATTTTTGTAGGGTCAATTTCAATCCCTCTAGAACTGATGACATAACCTAGGAGTTTCCCAGAAGTGACCCCAAAGGCGCATTTTTGTGGATTAAGTCTCATGTTGTATTTGCGAAGTCTCATGAAGAAGGGCGGTATGGTGTCCCTCTCTATCTTTGGACTTAACTATCATGTCATCTACGTAAACTTCTACCTCTTTATGCATCATGTAATGGAGAAGGGTAGTCGCAGTTCTTTGATAGGTGGCCCCAACGTTTTTTAACCCGAAAGGCATAACGGTATAGCATAAGGTCCCCCACGGTGTGATGAAGGTAGTCTTTTCCATATCTTCCTCAGCCATTTTTACCTGATTATACCCTGCATACCCGTCCATAAAAGAGAGAAAGGGCATGGTTGGTAGTGTTGTCTACTAGGACATCTATGTGAGGTAAGGGGAAGCCGTCTTTAGGACTTGCTTTGTTGAGGTCTCTATAGTTGATGCACATCCTAACTCTACCATCCTTTTTAGGCACAGGCACCACGTTAGCAATCCAGTCAGGGTAATTAGCGACCTTTATAAAACCTCTGTTAAGTTGTTTAATGACTTCTTCTTTGATTTTGAGAGCTACATCTGGCTTCATTCGGCGCAACTTTTGTTTGACAGGCTTCATCCCTTCGATTAGGGGAATGGTATGCTGAGCAATTTCGCGATCAATGCCTGGCATGTCCTGGTAGGACCATGCGAATACGTCGATATATTCAACTAACGTTTTGATTAATTGAGTGCGTTCGTATTCGCTTAAAGTTAATCCAATTCTTACCTCCTTTGGTTCATTATCATCTGAAAGATTAATTTTTTCTGTTTCCTCGATGATTGGAGTCTTATTTTCATGTTCTTCCATTGCTTTAATTATTTCTTTTTCATATTCATTGTTGCAATCAGAAGGAGAAGGAGAAGAGGAAGTAGAGATATTGCACAAGTCATAAGCAAATGAGTTCATATTATTGAAAATCGGAAATCATAGAGTTGAACAATGACTCAGCAGAAACTAAAGACTATACTTGGACACTAGAATTAACAGGCTTAGAAATAGAATCAACTGGGATACTAGACTCAATAGAATCAGACTCAGACTCCAACTCTGACTCAGACGACTCGGACTCTTGAACATCGGCCCTTCCCGGTGGTGAAGATCATCTTCTTTCCACCGGAGTAGTCGGCTTGAGAGTCTTCCTCCATCCTTGCATGACGCCACTTGCAGGTGTGATTAGCATAGCAGGGTCGAAGTCATCATTTTGTAGCACAGCCTGGATATGAGCAGTATTTTTTGGGCATTTGACTCGTTCTTGACCGAATAGAAGTCCCAATGCCTTGTAGTCTAAACAGTCTTCAGTGAATTGTTTAATTTTTGGATCAGGAATCCCTTCTTCCAGAAAGTGACAATCCATAAATATTTCAAATCCGGGGTAGATCACTCCCTCCTGAGCTTGATAGAATGGTTATGGGAATTCATAGCAAGGATAATCTTCTCCTTCTCTCAGAAATTGCCCATTCAGAGCAGGCTGATAGGGAGGAAAAGGGATACTGTCCTTGCCCTTGGTATTGCGGTGCAATCAAGAGAGATGGATCATAGCAGTATTGATCCTCAGAGATAGCCAGAACTTTGTTTAATGGTCTATCTTGATTGTTAGGCTTCTTCCCTGCAGGAGGAATGGAAAGTCTACCTTCATCAATCATGTCTTGAATAGCATTTTTCAGTTTGAAACAGTCCTCCGTCTTGTGACCATTCCCTCTATGGTATTTGCAGTAAGCATTCTTGTCCCAACTTGGTCTTTTCTTACTTTCTTCTGGATCGGGAGTTGCTCCAATGGGATTAAAAGCGCCTTTTGAATTGAGACGATCAAAAGCGGTGGCATATGACATGCCTATTGGAGTGAATGTCCTCCGTACAGTCCTTTGGAAGGAGCTTTGGGGTGCTTCAAGAAGGTTCACCTCTCCACCTTTAGAAGTATATCCATAATCATTTTTCTTGTTGTTATTATTGCCCTTATAACGATTGTTGTCATTTTGGGCATTTTTCAACAAGTCATCTTCGATTTGCACACCTATGTCGTATAACTTGGTGAAATTATCAATACCCAAGTATTTGAGATGAGTTTTGTACTTGGGTAACAAGTTGTTAACAAAGATGCAGACGAGGTTCTTGTCAGCAGGTCTGGACACCATGTAAGTAGACTTTTCCCTCCACCTGTTAAGGTAGGTGGTAAAGCCTTCATCGTTATCTTGCTTCAACACTTCCAATTCCCTTAGTGAGGTTTGGATTACAGTGTTATGTTCATATTGCTTCATGAACTCTCTAGTGATATCACCCCATGTTTCAACATTTTTGGGGTCCGGGGAATAGAACCAGTTTTGATAGGCAGGGTCCAACGACATCGAGAATACCGTTGGATAAAGTTTAGGGTCCACAGACTTAATGATCATAGTGGCCTTGAAGTTCCTCAAGTGATACTTGGAATTGTCAGTAGGCTTGAAATTAGGAAAGTCACTAGTGGAAAACTTTTCGGGTAGTTTTCCCTTGAATTTGCTGTTCTGATCCAAATCGAAGTAGGACTCCTTATTGGTGACTTTTTTAACATCATTTTCCATTTGTTTGGCGAATACAGCATTTTCACCACTTTCAACTTGGTGCAGACGGAGAGTGACCTCCTCCAAGTTCTTAGCCATTCGCTCAGTAACCTTTTCATCACCCATACTTGCTTCAGCAGTTTACCGTTCTTTAGCCGGTGGAACGGATCAAGCTTTTCGCGCACGCGGACGAGCTATCGAGACTGTTTTCTCCATTACCCTGTTTGACAAGGACACATTAACTTAGGACACACTCCAGAAATGGATAGGGTGAGGAATGAAAATATTTTCGAAAATATCATTTTAATTTGTTCTAAACTCCTGCCAAAAGGAGAGGATATTTGTGGAAGGAAATCTATTTTGTGGAGGAAAATGATGAATTTATTTTGTGGAGGGAAATGGATAATGATATATTGGACGTTATGGATATGAATTTATTTTGTGGAGGGAAATGGATAATGATGAATTGACAGTTTAGGACGCATAAAGTTTAACACACACTAATTGCCGCGGACAGTGGTCAGAAGACCAATTTGCATGGGACGACAAGACTGCGTGTCATGCAACAGATGTGCGCGGCTGGCGCAGGAGTGTTGCGCCTGGCGCAACTTAATGCGTTTGGCGCAATTCTCTACGGCATGCATATTAGTAATTTGACGAATGTTCGGGCGAAAACAACGACAGTTTTTAGATGTGAATTGTATTATTTTTAGGCGCAACCCATATCAACATGTTAATATGATCAGGCAAAAATTGCAATCACACATAAATGTCAAGTAACATGGATGCAAAAGTTCTCAACCTAAAGTCCACTTCTACATTCAACTATTGGTCAGGTTTAGGTTACGGCTGAAAGAGCCTATGACTAAGATTAATCCCACGCTTCGTACCCTTGCTTAAAGAGGTGGCCACGTGTAAGACGCACTCCAGTCTCAAGTCAGGAACAAGAGAACAATGCCGTAGTTGGGTAGGTTTGCTTATGACTAAGATCAAACACTATCGCTCAGGAAGCTTTTTGGAAGGACAAAGCGCAAACCCCCCGGGGGTGACCTCACACATAGAACATGTGTTAATGAGGCAAGGTAGATTTTCCTTATGGTGACTAATAGCCATGCACATGCAAAACAGTATATTATTCTAAGGCATAAAAATAAGAATGAATCGTATTTCTCAAGTTTCACCCGCTCATTTTAAAAAAATTAATTTATTTTTTAAATCCTCCCTAGTGAAGTCGCCAAATTGTAGGCGTGGATTTTTAAATTCCTTTAATGCCTACACGCGGTGTAAGCGCGTTTATTTGACTACCCCATTGTTAAGGTTTTATTAAAAATATGTTTTGAAGTCGCCAACAATTCTTTAAAGGAAGAATTATAAACCTAATTGGATATTGAAACGGAAGGGACATCTTAGGGACTTATCCAATGTAGATTTCCCCGCCATGACTCCATAGATGGTCATGAACCAAAAAGTGAGTTCGGGGGTGAGGGTACCATACAATATAGTCAGGAACTATATTGCCCATTGCTGGCCTCTACTAAATAACGATTCACATCAGATTTAATGCAATAGAACAACCAAACAATATTTTAAAGCATCCTTAAATAATTAGTCTAGATTGGTTCAGGAAACACATCAAAAGACTAATTATTTAGTGATCAGTTATTAGACAATCATTTTACAAGGTTCGTAACAGGCTGTCCAAATTATCTGCATTAATGCGAACAATTCTTTAGGTCTTATTTAGCATAATAACATGTGGGTGACAAAAAAAGGCATGCAGGACAATCATAATATCAAGAATATTATATATAGAAAATATAAGAAAAGAGGTTAGAATATACAAAAGGACGCAATTATTAGTTAGAAATCTACATCATGAAAATAAAACATTAGTAACTTCAATAAAATAAATATAATTATTCAAGGGCCCTCATGATTATACCTATGCGGTTTAGATCGAAGAGCGTAATGACCTTCAGGCGAAGCAATCTTGAAACCTGGCATATAATAGGATCAGGAAACAGTAATTGATTTGGAAGATTAAAAGTGTTTGAGTGTTTTGTATTCGAAATATGTTTCGGAGTTTTCAAGAGTATTTGTGTGCGTAAAAATAATAATTCGAAGCCGTCCTTGATTCGGGAAATCAGCCCGTATTTATAGGCAAATCAAGACGTGCGCTTCACGCAAACCCTACACCAGGCGCAAGCCTACGTGGCAGGCGCGAGGCCGCGCGTCAGGCGCAGATTGGCCTGCTTGACGTGGTCCGTCCTGTTAAAACGTTGCACGTGGAAACGCGTTTCCAAAAAGATTAAAGTTTATCTTGCGTCTCACACAAGACTTGCGCCAGGCGCAGGACTCTGTGCGAGTCACAAGGCCACGTGTCAGGCGCTCATTGGCGCGCCTGACGCGATTTGGCCAATGAGCTGGACGCACGTAGCGCACTGAGCGCACCCGCCGCGTCCGGCGCATATTCCAGAATATTCATTTTTTTATTCTATGCGTGCTTTCAAGATGCTATTTTTATCCCTAAAAATCCGGAGATAGAATTTTCCGGATTAAAAATCTGATTTATGGGTAAAAGATAATAATAAAAGCTTTTAAGAAAATACTTATTAAAACAATAAATATTAAGAAAATATTTATTAAAACAATAGATATTAAGAAAATATTTATTAAAACAATAAATATTAAGTTGGGCTTTTAAAATGGACTTAAAAAACATTTCACGGGTTGAACTTACGATTAATCATCATGAATGATTAATTGGGCTTTTAATATTATTTTAAAACACATATTACCTAGTTATTCGGACTACTCCTCCATTGGGCCATGCCAACTAAGACCGCGGTATATTTCATCATCGAAGCCTTACAATCAAGATAGACCATTAAATAAGGTTTTGTCTATCTCTGAGGATCAATACTGCTATGATCCATCTCTCTTGATTGCACCAATAGGGGATCTTGTCCCCGCCATCATTATTGCTAGCACCTCCCCATATATCAATGGTATCTGGGATAGTGATGAGGAAGACGAGTATGTCACAGAAGAAAGTGACTATATACGGGGAACATGTATCTCTGCACCTCTAGGATTATATGACGACGATGAAGTCATTAGTCCTAAAACTGATCGCTTTACTTTAGCAATGGATTGGTACAAAAGTGATGAGGAAGCAGTATGAGTACTTACTCGAATTGGAAGGCTAACTCAGCCTGTTCAGGATAACCTTCCTACATCGTCTGCATCTCCTGAAGGAGTTCTTCCCAAAGGGAACTCTCTCATTCAACAGCTCATGAAAACAAAAGTTGATGTATACATTTGGTAATTAATAGCATCCTCTCATGGACATCCCATGGTGTTACTAAATGCCCTCACAAAAATGAATGTGTCATCTGATACTTCTCCTTAAGGATTGGTCAATTTTCTGACTGCTGATAAGCCAATCCGAGGAAATACTATTTCCTTTACTGATGATGACCTTCCTTTCGAAGGAAGTAAGCACAATAAGGCCCTACATCTTACTGTAGCATGTGTGGGCATGAATGTCCCAATGACATTAGTGGACAATGGATCTGCCATTAACGTATGTCCATTACGAACTGCGCGCCGCCTAGGTTTCAAAGATGAGGATTTCAGTCCCTCCCATCAAGGCATCCGAGCATACGATAATTCCCGTAGTCAATCCTTGGGAACTATAGCCCTAAATATCTCTGCAGGGGTTATAGAAAAGCACACGATTTTCCAGGTCATTGATATTGAGGCCTTATTTAACTTACTATTAGGACGACTATGGCTTCATGAGCTTGGTGCGGTCCCATCTTCCTTGCATCAAAAGGTTAAGATGATTGTGGACGGCATTCCCATAACTCTCGATGCCTCTACAATGAAATTACAAGTAGTAGACAAACCTCTCATCCACATAGACCATGATGAGGAAGATGAAGACCTTCGAGGATTCGTTCCCGGAGAAGTAGCCCTCATTGAAGAGGATTTAGCGCCATTTGACTTTAATTGCTTCTCCAATCTAGCAGTCAACTATATCATGCGCAAGAAGGGACACTTCCCAGGCATGTCACTGGGTAGTAATAAATCTAGAGCACCTCCTGTCACTGACCCTAAGTGAGTAGAAAATTTATTTGCCTTAGGATACAAGCCCACCAGGAAGGAGCTAGGAGAACGTATTGCACAACGCATGGCATACTGCAATACCAAGGACAAGGACAGTATCCCTTTTCCTCCCTACCAGCCTGCTCTGAATGGGCAATTTATGAGGGAAGGAGAAGATTATCCTTGCTATGAATTCCCTGAACCATTCTACCAAGCTCAGGAGGGAGTGATCTACCCCGGATTTAAAATATTTTTGTACAGTCACTTTCTGGAAGAAGGGATTTCCTGATCCCAAAATTAAACAGTTCACTGAAGACTGTTTAGACTACAAGGCATTGTGACTTCTATTCGGTAAAGAACGAGTCAAATGCCCAAATAATACTGCTCATATCCAGGCTGTGCTACAAAATGATGACTTCGACCCTGCTATGCTGATCACACCTACAAGTGGCGTCATGCAAGGATGGAGGAAGACTATCAAGTTGACTACTCCAGGTGGAAAGAATATGATCTTCACCACCAGGGAAGGGCCGATGTTTGAAGAGTCCGAGTCGTCTAAGTCAGAGTCGGAGTCTGAGTCTGAGTCTGAGTCTATTGAGTCTAGTATCCCAGTTGATTCTATTTCTAAGCATGTTAATTCTAGTGTCCAAGTAGAGTCTTTAGTTTCTGCTGAGTCATTGTTCAACTCTATGATTTCAGATTTCAATAATATGAACTCATTTGCTTATGACTTGTGCAATATCTCTACTTCCTCTTCTCCTTCTCCTTAGGATTGCAACAATGAATCTGAAAAAGAAATAATTAAAGCAATGGAAGAACATGAAAATAAGACTCCAATCATCGAGGAAACAGAAAAAATTTATCTTTCAGATGATAATGCACCAAAGGAGGTAAGAATTGGATTAACTTTAAGCGAATACGAACGCACTCAATTAATCAAAACGTTAGTTGAATATATCGACGTATTCGTATGGTCCTACCAGGACATGCCATGCATTGATCGCGAAATTGCTCAGTATACCATTCCCCTAATTGAAGGGATGAAGCCTATTAAACAAAAGTTGCGCAGAATGAAGCCAGATGTAGCTCTCAAAATCAAAGAAGAAGTCATTAAACAACTTAATGCAGGTTTTATAAAGGTCGCTAATTACCCTGACTGGATTGCCAACGTGGTGCCTGTGCCTAATAAGGATGGTAGAGTTAGGATGTGCGTCAACTATAGAGACCACAACAAAGCAAGTCCTAAAGACGGCTTCCCCTTACCTCACATAAATGTCCTAGTAGACAACACTACCAACCATGCCCTTCTCTCTTTTATGGACGGGTATGCAGGGTATAATCAGGTAAAAATGGCCGAGGAAGATATGGAAAGGACTACCTTCATCACACCGTGGGGGACCTTTTGCTATACCGTTATGCCTTTCGGGTTAAAAAACGCTGGGGCCACCTATCAAAGAACTGCGACTACCCTTCTCCATGACATAATGCATAAAGAGGTAGAAGTTTACGTAGATGGCATGATAGTTAAGTCCAAAGATAGAGAGGGACACCATACCGCCCTTGAGAAGTTCTTCATGAGACTTCGCAAATACAACATGAGACTTAATCCACAAAAATGCGCCTTCGGGGTCACTTCCGGGAAACTCCTAGGTTATGTCATCAGTTCAAGAGGGATTGAAATTGACCCTACTAAAATAACGGCCATCATGACCATGCCTCCACCTAAGGATGAAAAACAAATAAGGGGGTTTTTAGGTAAATATAGTACATCAGTAGGTTCATCTCTAAACTGACCATGGTGTGTGAGCCCATCTTTAAAAAGCTTAAGAAAAGTGTCGCTGCCAAATGGGATGAGGACTGCCAAAAAGCCTTTGACAAAATTAAAGAGTATCTATCCAACCCACCTGTCTTAGCACCTGCCTTGCCAGACATACCTTTAAGGCCTTACTTGACTGTGACTAAGACCGAGGCTGGGGCTATGTTGGCATAAGAGGTTGATGGGAAAGAGTGCACCATTTACTACCTCAGTAAGAAACTCTTAGACTACGAATCCCGTTACACCCCCTTAGAAAAGCTTTGCCTTGCACTAGTCTGGGCCACTAAGAAGCTTAGGCATTATATGCTTACTCACACAATCCATATAGTGTCGCGACTAGATCCTCTTAGGTTCTTGTTCGATAAGCCAGCCCTTAATGGTAGACTCTCTCGCTGGGTAGTAATGTTGGCCGAATTTGACTTAAAATTTATCCCTCATAAATCCATCAAAGGCAACGCTGTTTCCGACTTCTTGGCAGATTTTTCTGTAGATGAATCTCGCGAAGAGTATGAATTTCCTGATGAAGACCTTCTCATGACGGAAGATGAAAGTTGGGCACTATGCTTCGATGGTGCTTCCAACCAAAAGGGATGTGGCGTAGGGGTACTCCTATTATCACCTGAAGGCGAACACATTCCTCTCTCTGTTAAACTCGACTTCGACGTTACTAATAATGCAGCCAAGTACGAAGCATGTATCATAGGGCTCCAGGCCGCAATGTCCCTCGACATCAAGAAACTAGAGTATATGGTGATTCATCTTTGATCATCAATCAAATTTCTAAAAGGTGGAAAGTTAGAAATGTAAACCTCTTGCAATATCAAACTTGTCTAGAAGCCATTGCTGAGCAAATCCCTAAAATACAATATACATACCTTCCCCGAGAAGAAAATCAATTTGATGATGCTTTGGCCCGCTTAACCTCTATGATTAGGATTCCTCGCACCATGCTAGAAATACACCTTATCATTGAGAGGCGGCAAGAGCCTGCTTATGTTCATACCTTAGACAATGAGCGAGATCATATTCCTTCTGAACCCTGGTTTATTGATATCCTAAACTACCTAACCAAAAAAGAATATCCACCTGGAGCTTCAACAAGAACCCAGCATGCCTTAAGGCTCTTGGCCTCCCAATATGTCGAGTATAATGGGACATTGTACAAAAGAACACCACAAGGCGTGCACCTGCTCTGTATTGATAAACCTGATACCACAACGGTCATGGATTAAGTCCATAGTGGAATTTGTGGCACGCATATGAACGGATGCATGTTAGCTCAAAAGATCATTCGCTTAGGCTATTATTGGACCACAATTGAGAAAGACTGTTACCTTTATGCCAAAACCTGTCTAAAATGCCAATTATGCGCTAACCTACAACATGTCCCACCCTCTTTGTTATATACCTTTACTTCACCATGGCCATTTTCAACTTGGGGTATTGACATTATTGGTAAAATAACACCACCTGGTACTGGGGGGCATGAATTCATCCTTGTGGCCATAGACTACTTCACTAAGTGGGTAGAAGCAGCGTCATATGCTAAATTGACAGCCAAACATGTAGTTGACTTCTTAGAAAAGACCATAATTTGTCGCTATGGGGTTCCCCATGAGATAATAAGTGACCAAGGTACCCACTTTCAAGCCGAATGCGAACAAGTCCTTGACATATACAACATCAAGCACCATCGCTCCTCCCCATATAGACCCCAAGCTAACGGTGCTGTGGAGGCTGCTAACAAAAATATCAAGGTTATTATCCAGAAAATGACCGAAAATTATTAGGATTGGCCCGATAAGCTACACTTTGCCTTACAGAGATACCGTACTTCCATCCGAACATCTACCGGAGCTACACCTTATTCTCCTGTCTATCGTATAGAAGCTGTCCAACCTATTGAACTAGAAATACCATCCTTACGCATTGTCCTAGAAAGTCAACTTTTGGAAGCTGACTGGGTCAAGCTAGATTCGAAGAGCCCATCTTACTCGATGAACGAAGATTAGCTGCCTTGCATCATGTGCAAGTTTATCAAAATCGTATTGCGAGATCTTTAAATAAGAAGGTCAAACCCCGAAATATTAAAGAGGGTGACTTAGTGCTCAAGGCATTAAGGAAAAATGTGTTTGATCCTCGAGGTAAATTCATACCTACTTGGGCCGGTCCATACATTGTCAAGACAATCCTATCTGGAGGAGCAGCTCAACTTATTGACATGGATGGCACTGAATTTCATAATCTAACCAATCTTGATCAACTCAAGAAATTTTATGTGTAAAACACAACCAATTCTTTGATTGGTCAAAGTAATCCAATTCTTTAGCATGAACTACGTGCGGCCTGATTCCTATTTGGATACGTAGGCAACCTTGTACAAGGTTCGGCCCCCTTATTAATCAAAACATCATGCGGTTCATACGAGTTTACAACAACAAAAGTAAGATATTTTTGAATTAAAAACTGTCTATTCGCGCTAGACGCAAATATGCTGCGCCTAACGCAGCGCAGTGCGCTAGACACACCAGTTTGCGTCTAGCACAATACCCCGCTTTCTTTTTTGGTCCGAACATTCTTCGGCGTTCGCTAAGATGCTTAATACGATAATATATTTTGCGACATATTTAGGCTCCTTCGGTCTAAATAAAAATTAGCTTTGTTTTAATTAAAATTGCTGAATGGAAAATAAAACATGAAACATAAGTTATGACTACACTATAAAATAACTATGTGGCATGCAAGCCTTATTGAAAGCAATAAATCAACGTAAACACAATAACTCAACAAATAAAAGTTGCAATCAATCCTTCTTTTCCTTCCCCTTTTCAGCCTTTTCTTCCTCTTTTCCCTTGGTAGAAGTTTCTCCTTTTTCCATCTGTAGTTTCGGTCTAGGTGCCTTCCTATTTTCCCAATACACCATAGGTTCCTTCCCTTTGCCTGTAAAAGTGTCTGTCTGTTGAGTTACCCTTCCTGTGTCAGCCCTTTCCCTGATTACTACGCCCCCAAAGCGTAGTCTTCTCTTTACCGGTGGCATCCGTGGCCCAAGTCGTTCCCGCGCTGGTCCTACCTTTGGCCTAAACGTTCCTTCACGAGAGGATGTTTTAGTAACGGAGTTTACGTGCTCTTTCCCTACGAGATGAGTGTCCAAGCGGTCTCTTGCTCCTATTATCCAAAGTATCAAAAGTTTTCCCCACGGTTCGTGGAGTAAATTTCCGCTTCTTAGTCACTTCGGCAGACTCCTTCTCCCTCATCTCTTTCCTCACAGCAGGGTCTCTAGTCAGCATCCATACGATATACTGTTAGACACCTTCTCAAATTCTATTCGTTCCTGTGTATACCAAAGTGGGCGCTCTCCCAATATCTCTCCCACTTCCCTAATTCCACTCCAGTCAGACCATATATTTTTGGAGCAATAGTGTCTTTAGCAGGGATCAGTTGGCGGTACCCGTATTGTCTCAAAACCCTCGAAGGAAAATAAAAGGTCATGGTATACAAACTACACAACCTCAGATAGGGAGAATTGTCACGAATACGTACCATGGACCCAATCCTCCACCATAACACTACCCGTCCGACACTCAACTCATCATCCCCAAAGAAAAAGGTCCAATCCTCAAAGGATTTCTTAGTGAAGATCTTCTTCCTGCCAATGAAACCCTTTTTATTATATCTCTCCATAATCTCCGGAGGATCAATCAACCTCAAATGTTCCATCAGCCAGATCTGCATCAACAAAAACATTAATATTATTATTGCTTCCTGGTGAGTAATATTACATATACATTATTTCATTATTGCTTCTCAAAGAGTAATAATACATGCACAAATTTTATTACTTCGTAACAAGTAAAGATACGCAATATTACTTCCTATCGAGTAGTATAACTTACGACAAGCTGTCGTGTCACATCGAGTTGTCTCCTAGCTGCGCCCGACGCCTGAGAATCTACGCTAGACGCGCCTTTGTCGGCGACGAGCGTTGATGTTCGCGCCCCGACACATGTAACGGCGCCCATCGCACATTGCTATTCAATGTCTTCTTTGTTTTTCTTTTTTCGGGGATGTAATATCATAATTCCATTATTCAATACGAGTCAAAAGTTATTATATATATTATTACTTCGCATAGAGTCATAATATTTCCAAATATACAAAAAAGATTTATTTCTTTCGTTCATGACTGGAAAAATATTTTTACCTTGATGTGGGGCTCCAAACCGCCCTTTCGGGTCCTTCTTCACAAGCATCCGAGTGGAGATCATCTCCCCTACACAGAGTGGCATCGGTGTCCGTCCTACCTCCAGTTGCTCTGCTACAGTAATTAGGGAAGCAAAACCAGCACCATTGTCCCTGCAATCATTATTGCTAGCACCTCCCCAGTGAAGTCGCCAAATTATAGGCGTGGATTTTTAAATTCCTTTAATGCCTACACGCGGGTGTGAGCGCGTTTGATTTGACTACCCCATTGTAAAGGTTTTATTAAAAATATGTTTTGAAGTCGCCAACAATTCTTTAAAGGAGGAATTATAAACCTAATTGGATATTGAAACGAAAGGGACATCTTAGGGACTTATCCAATGTAGATTTCCCGTCATGACTCCATAAATAGTCATGAACCAAAAAGTGAGTTCGGGGTGAGGGTACAATATAGTCGGGAACTATATTGCCCATTCTTCGGCCTCTACTAAATAACGATTCACAACAATTGTATGCAATAGAACAATCAAACAATATTTTAAAGCATCCTAAAATAATTAATCTTGATTGGTTCAGGTCACACATCAAAAGACTAATTATCTAGTGATCGGTTATTAGGCAATCATTTGGCAAGGTTCCTAACGAGTTGTCCAAATTATCTAAATTAGTTAGAACAATTCTTTAGGTCTTATTTAGCATAATAACATGTGGGTGACAAAAAAGGCATGCGGAGACAATCAAAATATCAAGAATATTATATATAGAAAATATAAGAAAAGAGCTTATAATTTACAAAAGGACGCGATTATTAGTTAGAACTCTACATCATGAAAATAAAAACGTTAGTAACTTCAATAAAATAAATATAATTATTCAAGGGCCCTCGGGATTATACCTATGCGGTTTAGATCGAAGAGCGTAATGACCTTCGGGTGAAGCAATCTTGAAACCGGGAATATAATAGGATCGAAGAACGTGAATTGATTTGGAAGATTAAAAGTGTACGAGTGTTTTGTATTCGAAGTATGTTTCGGAGTTTTCGAAAGTATTTGTGTGCGTAAAAATAATAATTCGAAGCCGTCCTTGATTCGGGAAATCAACCCGTATTTATAGGCAAATCAAGAGCGTGCACTCCATGCAAGCCCCTGGGCGAGCGCAGCCAATGTGGCAAGCGCGAGGCCACGCGTCGAGCGCGGTTGGCTTGCTCGACGTGGTCCGTCTCGTTAAAACGTTGCACGTAGAAAACGCGTTTCCAAAAAGATAAAACATTAACTTGCCTCTCACAGGGACTTGCGCCGGGCGCGGGACTCTGTGTGAGTCACAAGTCCACGTGTCGGGGCGCTCGTTGGCGCGCCTCGACGCGATTGGCCAATGAGCTGGACGTACGTGGCGCGGCGCACCCACCGCGTCCCGGGCGCATATTCCCGAATATTCGTTTTTTATTCTATGCGTGCTTTCAAGATGCCATTTTTATCCCTAAAAAATCCGGAGATAGAACTTTCCGGATTAAAAATCGATTTATGGGTAAAAGATAATAATAAAAGCTTTTAAGAAAATATTTATTAAAACAATAAATATTAAGAAAATATTTATTAAAACAATAAATATTAAGTTGGGCTTTTAAAATGGACTTAAAAAACATTTCATGGGTTAAACTTACAATTGATCATCATGAATGATTAATTGGGCTTTTAATATAATTTTAAAGCACATATTGCCTGGTTATTCGGACTACTCCTCCATTGGGCCATGCCAACTAAGACCGGGGTATATTTATCATCGAACCCCTAAATGGGGAGACACGATTATGTGTCTACAATTAGGAAGGGTTTTTTTTTGTGATGTTGGGCTGAGAGTCGTTTGGTCCGTTTAGTGAAAGTGGATCCTAAAGAAAGTTTTCCATCATCCACAAGGTTTTGAATTTGATGCTTTAGAGCCGTGCAGTTTTCAGTATTATGCCCCGGACTTTGATGATATTCACTGTTTTGGTTTGGGTCATAACCAGGGTAAGGATTTTAAGGAGGTGGACGTAGATTCAAGGGTTTAATGAGATTGGGCTTTTTTAGCTTGGAGAGAGCTTCGGAATAAGTCATGTTCAGAGGAGTAAAGTTCCTTTGTGGTCGCAACTGGAATGCAGACGATGCACCAATGGCATGGTGTATTAGTTGTCTTAGGAGCTGATGAATAATTGTATGGGGCTCTTTTGTTATTTCCAAACTTTGCATTATAAGTGGTGTTGCCAGTAGGTTCATCTTTCTTGGTGTCTCCCCTTTTCACAGTGTCCTCAACTAAAGTTCCCGTAGCAATCAATGCTTTGAAGGTCGGGAAATATTGGTAGGCCATATGCTTCTAATAGACAGGATGAAGGTTCTTCACAACCATTTGCAGTTGTTCCTCCTCATTAGGCCTACTCATCATTTTGGAGGCTTTGCTTCTCCACCGGGTGATGAATGAAGAAAATGTCTCATTAAGGTTTTGAGAAGTGGTCTCCAGATCCCTTCTAGTAACATCAATTTCTTCATTATACTTGTACTGGTTTGAGAACTCTCTGACTATATAAGCCCAAGTAGATTTCTTCGTGTTCTCAAGATTGAGGAACCAATGTGCTGCGGCACCATCTAAATACTGTTGAAAGAGTTGGGCCATCAAAGATTCTTCTACTCCCCAGGGACTCATTGCCCCCACATACATCTTCAGGAAATTGGTGGGGTTGTCGGTCCCATCAAACTTTGTCAGATTAGGCTTCTTGAAACCATGAGGTAATCGTGCCTTTGGGAAAAGTGTTAATCCATGAATGTACATCTATGGTTCAACCTTCGTCATGCCTTTTAAGACTTCCTTGAGCTTAACTACTTCTTCCTCGAGCTTAATCGAAATTTCTCTCTCATTGTTCATAGGCTCAAGGTGAAAAGGTGAAGCTACTTCCGACTCCGGAAGAGGAGGAGGAAGAGGCATCTGAGCTCTTTGGAGCATTATACCCAACACAATTTGTTCAATATTATCCTATCGGTCAAGCATGGCTTGGACAAGTCCTCGGAGCTCAACCATTGGATCAGGTGGAGGGGTAGAGTTATGTGGGTGCTCATTGTTCGGAATTTGGACATATTCTTGAGACGTGTAGCGAGAGAATAGAACCGGGTGTAGATAAGGATGACAATATTATTGAGAGAGAATGTTCACTATGGTCGAACCTCGACGAATCGGCCCAGATCCTGAGCGGGCCCATGCAGAATTCCTGTGAAATGAGATGAAAAGTTAGCACAAAAATTTGTCCGAAATTTGTTTCTTCTCTTTTTTTTTGTGTAGGGAATGAAAAGAAATTATATCTTTGGGAATTTTTTTTTGTTTTACCCTAATTTCAGTTATCATTTATTAAAAGGTGAATCCTTAACTTTATCATTTGTTTTGGATTTTTCATTAGATTTTTTAACTTGTTATTATTGTTTTTAGACTTGGACCTTTTATATTTCAGATTTCCATTTTTTTAGACTCGTATTTTTTGGGATAATTCACAAACATTTTTCAAAATAAACTTGATGATATCCTTCCATTTCCTGCTGCTACAAAAATAAGAGAAAATAGGTATAATGAGGCCTGTGTCCCCATTTTGGCAAATTATAATGCCCCAGATATCGTTCTTCTTTGTGGTCATCCGCATGTATTGATTGCTTTTAAGTGCTGAAACCATAAAAGAAAATATCAAATGCAAAAGGGGTTGAACCCGAAGGTTGCCTACGTATCTCAATAGGTAGATTTGGATTTGGGAAAGAAATTTTTCTTGTGATCATTTTTTTTAAATGGAGAATCAAACCCAATGTAGTTCTAATATAATAAAAACGAAATTTTACATATTTTTTTTTTCATCTGCACTCAGAAAATGAGTTGCCTACGTACCCTTTTAAGTACATTACATAGTAGAGAAACTAAGATAGATGCATTACAACATTGGAATATTTTTTAGGGGATCAAGCCGCACGTAGCTCTACCTACAAAGTACAATATATAAAAGCAATAACTGATTCAGGTACTTCCCAAACTTTTTCAGAATTCAGTTTGTCGGGCGCCAAGCCATGTATTCTCCTGTTTGAATACGTCTGTTCCACCTCTTAGGATTATACTAATGTGAAGTACTCGGGTTCTTCTCAACCTTTTTCCGAATTTAGTTTGCTAGTCGTCAGGCCATGTATTCTCCTGTTTGAATATGTCTGTTCCACCTCTTAGGATCAGACTAATTTGAAGTACCTAAAATGTACACACTAACAATGTTAGTCATAAAATGATGAATTCTTTTATAATTCTTAGCAGGAAATGGAAGAATTTTTCGCTCTCTATTTTTTTTTTGAATTGTGATTATCCCTTTTGATTTTATTTTTTGACACAATTTTTTTTTAGTCAATTTTTTTTAGACTAGACTTTTCGTGTTTTAAACCATACAGTTTTAATTACATTCTAATTCCTAAACACGACACGTTTTGAACTCGTGATTATGACTCTGTTTTGTTTTTTATTTTTCAAATTTTTTTTGTTTTCTTCTGGGATTACATTTTCATATCATGATTTTTTTGTAAAAATCAATTTTTTTTTTTACAAAACCATTTTGAATGAAAAAAAAGATATGAGTTTTTTTTTAAATAGGTGAGCACACACTTTTCTTATATGACACTTATGATAAATAAACATGAATACTCTTAATATTTCAATAATCATTTTTGGCAGCAATTAAGCTACAGTTATTAATGATTACTGAAATATTGACCGACTGAAAACGGACTGAGGAATTTTCGAAAATTTTTCACATTATTCAATAACTAAAATAAATAAAGGACATTTGTGCATTGATCCTTGTGTCCTAAAAGTCAACTAAAAGGTGATTCATTTAGGGACATATTATGTTAAAGTGGCCTCGAGTCACTTCCATTGTGTCCATCGAGGGTGGACGCTCTTGACAAAGCCGGTCGCAATAGCTCGCGGATGCAGTTTTTACGCCCTTAATTCATTAATTTGTCATTCTAAAATTCTGACCCTTACCAATAGACAGAGGTATCATACCTAATAAGAAAATGGTTAAAAAGAGTGCACGTGTATGGATCGATAATCTACCAAGCACACATAATTTTCACATAAGCATGCTATACACAAAAATTAAATTGTGAATAGCCATGATTAGCTTTTTTATTATATATACATATGGAAAATAACGCATTGTTCAGGTTTAAACCTCTTATACTTCAAGTGGAAATATAATTCCTAGTGCAGTCGCCAGCCTGTGGTACCCGATTTTCGACTGTCTTAATTAACGGTCTGAATCGCACAAAAGTCTATCATTGGACTATGAGTCTTAATACCTGAATAGGGACAGATTTATTTAATAAATCATTTTAAAATCAATTTCAAGAAATATCATTTAAAACGATGATGACTTCATATGGATAAGGCTTTTTTTTTTAAAAAAAAATTGGTCTTTCATACCACGAGATAGGGTTTGGGGTTTAGTTTAAGAGGTGCGAACGTCTGGAACTCGTCTCCTCTTCCGTTCTAAAGAACGGGCTCTTACTAAATGCGTTAATTTGCATTTTAAAGTAATCATGGCTATTAAAAAGAAAGAAAATCACATAGTTTGCACATATACACATTAACCATTTTTATTTTGGACCAATATATCATTTGTACATGGTAGGTTTGAGCACTGAAGTTGCACTACGTACCAATCATTGCCGGATTGGAATCCACTCATGGATCAAAACCATCGTAGTTCGATCTTATGTCTCACCCTAAATGGTCAATTCCATTGGGGAAGAAATGGGGATAGATTATGAATAACTCACCTTTAGAATTAGGAAAAATGGATCAGAATACCCCCAACTTTGGGCGGTCCGCTTTTGATACCCCCAACTTTGGATTATTTTTAAATACCCCCAACTTTGGGGGTGGTCCGCCAAAAATGCACCAAGATGACTTGTAACCTGGTAACAAGGTAAATTTTTTTTTTCCATCCTCTACTTCTTCTTCCTCCATTACAACCACCACCTAACCACCACCACAATTTAACTTAGTTGGATTTGTAATTTTTCCTCTTAATTGAGATTGGGTCATTTGATTCATATATTATGATATATTGGGCCCAACATGCAAAATTTACAACATTGGTTGCTCATTTTATTCAAAAGAATTATTGAATTATTTATGAAAATTATGCATAAACATTTCCATGTTTTTTTCATTAATGAGTGATGTAATAACTATTTACAAAAAGAAACTATTATTACAACAATATGTTCAAATTCTATGATCTATACAAAGTCTTCAATCTTGATCTTCACCATGATTCTCCTTGATCTTCATCTCCTTGAATGGGATTCATGTTTATTTGTAAAAATCTGAAAATTAGAGATTAATTAACCTCTTTGATTTTGATTTTTTATGATAATTTTTACTGATTTCTTTTTATATAATAAAAATGAATCATTTTAAGAGAAACTTAAAATTTCATGATTTTTAGTTAACATTTTCGTATACAGAAAACAATTTTTTTTATGAAACTTGAGTTAATCACTTTATTTCATTTTTCAGATTGCACTTTTGTTATTGTACTGACTTGTAAATTGAGCATGTGATGCATCTAAGGATAGGTCAGTGAGTTATTTATGTTGTGTCTAAATTTCATAAGCTTTTAGTGAAAACGCGAATTATGGCGAATTTTATGCCAAAACTGGTCAAAACAGGACCTTTATCCAATTTGTTCTTTAAAATCCAACTTACCAAACTTAGTTTAAAGTGAATTTTGGTATGAATATTTTAGACACTTGAATTGGACATTTTTAAAACCTTTTTTTGGTTTTTTACTTTACTGAAGAGAAAATCAGTGTTCTGGAATTTAGTGATTTACATGAACGTTTTTGTAAAAAAGATATAAAATTGTATAAAATTCATATGAACATGATTTTTATGTTTTTGAAAAGCTACTGATGTATACTTTAAACTTGATGTTTTTAGTTTTGTGTAAATGATTTTATTTTAAACTTTATTGACAAGACAAGCTTATGTGGTACTGGACAAAATCAGTTTTGCATAATAAAGTTGTATGATTTTTAATTATCTGTACAAAACTCCTTTTTTATAAATTCTAAAGCCCAGTTGCTGGAAACAACTTGAGCCTCATAGCAAAAATATTACATCCTATAAACGATTCTGATAATACATACGAAAAATGAAATGAAGTACGAAATTAAAACTGACCATAATTACAGCATCACATTTTCTTTTTATGGAGATGTTTATGCACAACTCTACTTGAATTTTTTTATGAAAACATGTTTTTGGTTATGAATAACAACTTGATTAATAAAAATCACATAAACACATATTTCCTAAGAGTCTCCCCATTAGAGTTGACTATTCTAGGTGGGTGATTTAAGGTTGGGAACCTATTAGGACTTACACATACCCAAATCACTCCAAAAATTAAAAAAAAAATGATAAGAAGAAACAAAGAAAAAGTTAGTATGTGATTTAGAAGATAATCAAGAAAAAATAACAACAACTTCAACTTTACCTTGCTAACTCAATGATGCACTTCCTTTTGCAAAGTTTTCTACCTTTTTGTGATTTTCTTAATTTCTAAGTGAGTTTCTAAAACCACTTAATTACTAACATAAAACCTTTTTTGTGTTTTTTTTCTTTTGATGAACCTCTTTACTTACTAATTATAACTTTTGCTTAGATAGAGAAATTAAGGAGCAGGAGAGTAGTATTGAGATTTCTTAGGAGTTAGAAGTTGTAGAGTTAAGTGAAGTTGTGGTGTTTTTTTTGTGTGAAAATGTTGTGTTGAAGTAAAAAAAAAATGGGGGGTATTTATAGGGAAATGAGGTGGTGAACTAGGGTTTGAAGATGGTAGAAAATCAGATTTTTCACCCAAAAATCTGATTTTCATGAACTCAAATTATCTTAATGACATCACACTAATGACATCATCTTAATGACATCACTAAATCCTCCTGCATCATCAAATTTATGGGAAATGCCAATATTCTTAGTCTCTTTAGATTTGATTATGATTTTTACACTAATGAAGCAAAATCCGAATTTCAACACATCATAATACGTAGAAATGCATCGAAAAATGTGAAAGAAATGCTGATTGGACCAACTGCGCCTAACGCAATGCCCTGCGCTAGACACAACACCGTTCGTTGGCGCACAGGCCTGCGTCTGGTGTAGGAATCTGTTGTGCGCTGGGCGCATGATCATGTGTCTGGCGCATGATCATGTGCCTGGCGCAGAGTTCGAATCTTCCAAAAAAAATCGGATTATTGGCTCTTACACTTTGGATTTGATTATTATTCTTATTCTTTTCTATGATTCTTATTCCTTAACTAATGGATAACAGAATATGATTGGTGGTTAAAGAATACATTCTTATTCTTTATCCAATGAACAATGACTTGATCATCAAGAAAACTGATTATTACCGGTTTTGGGAGACGATTAAAATTCCGGCGCCTAATTGCGACTCGTTTTTTCTGTTTTTCAAAAAACTAGCTTAAAACAATTAACGAAATTAAAACTCGTCAAATTAGTAAAGATGCGCATGATTATATTACAAATCATTTTATTAAACCGGTGGTTGTAGCTATTGACTACGACTTACGGAAAATTATATTTCTAAGCCGGAATTGTAGGACTAAAACACGAAAAAACAGTTAAAAACCATACAACAGAATGAAACTCGCGCTCCGGGACGAAACATACCTTGGACGGGGAGCGCGCTCCACAATACTTGACGGTTTTCATTTTTTTATTTCTTTTCAAAATCTTTATTTTAAAATTTTATACGAAAAAAGGTGTTCAAAATTTGGTGTCTACAAGTCCAATGAGATACTTTTGTGGGATTCAGACCATTAATTCAGACAGTTAAAAATCGGGTACCACAGTAACTCTATTTATTTTTAAAAATATTACATGACAGTTAAGCGCGATAAATGGCGTCCAATGAGGACGCCAAATGTCGCGACCTCGTGAGCGGACTTTTAAACTCTCCTTTATATATTAGTTATATGATACGATTTAGATTTACATTTAAATTTAGATTAACATGTAGGAAATATAAAAAGAACTTTAAGATTATTTCACGAGCACAATGCAATGGCCATAACTCTTTTTTTCCACTTCTCTCAACTATTTGATTTAACGCTTCAAATTCACATTGGTAAATGTTTCGGGTAAAAACTTAAGATGGGGGAATAGTCAGGAGCGACGGTCAAGGATTGTTGAGGACGGCCAGATGCTCAAAGAGTACCATGAGACCTGCAAAAACGAGAGTTAGACTACCCCGGGGGTGTTTCAAGGATCGCCCCTCCGACGCTCAAGTCAGTGATGGAACTTGGCAGTTAGTATTGAGTGGTGGGTGTAGAATTCATTGCCTCAATAAATGGGGAACATTTCCTATTTATAGGCGTTGGAAAGTGTGAAATTGACCATCAGGCTGGACCAGGACTTGGGCTGGACCAGGTTCCTTGAAAGGCCGACTTGTAGAGTTCTAAGCGGCAATATCGTTTCACTATGGATCGGGGGGCCCAGAGTATATTGGGCCCAAACATTAGCCCCACGCGAAATATTCGATGGAGGAGACCTCCTGATTTGTGTGTTTTGCGGAATGATGTAGTGCCTCCCGTTGGTAGTGGACTCGAGGTATCCGAGGGTTAATGAGCCTCATGTACCTCGAGTGGTAGCTTAGGGCCATGCTCGAGGTGTTATGGGGCTAATGAGCCCCCTGTACCTCGAGTGGTGGCTTTAGACCATACCCGAGGTGTTCCGGGGTTAATGAGCCCCATGTACCTCGAGTGGTAGCTTTAGACCATGCTCAAGGTGTTTAAGGGCTAATGAGCCCCATGTACCTCGAGTGGTAGCCTTGGACAGTGCTCGAGGTGTCCAGGAGCTACTGAGCCCCATGTACCTCGAGTGGTGGCTTTAGACCATGCTCGAGGTGTTCAGGGGCTAATGAGCCCCATGTACCCCGAGTGGTGGCTTTAGACAATGCTCGAGGTGTTCAGGGGCTAATGAGCCCCATGTACCCCGAGAGGCAGCCTTAAACCATGCTCGAGGGGTCCAGAGGCTAATGAGCCCCATTTACTCCCAAAGGCAGCTTTAGACCATGCTCGAGGTGTCCAGGGGATAATGAGCCCCATGTACCTCGAGTGGAGGCTTTATACCATGCTTGAGGTGTTCAGGAGTTAATGAGCCCCATGTACCTCGAGTGGTTGCTTTAGACCATGTTTGAGGTGTTTAGGGGATAATGAGCCTCATGTACCAAGACAGGCAGCCCTATACCATGCTCAAGGGGTCCATGGGATAATTAGCCCCATTTACCCCGAGAGGCAGCTTTGGACCATGCTCGAGGTGTCCAGGGGCTAATGAGCCCTATGTACCTCGGGTGGTGGCTTTTAGACTATGTTTGATGTGTTCAGGGGCTAATGAGCCCCATGTACCCCGAGAGGCAGCCCTAGACCATGCTCGAGGTGTCCAGGGGTGAATGAGCCCCATGTACCTCAAGTGGTGGCTTTTGCGCTGGCAACATAGCTCATGACGGGCGCCGACTCCAAGTTTCTGGGGGGCTCGGAGTATCCTTCACTCGTTCTGGGTGATGTGCCTAGGTGTAGGTCTTTGATATTTAGCTAAAATTTAGTCAAACCATTTTTGTGAGTGGGCATACCAAGTGAGCTGATGAGACAGATTTCGGTTGCCAAGTGGTCATCCCTAGTGAAGGTGACCATTGGGCCTCGCTTTTTGCGCCCAAAGGCTGGGTACTTGGTTGATATCAGGCTCCTAATTTCTGGAGTGTTTTAAGCCCGCGAGGGGGTAACCGCTTGAGCGAGGGCACGGGATTTTCCTTATAAATAGAAGGGGGGACATAGTCATTTGTCCCTATCCTCTTTTCTTCCTTCAAGAGCCGCCTTTTGGAGAGAGCTTTTGTCTTCGAGAGTTTCAGAAGAAATCGACGGATATTCCTGACAGATTGCTGACTTCGAAAGCCTATTCCCCAAGGTACGACTTAGCTTTCCTTAGTTTCTTTCTTTAATCAATAAGTGGACCCTACTAGACCAGGTTCTCGTTTTATAAATAATGGAGGTACCTTGTTTGGTTCGGAGACCCCTCCTCCCCCCCTCGAGCCGTTGTTCGAGGGGGTATTAATAAATGGGGTGCCCGTGGTGTTCATAGCGCATGGATGTCTCGACTCCCCCAGGATACTCGACGCCATACCGTGCTCGAGTGATAGGGGGTCAATAATGTATGTTAGGGGGTAGAGGTGAATAACCCCACTCATGCCGTGACTATTGCTCGACCTCGAGCCATTAGGAGTTACTTAGATCGTCTTCTCGATAGTCAGGTTGTTTATATCTTGGAGTGGGCAGCGAGGACTCATCTCACGAGCCGAGCATCAATGGCGCGGAACAGTCGACCAAGGGCAAGGGAATTGCCCATTATTATGTTCGAGGGCCATTTATGTTGTTTCTGACAGATAACCTTCATTATCTCGAGCGTGTTTACTGGATTCGCCATACTTATACTTTGTATAGCCCTGAGCCTGATGAGTCTATCTGCACTCCTCCGACGGGCTGCATAGCCATTTACAAATCGTATCTCGAGCTTGGTTTACGGTTTCTCATCGACCCGTTTATTGTCGCGGTGCATAGGGCTTATGATCTTGCCCTCTGTCAGATGGTGATGTTTTTGGCCATATGCGATATGATGGGGGTAGAGCCATCCCTGACGTTGTGGAGGAACATGATGAAGTTGGTCGTGATGTCTTCGACTAACCACAGGGAGGGATGGCATAGCTTCCAGGCACGCCTTCGGTATAAAGTGGTTGGGACCATGCCATCGAACCAGCAGGTTTTTCGAACGAAGTTCATTTATGTATATCGAGGAGAACAGTGGGATTTTCCCGTGGTCTCTCGACTCGAAGGTCTGAACATGGCACTGAATAGGTGGGTGGCCCAGATGAGAGAGGATGAAGGTGTGGTGGCGATGTACTGCCAGACCATTACCAAGGTACTCAATGGGGACAAGGTGAGGGTTGCTCAACATTGGGTTCCCAGCTCGAGGGACAACAAGCACTTCCACTCAGCCATAAGACTGAGCCCTACTTACCCCACGGGTAGGGCACTTATTGCTAGGGTGTATTGTGCATGTAATGGCTTTCCCTGTTCTGACATTTGTTTCTTTTCTAATGCAGTCATCGCCCGTCGAGAGCTCGAGGAAGCTATGCAGAAGCGATCGATAGCCAACCAGCGGGTGCAGGAGAAGATACGCTAGAAGGTAGCGAGCGGGGAAGCCCGGGCACCTTGTCCTCCTAAGGTTTGCATATTTCCTTGACTGTTTATTATATCCTTTATGTTTTTTGTTTCTTGATTTTGATGTGGTACGCAGAACCTGGTGAAGTATAAGCGCCCTCGAGCCCCTACCGCTGCTGCAATAATCGTATTGCGAGATCTTTAAATAAGAAGGTCAAACCCCGAAATATTAAAGAGGGTGACTTAGTGCTCAAGGCATTAAGGAAAAATGTGTTTGATCCTCGAGGTAAATTCATACCTACTTGGGCCGGTCCATACATTGTCAAGACAATCCTATCTGGAGGAGCAGCTCAACTTATTGACATGGATGGCACTGAATTTCATAATCTAACCAATCTTGATCAACTCAAGAAATTTTATGTGTAAAACACAACCAATTCTTTGATTGGTCAAAGTAATCCAATTCTTTAGCATGAACTACGTGCGGCCTGATTCCTATTTGGATACGTAGGCAACCTTGTACAAGGTTCGGCCCCCTTATTAATCAAAACATCATGCGGTTCATACGAGTTTACAACAACAAAAGTAAGATATTTTTGAATTAAAAACTGTCTATTCGCGCTAGACGCAAATATGCTGCGCCTAACGCAGCGCAGTGCGCTAGACGCACCAGTTTGCGTCTAGCACAATACCCCGCTTTGCTGCTGGTCCGAACATTCTTCCGGCGTTCGCTAAGATGCTTAATACGATAATATATTTTGCGACATATTTAGGCTCCTTCGGTCTAAATAAAAATTAGCTTTGTTTTAATTAAAATTGCTGAATGGAAAATAAAACATGAAACATAAGTTATGACTACACTATAAAATAACTATGTGGCATGCAAGCCTTATTGAAAGCAATAAATCAACGTAAACACAATAACTCAACAAATAAAAGTTGCAATCAATCCTTCTTTTCCTTCCCCTTTTCAGCCTTTTCTTCCTCTTTTCCCTTGGTAGAAGTTTCTCCTTTTTCCATCTGTAGTTTCGGTCTAGGTGCCTTCCTATTTTCCCAATACACCATAGGTTCCTTCCCTTTGCCTGTAGAAGTGTCTGTCTGTTGAGTTACCCTTCCTGTGTCAGCCCTTTCCCTGATTACTACGCCCCCAAAGCGTAGTCTTCTCTTTGCCGGTGGCATCCGTGGCCCAAGTCGTTCCCGCGCTGGTCCTACCTTTGGCCCTAAACGTTCCTTCACAGAGGATGTTTTAGTAACAGGTTTCTGGCTGCTCTTTCCCTACAGATGAGTGTCCAACTGGTCTCTTGCTCCTATTATCCAAAGTATCAAAAGTTTTCCCCACGGTTCGTGGAGTAAATTTCCGCTTCTTAGTCACTTCGGCAGACTCCTTCTCCCTCATCTCTTTCCTCACAGCAGGGTCTCTAGTCAGCATCCATACGATATACTGTTAGACACCTTCTCAAATTCTATTCGTTCCTGTGTATACCAAAGTGGGCGCTCTCCCCAATATCTCTCCCACTTCCTAATTCCACTCCAGGTCAGACCATATATTTTTGGAGCAATAGTGTCTTCAGCAGGGATCAGTTGGCGGTACCCGTATTGTCTCAAAACCCTCGAAGGAAAATAAAAGGTCATGGTATACAAACTACACAACCTCACATAGGGAGCATTGTCACGAATACGTACCATGGATTCAATCCTCCACCATAACACTACCCGTCCGACACTCAACTCATCATCCCCAAAGAAAAAGGTCCAATCCTCAAAGGATTTCTTAGTGAAGATCTTCTTCCTGCCAATGAAACCCTTTTTATTATATCTCTCCATAATCTCCGGAGGATCAATCAACCTCAAATGTTCCATCAGCCAGATCTGCATCAACAAAAACATTAATATTATTATTGCTTCCTGGTGAGTAATATTACATATACATTATTTCATTATTGCTTCTCAAAGAGTAATAATACATGCACAAATTTTATTACTTCGTAACAAGTAAAGATACGCAATATTACTTCCTATCGAGTAGTATAACTTACGACAACTGTCGCGTCACATCGAGTTGTCTCACAAACTGCGCCTGACGCACAGAATCTACGCTAGACGCGCACTGTCAGCGACAGACGTTGATGTTCGCGCCCGACACATGTAACAGCGCCCATCGCACATTGCTATTCAATGTCTTCTTTGTTTTTCTTTTTTCGGGGATGTAATATCATAATTCCATTATTCAATACAGTCCAAAAAGTTATTATATATATTATTACTTCGCATAGAGTCATAATATTTCCAAATATACAAAAAAGATTTATTTCTTTCGTTCATGACTGGAAAAATATTTTTACCTGCAACAGTGTGGGGCTCCCTGAAAACTGCCCTTTCGGGTCCTTCTTCACAGCATCCAGGCTGGAGATCATCTCCCCTACACAGAGTGGCATCGGTGTCCGTCCTACCTCCAGTTGCTCTGCTACAGTAATTAGGGAAGCAAAACCAGCACCATTGTCCCTGCAATCATTATTGCTAGCACCTCCCCAGTGAAGTCGCCAAATTATAGGCGTGGATTTTTAAATTCCTTTAATGCCTACACGCGGGTGTGAGCGCGTTTATTTGACTACCCCATTGTAAAGGTTTTATTAAAAATATGTTTTGAAGTCGCCAACAATTCTTTAAAGGAGGAATTATAAACCTAATTGGATATTGAAACGAAAGGGACATCTTAGGGACTTATCCAATGTAGATTTCCCCGTCATGACTCCATAAATAGTCATGAACCAAAAAGTGAGTTCGGGGGTGAGGGTACAATATAGTCAGGAACTATATTGCCCATTGCTGGCCTCTACTAAATAACGATTCACAACAATTGTATGCAATAGAACAATCAAACAATATTTTAAAGCATCCTAAAATAATTAATCTTGATTGGTTCAGGTCACACATCAAAAGACTAATTATCTAGTGATCGGTTATTAGGCAATCATTTGACAAGGTTCCTAACAGGTTGTCCAAATTATCTAAATTAGTTAGAACAATTCTTTAGGTCTTATTTAGCATAATAACATGTGGGTGACAAAAAAGGCATGCAGGACAATCAAAATATCAAGAATATTATATATAGAAAATATAAGAAAAGAGCTTATAATTTACAAAAGGACGCGATTATTAGTTAGAACTCTACATCATGAAAATAAAAACGTTAGTAACTTCAATAAAATAAATATAATTATTCAAGGGCCCTCAGGATTATACCTATGCGGTTTAGATCGAAGAGCGTAATGACCTTCAGGTGAAGCAATCTTGAAACCAGGAATATAATAGGATCAGGAACAGTAATTGATTTGGAAGATTAAAAGTGTCTGAGTGTTTTGTATTCGAAGTATGTTTCGGAGTTTTCGAAAGTATTTGTGTGCGTAAAAATAATAATTCGAAGCCGTCCTTGATTCGGGAAATCAACCCGTATTTATAGGCAAATCAAGACGTGCACTCCATGCAAGCCCTGGGCCAGGCGCAAGCCAATGTGGCAGGCGCGAGGCCACGCGTCAGGCGCAGATTGGCCTGCCTGACGTGGTCCGTCCTGTTAAAACGTTGCACGTAGAAACGCGTTTCCAAAAAGATAAAACATTAACTTGCCTCTCACACAGGACTTGCGCCAGGCGCAGGACTCTGTGTGAGTCACAAGTCCACGTGTCAGGCGCTCATTGGCGCGCCTGACGCGATTTGGCCAATGAGCTGGACGTACGTGGCGCGCTGAGCGCACCCACCGCGTCCGGCGCATATTCCAGAATATTCGTTTTTTTATTCTATGCGTGCTTTCAAGATGCCATTTTTATCCCTAAAAATCCGGAGATAGAACTTTCCGGATTAAAAATCTGATTTATGGGTAAAAGATAATAATAAAAGCTCTTAAGAAAATATTTATTAAAACAATAAATATTAAGAAAATATTTATTAAAACAATAAATATTAAGTTGGGCTTTTAAAATGGACTTAAAAAACATTTCATGGGTTAAACTTACAATTGATCATCATGAATGATTAATTGGGCTTTTAATATAATTTTAAAGCACATATTGCCTGGTTATTCGGACTACTCCTCCATTGGGCCATGCCAACTAAGACCGGGGTATATTTATCATCGAACCCCTAAATGGGGAGACACGATTATGTGTCTACAATTAGGAAGGGTTTTTTTTTGTGATGTTGGGCTGAGAGTCGTTTGGTCCGTTTAGTGAAAGTGGATCCTAAAGAAAGTTTTCCATCATCCACAAGGTTTTGAATTTGATGCTTTAGAGCCGTGCAGTTTTCAGTATTATGCCCCGGACTTTGATGATATTCACTGTTTTGGTTTGGGTCATAACCAGGGTAAGGATTTTAAGGAGGTGGACGTAGATTCAAGGATTTAATGAGATTGGGCTTTTTTAGCTTGGAGAGAGCTTCGGAATAAGTCATGTTCAGAGGAGTAAAGTTCCTTTGTGGTCGCAACTGGAATGCAGACGATGCACCAATGGCATGGTGTATTAGTTGTCTTAGGAGCTGATGAATAATTGTATGGGGCTCTTTTGTTATTTCCAAACTTTGCATTATAAGTGGCGTTGCCAGTAGGTTCATCTTTCTTGGTGTCTCCCCTTTTCACAGTGTCCTCAACTAAAGTTCCCGTAGCAATCAATGCTTTGAAGGTCGGGAAATATTGGTAGGCCATATGCTTCCAATAGACAGGATGAAGGTTCTTCACAACCATTTGCAGTTGTTCCTCCTCATTAGGCCTACTCATCATTTTGGAGGCTTTGCTTCTCCACCGGGTGATGAATGAAGAAAATGTCTCATTAAGGTTTTGAGAAGTGGTCTCCAGGTCCCTTCTAGTAACATCAATTTCTTCATTATACTTGTACTGGTTTGAGAACTCTCTGACTATATAAGCCCAAGTAGATTTCTTCGTGTTCTCAAGATTGAGGAACCAATGTGCTGCGGCACCATCTAAATACTGTTGAAAGAGTTGGGCCATCAAAGATTCTTCTACTCCCCAGGGACTCATTGCCCCCACATACATCTTCAGGAAATTGGTGGGGTTGTCGGTCCCATCAAACTTTGTCAGATTAGGCTTCTTGAAACCATGAGGTAATCGTGCCTTTGGGAAAAGTGTTAATCCATGAATGTACATCTATGGTTCAACCTTCGTCATGCCTTTTAAGACTTCCTTGAGCTTAACTACTTCTTCCTCGAGCTTAATCGAAATTTCTCTCTCATTGTTCATAGGCTCAAGGTGAAAAGGTGAAGCTACTTCCGACTCCGGAAGAGGAGGAGGAAGAGGCATCTGAGCTCTTTGGAGCATTATACCCAACACAATTTGTTCAATATTATCCTATCGGTCAAGCATGGCTTGGACAAGTCCTCGGAGCTCAACCATTGGATCAGGTGGAGGGGTAGAGTTATGTGGGTGCTCATTGTTCGGAATTTCAGACATATTGCTGAGACGTGTAGCAGAGAATAGAACTGGTGTAGATAAGGATGACAATATTATTGAGAGAGAATGTTCACTATGGTCAGAACCTCGACGAATCAGCCCAGATCCTGAGCGGGCCCATGCAGAATTCCTGTGAAATGAGATGAAAAGTTAGCACAAAAATTTGTCCAGAATTTGTTTCTTCTCTTTTTTTTTGTGTAGGGAATGAAAGAAATTATATCTTTGGGAATTTTTTTTTGTTTTACCCTAATTTCAGTTATCATTTATTAAAAGGTGAATCCTTAACTTTATCATTTGTTTTGGATTTTTCATTAGATTTTTTAACTTGTTATTATTGTTTTTAGACTTGGACCTTTTATATTTCAGATTTCCATTTTTTTAGACTCGTATTTTTTGGGATAATTCACAAACATTTTTCAAAATAAACTTGATGATATCCTTCCATTTCCTGCTGCTACAAAAATAAGAGAAAATAGGTATAATGAGGCCTGTGTCCCCATTTTGGCAAATTATAATGCCCCAGATATCGTTCTTCTTTGTGGTCATCCGCATGTATTGATTGCTTTTAAGTGCTGAAACCATAAAAGAAAATATCAAATGCAAAAGGGGTTGAACCCGAAGGTTGCCTACGTATCTCAATAGGTAGATTTGGATTTGGGAAAGAAATTTTTCTTGTGATCATTTTTTTTAAATGGAGAATCAAACCCAATGTAGTTCTAATATAATAAAAACGAAATTTTACATATTTTTTTTTCATCATCTGCACTCAGAAAATGAGTTGCCTACGTACCCTTTTAAGTACATTACATAGTAGAGAAACTAAGATAGATGCATTACAACATTGGAATATTTTTTAGGGGATCAAGCCGCACGTAGCTCTACCTACAAAGTACAATATATAAAAGCAATAACTGATTCAGGTACTTCCCAAACTTTTTCAGAATTCAGTTTGTCGGGCGCCAAGCCATGTATTCTCCTGTTTGAATACGTCTGTTCCACCTCTTAGGATTATACTAATGTGAAGTACTCGGGTTCTTCTCAACCTTTTTCCGAATTTAGTTTGCTAGTCGTCGGGCCATGTATTCTCCTGTTTGAATATGTCCCTGTCCACCTCTTAGGATCAGACTAATTTGAAGTACCTAAAATGTACACACTAACAATGTTAGTCATAAAATGATGAATTCTTTTATAATTCTTAGCAGGAAATGGAAGAATTTTTCGCTCTCTATTTTTTTTTTGAATTGTGATTATCCCTTTTGATTTTATTTTTTGACACAATTTTTTTTTAGTCAATTTTTTTTAGACTAGACTTTTCGTGTTTTAAACCATACAGTTTTAATTACATTCTAATTCCTAAACACGACACGTTTTGAACTCGTGATTATGACTCTGTTTTGTTTTTTATTTTTCAAATTTTTTTTTGTTTTCTTCTGGGATTACATTTTCATATCATGATTTTTTTGTAAAAATCAATTTTTTTTTTTACAAAACCATTTTGAATGAAAAAAAAGATATGAGTTTTTTTTTAAATAGGTGAGCACACACTTTTCTTATATGACACTTATGATAAATAAACATGAATACTCTTAATATTTCAATAATCATTTTTGGCAGCAATTAAGCTACAGTTATTAATGATTACTGAAATATTGACCGACTGAAAACGGACTGAGGAATTTTCGAAAATTTTTCACATTATTCAATAACTAAAATAAATAAAGGACATTTGTGCATTGATCCTTGTGTCCTAAAAGTCAACTAAAAGGTGATTCATTTAGGGACATATTATGTTAAAGTGGCCTCGAGTCACTTCCATTGTGTCCATCGAGGGTGGACGCTCTTGACAAAGTCGGTCGCAATAGCTCGCGGATGCGCTTTTACGCCCCTTAATTCATTAATTTGTCATTCTAAAATTCTGACCCTTACCAATAGACAGAGGTATCATACCTAATAAGAAAATGGTTAAAAAGAGTGCACGTGTATGGATCGATAATCTACCAAGCACACATAATTTTCACATAAGCATGCTATACACAAAAATTAAATTGTGAATAGCCATGATTAGCTTTTTTTATTATATATACATATGGAAAATAACGCATTGTTCAAAGTTTAAACCTCTTATACTTCAAGTGGAAATATAATTCCTAGTGCGATCGCCCGACTGTGGTACCCGATTTTCGATCGTCTTAATTAACGGTCCCGAATCGCACAAAAGTCTATCATTGGACTATGAGTCTTAATACCTGAATAGGGACAGATTTATTTAATAAATCATTTTAAAATCAATTTCAAGAAATATCATTTAAAACGATGATGACTTCATATGGATAAGGCTTTTTTTTTTAAAAAAAAATTGGTCTTTCATACCACGAGATAGGGTTTGGGGGTTTAGTTTAAGAGGTGCGAACGTCCGGAACTCGCTCTCCTCTTCCGTTCTAAAGAACGGGCTCTTACTAAATGCGTTAATTTGCATTTTAAAGTAATCATGGCTATTAAAAAAGAAAGAAAATCACATAGTTTGCACATATACACATTAACCATTTTTATTTTGGACCAATATATCATTTGTACATGGTAGGTTTGAGCACTGAAGTTGCACTACGTACCAATCATTGCCGGATTGGAATCCACTCATGGATCAAAACCATCGTAGTTCGATCTTATGTCTCACCCTAAATGGTCAATTCCATTGGGGAAGAAATGGGGATAGATTATGAATAACTCACCTTTAGAATTAGGAAAAATGGATCGAATACCCCCAACTTTGGGCGGTCCGCTTTGATACCCCCCAACTTTGGATTATTTTTAAATACCCCCCAACTTTGGGGGTGGTCCGCCAAAAAATGCACCAAGATGACTTGTAACCTGGTAACAAGGTAAATTTTTTTTTTCCATCCTCTACTTCTTCTTCCTCCATTACAACCACCACCTAACCACCACCACAATTTAACTTAGTTGGATTTGTAATTTTTCCTCTTAATTGAGATTGGGTCATTTGATTCATATATTATGATATATTGGGCCCAACATGCAAAATTTACAACATTGGTTGCTCATTTTATTCAAAAGAATTATTGAATTATTTATGAAAATTATGCATAAACATTTCCATGTTTTTTTCATTAATGAGTGATGTAATAACTATTTACAAAAAGAAACTATTATTACAACAATATGTTCAAATTCTATGATCTATACAAAGTCTTCAATCTTGATCTTCACCATGATTCTCCTTGATCTTCATCTCCTTGAATGGGATTCATGTTTATTTGTAAAAATCTGAAAATTAGAGATTAATTAACCTCTTTGATTTTGATTTTTTATGATAATTTTTACTGATTTCTTTTTATATAATAAAAATGAATCATTTTAAGAGAAACTTAAAATTTCATGATTTTTAGTTAACATTTTCGTATACAGAAAACAATTTTTTTATGAAACTTGAGTTAATCACTTTATTTCATTTTTCAGATTGCACTTTTGTTATTGTACTGACTTGTAAATTGAGCATGTGATGCATCTAAGGATAGGTCAGTGAGTTATTTATGTTGTGTCTAAATTTCATAAGCTTTTAGTGAAAACGCGAATTATGGCGAATTTTATGCCAAAACTGGTCAAAACAGGACCTTTATCCAATTTGTTCTTTAAAATCCAACTTACCAAACTTAGTTTAAAGTGAATTTTGGTATGAATATTTTAGACACTTGAATTGGACATTTTTAAAACCTTTTTTTGGTTTTTTACTTTCATTTGAAGAGAAAATCGGTGTTACGGAATTTAGTGATTTACATGAACGTTTTTGTAAAAAAGATATAAAATTGTATAAAATTCATATGAACATGATTTTTATGTTTTTGAAAAGCTACTGATGTATACTTTAAACTTGATGTTTTTAGTTTTGTGTAAATGATTTTATTTTAAACTTTATTGACAAGACAAGCTTATGTGGTACTGGACAAAATCAGTTTTGCATAATAAAGTTGTATGATTTTTAATTATCTGTACAAAACTCCTTTTTTATAAATTCTAAAGCCCAGTTGCTGGAAACAACTTGAGCCTCATAGCAAAAATATTACATCCTATAAACGATTCTGATAATACATACGAAAAATGAAATGAAGTACGAAATTAAAACTGACCATAATTACAGCATCACATTTTCTTTTTATGGAGATGTTTATGCACAACTCTACTTGAATTTTTTTATGAAAACATGTTTTTGGTTATGAATAACAACTTGATTAATAAAAATCACATAAACACATATTTCCTAAGAGTCTCCCCATTAGAGTTGACTATTCTAGGTGGGTGATTTAAGGTTGGGAACCTATTAGGACTTACACATACCCAAATCACTCCAAAAATTAAAAAAAAAATGATAAGAAGAAACAAAGAAAAAGTTAGTATGTGATTTAGAAGATAATCAAGAAAAAATAACAACAACTTCAACTTTACCTTGCTAACTCAATGATGCACTTCCTTTTGCAAAGTTTTCTACCTTTTTGTGATTTTCTTAATTTCTAAGTGAGTTTCTAAATCCACTTAATTACTAACATAAAACCTTTTTTGTGTTTTTTTTCTTTTGATGAACCTCTTTACTTACTAATTATAACTTTTGCTTAGATAGAGAAATTAAGGAGCAGGAGAGTAGTATTGAGATTTCTTAGGAGTTAGAAGTTGTAGAGTTAAGTGAAGTTGTGGTGTTTTTTTTGTGTGAAAATGTTGTGTTGAAGTAAAAAAAAAATGGGGGGTATTTATAGGGAAATGAGGTGGTGAACTAGGGTTTGAAGATGGTAGAAAATCAGATTTTTCACCCAAAAATCTGATTTTCATGAACTCAAATTATCTTAATGACATCACACTAATGACATCATCTTAATGACATCACTAAATCCTCCTGCATCATCAAATTTATGGGAAATGCCAATATTCTTAGTCTCTTTAGATTTGATTATGATTTTTACACTAATGAAGCAAAATCCGAATTTCAACACATCATAATACGTAGAAATGCATCGAAAAATGTGAAAGAAATGCTGATTGGACCAACTGCGCCTAACGCAATGCCCTGCGCTAGACACAACACCGTTCGTTGGCGCACAGGCCTGCGTCTGGTGTAGGAATCTGTTGTGCGCTGGGCGCATGATCATGTGTCTGGCGCATGATCATGTGCCTGGCGCAGAGTTCGAATCTTCCAAAAAAAATCGGATTATTGGCTCTTACACTTTGGATTTGATTATTATTCTTATTCTTTTCTATGATTCTTATTCCTTAACTAATGGATAACAGAATATGATTGGTGGTTAAAGAATACATTCTTATTCTTTATCCAATGAACAATGACTTGATCATCAAGAAAACTGATTATTACCGGTTTTGGGAGACGATTAAAATTCCGGCGCCTAATTGCGACTCGTTTTTTCTGTTTTTCAGAAAACTAGCTTAAAACAATTAACGAAAATAAAACTCGTCAAATTAGTAAAGATGCGCATGATTATATTACAAATCATTTTATTAAACCGGTGGTTGTAGCTATTGACTACGACTTACGGAAAATTATATTTCTAAGCCGGAATTGTAGGACTAAAACACGAAAAAACAGTTAAAAACCATACAACAGAATGAAACTCGCGCTCCGGGACGAAACATACCTTGGACGGGGAGCGCGCTCCACAATACTTGACGGTTTTCATTTTTTTATTTCTTTTCAAAATCTTTATTTTAAAATTTTATACGAAAAAAGGTGTTCAAAATTTGGTGTCTACAAGTCCAATGAGATACTTTTGTGGGATTCAGACCATTAATTCAGACAGTTAAAAATCGGGTACCACAGTAACTCTATTTATTTTTAAAAATATTACATGACAGTTAAGCGCGATAAATGGCGTCCAATGAGGACGCCAAATGTCGCGACCTCGTGAGCGGACTTTTAAACTCTCCTTTATATATTAGTTATATGATACGATTTAGATTTACATTTAAATTTAGATTAACATGTAGGAAATATAAAAAGAACTTTAAGATTATTTCACGAGCACAATGCAATGGCCATAACTCTTTTTTTCCACTTCTCTCAACTATTTGATTTAACGCTTCAAATTCACATTGGTAAATGTTTCGGGTAAAAACTTAAGATGGGGGAATAGTCAGGAGCGACGGTCAAGGATTGTTGAGGACGGCCAGATGCTCAAAGAGTACCATGAGACCTGCAAAAACGAGAGTTAGACTACCCCGGGGGTGTTTCAAGGATCGCCCCTCCGACGCTCAAGTCAGTGATGGAACTTGGCAGTTAGTATTGAGTGGTGGGTGAAGAATTCATTGCCTCAATAAATGGGGAACATTTCCTATTTATAGGCGTTGGAAAGTGTGAAATTGACCATCGAGTGGACCGGGACTTGGGGCTGGACCGGAGTTCCTTGAAAGGCCGACTTGTAGAGTTCTAAGCGGCAATATCGTTTCACTATGGATCGGGGCCCGAGTATATTGGGCCCAAACATTAGCCCCACGCGAAATATTCGATGGAGGAGACCTCCTGATTTGTGTGTTTTGCGGAATGATGTAGTGCCTCCCGTTGGTAGTGGACTCGAGGTATCCGAGGGTTAATGAGCCTCATGTACCTCGAGTGGTAGCTTAGGGCCATGCTCGAGGTGTTATGGGGCTAATGAGCCCCCTGTACCTCGAGTGGTGGCTTTAGACCATACCCGAGGTGTTCCGGGGTTAATGAGCCCCATGTACCTCGAGTGGTAGCTTTAGACCATGCTCAAGGTGTTTAAGGGCTAATGAGCCCCATGTACCTCGAGTGGTAGCCTTGGACAGTGCTCGAGGTGTCCAGGAGCTACTGAGCCCCATGTACCTCGAGTGGTGGCTTTAGACCATGCTCGAGGTGTTCAGGGGCTAATGAGCCCCATGTACCCCGAGTGGTGGCTTTAGACAATGCTCGAGGTGTTCAGGGGCTAATGAGCCCCATGTACCCCGAGAGGCAGCCTTAAACCATGCTCGAGGGGTCCAGAGGCTAATGAGCCCCATTTACTCCCAGAGGCAGCTTTAGACCATGCTCGAGGTGTCCAGGGGATAATGAGCCCCATGTACCTCGAGTGGAGGCTTTATACCATGCTTGAGGTGTTCAGGAGTTAATGAGCCCCATGTACCTCGAGTGGTTGCTTTAGACCATGTTTGAGGTGTTTAGGGGATAATGAGCCTCATGTACCAAGACAGGCAGCCCTATACCATGCTCAAGGGGTCCATGGGATAATTAGCCCCATTTACCCCGAGAGGCAGCTTTGGACCATGCTCGAGGTGTCCAGGGGCTAATGAGCCCTATGTACCTCGGGTGGTGGCTTTTAGACTATGTTTGATGTGTTCAGGGGCTAATGAGCCCCATGTACCCCGAGAGGCAGCCCTAGACCATGCTCGAGGTGTCCAGGGGTGAATGAGCCCCATGTACCTCAAGTGGTGGCTTTTGCGCTGGCAACATAGCTCATGACGAGCGCCGACTCCAAGTTTCTGGGGGGCTCGGAGTATCCATCACTCGTTCTGGGTGATGTGCCTAGGTGTAGGTCTTTGATATTTATCTAAAATTTAGTCAAACCATTTTTGTGAGTGGGCATACCAAGTGAGCTGATGAGACAGATTTCGGTTGCCAAGTGGTCATCCCGGTGAAGGTGACCATTGGGCCTCGCTTTTGCGCCCAAAGGCTGGGTACTTGGTTGATATCAGGCTCCTAATTTCTGGAGTGTTTTAAGCCCGCGAGGGGGTAACCGCTTGAGCGAGGGCACGGGATTTTCCTTATAAATAGAAGGGGGGACATAGTCATTTGTCCCTATCCTCTTTTCTTCCTTCAAGAGCCGCCTTTTGGAGAGAGCTTTTGTCTTCGAGAGTTTCAGAAGAAATCGACGGATATTCCTGACAGATTGCTGACTTTGAGAGCCTATTCCCCAAGGTACGACTTAGCTTTCCTTAGTTTCTTTCTTTAATCAATAAGTGGACCCTACTAGACCAGGTTCTCGTTTTATAAATAATGGAGGTACCTTGTTTGGTTCGGAGACCCCTCCTCCCCCCCTCGAGCCGTTGTTCGAGGGGGTATTAATAAATGGGGTGCCCGTGGTGTTCATAGCGCATGGATGTCTCGACTCCCCCAGGATACTCGACGCCATACCGTGCTCGAGTGATAGGGGGTCAATAATGTATGTTAGGGGGGTAGAGGTGAATAACCCCACTCATGCCGTGACTATTGCTCGACCTCGAGCCATTAGGAGTTACTTAGATCGTCTTCTCGATAGTCAGGTTGTTTATATCTTGGAGTGGGCAGCGAGGACTCATCTCACGAGCCGAGCATCAATGGCGCGGAACAGTCGACCAAGGGCAAGGGAATTGCCCATTATTATGTTCGAGGGCCATTTATGTTGTTTCTGACAGATAACCTTCATTATCTCGAGCGTGTTTACTGGATTCGCCATACTTATACTTTGTATAGCCCTGAGCCTGATGAGTCTATCTGCACTCCTCCGACGGGCTGCATAGCCATTTACAAATCGTATCTCGAGCTTGGTTTATGGTTTCTCATCGACCCGTTTATTGTCGCGGTGCATAGGGCTTATGATCTTGCCCTCTGTCAGATGGTGATGTTTTTGGCCATATGCGATATGATGGGGGTAGAGCCATCCCTGACGTTGTGGAGGAACATGATGAAGTTGGTCGTGATGTCTTCGACTAACCACAGGGAGGGATGGCATAGCTTCCAGGCACGCCTTCGGTATAAAGTGGTTGGGACCATGCCATCGAACCAGCAGGTTTTTCGAACGAAGTTCATTTATGTATATCGAGGAGAACAGTGGGATTTTCCCGTGGTCTCTCGACTCGAAGGTCTGAACATGGCACTGAATAGGTGGGTGGCCCAGATGAGAGAGGATGAAGGTGTGGTGGCGATGTACTGCCAGACCATTACCAAGGTACTCAATGGGGACAAGGTGAGGGTTGCTCAACATTGGGTTCCCAGCTCGAGGGACAACAAGCACTTCCACTCAGCCATAAGACTGAGCCCTACTTACCCCACGGGTAGGGCACTTATTGCTAGGGTGTATTGTGCATGTAATGGCTTTCCCTGTTCCGACATTTGTTTCTTTTCTAATGCAGTCATCGCCCGTCGAGAGCTCGAGGAAGCTATGCAGAAGCGATCGATAGCCAACCAGCGGGTGCAGGAGAAGATACGCTAGAAGGTAGCGAGCGGGGAAGCCCGGGCACCTTGTCCTCCTAAGGTTTGCATATTTCCTTGACTGTTTATTATATCCTTTATGTTTTTTGTTTCTTGATTTTGATGTGGTACGCAGAACCTGGTGAAGTATAAGCGCCCTCGAGCCCCTACCGCTGCTGCAATTCTAGCAACTCAGATACTGGAGGGAAGAGGAAGGGCCGTTGTCGAAGAGCTCCCTTCTCGATAGGGAACCGGATCCTTGCAAGGAAGCAAGGTGGTGATGCCCCCCAAGACCGAAGTGGTGAGACCTTAGGCCAGAAGAGAACCAGGGTCGTTGAGCTGGACGATTCATCTTGGCCTTTCACGAAGCTCGACGATCTCGATGACTCCTGTCCCTTTTACTGCCCTCTCGAGGGCAGATATGTCAGAGAGGTTCGATAAGGCCTCTTGTTCATTGATGACCGCGGTTGACGAGGAAGCTTGCTTAGCCCAGGGTGGCCTAGAGTTCGAGGCCTTGAACGCGACCCTTGTTGAGGTATGATATTATTTCTTCCTTACTTTTTCGTATAATCAGTTGTTTCCTGTTTTTATCCGTGTTCGTTCTTTTTCTACAGCTTTCGACCAGGGTTACTGCGCTTGCCCGCCGTCCTCAGGGCGAGGCCTCCATTGCTGAGGTGATGAGGAAGCCGGGTTATCGTCACGAGGACGAGAAACGCCAGCTTAATGACCGGATCCGAATAGCAGATTGAAAGCTTTCTGAGGTCGAGGACGCCATAAAGAAGGACCAGCTGGCCTTCGAGCAGAAGACCGCGAAGCTCGAGGACGCAATTAAGGTCCTCAACAAGCTGCAAGACTCGGCCAGTGAGAGGCGTGCAAAGGCCTTAAAGGACTGCCAGAAGGCTACGGCTCGAGCAGAGAGAGCCGACAAGAGGGCTGAGGAGGCCGTTGCGGAAACGACCGCCTATCGAGAATTGAAAACTCTCGAAGGAGGGTAGGGTCTTCCCCGAGGATGCCTCTCTCGATGCTTTCGAGGTTGGTCATGCGGAGGCCCTGAAGAAGGTTCGGGCCGACCTTGAGAAGATTTCTCCTGACCTTCCCTGGAAGGAGATGGAGGATGGCGTGGCGGCGCTGTCCAAAGCGGAGGTAGAGACACCTCGAGGGGAAGATGGTGCCGAGGCCTCGAAGGAGGAGGACCATGTCTTTGCATATACGAGGGTTAAAGGGGGCCTTCGAAGATTAGTTCTTGCCTTTGAACATTTTCATATTTGTGTATTACTGCTTGGTTTTCTTCGATTAATGAAATAAAATTTGATCTTCGATATTCTGGATGTCTCTTTTTCAAACTTTTTCGCAATTTGTGCCTTCAAAATTTAATGCTTGATCGATAGATCATAAAACTCGATAGGTGCGCATTGTATGTTTTCATTTCAGTTTGAAAATTGTTGGAGACCAGCTTACATAGGTTAGCATATAATCTGCCAAGGCAGTTTAAAACATACATAGGTCTTTAGCCCCTAATTTCGATGGCTATAAAACCCTATACGTAGAATTTGCGAAGATTATCTGCATTCCATTATCATTTTCTAGATATGAGGGTACTTCGCTTCTGCGCCTCGAAACGCATGGCTTACGAAATAGACCGGGTGCTGATTTTTCACTCGCTCTGCGACGAGGACGGCACTGAGGGCATTGTCTAACATGGCTAGATAAACGAACAGCGTTTCTCCTGGCAAGGGGAAACGAGTTTAGGAAGGCTAGCCAGATGCTCCTTCAACCATTGGAATGCTTCTTCTACTGCATTGTCCCAGTCAAAAGTCGATTGTTTCAGGGTCCTCAAGAAATTTAAGCTTTTGTCGGCAGACCTTGAAAGAAAACGCCCCAAGGCGGCCATACAGCCAGTTAGGCGTTGGACCTCCTTGACAGTTCGAGGGCTTTTCGTTTCGATGATTGCATGGACTTTGTCGGGTTGGCTTCTATGCCTCTTTCATCTACCAAGAAGCCAAGGCATTTCCCCCCCTTTATGCCGAAGACACATTTCTTCGGATTGAGCTTCATGTTATGGGCGCGTAGGGTGGACAAAGTCTCTCGCAGGTCTGAGATATCATCTAGCTCTTGCTGGCGTTTGATGATTTTGTCGTCGACATACACTTCTATATTTCTCCCAATCTGGTGTTCGAACATCTTGTTAACGAAACGTTAATAAATTGCTCCCGCGTTCTTCATTCCGAATGACAATACTTTGTAACAATATACCCCTAAACTTGTGGTAAAGGCGGCATGAACTTGATCTTCCTCGGCCATGGGGATTTGATGATACCTTGCATTGGCATCCATGAAGCTGAAGAGTGCATGTCCAGCTGTTGTCCACCAGTCTATCGATTTTAGGGAGGGGAAAGTCATCTGTCGGACAGACCTTGTTTAGGTCTGTCAAATCGACACACATCCTCCACGTTCTCGATGACTTTCGAACTAGCATCACATTGGCCAGCCATTCAGTGTACTGGCATTCCTTTATGAACCCTGTTGCTAATAACTTTTTCACTTCCTCAGCGGCAGCCTTGCTTCTCTCGACACCCTGGTGTCGTAGCTTCTGCTTAACAGGACGGTGTCCTTCTTTAATGTTGAGGCGATGTACCATGACTCGAGGGTTGATGACTGGCATTTCATCAACAGTATATGCAAAGACATCCTGATACTCTTGGACAACGTTAATGATTTGTGATCTGATATCATCGGTAACTTGCTTGCCGATCCTTATCGTTCTACCCTTCTCTTCGTTAACGCAGACTTCTTCATCTCCATCCACCGGTCGAGGCCTTTTGTATCGCTTTGGGTTTTCGACGACGTAAAGCCCCATAACGTGGAGAGGTTCTTCAGGTTCTGGCTGCTTTCTCTTTTTTGGCTTATCAACCTGACTTTTTAGACTGTTGACATAGCATTCTCGAGCTGACTTTTGATCACCGAAAGACTGGGCGACCTTCTCATCGTCAGCCTCGAACTGAAGCAGCAGTTGGTAGTTAAAGATCGCGGTTTTTACTTTGTTGAGAGTTGGGCGTCCAATGATCACGTTGTAGGGGAGGTCAATATCGACGACCAAAAAATCGACGAGGACGCTCTGTCCTTTCCCTTTTTCTCCCATTCGTACCGACAACCTTACTGACCCAAGGGGGTGTACTGACTATCCGCCAAAGCCGACAAGGGATGCGTTTAAGTTATTCGCTGATCTTAGGCGAATTTTAGGTTGTTTTGTGTGTCAGTTTGGGCTTAGAGTCGGGTTTTTGGTTTTGTTTTTGGTTTGGTTTGGCATTAGTGAGTTTATCGAGTTTTGTCGTGAGTTTTGGTATTTTTAATGCAGCTTTGTGTTAAGGCATCTTCCGAGGCACTTTTGCGTTCCGAAGACTTTCATAGCTCCAGTGCATCCGATCTTCCTAGCGGCGAGTCATTTGAAGCTTCCGAGCATTCTAGCGTCAAAGTCTCCCGAGTTCCGAGTTCGAAGCATCCGAGTTTCTTTGGTGTGCGTGGCGTCCAAGCATCTTAGAAACGTCCCTAAGTCCCCTTTCATGGCATTTCTTCCTTTTCCCCTCCTTAGTTTTGTTGCTTTGTATTTTTGAGGGCAGTAAGGTGGTCGCGGGTCGCGGGCCACGATGCCCTGCCGTCGCTGGTCGCGACCAGTGTCGCGAGTCGCGACCCCTGCTGTAACCGCCCACTTGCATTTTGTTTTCCTTATGAGGAGGGTTTAGTTATTACTTTCTCATTCGACATATTGTACGCGGGAGAACAGGTTAGAACACTTTAGCTACTTATTTTTCTAGGGTTTCAAACACTCTCTTCCTTAGTGATTTGTAATGTTTAGTATGTTGATTCTAGCGTAAACATCTTCTTGGAATCGATTGATTGAAGCTTTCAACCATGTCTATGTGAGAACTTCTTTATCTTAATATCTCCATTGGTTATTGTTAAGTATCTAATGTTTGATTACATGATATTTGCATAATATTGCTAGGAGTGCTACTAGTTCTGTTGTGTGAACGATCTAATGCTAGAATTAGGAACTTAATCGGATTGTTATTGTTCCTTGTTCATTGGTAGCATGCTAAATTCTTCATTATATGCTGAACATTGATACTGAATTTAGGGAGACCTTAACTTGTTGCTTGAATGTTGTTGCATAAATGGCATTGGCAACCCTATTGTTCCTCGGTTTTAATGCTACTATTGGTTTGAACTTAAGTGTTAATCGTTTAAGTTAAGTAATAGTAAGAGGTTTCAAACCATGCTGATCGTGTTTGTTTAACCACGATCTAGGAAGCTTCAAACATCTTCCTCGGGAACAAAATAGTTTCACTGATGCTTTAGTCAATCTCGCTGTTAATTTAACATGGGAAAATGGTACAAAAATCCAATCAATTTTAATTGGAGAATGGAAGGGACTTACAATGACGGTAGCACAAGTTGTCTCCACGCTAGCTCAACAAGATGATGATGATGTCTGGTATAAGGATATCAAGACTTTTCTAGAAACTATGTAGTATCCAGAGGGAAGTGGCAAGAAGGATCGTATAGCTATCATAAGACTAGCTGCTCATTTTCTCATTCAAAAAGGCATACTATATCTCAAAGGGTTTGATGGTACTCTGTAACTCTGCGTGAATGACAGCGAAAAGCAAGCCATCATAGAACAAGTTCATGGGGGTGAATGTGGACCCCATGTGAACGGAAGAATGCTGGCTCGTAAAATTTTACGAGCAGGTTTTTATTGGAGTACTCTAGAAGGTGATTGCATCAGCATTGTCCGTGCCTGCAAGCAATGTCAGATATTTGCTAAGCTCAATCATATGCCACCTGTGTCACTGTATAATATGACTTCTCCTTGGCCATTTTCAAGTTGGGGCATAGAAATAATCGGACAAATTCATCCAAAGGCTTCAAATGGACATCAGTATATTCTTGTAGCAATTGATTACTTTTTGAAGTGGGTAGAAGCTGCATCATTTTCAAAGCTAGGGGCAAAGCAAGTCTCGAAATTTGTGATTAACAACATTATCTGTCGGTATGGTATACCTTTTGAAATCAGCTCTGATAATGGATCACAATTTGAAGGTCATCTGAAGACAACTCTTGCAAAGTATGCAATCAAGCATTATCAGTCTTCACCTTATCGTCCCCAAACCAATGGAGCAGTGGAAGCAGCCAATAAGACAATCAAGACTATTGTTGCCAAGATGGTTGAAAAAACTAGCGAATGGCACGACAAACTACCATATGCCCTTTGGGGATATAGAATATCAATTAGGACTCCAAAAGGAACAACCCCGTATTCTTTCGTTTATGGGATGGAGCCAGTCCTACCAGTTGAGGTGGAGATACAATCTCTCAGGGTTATAGCATAAAGTGAAATCTCAGAAGACCAATGGTAAAAAACTCGTTATGATGAGCTTGCATTTGCAGATGAGCGCCGACTACAAGCTTTGCATAACATTCAACTCTATCAGCGGAGAATTGCTCGTGCATTTAACAAAAAGGTTCGAGATAGAGACATTCAAGAAGGTGATCTAGTTTTCTAGGATCCGTTGCATGATCCTCGGAGAAAATTCAAGCCTAACTGGTCTGGACTACCATTCCTAGTCAAGCATGTCACCACGGCTGGAGCAGTAAAGCTAATGAATTTTGATGGGAATGAATTCACCCATTTCACTAATCTTGATCAGTTGAAGAAATTAAATATTACGCTTAGGCATCAAAGTAATTGTAATTGTCATGGTCAAGTAACCATGCAGTTTGTGGATTTTGTATCCTATCTGGTTATTCTTAATAAACATGCCATGTGATTGCAGATATTCATAGAGTGTGTGCGCAAAAAAAAAGGAAAAAACGAAAAAAAATTAAGAAAAAGACAAAACAAAAAAGGAAAAAGGAGAAAAAGAAAAATGATGAAACATGCAAGGATGTTTATGATTGTTAAGGTTTTATGTGTTATGCGTTTATGTGTCATATGATTGATTAATTATGATTTGCATGTCATATTTAATGTTAAAGCGTGTACGTGTTTAGATTTGTGTTCACATTGAATTTCTCACAAGCAGATAATTCTCGCAAACATATTTTTAATTCATCCCAACTGGGGTACTTCATTTCATACATAAGGAGACAAAATGCCTCTATTTCCTACCAAACTAAAAAAACAAACAACATAGAAAATAAACATGATATTTCACTCAAACCCTTCTCCTCTTCATGGTAGGCCCGTCTGAACCATTGTCTTGACCAATATCAGTCAGAAGCCATTGAAGGTAGTCTTCATCAATTAGTAAAAAGGAAGGTTCAGGTAATGTTGATATAATTTTAGCTCCCTGCCATATAGTAGGCATTCTCTGAATACCACTCATATCAGCCTCATAAGTGGTACATGTTGGAAGAGTCTGGAGGGCAGGAATGTGGTGATGCGTCCAACCAATTTGCCTTAAACACCTCCATGGAAGGTAGAAAGTGACTTGGCAAAGTCCAGGTAGTTGTACACCTGTACGACCAGAATTGCAATATACAATTGCACTAATGCCAAGGTGGCTTGTAACCAACTTTATGTCTTGCTGTAGGAAATAATCCTCCAACCCACCATTTTTACTAAGTTGATAGAAGAAAGGATGAAAGCCTCTTTCTCGGATATGATTAGTCTTGTAAGCAAGATTCCCATGAGGTTTCATAAGAGAAAATTTTTCCAATAACCACAAGTGAAGGGCTAATGGACATCCCTTCATAAAGCTTTGAGGGTTTCTTTTGAGTTCATCTAAACCAAGAAACATTTCCCCCAAAATAAGCGGTCCAAGACGACCCCCACTAACAATTTGACGAATAAGTGAAATACACCGGACATGGCATGTGTTTAAAGAACATTTAGTGAGGGTACTTCCCAAAATCATTAGAATGCAAGCATTTTCTCTAGCAATCCTATAACTGCCATTGTTAGAAATTTGCCAAGCACCAAATTGAAAGGTCTATAATAGATTAAGAAGAAGTACCTCCCCATACTGTAGGTAGTTGCCATGAAGGTTTTCAGGATGGTATAAAATTGTTGATAAATCTCCCGAGATTCTTGTACGAGATCTAGGTGTAATAACTGGACCATTTGAGGATAAGCCTAGTAATCCTTTGACCTCTTCAACAAGAGGCACAATCTCTCGGTCTCCAAAGCGGAAGACATGACGGGTTTTATCCCAAAATTGGGAAGCAGCATGAATCATTTCATAACAAATAGAAAGAGAAAGCAAAAGCATAAGTGCCTTAGTAAAACGGGAAGAAGAAGAAGATTGCCTTGGTTGCTCCAAATTTTTTGTGATCCCCGAGAGTTATTTTTTATCACCACTCCCCGTTTCATTAGTTTCTCCATAACTAGGAGCCATTTTTTGTGAAAGAAGAAAAACTAAAGAAAATCTTGTAGTAATGAAGATGGTGCATTTGGAAATGAAAAACCATGCCCTTTTATAGATGAACAAAAATGATCATCCATGCCATGGATAATAAGCTTGAGTATTATCCATGGGGTATTAAGGAGCATCCCTAACAATGGTTAATGACCAAGCATTTGTGGTATGACAATTTTTGCTAAAGCCGAACATCGATAAACAGTGTCATGGTGATCAAGAACATTTAATATCTGAATCGAGATAGATTTTTTTAATAAATCGTTTTAAAATCAATTTCAAGAAATATCATTTAAAAACGACAATGACTTCAATGGATAAGACTTTTTGAAAATTGGTCTTTCATACCATGAGATAGGGTTCGGGGTTTAGGTTAAGAGCTACAAACGTCTGGAACTCGTCTCCTCTTCTGTTCTACAGAGCGGGCCCTTACTAAATGCGTTATTTTCCATTTTAAGTAATCATGGCTATTCGAAAGAAAGAAAATCACATAATTTGCACATATACACATCAACCATTTTCTTAAGAGGACCAATATATCTTTTGTACATGGTAGGTTTGAGCATTGAAGTTGCACTACGTACCAATTAATACGGGATTGAAATCCACTCAAGGATCAAAATCATCGTAGTACAATCTTATGTCTCACCCTAAATGGCCAATTCCATTGGATATGAAAAAGAAAGGAAAACAGTTTATGAACAACTCACCTTTTGAATTGGACGAATATATTAAAAATGATGTAATCACTCCAGTAAGTGATTAAAATGTGGTTAAAATAATCAGCGTAATTAGTGATTTAAATAAAAAGGTCAAAATAATCACCCTAATTAGTGATTAAAATGAGAGTCAAGATAATCACCTTAATTAGTGATTAAGAATGGAGGTTAAGATAATTACCCTGATTATTGATTAAAAAGGAAGGTCAAGATAATCACCTCAATTAGTGATTAAATGAAGGTTAAGATAATTAACCTAATTAGTGATAAAGAATGAAGGTTAAGATAATCACCCTAATTAGTGATTAAACTTAGAATCATGGTAATCACCCGAATTAGTGCATAACTAATGTTTAAGATAATTAATCACCCTGATTAGCGATGAAAAATGAGGGTTAAGATAATTAACTTAATTAGTGATTAAATAGGATAAAAGTAATCACCTTAATTAGTGATTAAATGAAAAGGTTAAGTTAATCACCCTAATCAGTGGTTAACTAATGATTAAAGTAATCACCCTAATTTGTGATCAAATTTATGATTTTTCATGAGTTCTTAAAAAATTAAAATATGCTTCTTAATTGACGGTTTTTGTATGGATGAGAAATAATCTTATTTGAAGATTATTAATTGATTTTTTAGAAAAAAAATAATTAACTTGAAATGCAATTTGGAGAGTGTGTTTGGCTTAACGGAATTTGGCCATTTAGAATGAAACACGTGAAATAACCTAAAATCAATTAAGAGATCATAATTACTTATCTAATTATGTCAAATTATATAATTGATACATTTGAAGATTATGGAGAACAATTTTAAAATGAAAGCACTAGTGGAAAAAACCTTATCTGTCACTTAGTAACAGATTCGATTTTTACAAAACCGCATCCGAAAATCAACAAAAAAATGGGAGGGAAAGCTGGGCGGAAAATCTTATCCGGTCCTTTAGTGAACCGGATCAGATTGTAGAAACTGCTGCGGTTTTCTAAAATCTGATCCGGTTCCCAAGACCGGATCAGATTTTCCATTATTTATTCTAAAACAAAAACGAGCTGGGCCCCAAAATAACGCGCCTCTTTTTAGAGGCCCAAAGCAGATGAAGGCCCAACGCGTCTTAGACTCCCCATACCTGATCTCTCTTCTTCTTGCTCTCTCCTTTGTACTCCCTGCTCCTCCCTCACCACGAAACGAAGAACGACGATTGAAAATGAAGATCGAAGAAACGAAATGAGAATCGCCACGATCAACGTCGCTCGTCGCTCGTCGTCCTCTCTCACAGCCTTCACTCTCTCACCGTCGCTTGCCGTTTCTCTATCACAGCCCGCTGTTTCTCTTACACAAGATCTGGTCGAAGTCAATTCGAGTATGCTAACTGGTAAGACCCTTAATCCACGCCAGCCACCAGAGTATGCCAACCACCAAGTGAAATCAGTGAGGAGTGTAGGATCAATATAGAAATCAGCCCTTGACACCAGTAGAAAACTCAACAGAACTATTCTAGATGAGTTGAAGTGTGAAATAGTGTCTGTACACCGAAATTGAGTTTCTTTGTGGGGAGGTAACAGGAACCTGCTTCCAACTGGTGAAACCTTACCACTATTAAATAGCTTCCCCCGCCCTTCAAGAACTACCTTGTATTTTTGGTTTGAAGGACTTCCTTAATTAAGATAAACTTTTCAATTAACACCACCATTTGATGGTTTTTGTGAGAATTAGACGTTTAGTATGACTCACAAAAATGGCATCCCTGTGCTGTTCTTCTAACTTCCCCATTAATTGGTTTTGGTTTGTGGGTTGTACATAACGTTTGAACCTCATGATAATAGATTAATGTACTAGTGTTAATCGTTTAAATTGTTTTATATACTAGCTGACTACCTACTTAAAGATACAATTTATAAGGTGGTTGTTTGTAAAGGTGGTACTATTAGATGAAAGGGGGTACTCCACAATTTTCTAGCATGGTTAAGCAAGGGTGCTGAAACTCTTTTGTTTGAGTAGTTTACTAGATGATATGATGAGTTGAGCGGTCCTGAATCCTGAACCACCAAGTGAAAAGTGGTTTTCCCTTGCTCATAACATGCTAAAGCTAAAGTTTCGTTGAACTATCTCATAAGCTACTCTGCTTTCTCTTTCTCTCATCTTTTATGCTTAGAGCCTTATTGTGTACGGATGTCTAACCTATTCCTATGGTTATGCGGTGTCTATCATCGGCTTTACGTTATTATGGCCACTCTGTTAATACACGAGCTTAGATATTATTTGAGTACCTATACAGTTAATCAGGTGAAATGTTTGTCAGCCATTTCTGCGTCACTTTTTTAGTTATATTACGGCCATTTTATTTTTCATTGGGTTTTAATTGTGTTCTTACGCATGTACGTAGATGTACGTGGATTTGAAGCGTAGTGAAACACTCCCCTATACACATAAACATGACGTTCCCTTCCTTGCCATGCGATGGTTAGTACTTGGTGTGGATATTCGATTACGATATTTCCGATTAGGCGACGGTGACATATCGTGTTACGTGTTCGATATTTGTACATGTTGAATTTGACATTCTTATCTCACTTTTGATTTCTTCATGAGTGACATTTGTTTGTGCGGTTCTTAGTGTGGATGTTATAGACATGTCAGGAAAGCATGAAGTGGATCTTGATACAACTATATGGAAAGTATGTTCTGCTTTACCCGAGTTAATGATATTTTGCTGGCTTAGTGTTCCCAATCCTTGTTGCTATTTTTGTTTTCAATTCTGTCACTGTTGTTGATTTGATTGGTTTTATAGTCCATAAACTTTCTCTATGTGGTTTTGTGTGCTCTTTTTTCTTTAAAGCTTTAGGCCAAATAATAGATGAACGCAGTTGGTATCTCATAGTGTATGGCTGTAGTTGTCATGAAAAGGAAATGATTGGAATCTCTTGCTGGCATATATGTGTACCTTAGTCTCTAGCCTTTTGCGAGATTTATTTTCCTATTAAGCAATCAAAACTTAAAATTAATATATCATGGTTCAGAGGATTACTGTACCCATAAATTGTGTTTTTTAACTGAGTGATCAAAATATACGGGTGAAATTTATTTTTAATCAAGTTAATACAATAACAATTGTCAGTTTCTGTTTGAAGCATATGGTTGTTCTTGGTGGTCAGGTTGTTGACCTGTATATACATACAAGAAAAGATCCCTGGCATCATAATTGGTATAGGTATAAGAAATGAAGGAGTTGGTACAGTGCACTCCCCACATTCTCCTTATTTTTTCGTTGATGAGGATGTTCTTCCTATAGGAGCAGCACTACACATGATTTTTGCATAAACGTACCTCAGTCAGCTCCCAAATTCAGCTAAATTGTGAAGCATTGACAATTTGATTCGTACATATACAACCGACATGGTGACACTAGTATTTTGCCATTTCGTACATGCTTCAGCATTGTGTATGGTAGCTAGTTTAGTTGATAAAAAATGTAAGTGGTTGTAATATAGACGTGCAATTGGAACTCGTGTGGGTTTGTCCTTTGTGCCTCCTTATATATGTATGAATTAAAAGAAAAGGCACATTATTGTTAGTTCTTACACTAGGCTGGAATTTCTAGCCTTATTGAGCATAATATGCTTAATAAAATGAGTATTGATATATATTATTGATTTTGTATTGATTAATAATGAAAAAATGCAAAGAAAAAAAAATTTGGTTTTTGGGGGTGTAATCTGATCTGGTTATTTAGTGAAAACCGGATCAGTTAACCAGGTGCGAGCCCATCCGATGCGGACCAAAACCGGATCAGTAAGCCTGATTTTGACCACATCGGATGGGCTTTTTTCCACTAGTGAAGATCGATCATCATACAATTTAACTTAACTAGATTTGCAATTTTTCCTCTTAATTGAGATGGGGCATTTAATTCATATACTATGATATATTGGGACCAACATGCAAAATTTATAACATTGGTTGCTCATTTTATTCAAAAAGAATTGTTGAATTATTTATGAAAATCATGCAGAAACATATCCATATTTTTTTCATTAATTGAGTAAGGTAATGGCTATTTACAAAGAAACTATTATAACAACAATATGTACAAAGTCTATAATCTATACAAGTCTTCAATCTTGATCTTCGCCATGATGCTCCTTGATCTTCATCTTCTTGAATGGGCTTTGGAATTCAAGTTTATTTAAAAACTTATGAAAATTAGAGATTAATTAACCTCTTTAATTTGATTTCTTATGATGATTTTTATTGATTTTTATTTAAATAACAAAATGAGTCATTTTAAAAGGAACTTAAAATTTAATGATCGTTTTCGTATGAAAAAACAAATAAAATTATGAAAATTGAGTTAATCGTTGTATTTGAACTTTCCAGATTACACTTTTGTTCTTTTTACTGAATTCCAAAATTTATAACTTAATGTACAAAGCGTAAAATTGCTCATCTGATATACTTATGCATAGGTTAGTGATTTCTTTATGTTGTATCAAAATTTGACATGCGCTTAGTGATATCTCGAATTATGGTGAATTTTATACTTAAACCGGTCAAAACAAGACCTTTATCCAACTTGTTCTTTAAAACCCAACTTAATGAACTGAGTTTGATGTGAAGTGTGGTATGAGAATTCTAAACACTTTGAAGGACTAGACTATAAATTTTTACTTGAATTGGACATCTTTAAGACCCTTTTTTCTCTATATCCTTAACTGAAGATAAAATCAGTGTTCTGGAATTTAGTACTTTTCATGAACGTTTTATAAAAAAGAGATAACATTGTAAAAAATTCATATGAACACCATCTTTATGTTGTTGAAAAGCTACTGATGTTTACTTTAATGTTTTATTTTTTAGTTTTAGCTAAATGAGTTTAATTTGAACTATATTGATAAACAAGCCTTATGGTACTCGATAAGATCAGTTTTTCACAATAGTATTGTATGAATTTTTATTAATTCTAAAAAATTCCTCTTTTAGAAATTTCAAAACCCAATTGCTGAAAACATCTTGAACATCATAGGAAAAATATTACATCCTATAATCTATTTACATAATATAGAATAAAGATGATATTAAGTATATAAATGAAAACTACCATAATTACAGCATTACATTTTCTTTTTTTATGGAGATGTTTAAGCACAATTCTACTTAAAGTTTTATGAAAACAATGTATTTTTGGTGATTAACAACAAACTGGTTAAGAAAAATCACATAAACACATATTTCCTAAGAGTATTCTCATTAGAGTTGACTATTCTAGGTGGGGTGATTTAAGGTTGGGAAACTATTAGCACTTCCACATACTCAAATCACTGTAAAATTTAAAACAAATTGATAAGAGAAAACAAAGAGAACATTAGTATGTGATTAAGAAGATAATGGTGCACTTCCTTTGAAAAGGCTTCTACTTTTTTTATTATTCTTAATTTCTAAGTGAGTTTCTAAATTCACTTAATTACTAATAAAAACTTCTTTTTGTGTTTTTCTTTGACGAACTTCTTACTTCTTACTTTTCTAATTTTAACTTTTGCTTTCTCTTTCTCTCTTGTATGAAGTGTTTTTAGTGGGAGGATGTATGGAGAATGAAGTGTTATGTTATGTTTCAAGTTGTGTGGAATTCAAGTTGTAAATAAAAGGGGGTATTTATAGGAAAATGAAGTGGGGAATTTGGGTTTGAAGGAGGTAGAAAATCAGATTTTTCACCCAAAAAAAAATTGATTTTTACCATCATACATCATCCTAATTACATTATCAAATTTATTGGAAATCCAAAGATTCTTATTCTTTTTAGATTTGATTTTGATTTTTACACTAATGAAGCAAAATCAGATTTTCAGTCAATATTCTCTTCCTACATATATCCTAAAACGTGAAAGTGCATCGAAAAACGTGAAAGCATAGCTGACTGGGCACGACCTGGATTTAACGAATGAAATCGGATGTTTGGGCTCTTACAGCTTAGATTTTGATTCTGATTCTTATTCCTTTTCATTATTCGTATTCCTAAACTAATGGATAAAAGGACGTGATTGGTGGTTAAAGAATATATTCATATTCTTTATCCAATGGACAAACGAAAATGACTAGTGGGTAATGACTTGATCACCAAGAAAACTGATTCCCACCAGTTTTGAGAGACGAGTAAAATTTCCGACGTCTAAGCGCGACTCTTTTTTTCCGTTTTTCGAAAAACTAACTTAAAAATATTAATGAAAACTCGTCCAATTAGTAAAAACGACGATTTCACAACAAATCATTTTATTAAAAACGGTGACTGTAGTTATTGACTACGACTTCCGGAAAAATTACGTTTTTAAACCGAAATCGCATGATTAAAGCGCAAAATGAAAAACCATATGACGGAAAGAAACTCGCGCTCCGAGGCGGAAAGTGCCTTTGGCAGGGCGCGCGCTCCACGATACATGAGGGCTTCGTTATTTTTATTTCTTTTCAGAAATCTTTATTTTAAAATTTTCAACCATATTAGGGGTTTTAAACTTTGGTGTCTACAAAATGCCCCACATTGGTCAAATTTTAGAAAACTTTATTTGGAGATAACATATTCTCCATAGAAAATAATTATCATTGGTATTCTTTTGAAATCATGATTCGCGACTTCTGATGACGTCTTAAGTAGAAAATCCTAAGTAATTTTCTGAAGATGAAAATGGGACTTTATCTTCGTCTTTGATTGAAAATTCAAATTAATTTTCTGAAATTAAATATTCGACTTTATCATCGTCCTGAATGGAAAATCCCAATTAATTTTCAGAACTTGAAAACGCGACTTTATCATTGTCTTAAATAGAAAATCCCAATTAATTTTCTAAAATTTCAAATTGCGACTTTATCTTCGTTTTAAATAGAAAAAGCCTATTTAATTTTCTAAAATTTGAAATTGCGACTTTGTTGTTGTCTTAGATAGAAAGTCCCAATCAATTTTCTAAAATTTGAATATGCGACCTTATTGTCGTCTTAGGTGGAAAATCCTAACTAATTTTCTAAAAATGAAAATGCGACTTTATTGTCGTCTATAGTGAGTTTTGTCTTATGAATTAATCTTTTGTTAACGCAAAAGACTACGACAGTTAACATATTTACTTTAGTTTTTATCAGAGTTTTTCATGGCCTTGATGACAAATAAATTGTCAAATCACCATCATTCAGTCTTTTATGACTTCATGTGTTATCATGTCACCTAAAAATAAGGCATTGTCAGGTAATGTCACCTCAAAGTGAAGCATTGTCAGGTCATGTCACTTTAAAGTGATGCATTGTCAGGTTATGTCACCTTAAAGGGTTGACCAAAGGTTATTACCCTCCAGACCAATTATGGTGGACCCACCATCATATGGAAAAAATTTAATCTATTTAAAAAAAATCTTTCATGAATTTTTCATGCATAATGCTTATCTTCTTTAGTGGAAAATGATGATCACTATATGAAAAAGATTGATCATGATTATTATTTTGGATAATTATTGGGAAAATGGATTGTATCAATGTTCTTGATTCATCTTTTAATGTTCGGTAAAATTGCCACACCACAAACTCTTGGTCATTGACCATTGGTAGGGATGCTCCATATTACCCTATGGAAAATTTTAACACCCCGTCCTTTTACACAATGATAATAATGAAAGTACAACTATAAATAAACATAGTAGACGATAGCGGAAATATCGCCCGACGAAATTGCCACTCTAAATATGGGTTAAATATAAATTAAAGAAACAAAACCCAAATAAATATCCCAAAATATCCATAAAGAGGCAGAACAACCGCAAAATTCAAAAGTAGAAAACCTAAAACAACAATTGATTAGATTGTCTCAATATCCTAAATAAAATCTCTCCCAATGACCCAAAAGGAAAATGATCACGCCTCAAAAATACCTGCAAAACATATCAACAAACATCCACAATCAGTGGGGAGTAACTAGCAGTTCTCCCAGAACAACTAGCATCAAGATAGCATTAGAGGATAAGCCTTAATCATATAGAATTAACACAACACACATCAATTAACACATAATCATCACAAAAGACTCCAACTACCAACATACATGATAAAATAAATTATTACATGGATTCTATAAAAGAAATCATCATACCATCCAACTCATAAATCACCATAAGAAAATAGTGAAGTAAAATCATAGAGAAAATGTTTTTGAGAAAAAGAGTTGAATGTCAGTGGATCGCAACCCACTTCCTAAGGTTTGTCAAATCCCAACCTCCAGACAACCTATGGGATTACGTTCCCTACTGCCTGTGTCTAAGAATGGCCAAACTCCCGATGCAGGGTAGTACATGCAGCACCCCCTGACCTCTCGAACAACAACTATTAACCCAGGTTTACCCCTAGATCGCAACTTAGGTGGTTGGCATGTTCATCACCGGGGACTACATCTATCCCACCGGATTTCTCATATCTCAAATAAAACGATTACCACAACAATTTCATCTCAAAACTTTTCATCATCAAATCAATATCAATAGGGACGCCGAATGGCCTTACACCCATAATTCAGCAGAAAAACTAGGATTGCAACCCTAAGTAATTCAAATATCAATAATCATCACATTTCCATCTTCTCATCAAAAGCATCATCACAAAGCTCAACAATTCTCAAAAATCAACAATCATGCTCACAACATATAAAATCATGGATCATCAATATCACAACGATTCCAAGAATCATAACATAAAATAATAATCTTCTAATTATTCCAAATCATCTCAAGGAATAAACAACATCACAAACTTAACAATTTCCAAGCAAAGTTATCCACCAATAATCTGCCCAAAAGAAATGACATGAATACAATAGAAAACGTAACGGAAATTACACGAAAAATCATACAGCAAGCAAACAGACCAGCAGGTCTGCTTCGACCATAAGTGCGCTCCGCAGCTTTTTTATTATATATACATATGGAAAATAACGCATTGTTCAGGTTTAAACCTCTTATACTTCAAGTGGAAGTATAATTCCTAGTGGAGTCGCCAGCCTGTGGTACCTGATTTTCGACTGTCTTAATTAACGGTCTGAATCGCACAAAAGTCTATCATTGGACTATGAGTTTTAGAAAACTTTGAAGTCGCAACCCTATTAATACCTGAATAGGGACAGATTTATTTAATAAATTATTTTAAAATCAATTTCAAGAAATACGATTTAAAACGATTTTAAAAATTGGTCTTTCATACCACGAGATAGGGTTTGGGGTTTAGTTTAAGAGGTGCGAACGTCTGAAACTCGTCTCCTCTTCCGTTCTAAAGAACGGGCTCTTACTAAATGCGTTATTTTGCATTTTAAAGTAATCATGGCTATTAAAAAGAAAGAAAATCACATAGTTTGCACATATACACATCAACCATTTTTATTTTGGACCAATATATCATTTGTACATGGTAGGTTTGAGCACTGAAGTTGCACTACGTACCAATCATTGCCGGATTGGAATCCACTCATGGATCAAAACCATCGTAGTTCGATCTTATGTCTCACCCTAAATGGCCAATTCCATTGGGGAAGAAATGGGGATAGATTATGAATAACTCACCTTTAGAATTAAACAAATCTATTTGAAATGAGGTAATCACTCCAATTAGTGATTGAAATGGGGTTAAGATAATCATTTTAATTAGTAATTAAATATGGAGGATCAAGATAATCACCTTAACTAGTGATTGGAAATGGAGGTTAAGATAATCACCCTAATTAGTGGCTAAAGTTAAGAAAAAAGATAATCACCTTGATTAGTGATTAAAAATGAAGGAAGGAAGTAATCACCCTAATTAGTGATTATTCAAGGTTTAAAATAATCACCCTAATCAGTGATTAAATAAGAAGGGTTAAATTAATCACCTTAATTAGTGATTAACCAAGGTTAGGATACTCACCTGAATTAGTGATCAAACATGAAAGGTTAAATTAATCACCTAAATTATTGATTAACCAAGGATAAGATAACCACCCTAATTAGTGATTAAAATGAAAGGTTAAGGTAATCACCCTAATTAGTGATTAATCAAGGATAAGATAACCACCCTAATTAGTGATTAAAATAAAAGGTTAAGGTAATCACCCTAATTAGTGATTAACCAAGGATAAGATAACCACCCTAATTAGTGATTAAAATGAAAAGTTTGAGCTAATCACCCTAATTAGCGATTAACCAATGATTGAAATAACCACCTTAATTAGTGATCGCGTTTATGATTTTCAAGAGGCCTTAGAGGTTTGCTTCCTAATTGAAGGCTTTTGAGAAATAATCATAATTGATGATTATTAAGTCATTTTGAGAAAATTGATCAATTTGACATCAAATTTGGAGATTGTGTTTGGCTAATTGGAATTTGGCCATTTAAAGTGAGACACGTGAAACGGCCTAAAATCAATTCGGAAATCATAATTACCAATCTAATTATGTCAAATTATATGATTTATCCATTTGAAGATGGAGAACCCATTTTAAAAATGTAAGATGGATCATCATACAATTTAACTTAGTTAGATTTGTAATTTTTTCTCTTAATTGAGATTGGGTCATTTGATTCATATATTATGATATATTGGGCCCAACATGTAAAATTTACAACATTGGTTGCTCATTTTATTCAAAAGAATTGTTGAATTATTTATGAAAATTATGCATAAACATTTCCATGTTTTTTTCATTAATGAGTGATGTAATAACTATTTACAAAAAGAAACTATTATTACAACAATATGTTCAAATTCTATGATCTATACAAAGTCTTCAATCTTGATCTTCACCATGATTCTCCTTGATCTTCATCTCCTTGAATGGGATTCATGTTTATTTGTAAACTTCTGGAAATTAGTGATTAATTAACCTCTTTGATTTTGATTTTTTATGATAATTTTTATTGATTTTTGTTTATATAATAAAAATGAATCATTTTAAGAGAAAATTAAAATTTCATGATTTTTAATTAACATTTTCGTATACAGAAAACAATTTTTTTTATGAAACTTGAGTTAATCACTTTATTTCATTTTGCAGATTGCACTTTTGTTATTGTACTGACTTTTAAAATTCACATATTTCTGTACAAAGCGATAAATTGAGCATGTGATGCATCTAAGGATAGGTCAGTGAGTTATTTATGTTGTGTCTAAATTTCATAAGCTTTTAGTGAAAACGCGAATTATGGCGAATTTTATGCCAAAACTGGTCAAAACAGTACCTTTATCCAATTTGTTCTTTAAAATCCAACTTACCGAACTTAGTTTAAAGTGAATTTTGGTATGAATATTTTAGACACTTGAATTGGACATTTTTAAAACCTTTTTTTGGTTTTTTACTTTACTGAAGAGAAAATCAGTGTTCTGAAATTTAGTGATTTACATGAACGTTTTTGTAAATGATTATGTGGTACATGATTTTTATGTTTTTGAAAAGCTACTGATGTATACTTTAAACTTGATATTTTTAGTTTTGTGTAAATGATTTTATTTTAAACTTTATTGACAAGACAAGCTTATGTGGTACTGGACAAAATCAGTTTTGCATAATAAAGTTGTATGATTTTTAATTATCTGTACAAAACTCCTTTTTTATAAATTCTAAAGCCCAGTTGCTGGAAACATCTTGAGCCTTATAGAAAAAATATTACATCCTATAAACGATTCTGATAATACATACGAAAAATGAAATGAAGTACGAAATTAAAATTGACCATAATTACAACATCACATTTTCTTTGTATGGAGATGTTTATGCACAACTCTACTTGAATTTTTTTATGAAAACATGTTTTTGGTTATGAATAACAACTTGATTAATAAAAATCACATAAACACATATTTCCTAAGAGTCTCCCCATTAGAGTTGACTATTCTAGGTGGGTGATTTAAGGTTGGGAACCTATTAGGACTTACACATACCCAAATCACTCCAAAAATTTAAAAAAATGATAAGAAGAAACAAAGAAAAAGTTAGTATGTGATTTAGAAGATAATCAAGAAAAAATAACAACAACTTCAACTTTACCTTGCTAACTCAATGATGCACTTCCTTTTGCAAAGTTTTCTACCTTTTTGTGATTTTCTTAATTTCTAAGTGAGTTTCTAAATCCACTTAATTACTAACATAAACCCTTTTTTGTGTTTTTTTTCTTTTGATGAACCTCTTTACTTGCTAATTATAACTTTTGCTTAGATAGAGAAATTAAGGAGCAGGAGAGTAGTATTGAGATTTCTTAGGAGTTAGAAGTTGTAGAGTTAAGTGAAGTTGTGGTGTTTTTTTTGTGTGAAAATGTTGTGTTAAAGTAAAAAAAAAAGGGGGGTATTTATAGGGAAATGAGGTGGTGAACTAGGGTTTGAAGATGGTAGAAAATCAGATTTTTCACCCAAAAATCTGATTTTCATGAACTCAAATTATCTTAATGACATCACACTAATGACATCATCTTAATGACATCACTAAATCCTCCTACATCATCAAATTTATGGGAAATGCCAATATTCTTATTCTCATTAGATTTGATTATGATTTTTACACTAATGAAGTAAAATCCGAATTTCAACACATCATAATACGTAGAAATGCATCGAAAAATGTGAAAGAAATGCTGATTGGACCAACTGCGCCTAACGCAAAGCCCTGCGCTAGACACAACACCGTTCGTTGGCGCACAGGCCTGCGTCTGGTGCAAGAATCTGTTGTGCGCTGGGCGCATGATCATGTGCCTGGCGCAGAGTTCGAATCTTCCAAAAAAAATTGGATTATTGGCTCTTATACTTTGGATTTGATTCTTATTCTTATTCTTTTCCATGATTCTTATTCCTTAACTAATGGATAACAGAATATGATTGGTGGTTAAAGAATACATTCTTATTCTTTATCCAATGAACAATGACTTGATCATCAAGAAAACTGATTATTACCGGTTTTGGGAGACGATTAAAATTCCGGTGCCTAATTGCAACTCGTTTTTTCTGTTTTTCAAAAAACTAGCTTAAAACAATTAACGAAATTAAAACTCGTCAAATTAGTAAAGATGCGCATGATTATACTACAAATCATTTTATTAAACCGGTGGTTGTAGCTATTGACTACGACTTACGGAAAATTATATTTCTAAGCCAGAATTGTAGGACTAAAACACGAAAAAACAGTAAAAAAAACCATACAACGGAATGAAACTCGCGCTCCGGGCCGAAACATACCTTTGACGGGGAGCGCGCTCCACAATACTTGACGGTTTTCATTTTTTTATTTCTTTTCAAAATCTTTATTTTAAAATTTTATACGAAAAAAGGTGTTCAAAATTTGGTGTCTACAAGTCCAATGAGATACTTTTGTGGGATTCAGACCATTAATTCAGACAGTTAAAAATCGGGTACCACAGTAACTCTATTTATTTTTAATAAAATTACATGACAGTTAAGCGCGACAAATGGCGTCCAATGAGGACGCCAAATGTCGCGACCTCGTGAGCGGACTTTTGGACTCTCCTTTATATATTAGTTATATGATACGATTTTGATTTACATTTAAATTTAGATTAACATGTAGGAAATATAAAAAGAACTTTAAGATTATTTCACGAGCACAATGCAATGGCCATAACTCTTTTTTTCCACTTCTCTCAACTATTTGATTTAACGCTTCAAATTCACATTGGTAAATGTTTCGGGTAAAAACTTAAGATGGGGGAATAGTCAGGAGCGACGGTCAAGGATTGTCGAGGACGACCAGATGCTCAAAGAGTACCATGAGACCTGCAAAAACGAGAGTTAGACTACCCAGGGGGTGTTTCAAGGATCGCCCCTCCGACGCTCAAGTCAGTGATGGAACATGGCAGTTAGTATTGAGTGGTGGGTGTAGAATTCATTGCCTCAATAAATGGGGAACAGTTCCCTATTTATAGGCGTTGGAAAGTGTGAAAATTGACCATCAGGCTGGACCAGGACATGGGCTGGACCAGGTTCCTTGAAAGGCCGACTTGTAGAGTTCCAAGCGGCAATATCGTAATTTCACTATGGATCGGGGGGCCCAGTGATATATTGGGCCCAAACATTAGCCCCACGCGAAATATTCGATGGAGGACACCTCCTGATTTGTGTGTTTTGCGGAATGATGTAGTACCTCCCGTTGGTAGTGGACTCGAGGTATCCGAGGGTTAATGAGCCTCATGTACCTCGAGTGGCAGCTTAGGGCCATGCTCGAGGTGTTATGGGGCTAATGAGCCCCTTGTACCTTGAGTGGTGGCTTTAGACCATACTCGAGGTGTTCCGGGGTTAATGAGCCCCATGTACCGCGAGTGGTGGCTTTAGACCATGCTCAAGGTGTTTAAGGGCTAATGAGCCCCATGTACCTCGAGTGGTAGCCTTGGACAGTGCTCGAGGTGTCCAGGGGCTAGTGAGCCCCATGTACCTCGAGTGGTGGCTTTAGACCACGCTCGAGGTGTTCAGGGGCTAATGAGCCCCATGTACCCCGAGTGGTGGCTTTTGACAATGCTCAAGGTGTTCAGGGGCTAATGTGCCCCATGTACCCCGAGAGGCAGCCTTAAACCATGCTCGAGGGGTCCAGGGACTAATGAGCCCCATTTACTCCGAGAGGCAACTTTGGACCATGCTCGAGGTGTCTAGGGGATAATGAGCCCCATGTACCTCGAGTGGAGGCTTTACACCATGCTCGAGGTGTTCAGGAGTTAATGAGCCCCATGTACCTCGAGTGGTTGCTTTAGACCATGTTTGAGGTGTTTAGGGGATAATGAGCCTCATGTACCACGACAGGCAGCCCTATACCATGCTCAAGGGGTCCATGGGATAATTAGCCCCATTTACCCCGAGAGGCAGCTTTGGACCATGCTCGAGGTGTCCAGGGGCTAATGAGCCCTATGCACCTCGGGTGGTGGCTTTTAGACTATGTTTGATGTGTTCAGGGGCTAATGAGCCCCATGTACCCCGAGAGGCAGCCCTAGACCATGCTCGAGGTGTCCAGGGGTGAATGAGCCCCATGTACCTCAAGTGGTGGCTTTTGCGCTGGCACCATAGCTCATGACGGGCGCCGACTCCAAGGTTCTGGGGGGCTCGGAGTATCCTTCACTCGTTCTGGGTGATGTGCCTAGCTGTAGGTCTTTGATATTTAGCTAAAATTTAGTCAAACCATTTTTGTTAGTGGGCATACCAAGTGAGCTGATGAGACAGATTTCGGTTGCCAAGTGGTCATCTCGGTGAAGGTGACCATCGGGCCTCGCTTTTGGGCCCAAAGGCTGGGTACTTGGTTGATTACAGGCTCCTAATTTCTGGAGTGTTTTAAGATCGCGAGGGGGTAACCGCTTGAGCGAGGGGACGGGATTTTGCTTATAAATAGAGGGGGGACATAGTCATTTGTCCCTATCCTCTTTTCTTCCTTCAAGAGCCGCCTTTTGGAGAGTGCTTTTGTCTTCGAGGGTTTCAGAAGAAATCGACGGATATTCCTGACAGATTGCTGACTTTGAGAGCCTATTCCCCAAGGTACGACTTAGCTTTCCTTAGTTTCTTTCTTTAATCAATAAGTGGACCCTACTAGACCAGGTTCTCGTTTTATAAATAATGGAGGTGCCTTGTCTGGTTCGGAGACCCCTCCTGCCCCCCTCGAGCCGTTGTTCGAGGGAGTATTAATAAATGGGGTGCCCGTGGTGTTCATAGCGCATGGATGTCTCGACTCCCCCAGGATACTCGACGTCATTCCGTGCTCGAGTGATAGGGGGTCAATAATGTATGTTAGGGGGGTAGAGGTGAATAACCCCACTCATGCCGTGACTATTACTCGACCTCGAGCCGTTAGGAGTTACTTAGATCGTCTTCTCGATAGTCAGGTTGTTTATATCTTGGAGTGGGGCAGCGAGGACTCATCTCACGAGTTGAGCATCAATGGCGAGGAACAGTCGACCAAGGGCAAGGGAATTGCCCATTATTATGTTCGAGGGCCATTTATGTTGTTTCTGACAGATAACCTTCATTATCTCGAGCGTGTTTACTGGATTCGCCATACTAATACTTTGTATAGCCCTGAGCCTGATGAGTCTATCTGCACTCCTCCGACGGGCTGCATAGCCATTTACAAATCGTATCTCGAGCTTGGTTTACGGTTTCCCATCGACCCGTTTATTGTCGCGGTGCCTAGGGCTTATGATCTTGCCCTCTGTCAGCTGATGCCAAACAACGTGAGCTCGATGGTGGTGTTTTTGGCCATATGCGATATGATGGGGGTAGAGCCATCGCTGTCGTTGTGGAGGAACATGATGAAGTTGGTTGTGATGTCTTCGACTAACCACGGGGAGGGATGGTATAGCTTCCAGGCACGCCTTCGGTATAAAGTGGTTGGGACCATGCCATCGAACCAGCAGGTTTTTCGAACGAAGTTCATTTATGTATATCGAGGAGAACAGTGGGATTTTCCCGTGGTCTCTCGACTCGAAGGTCTGAACATGGCACTGAATAGGTCAGTGGCCCAGATGACAGAGGATGAAGGTGTGGTGGCGATGTACTGCCAGACCATTACCAAGGTAGTCAATGGGGACAAGGTGAGGGTTGCACAACATTGGGTTCCCAGCTCGAGGGACCTAAGCAACAAGCACTTCCTCTCAGCCATAAGACTGAGCCCTACTTACCCCACGGGTAGGGCACTTATTGCTAGGGTGTATTGTGCATGTAATGCCTTTCCCTGTTCTGACATTTGTTTCTTTCCTAATGCAGTCATCACCCGTCGAGAGCTCGAGGAAGCTATGCAGAAGCGATCGATAGCCAACCAGCGGGTGCAGGAGAAGATACGCTAGAAGGTAGCGAGCGGGGAAGCCCGGGCACCTTGTCCTCCTAAGGTTTGCATATTTCCTTGACTGTTTATTATAGCCTTTATGTTTTTTGTTTCTTGATTTTGATGTGGTGCGGAGGACCTGGTGAAGTATAAGCGCCCTCGAGCCCCTACCGCTGCAGCAATTCTAGCAACTCAAATAGTGGAGGGAAGAGGAAGGGCCGTTGTCGAAGAGCTCCCTTCCCGATAGGGAACCGGATCCTTGCAAGGAAGCAAGGTGGTGATGCCCCCCAAGACCGAAGTGGTGAGACCTCAGGCCAGAAGAGAGCCAGGGTCGTTGAGCTGGACGATTCATCTAGGCCTTTCACGAAGCTCGACGATCTCGATGACTCCTGTCCCTTTTACTGCCCTCTCGAGGGCAGATATGTCAGAGAGGTTCGATAAGGCCTCTTGTTCATTGATGACCGCGGTCGACGAGGAAGCTTGCTTATCCCAGGGTGGCCTAGAATTTGAGGCCTTGAACGCGACCCTTGTTGAGGTATGATATTATTTCTTCCTTACTTTTTCGTATAATCAGTTGTTTCCTGTTTTGATCCGTGTTCGTTCTTTTTCTACAGCTTTCGATCAGGGTTACTGCGCTTGCCCGCCGTCCTCAGGGCGAGGCCTCCATTGCTGAGGTGATGAGGAAGCCGGGTTATCGTCACGAGGACGAGAAACGCCAGCTTAATGACCGGATCCGAATAGCAGATTTAAAGCTTTCTGAGGTCGACGGCGCCATAAAGAAGGACCAGGTGGTCTTCGAGCAGAAGACCGCGAAGCTCGAGGACGCAATTAAGGTCCTCAACAAGCTGCAAGACTCGGCCAGTGAGAGGCGTGCATAGGCCTTAAAGGACTGCCAGAAGGCTACGGCTCGAGCAGAGAGAGCCGACAAGAGGGCTGAGGAGGCCGTTGCGGAAGCGACCGCCTATCGAGAATTGAAAACTCTCGAAGGAGGGTAGGGTCTTCCCCGAGGATGCCTCTCTCGATGCTTTCGAGGATGGTCATGCGGAGGCCCTGAAGAAGGTTCGGGTCGTCCGTGAGAAGATTTCTCCTGACCTTCCCTGGAAGGAGATGGAGGATGGCGTGGTGCCGAGGCCTCGAAGGAGGAGGACCATGTCTTTGCATATACGAGGGTTAAAGGGGGCCTTCAAAGATTAGTTCTTGCCTCGAACATTATCATATTTGTGTATTACTGCTTAGTTTTCTTCGATTAATGAAATAAAATTTGATCTTCGATATTCTGGATGTCTCTTTTTCATACTTTTTCGCAATTTGTGCCTTCAAAATTTAATGCTTAATCGATAGATCATAAAACTCGATTGGTGCGCATTGTATGTTTTCATTTCAGTTTGAAAATTGTTGGAGACCAGCTTACATAGGTTAGCATATAATCCGCCAAGGCAGTTTAAAACATACATAGGTCTTTAGCCCCTAATTTCGATGGGTATAAAACCCAATACGTAGAATTTGCGAAGATTGTCTGCATTCCATTATCATTTTCTAGATATGAGGGTACTTCGCTTCTGCGCCTCGAAACGCATGGCTTACGAAATAGACCGGGTGCTGATTTTTCACTCGCTCTGCGACGAGGACGGCACTGAGGGCATTGTCAAACATGGCTAGATAAATGAACAGCGTCTCTCCTGGCAAGGGGAAACGAGTTTAGGAAGGCTAGCCAGATGCTCCTTCAACCATTGGAATGCTTCTTCTACTGCATCGTCCCAGTCAAAAGTCGATTGTTTCAGGGTCCTCAAGAAATTTAAGCTTTTGTCGGCAGACCTTGAAAGAAAACGCCCCAAGGCGGCCATACAGCCAGTTAGGCGTTGGACCTCCTTGACAGTTCGAGGGCTTTTCGTTTCGATGATTGGACTTTGTCGGGTTGGCTTCTATGCCTCTTTCATCTACCAAGAAGCCAAGGCATTTCCCCCTCTTTATGCCGAAGACACATTTCTTCGGATTGAGCTTCATGTTATGGGCGCGTAGGGTGGACAAAGTCTCTCGCAGGTCTGAGATATCATCTAGCTCTTGCTGGCGTTTGATGATTTTATCGTCGACATACACTTCTATATTTCTCCCAATCTGGTGTTCGAACATCTTGTTAACGAAACGTTAATAAATTGCTCCCGCGTTCTTCATAACAATATACCCCTGAACTTGTGGTAAAGGCGGCATGAACTTGATCTTCCTCGGCCATGGGGATTTGATGATACCTTGCATTGGCATCCATGAAGCTGAAGAGTGCATGTCCAGCTGTTGAGTCCACCAGTCTATCGATTTTAGGGAGGGGAAAGTCATCTGTCGGACAGACCTTGTTTAGGTCTGTCAAATCGACACACATCCTCCACGTTCTCGATGACTTTCGAACTAGCATCACATTGGCCAGCCATTCAGTGTACTGGCATTCCTTTATGAACCCTGTTGCTAATAACTTTTTCACTTCCTCAGCGGCAGCCTTGCTTCTCTCGACACCCTGGTGTCGGAGCTTCTGCTTAACAGGACGGTGTCCTTCTTTAATGTTGAGGCGATGTACCATGACTCGAGGGTTGATGACTGGCATTTCATCAACAGTATATGCAAAGACATCCTGATACTCTTGGACAACGCTGATGATTTGTGATCTGATATCATCGGAAACTTGCTTGCCGATCCTTATCGTTCTACCCTTCTCTTCGTTAACGCAGACTTCTTCACCTCCATCCACCGGTCGAGGCCTTTTGTATCGCTTTGGGTTTTCGACGACGTAAAGCCCCATAACGTGGAGAGGTTCTTCAGGTTCTGCCTGCTTTCTCTTTTTTGGCTTATCCTCTTGACTTTTTAGACTGTTGACATAGCATTCTCGAGCTGACTTTTGATCACCAAAAGACTGGGCGACCTTCTCATCGTCAGCCTCGAACTGAAGCAGCAGTTGGTAGTTGGAGATCGCGGTTTTTACTTTGTTGAGAGTTGGGCGTCCAATGATCACGTTGTAGGGGAGGTCAATATCGACGACCAGAAAATCGACGAGGACGCTCTGTCCTTTCCCTTTTTCTCCCATTGGTACCGACAACTTTACTGACCCAAGGGGGTGTATTGACTATCCGCCAAAGCCGACAAGTGATGCGTTTAAGTTATTCGCTGATCTTAGGCGAATTTTAGGTTGTTTTGTGTGTCAGTTAAGGCTTAGAGTCGGGTTTTTGGTTTGGTTATTGGTTTAGTTTGGCATTAGTGAGTTTATCGAGTTTTATCGTGAGTTTTGGTATTTTTAATGCAGCTTTGTGTTATGGCATCTTCCGAGGCACTTTTGCGTTCCGAAGACTTTCATAGCTCCAAGGCATTCGTGCATCCGATCTTCCTAGCGGTGAGTCATTTGAAGCTTCCGAGCATTCTAGCGTCAAAGTCTCCCGAGTTCCGAGTTCGAAGCATCCGAGTTTCTTTGGTGTGCGTGGCGTCCAAGCATCTTAGAAACGTCCCCAAGTCCCCTTTCATGGCATTTCTTCCCTTTCCCCTCCTTAGTTTTGTTGCTTTGTATTTTTGAGGGCAGTAAGGTGGTCGCGGGTCGTGGTCAGTGTCGCGGGCCGCGATGCCCTACCGTCGCTGGTCGCGACCAGTGTCGCGAGTCGTGACCCCTGCTGTAACCACCCACTTGCATTTTATTTTCCTTATGAGGAGGGTTTAGTTATTACTTTCTCATTCGACATATTGTACGCGGGAGAACAGGTTAGAACACTTTAGCTACTTATTTTTCTAGGGTTTCAAACACTCTCTTCCTTAGTGATTTGTAATGTTTAGTATGTTGATTCTAGCGTAAACATCTTCTTGGAATCGATTGATTGAAGCTTTCAACCATGTTTATGTGAGAACTTCTTTATCTTAATATCTCCATTGGTTATTGTTAAGTATCTAATGTTTGATTTTATGATATTTGCATAATATTGCTAGGAGTGCTACTAGTTTTGTTGTGTGAACGATCTAATGCTAGAATTAGGAACTTAATCGGATTGTTATTGTTCCTTGTTCATTGGTAGCATGCTAAATTCTTCATTATATGCTGAACATTGATGCTGAATTTAGGGAGACCTTAACTTGTTGCTTGAATGTTGTCGCATAAATGGCATTGGCAACCCTATTGTTCCTCGGTTTTAATGGTACTATTGGTTTGAACTTAAGTGCTAATTGTTTAAGTTAAGTAATAGTAAGAGGTTTCAAACCATGCTGATCGTGTTTGTTTAACCACGATCTCGGAAGCTTCAAACATCTTCCTCGGGAACAAAATAGTTTCACTGATGCTTTAGCCAATCTCGCTGTTAATTTAACATGGGAAAATGGTACAAAAATCCAATCAGTTTTAATTGAAGAATGGATGGGACTTACAATGACGGTAGCACAAGTTGTCTCCACGCTAGCTCAACAAGATGATGATGATGTCTGGTATAAGGATATCAAGACTTTTCTAGAAACTATGTAGTATCCAGAGGAAAGTGGCAAGAAGGATCGTATAGCTATCATAAGACTAGCTGCTCATTTTCTCATTCAAAAAGGCATACTATATCTCAAAGGGTTTGATGTTACTCCGCAACTCTGCGTGAATGACAGCGAAAAGCAAGCCATCATGGAAGAAGTTCATGGGGGTGAATGTGGACCCCATGTGAACGGAAGAATGCTGGCTCGTAAAATTTTACGAGCAGGTTTTTATTGGAGTACTCTAGAAGGTGATTGCATCAGCTTTGTCCGTGCCTGCAAGCAATGTCAGATATTTGCTAACCTCAATCATATGCCACCTGTGTCACTGTATAATATGACTTCTCCTTGGCCAATTTCAAGTTGGGGCATAGAAATAATCGGACAAATTCATCCAAAGGCTTCAAATGGACATCAGTATATTCTTGTAGCAATTGATTACTTTTTGAAGTGGGTTGAAGCTGCATCATTTTCAAAGCTAGGGGCAAAAGCAAGTCTCGAAATTTGTGATTAACAACATTATCTGTCGGTATGGTATACCTTTTGAAATCAGCTCTGATAATGGATCACAATTTGAAGGTCATCTGAAGACAACTCTTGCAAAGTATGCAATCAAGCATTATCAGTCTTCACCTTATCGTCCCCAAACCAATGGAGCAGTGGAAGCAGCCAATAAGACAATCAAGACTATTGTTGCCAAGATGACTGAAAAAACTAGCGAATGGCACGACAAACTACCATATGCCCTTTGGGGATATAGAATATCAATTAGGACTCCAACAGGAACAACCCCGTATTCTTTCGTTTATGGGATGGAGCCAGTCCAACCAGTTGAGGTGGAGATACAATCTCTCAGGGTCATAGCAGAAAGTGAAATCTCAGAAGACCAATGGTAAAAAACTCGTTATGATGAGCTTGCATTTGCAGATGAGCGCCGACTACAAGCTTTGCATAACATTCAACTCTATCAGCGGAGAATTGCTCGCGCATTTAACAAAAAGGTTCGAGATAGAGACATTCAAGAAGGTGATCTAGTTTTCAAGGATCCGTTGCATGATCGTCGGGGAAAATTCAAGCCTAACTGGTATGGACTACCATTCCTAGTCAAGCATGTCACCACGGCTGGAGTAGTAAAGCTAATGGATTTTGATGGGAATGAATTCACCCATTTCACTAATCTTGATCAGTTGAAGAAATATTACGCTTAGGCATCAAAGTAATTGTAATTGTCATGGTCAAGTAACCAAGCAGTTTATGGATTTTGTATCCTATCTGGTTATTCTTAATAAACATGCCATGTGATCGCAGATATTCATAGAGTGTGTGCGCAAAAAAAAAGAGGAAAAAAACGAAAAAAAAATTAAGAAAAAGACAAAACAAAAAAGGAAAAAGGAGAAAAAGAAAAATGACGAAACATGCAAGGATGTTTATGATTGTTAAGGTTTTATGTGTTATGCTTTTATGTGTCATATGATTGATTAATTATGATTTGCATGTCATATTTAATGTTAAAGCGTGTACGTGTTTAGATTTGTGTTCACATTGAATTTCTCACAAGCAGATAATTCTCACAAACATATTTTTAATTCATCCCAACTAGGGTACTTCATTTCATACATAAGGAGACAAAATGCCTCTATTTCCTACCAAACTAAAAAAACAAACAACATAGAAAATAAACATGATATTTCACTCAAACCCTTCTCCTCTTCATGGTAGGCCCGTCTGAACCATTGTCTTGACCAATATCAGCCAGAAGCCATTGAAGGTAGTCTTCATCAATTAGTAAAAAGGAAGGTTCAGGTAATGTTGATATAATTTTAGCTCCCTGCCATACAGTAGGCATTCTCTGAATACCACTCATATCAGCCTCATAAGTGGTACATGTTGGAAGAGTCTAGAGGGCAGGAACGTGTTGATGCGTCCAACCAATTTGCCTTAAACACCTCCATGGAAGGTAGAAAGTGACTTGGCAAAGTCCAGGTAGTTGTACACATGTACGACCAAAATTGCAATATACAATTGCACTAATGCCAAGGTGGCTTGTAACCCACTTTATGTCTTGCTGTAGGAAATAATCCTCCCACCCACCATTTTTTACTAAGTTGATAGAAGAAAGGATGAAAGCCTCTTTCTCGGATATGATTAGTCTTGTAAGCAAGACTCCCATGAGGTTTCATAAGAGAAATTTTTTCCAATAACCACAAGTGAAGGGCTAATGGACATCCCTTCATAAAGCTTTGAGGGTTTCTTTTGAGTTCATCTAAACCAAGAAACATTTCCCCCAAAATAAGCGGTCCAAGACGACCCCTACTAACAATTTGACGAATAAGTGAAATACACCGGACATGGCATGTGTTTAAAGAACATTTAGTGAGGGTACTTCCCAAAATCATAAGAATGCAAGCAAGTTCTCTAGCAATCCTATAACTGGCATTGTTAGAAATTTGCCAAGCACCAAATTGAAAGGTCGATAATAGATTAAGAAGAAGTACCTCCCCATACTGTAGGTAGTTGCCATGAAGGTTTTCAGGATGGTATAAAATTGTTGATAAATCTCCCGAGATTCTTGTACGAGATCTAGGTGTAATAACTGGACCATTTGAGGATAAGCCTAGTAATCCTTTGACCTCTTCAACAAGAGGCACAATCTCTCGGTCTCCAAAGCGGAAGACATGACGGATTTTGTCCCAAAATTGGAAAGCAGCATGAATCATTTCATAACAAATAGAAAGAGAAAGCAAAGGCATAAGTGCCTTAGTAAAACGGGAAGAAGAAGAAGATTGCCTTGGTTGCTCCAAATTTTTTGTGATCCCCGAGAATTATTTTTTATCACCACTCCCCATTTCATTAGTTTCTCCATAACTAGGAGCCATTTTTTGTGAAAGAAGAAAAACTAAAGAAAATCTTGTAGTAATGAAGATGGTGCATTTGGAAATGAAAAACCATGCCCTTTTATAGATGAACAAAAATGATCATCCATGCCATGGATAATAAGCTTGAGTATTATCCATGGGGTATTAAGGAGCATCCCTAACAATGGTTAATGACCAAGCATTTGTGGTATGACAATTTTTGCTAAAGCCGAACATCGATAAATAGTGTCATGGTGATCAAGAACATTTAATATCTGAATCGGGATAGATTTATTTAATAAATCGTTTTAAAATCAATTTCAAGAAATATCATTTAAAAACGATAATGACTTCAATGGATAAGACTTTTTGAAAATTGGTCTTTCATACCATGAGATAGGGTTCGGGGTTTAGGTTAAGAGCTACAAACGTTTGGAACTCGTCTCCTCTTCTGTTCTACAGAACGGGCCCTTACTAAATGCGTTATTTTCCATTTTAAGTAATCATGGCTATTCGAAAGAAAGAAAATCACATAATTTGCACATATACACATCAACCATTTTCTTAAGAGGACCAATATATCTTTTGTACATGGTAGGTTTGAGCATTGAAGTTGCACTACGTACCAATCAATACGGGATTGGAATCCACTCAAGGATCAAAATCATCATAGTTCGATCTTATGTCTAAATGGCCAATTCCATTGGATATGAAAAAGAAAGGAAAACAGTTTATGAGCAACTCACCTTTTGAATTGGACAAATATATTAAAAATGATGTAATCACTCCAGTAAGTGATTAAAATGTGGTTAAAATAATCAGCGTAATTAGTGATTTAAATAAAAAGGTCAAAATAATCACCCTAATTAGTGATTAAAATGAGAGTCAAGATAATCACCTTAATTAGTGATTAAGAATGGAGGTTAAGATAATTACCCTGATTATTGATTAAAAAGGAAGGTCAAGATAATCACCTCAATTAGTGATTAAATGAAGGTTAAGATAATTAACCTAATTAGTGATAAAGAATGAAGGTTAAGATAATCACCCTAATTAGTGATTAAACTTAGAATCATGGTAATCACCCGAATTAGTTCATAACTAATGTTTAAGATAATCACCCTGATTAGCGATGAAAAATGAGGGTTAAGATAATTAACTTAATTAGTGATTATATAGGATAAAAGTAATCACCTTAATTAGTGATTAAATGAAAAGGTTAAGTTAATCACCCTAATCAATGGTTAACTAATGATTAAAGTAATCACCCTAATTTGTGATCAAATTTATGATTTTTCATGAGTTCTTAAAAAATTAAAATATGCTTCTTAATTGACGGTTTTTGTATGGATGAGAAATAATCTTATTTGAAGATTATTAATTGATTTTTTAAAAAAAATAATCAACTTGAAATGCAATTTGGAGAGTGTGTTTGGCTTAACGGAATTTGGCCATTTAGAATGAAACACGTGAAATAACCTAAAATCAATTAAAAGATCATAATTACTTATCTAATTATGTCAAATTATATAATTGATACATTTGAAGATTATGGAGAACAATTTTAAAATGAAAGCACTAGTGGAAAAAACCTTATCTGTCACTTAGTAACAGATTCGATTTTTACAAAACCGCATCCGAAAATCAACAAAAAAATGGGAGGGAAAGTTGGGCGGAAAATCTTATCCGGTCCTTTAGTGAACCGGATCAGATTGTAGAAACTGCTGCGGATTTCTAGAATCTGATCCGGTTCCCAAGACCGGATCAGATTTTCCGTTATTTATTCTAAAACAAAAACGAGCTGGGGCCCAAAATAACGCGCCTCTTTTTAGAGGCCTAAAGTAGATGAAGGCCCAACGTGTCTTAGACTCCCCATACCTGATCTCTCTTCCTCTTGCTCTCTCCTTTGTGCTCCCTACTCCTCCCTCACCACGAAACGAAGAACGACGATTGAAAATAAAGATCGAAGAATTGAAATGAGAATCGCCACGATCAACGTCGCTCGTCGCTCGCTCGTCGTCCTCTCTCTCAGCCTTCACTCTCTCACCGTTGCTTGCCGTTTCTCTATCACAGCCCTCTGTTTCTCTTACACTAGATCAGGTCGAAGTCAATTCGAGTTGCTAACTGGTAAGACCCTTAATCCACGCCAGCCACCAGAGTATGCCAACCACCAGAGAGAGATTCAGAAAGGGCGGAAGGCCGATTTTCTGTTGTTTTAGGAGTCCAACGTTCAACGTTCATCTGTAATTTCGCTTTGTTTCGTCTGATTTGTGGTAGGGATCCAACATCTAATCTATTTCCTTTCATTTTGCGTTTTTATTTTTAAATTCGTTGTTTTTAGGGTTGATTCATTTGTGTCTTCGATTGATTTGGTTCATCTGAGGATTTTTTTTCGCTGTTTAATTCGATTTGTGTCTTCGATTGATATATTTGAACCAGATTTCTGAATTGCAGAAACCGTGTAAGAAGTTTCTTAGGTAAATTACGTGTTTTCATTTTCTTATATTAGCAAGCTCAAAAACTGTCAAATTTTCTGAATTGTATTCCAATGGATTATTGTAATTGATTTGAACTTATAATTTAATTTGCACGAAATAGTGATAGTAGTTTTGCAAATATTTATATTGTTAAATTTGATGTTTAACAGGAAAATTGAATTAAAAGAGGGTGTTGAATTAATAATTATCGGTGCCGGAATCCAAAAATGGGGTGAAGCAAGCTATAGAGAAACTTGATGCATTCCCTCGTGCTGAAGAGCACTTGTTGCAGAAGACACAATCAGGCGCTATTGGTATCATTAAACCATCCCTCTTTAATTTCTAATTTTGGATTGCTAGACTTGTTACACAGGTTGATTGTACATTGGATTAATTTCAGCTTCAAGTCATAATATTATGTCCGGAATTTATATGATATGTTCATCGTCGGATTGTAGATGAGTCAGTTTCGGCTTGCTCTAATTTGAATTGGGATCGTTAAGCATGTAAATGTTATTTCAATTTAGGTTATGGTGGAATTTCGTTCTAGACGGATGACACTCAGTGAGGAGTGTAGGATGAATATAGAAATCAGCCCTTGACACCAGGAGAAAACTCAACAGAACTATTATAGATGAGTTGAAGTGTGAAATAGTGTCTGTACACCGAAATTGAGTTTCTTTGTGGGGAGGTAACAGGAACCTGCTTCCAACTGGTGAAACCTTACCACTATTAAATTGCTTCCCCCCCCCCTTCAAGAACTACCTTGTATTTTTGATTTGAAGGACTTCTTTAATTAAGATAAACTTTTCAATTAACACCACCATTTGATGGTTTTTGTGAGAATTAGACGTTTAGTATGACTCACAAAAATGGCATCCCTGTGCTGTTCTTCTTACTTCCCCATTAATTGGTTTTGGTTTGTGGGTTGTACATAACGTTTGAACCTCATGATAATAGATTAATGTACTAGTGTTAATCGTTTAAGTTCTTTTATATACTGGCTGACTACCTGCTTAAAGATACAATTTATAAGGTGGTTGTTTGTAAAGGTGGTACTATTAGTTGAAAGGGGGTACTCCACAATTTTCTAGCATGGTTAAGCAAGGGTGCTGAAACTCTTTTGTTTGAGTAGTTTACTAGATGATATGATGAGTTGAGCAGTCCTGAATCCTGAACCACCAAGTGAAAAGTGGTTTTCTCTTGCTCATAACATGCTAAAGCTAAAGTATCGTTGAACTATCTCATAAGCTACTCTGCTTTCTCTTTCTCTCATCTTTTATGCTTAGAGCCTTATTGTGTACGGATGTCTAACCTATTCTATGGTTATGCAGTGTCTATCATCGGCCTGGTTATTATGGCCACTCTGTTAATACACGAGCTTTGATATTATTTGAGTACCTATACAGTTAATCAGGTGAAATATTTGTCAGCCATTTCTGCGTCACTTTTTTAGTTATATTACAGCCCTTTTATTTTTCTTTGGGTTTTAATTGTGTTCTTCTGCATGTCTGTAGATGTCTGTGGATTTGAAGCGTAGTAAAACACTCCCTATACACATAAACATAACGTTCCCTTCCTTGCCATGCGATGGTTAGTACTTGGTGTGGATATTTTGATTCTGATATTTCCGATTAGCTGACAGTGACATCTGTGTTCTGTGTTCAGATACTTTTACATGTTGAATTTGACATTCTTATCTGCATCTGATTTCTTCATGAGTGACATTTGTTTGTGCAGTTCTTAGTGTGGATGTTATAGACATGTCAGGAAAGCATGAAGTGGATCTTGATACAACTATATGGAAAGTATGTTCTACTTTACCCGAGTTAATGATATTTTGCTGGCTTAGTGTTCCCAATCCTTGTTGCTATTTTTGTTTTCAATTCTGTCACTGTTGTTGATTTGATTGGTTTTATGGTCCATAAAGTTTCTCTATGTGGTTTTGTGTGCTCTTTTTTCCTTAAAGCTTTAGGCCAAATAATAGATGAACGCAGTTGGTATCTCATAGTGTATGGCTGTAGTTGTCATGAAAAGGAAATGATTGGAATCTCTTGCTGGCATATATATGTACCTTAGTCTCTAGCCTTTTGCGAGATTAATTTTCCTATTAAGTAATCAGAACTTAAAATTAATATATCATGGTTCAGAGGATTACTGTACCCATAAATTGTGTTTGAAACTGAGTGATCAAAATATACGGGTGAAATTTATTTTTAATCAAGTTAATACAATAACAATTGTCAGTTTCTGTTTGAAGTATGTGGTTGTTCTTGGTGGTCAGGTTGTTGACCTGTATATACATACAAGAAAAGATCTCTGGCATCATAATTGGTATAGGTATAAGAAATGAAGGAGTTGGTACAGTGCACTCCCCACATTCTCCTTATTTTTTCGTTGATGAGGATGTTCTTCCTATAGGATCAGCACTACACATGATTTTTGCATAAACGTACCTCAGTTAGCTCCCAAATTCAGCTAAATTGTGAAGCATTGACAATTTGATTCGTACATATACAACCGACATGGTGACACTAGTATTTTGCCATTTCGTACATGCTTCAGCATTGTGTATGGTAGCTAGTTTAGTTGATAAAAAATGTAAGTGGTTGTAATATAGACGTGCAATTGGAACTCGTGTGGGTTTGGCCTTTGTGCCTCCTTATATATGTATGAATTAAAAGAAAAGGCACATTATTGTTAGTTCTTACACTAGGCTGGAAGTTCTAGCCTTATTGAGCATAATATGCTTAATAAAATGAGTATTGATATATATTATTGATTTTGTATTGATTAATAATGAAAAAATGCAAAAAAAAAAAAAAAAATGGTTTTTGGGGGGTAATCTGATCCGGTTTGGTTAACCAGGTGCGAGCCCATCCGATGCGGACCAAAACCGGATCAGTAAGCCTGATTTTGACCGCATCGGATGGGCTTTTTTCCACTAGTGAAGATCGATCATCATACAATTTAACTTAACTAGATTTGCAATTTTTCCTCTTAATTGAGATGGGGCATTTAATTCATATACTATGATATATTGGGACCAACATGCAAAATTTATAACATTGGTTGCTCATTTTATTCAAAAAGAATTGTTGAATTATTTATGAAAATCATGCAGAAACATATCCATATTTTTTCATTAATTGAGTAAGGTAATGGCTATTTACAAAGAAACTATTATAACAACAATATGTACAAATTCTATAATCTATACAAGTCTTCAATCTTGATCTTCGCCATGATGCTCCTTGATCTTCATCTTGTTGAATGGGCTTTGGAATTCAAGTTTATTTAAAAACTTATGAAAATTAGAGATTAATTAACCTCTTTAATTTGATTTCTTATGATGATTTTTATTGATTTTTATTTAAATAACAAAATGAGTCATTTTAAAAGGAACTTAAAATTTAATGAATTTTAATTATCGTTTTTGTATGAAAAAACAAAAAAAAATTATGAAAATTGAGTTAATCGTTGTATTTGAACTTTCCAGATTACACTTTTGTTTTTTTACTGAATTCCAAAATTTATAACTTAATGTACAAAGCGTAAAATTGCTCATCTGATATACTTATGCATAGGTTAGTGATTTCTTTATGTTGTATCAAAATTTGACATGCGTTTAGTGATATCTCGAATTATGGTGAATTTTATACTTAAACCGGTCAAAACAGGACCTTTATCCAACTTGTTCTTTAAAATCCAACTTAATGAACTGAGTTTGTTTTGAAGTTTGGTATGAGAATTCTAAACACTTTGAAGGACTAGACTATAAATTTTTACTTGAATTGGACATCTTTAAGACCCTTTTTTATTTATTTCCTTCACTGAAGATAAAATCAGTTTTCTAGAATTTAGTACTTTTCATGAACGTTTTATAAAAAAGAGATAACATTGTAAAAAATTCATATGAACACCATCTTTATGTTGTTGAAAAGCTACTGATGTTTACTTTAATGCTTTATTTTTTAGTTTTAGCTAAATGAGTTTAATTTGAACTATATTGATAAACAAGCCTTATGGTACTCGATAAGATCAGTTTTTCACAATAGTATTGTATGAATTTTTATTAATTCTACAAAATTCCTCTTTTAGAAATTTCAAAACCCAATTGCTGAAAACATCTTGAACATCATAGGAAAAATATTACATCCTATAATATATTTACATAATATATATGAAAATGAAAACTACCATAATTACAGCATTACATTTTCTTTTTTTATGGAGATGTTTAAGCACAATTCTACTTAAAGTTTTATGAAAACAATGTATTTTTGGTGATTAACAACAAACTGGTTAAGAAAAATCACATAAACACATATTTCCTAAGAGTATTCTCATTAGAGTTGACTATTCTAGGTGGGGTGATTTAAGGTTGGGAAACTATTAGCACTTCCACATACCCAAATCACTGTAAAATTTAAAAAAAATTGATAAGAGAAAACAAAGAGAACGTTAGTATGTGATTAAGAAGATAATGGTGCACTTCCTTTGAAAAGGCTTCTACTTTTTTTATTATTCTTAATTTCTAAGTGAGTTTCTAAATTCACTTAATTACTAATAAAAACTTTTTTTTGTGTTTTTCTTTGACGAACTTCTTACTTCTTACTTTTCTAATTTTAACTTTTGCTTTCTCTTTCTCTCTTGTATGAAGTGTTTTTATTGGGAGGATGTATGGAGAATGAAGTGTTATGTTATGTTTCAAGTTGTGTGGAATTCAAGTTGTAAATAAAGGGGGTATTTATAGGAAAATGAAGTGGGGAATTTGGGTTTGAAGGAGGTAGAAAATCAGATTTTTCACCCAAAAAAAAATTGATTTTTACCATCATACATCATCCTAATTACATTATCAAATTTATTGGAAATCCAAAGATTCTTATTCTTTTTAGATTTGATTTTGATTTTTACACTAATGAAGCAAAATCAGATTTTCAGTCAATATTCTCTTCCTACATATATCCTAAAACGTGAAAGTGCATCGAAAAACGTGAAAGCATAGCTGACTGGGCACGACCTGGATTTGACGAATGAAATCGGATGTTTGGGCTCTTACAGCTTAGATTTTGATTCCGATTCTTATTCCTTTTCATTATTCGTATTCCTAAACCAATGGATAAAAGGACATGATTGGTGGTTAAAGAATATATTCGTATTCTTTATCCAATGGACAAACGAAAATGACTAGTGGGTAATGACTTGATCACCAAGAAAACTGATTCTCACCAGTTTTGAGAGACGAGTAAAATTTCCGGCGCCTAAGCGCGACTCTTTTTTTCCGTTTTTCGAGAAACTAACTTAAAAATATTAATGAAAACTGGTCCAATTAGTAAAAACGACGATTTCACAACAAATTATTTTATTAAAAACGGTGACTGTAGTTATTGACTACGACTTCCGAAAAAATTACGTTTTTAAACCGAAATCGCATGATTAAAGCGCAAAATGGAAAACCATATGACGGAAAGAAACTCGCGCTCCGAGGCGGAAAGTGCCTTTGGCAGGGCGCGCGCTCCACGATACATGAGGGCTTCGTTATTTTTATTTCTTTTCAGAAATCTTTATTTTAAAATTTTCATCCATAATAAGGGTTTTAAACTTTGGTGTCTACAAAATGCCCCACATTGGTCAAATTTTAGAAAACTTTCTTTGGAGATAACATATTCTCCATTGAAAATAATTATCATTGGTATTCTTTTGAAATCATGATTCGCGACTTCTGATGACGTCTTAAGTAGAAAATCCTAATTAATTTTCTGAAGATGAAAATGGGACTTTATCGTCGTCTTTGATTGAAAATTCAAATTAATTTTCTAAAATTAATATTCGACTTTATCATCGTCCTGAATGGAAAATCCCAATTAATTTTCAGAACTTGAAAACGCGACTTTATCGTTGTCTTAAATAGAAAATCCCAATTAATTTTCTAAAATTTCAAATTGCGACTTTATCTTCTTTTTAAATAGAAAAAGCCTATTTAATTTTCTAAAATTTGAAATTGCGACTTTGTTGTTGTCTTAGATAGAAAGTCCCAATCAATTTTCTAAAATTTGAATATGCGACCTTATCGTCGTCTTAGGTGGAAAATCCTAACTAATTTTCTAAAAATGAAAATGCGACTTTATTATGAATTAATCTTTTGTTAACGCAAAAGACTATGACAGTTAACATATTTACTTTAGTTTTTATCAGAGTTTTTCATGGCCTTGATGACAAATAAATGTCAAATCACCATCATTCAGTCTTTTATGACTTCATGTGTTATCATGTCACCTAAAAATAAGGCAGCATTGTCAGGTAATGTCACTTTAAAGTGAAGCATTGTCAGGTCATGTCACTTTAAAGTGATGCATTGTCAGGTTATGTCACCTTAAAGGGTTGACCAAAGGTTATTACCCTCCAGACCAATTATGGTGGACCCACCATCATATGGAAAAAATTTAATCTATTTTAAAAAAATCTTTCATGAATTTTTCATGCATAATGCTTATCTTCTTTATTGGAAAATGATGATCACTATATGAAAAAGCTTGATCATGATTATTATTTTGGATAATTATTGGGAAAATGGATTGTATCAATGTTCTTGATTCATCTATTAATGTTCGGTAAAATTGCCACACCACAAACTCTTGGTCATTGACCATTGGTAGGGATGCTCCATATTACCCTATGGAAAATTTTAACACTCCGTCCTTTTACACAATGATAATAATGAAAGTACAACTATAAATAAACATAGTAGACGATAGCGGAAATATCGCCCGACGGAATTGCCACTCTAAATATGGGTTAAATATAAATTAAAGAAACAAAACCCAAATAAATATCCCAAAATATCCATAAAGAGGCAGAACAACCGCAAAATTCAAAAGTAGAAAACCTAAAACAACAATTGATTAGATTGTCTCAATATCCTAAATAAAATCTCTCCCAATTCCCCAAAACGAAAATGATCACGTCTCAAAATACCTGCAAAACATATCAACAAACATCCACAATCAGTGGGGAGTAACTAGCAGTTCTCCCCAGAACAACTAGCATCAAGATATCATTAGAGGATAAGCCTTAATCATATAGAATTAACACAACACACATAAATTAACACTTAATCATCACAAAAGACTCCAACTACCAACATACATGATAAAATAAATTATTACATGGATTCTATAAAATAAATCATCATACCATCCAACTCATAAATCACCATAAGAAAATAGTGAAGTAAAATCATAGAGAAAATGTTTTTGAGAAAAAGAGTTGAATGTCAGTGGATCGCAACCCACTTCCTAAGGTTTGTCAGATCGCAACCTCCAGACAGCCTATGGGATTACGTTCCCTACTGCCTGTGTCTAAGAATGGCCAAACTCCCGATGCAGGGTAGTACATGCAGCACCCCCTGACCTCTCGAACAACAACTATTAACCCAGGTTTACCCCCTAGATCGCAACTTAGGTGGTTGGCATGTTCATCACCGAGGACTACATCTATCCCACCGGATTTCTCATATCTCAAATAAAACGATTACCACAACAATTTCATCTCAAAACTTTTCATCATCAAATCAATATCAATAGGGACGCCGAATGGCCTTACACCCATAATTCAGCAGAAAAACTAGGATTGCAACCCTAAGTAATTCAAATATCAATAATCATCACATTTCCATCTTCTCATCAAAAGCATCATCACAAAGCTCAACAATCCTCAAAAATCAACAATCATGCTCACAACATATATAATCATGGATCATCAATATCACAACGATTCCAAGAATCATAACATAAAATAATAATCTTCTAATTATTCCAAATCATCTCAAGGAATAAACAACATCACAAACTTAACAATTTCCAAGCAAAGTTATCCACCAATAATCTGCCCAAAATAAATGACATGAATGCAATAGAAAACGTAACGGAAATTACATGAAAAATCATACAGCAAGCAAACAGACCAGCAGGTCTGCTTCGACCATAAGTGTGCTCAGCGTAGGAGTGTGCGCTCTGCGCTAGAGCGTGCGCTCGGCGCAGCCCTTGTGCGTCTAACGTTCAGGCGTCACGTCTGACGCATCTCGGCGCGTCCGACGCTTCTGGACGAAAAATCCCAGATTACACCAAAAGTTAACAAAACCGTTTAACTCACAAAATGAGCATTAAGCATCAATTCCACTAAACTTCAGCAATAACAAAATCATGAACTTTAATATTAAATAATTCCAACAATTCTACTAATTATAAATAAAGTTGTAAAACATAATTCACAATAAAAACAATCATAAGGAAAATCATTAAATCATACGAAATCACATCCTAATATAAGCTAATCATAGGAAATCATTAACAACAATTCTAATAACATGATTAACAATTCTACTAAACAAACATCAAGTAACAACAGCAAAACAATCCTCCACAACACAAGAAACACACGGCACACACTTGCACAATATAATCATCAAATTCTAAATTAAAGACATGCATCAACAAGCCTAGACATAATCCTAACAATTAAATATTTTCCCTATAACTATCGCGCTTTCTAGCGTTCTAAGATAAGTACTAGTTACCTGGAACGACGGGGAAAAATTATAGCAACAAGTCACTAGGCGTTTTCTTCTTCAAAGTTGAAAAATCTCATTTCGTGTTGTTCTCTTCTGACCATGATTCCCGACGATCGAAAACTCAGATTCAAAATCTCTCCGTTCAAAATGAAGACCCAAATTTCCTCAACGTACTGCCAAAAATTCAGAACGATCAGCGGTTAAATCTATAGAGATGGGCATTTTCGTGAAGGTGTGACAGGAAAAACCGGGTTGAACTTTTCTCTTCTTTTTCTCTGTTTCTTTTTCTTTAAAAATGGCGAGAGATGATGATGAAATGCTGCTGGTTTTTCTGATTAATAAATCAGAAATTTAGAGAGGCTTGGAAGCTCAAAAGAGAGGTTTAGGTGATTAGGAATAAAGGTGCAATAAGTTATAAAAATATAAACATTCTCCCCAAAATTAAGCTTACAAACTCAAGAGTCTCAACAATTAATAAATTAAGGTTACAAACTCAAGAGTCTCAACAATTGAAACCCCAAAACTCTTCATTCTCCCCTCCACATTTGCTGATTTTTAGCCAGCATAACATGCCACACGTGATGTACCATTTCATCACTCAAGTCGGTCCAACAACGTTACAAAAACGCTACGCGACAAAATTGCATCCTAAACGTGTCATAATAAAAATAAACATAATACTATCTAAACAAATAACATAAATTAAAGATATAAAATATAAACATTAAAGTATAATAGACACATTTTCGAAACACGGTCCAAAATAATTTAAATAATAATTTATTTAATTTTAACGGAAAAATATTATTTAAAGGCAAATAAACGTGAAAACAACTATTACAATATAAACATAAACTATAAAATAAATATAAACTATATTTAAATATAATAACCAATAATATTACTTCAAAATAAGATACCAGCATATTTTCTACGGTTTAAAGTAAAAGCTCACGTGAAAACAATTTATTTAAATTATAAACACAAATAAAGAAATAACAAACGATATAAAAGACATTAAGATAGATTTTATAAGTATTAAAGTTTAAGGATAAATTAAGAACATCAAATGCATCAAATTGACAAAGGAGTTGATGGAATCACCCATTACAACTTTAAATATGAACTTAATAAGATTTAATATTAAAATGTAACTAAATTTTATAAATAGTATAAACTTATCAAATTGATAATAAAGTCAAGGAATCACCCATGATGACTCGTATCAATTCCAACAAGCTAAATAATGAAAATAAGTATAAATTTTATAAGTACATACAAAACATATCAAATTGACATTCAAGTCACGGAATCACCCTTTATGACCTATATCAACTCAAACAAGTCAAGTAGTCTAAAATGATAAAACATTTAATAAATATTTAATAAACACAACAATATTCAAATGCTAAGTAAGAAAAAAATTTATATGAGTATTTAAAGTACACAAAAATTATAGATAAAGTAATACGTGGATTTATTAAATGTAAGCCGATTTTTACAAGAACCATCTAAAAGCAGGTCCTAAAATAAAACTCCAAAATTAAAAAGGATAAATAACCTTAAAACTTTAAATAATAACAACAAAATACTTTTTAGGAATAAAAACTTACCACTTTAACTAGAAGAATAGTTTACGGGGGAAATACACTAGAAAACTCTACCCTTTTTTTTTAGGTGATACAAAAATACTCAATCCTATTATCCATGTTATGATTATGGATGATCATTCTTCCTCCATCTATAAAAAGGCATGGTTCTTCATTTCCAAATGCACCATCTTCACTACTACAACATTCTCTCTAGTTTTTCTTCTTCCACAAAAATGGTTTGGAAATCTATTTACAAAGATACCAATGAAATGGAGAGTGTTACTCCCTCTGTCCCAGAATACTCTTTACACTTTCCTTTTTCATCTGTCCCATAATACTCTTTACACTTTTATTTTTGGATATGACCCACTATTATTTTAATCCTTCTACCTTTTAAACATTGGCCCACACTCTCTATTCTCCAAATAAAATAATAATTGATAACCAAACAACAACTTATCATCTAAAACTATGTGCCGTGATAAGTGTCAAGAGTATTTTGGGACGGAGGGAGTAATAAAGAACAACTCTCCGGATCACCAGGAACTTGGAGCAACCAAGGCAATCCCTTTGTTCTTCCCGCTTCACTAAGGCTATCATGCCTTTGCTTTCACTTCCCATTTGTTATGAGATGATACATGCTGCTTCCCAATTTGGAATGAAACTCATCATGTCTTTCGCTTTGGAGAGTGAGAGATAATACCTGTTGTTGAAGAAGTCGAAGAACTACTAGGCTTACCCTCCAATGGTCGAACTTTTACACCTAGGTCTCCTATAAGAATCTCGGCAGATTTATAAACCATTTTGTACCTTCCCGAAAACCTTCATGACAATTACTTACAATATGACGAAGTACTTCTTCTCAATTCATTATTAACCTTTCAATTTTTTTACTTGGCAATTCTCTGATAATGCCAACTATAGGATTGCTAGAGAAAATGCTTGCATTCTTATGCTTCTAGGAAGTACCCTCACCAAATGGTCTTTAAATAAATGTCATGTTCGGTGTAGTTCCCTTATTCCCCAAATTGTTAGTGGGGTCGTCTTGGACCACTTATTTTGGGAGAAATATTTCTTGGTCTAGACAAACTCAAACAAAACGTTCAAAATTTTTTTAGGGGATCTCCATTACCCCTTCACTTATGGTTATTGGAAAAACATTCTCTTATGAAACCTCATGAAAATCTTGCTTATAAGATTAATCATATCCGAGAAAAAGGTTTTCATCCCTTCTTTTATCAACTTATTGAGAATGGTGGGTGGGAAGATTACTTCCAACAACAAGACATAAAGTGGGTCACAAGCCACCTTGGTGTCAGTGCAGTTGTATACTGTAACTCTGGTCATAGAGGTGTAACGACCAGGGCTTTGCTAATTCACTTTCTACCTTCCATGGAGACGTTTAAGGCAAATTGGTTGGAGGCAACATCATATTTTGTGCTCTCTAGACTCTTCCAACATGTACTACTTATGAGGCTAATATGAGTAGTATTCGAAGAATGCCTACTATATGGCAGGGACCTAAAACTATATTAGCACTACCTGAGCCTCTCTTTTCGACAATTGATGATGATTACCTTCAATGGCTCTTGGATGATATTGGTCAGATGGGCCTACCATAAAGAGGAGGAGAATTTGAGAGGAACATCATGTTTATTTTCTATGTTGTTTTTTTTAAGTTTGTAGGAAATAGAGGCTATATGTCTTTTAAATGTATGAAATGGAGTACCCCAGTTGGGGTGAATAAAAATATTTTTTTGTGATAATTATCTGTTATGAGAAATTCAATGTGAACACAATCTTAAACACGTGCATGCTTTAATATTAAACATGCAAATTACATAATTAATCGATCATATGACACATGAAGGAACAACATAGAAAACCATAACAAACTAAAACATTCTTGCATGCTTCATCATTTTCGTCTTCTCATTTTTTTTTTCTCTTTTCGTTTTTTTTTCTCTTTTTCGTTTTTTTTTTTGCACACATTCTATGAATATCTAAGAACACATGGCATATTTGTTTTTAATTGGATTAAAAATCTCCCTTTATCATAACCAAATAGGATACAAAATCCATAAACTGCTTGGTTACTTGACCATGACAATTACAACTACTTTGATACCTAAGCGTAATATTTCTTCAACTGATCAAGATTAGTGAAATGGGTGAATTCATTTCCATCAAAATCCATTAGCTTTACTGATTTGGTCGTGGTGACATGCTTAAATAGCAATGGCCTAGACCAGTTGGGCCTGATTCTCCATTATGAGTTTGATAATAGGGATTGAAGCTGCACGTAGTTCTCTGATACTAATGAGCTGAAAGATCTTTTTTCTTCATTTTTTTTCATAATAATGGGCTAATCCCTTACAGGAGATTTACTGAAGATACTCCGCTTCTGACATTAGATAGGCATGATACAATTAAGCAGCTTTGCTGTAGATGAGAGCAATATTGGTGATCTGCTTGATGCGATGGCTTAGAGCATGACGTTGGTTGGTGCCATGACCATGCAACTGATGATAATGGTAGTACTTGTGGAGATTGGCCCTACAGGACATGCCCTTGGGAGGCGATGAAGTTGGTGAATCTGACCTTGTTCAACCAGTTTGTGGAATATATCAACTTGGGGTGCGGTTGAGGGCGTGACGACACTTTCCTCACAAATACGTCATTGTGGGATGGATTATGATTCCTCGATCAATCAGATTTTGAACTTTGTAGTAAAGATCATGGCATAGGTCAGTGTCATGCCCAAATTAGCGATAATAAATGCAGTGTTTGCTTATGTTTGTTCCGGGAAGAGGTAAGCAGTGCGCATATGCTGGGGCTTGGATTATACCTTGGCTCCGAAGACGATTATACACGACACTCAATGGTTCTTCCATTTTAGCAAAAACCCTTGCATTTGCATTGGGAGTTTCAGGATTATCTCGGGGTCGCTTTTCTTGCAGCTTCAGAGCATCGATGTTGAAGCCATGTTGCTCCATGTGGTTGTGGCAGGTGTACTTGATGGTAACGATAATAGAAATCATTCAAATTTTGCAGTAATATAAGCATGAACTCCCGATCAGTAATAAGGAAACGAAGCTGTCCGGAATATGATTGCATCTCGAACAAAAGTGCGAGAAAGTTTATAAGCCGCTTTGACGCAAAGTAACCAACTTCAACTTCTTGACATCAATCTGTTTATACTAGAGAGCCCAATTAACGAAAGCTTGACTAGCATTTTCCCAACTAGCTTTATCCACATATTTGAAAGAATAGTACCAGTCTAGAGCTGGTCCTTCTAAACTTTTATCAAAAAGCATAGGGTAATCTTCCTCTGGTGTGCCTCATGCGTGTAATGCATTCACAAACCCAACAAGTGGACAAAAGGATCACCGTTTCCATCAAATTTCATGAACTGTGGCAATTCACGATAGTGATCTTCATGTTGATATCCTAGAACGAGAATCAGTGACTCAGTGTGAACCTCTCGGACAGTGCATACCACATTAAAATCTGGGTTAAAATCATCAGTCCTAGATCTCTTCTTCGACTCAGTATCATCATTGTTGATTTTGTCTTCCATTTCTAGAGGATTGCCAATGTAGGATGGTACTTCAGATGATGTATTATGTGTGCTGATGCTTGGAGCTCCTACTTCTTCCTTATCCTCCTCGCTTGGTTCATAATGTGGCTCTGTTTCTTCAGCACTTGCATATGGTGTGGCTGTTGGGATAACATTCATCCATGAATTTTCGGTCCCTGCTTGAATATAGTGGATGGTGGAACCGTCCAACCGAGTACCTTCTACTTCATTCAAATGCAGCACAGACTTCCCGGTATTGGAGATAGTCATAATTCTGGATCACCAGAAATAGTCACAGCACCCTGATTAGTGAGAAGTTTTACTTTTTGATGTAAAGTAGAGGCTACTGCTCTGTTTTCATGTAACCACGGTCTTCCGAATAGGAGGTTGAAACATGCCTTAATATCAATGACCATGAATTCCACCTTCATTGCCATATGACCACATTCAATGAGGAGGTTGATTAAACCTAGTACTTCTCTTTTGGCATTATCATACGCTCTAACCACCTGGTGAGATGGTACGAGATCTTATTTTGAATACCCGAGTCTTGTTAGCATACGCAGAGGGAAAACGTTGATTGAGGAGCCGTTGTCGAGTAATACTCTAGGTATCTCCCATCCATTGCAACGTATAGTGATGTGCAACGAATTATTGTGATTAATATTTTTTGGGAAATCATTGTCTATGAACATGAGAGTTCGATCTACACCATGTATTAGCCCACCATCTGGTCAGGTGTTATGGAAGATCTCATGGAAGCTTCATTGAGATGCTTTAGAACGGCTGTCCTATGTGGCTAGAAATGCATTAACAACTTCCAGATGGAAACATTAGCATTTACTTCTTTCATGCGCTTGATAGCGTCATCTTCTTTATTACTATCCACTATCGGAGGCTCTTTGCCTTTTTCTTTCCTTCTAAATACCTCCAAAGGATTTTCGTCCTCCAAATGAGATAGTTTAAAGTGGCGACCTTCTCTAGATAAATGAGGTATATCCACATACTCCTCATCACTAAGATCATCGAGGCAGATGGGGCGCCGGTAGGTATTTGGAGTAGTGAAAAGACCTCCAGTGCTTTTCTCTATAATTGTCAAGATTGAAGAAGCATCTTTATCAGCATCAGAGTTCAAGATGAAGAAAGAACCATCATAATCCACGGTTGCGCACATATCAGAGAATGGATCCTTGTTGAGCGTTAAATTGGGGTCTTTGCAAGGCCTCATTCTAACTTTTTCTTGAGTGGAATAGTCATAAACCAGGCACTTGTAACCTGAAGCTATTGACATTTCATACATCTGAGGAACTGTCTTGCGAATTAGCTGGACTGGATCGCATCCATCTGAAAAAGCAGAGATGACATTTTAGGGGGTGGGCGTGAATTCAATGGTTGAATGAGATTGGCCTTTTTTAGCTTGGAGAGAGCTTGTGCATAAGTCATGTTCAGGGAGTGAAATTCCTTTGTGGTCACAACTGGAATGTGGAAGCTATATGCGCCAATGGTATGGATCACATTAGTTGTTTTAGGAGCTGTCGAATCATTGTTTGGGGCTCTTTTGTTATTTCCAAACTTTGCATTATAAGAAATGCCGCCTGTAGGTTCATCTTTCTTGATGTCTCCCCTTTAAACAACATCCTCAACAAGAATTCCCGTAGCAATCAAAGCTTTGAAAGTCAGGAAATATTAGTATGCCATATGCTTCTGATAGACAGGAAGGAGATTCTTCAACACCATTTGTAGTTGTTCCTCTTCATTGGGCCTAGTCATCATTTTAGAGGCTTTGTTTCTCCACCGAGTGATGAATGAAGAAAATGTCTCATTAAGATTCTCAGGTAGTCTCCAGATCCCTTCTAGTAATATCAATTTCTTCATTATACTTGTACTGGTTTGCGAATTCTCTGACTATGTCGGCCTAGGTAGATTTTGTGGTGTTCTTAAGATTTAGGAACGAATTAGACAAATCTATTAGAAATGAGGTAATCACTCCAGTTAGTCATTGAAATGAGGTTACAATAATCAACCTAATTAGTGAATTAAATTAAAAAAGGTCAAAATAATCACCCTAATTAGTGATTAAAATGAGACTCAAGATAATCACCTTAATTAGTGATTAAGAATGGAGGTTAAGATAATTACCCTGATTATTGATTAAAAAGGAAGGTCGAGATAATCACCTTAATTAGTGATTAAATGAAGGTTAACATAATCAACCTAATTAGTGATTAAGAATGAAGGTTAAGATAATCACCCTAATTAGTGATTAAACTTAGAATCATGGTAATCAGCCTAATTAGTGAATAAGCAATGTTTAAGATAATCGCCCTAATTAGCGATTAAAAATGAGGGTTAAGATAATAACCCTAATTAATGATTAAATAGGATGAAAGTAATCACCTTAATTAGTGATTAAATGAAAAGGTTAAGTTAATCACCCTAATTAGTGGTTAACCAATTATTAAAGTAATCGCCCTAATTAGTGATCACATTTATGATTTTTCAAGAGGTCATAAAAAAACTTTGCTTCCTAATTGAAGGCTTTTGGATGGATGAGAAAAACTCTTATTTGAAGATTATTAATTCATTTTTTAGATAAAAATGATCAACTTGAAATGGAATTTGGAGATTGTGTTTGCCTTAACGGAATTTGGCCATTTAGCATGAAACACGTGAAATGGCCTATAATCAATTAAGAGATCATAATTACCTATCTAATTATGTCAAATTATATAATTGATCCATTTGAAAATTATGCAGAACAATTTTAAAATGTAAGATCGATCATCATACAATTTACCTTAGCTAGCTTTGCAATTTTTCCTCTTAATTGAGATTGGATCATTTAATTCATATACTATGATATATTGGGTGCAACATGCAATATTTATAACATTGGTTGCTCATTTTATTCAAAAATAATTGTTGAATTATTTATGAAAATCATGCATAAACGTCTCCATATTTTTTCATTAATTGAGTGATTTAATAACTATTTACAAAGAAACTATTATTACAACAATATGTACAAATTCTATGATCTATACAAGTCATCAATCTTTTGGAATTCAAAACTTATGAAAATTAGAGATTAATTAACCTCTTTAATTTGATTTCCTATAATTATTTTTATTGGGAAAATTCCCAATGGTAGGCTCCTAATCCTGAGAATTCCCAATGGTAGATTCAACTTTTTTTTCTTCCCATCGCTAAGCCCCGGGTTTCCTAATTTACCCAAATGTAGCAATAATGAGGCTTAAACGTTAATTTCATGTTTAGTTTTAATACTTCTGTTAAGTTTTGCTTAAACTCTACTAACCATGATTTATTTAGGTCTAGACTCCTAACTACTAACAAAATATTTTCCCTCCAATTCTAATTTCACTTTCCCTCCAGCCTAACCTCCCCTTCCCGGCCACTACGGAATGTGTTGCCTTGTGACTCACCTTCCGTGTTCTTTTAAAAAAAATATATAAATCCATGGCAAATTCATCTTTTAAGCCTCATTAGAAAAGCACATGAAGAGTATGCATACTACTAACAGTATACCAAGTTATGTCAGGATTCATCATAAACATTAATATTGACCTACTCTTTGACCTAGATAAATTATGGTTAGTAGGGCTTAGGTAAAACTTAACTGAAGTATTCAAACTAAACATTAAATTCACGTTTAAGCCTCATTAATGCTACATTTGGGTAAATTAGGAAAAATGAGGCCTAGCAATGGGAAGAAAAAAAAGTTGAATCTAGCATTGGGAATTCTCAAAAATAGGAGCCTACTAGTGGGAATTTCCCTTTTTATTGATTTTTATTTACATAACAAAAATGAGTCGTTTTGAAAGAAATTGAAAATTTAATGACTTTTAATTATCATTTTTGTGTGAAAAAGAAAACAATTTTATGGAAATTGAGTGAATCACTTTATTTCAGCTTTCCAGATTACACTTTTATACTATTACTGACTTCCGAAATTCATAACTATTAGTGCAAAGATTAATATTGCGCATGTGATATGTCTATGGATAGTTAAGTGAGTTATTTAAGTTGTGTTAAAATTTGACATGCTTTTAGTGATAGGTCGAATTATGGTGAATTTTATACTAAACCCGGTCAAAACAAGACATTTATCCAACTTGTTCGTTCAAACCCAACTTAATGATCTAGACGCTTTGAAGGACTAGACCGGAAATGTTCAGATGAATCACACATCTTTAAAATCCTTTTTATTTATTTCCTTAACTGAAGAAAAAAATCAGTGTTATGGAATTTAGTAATTTTCATGAACGTTAAATAAAAAAGCGATAAAATTGTACAAAATTCATATGAACTCCATATTTATGTTGTTGAAAAGTTACTGATGTTTAATTCAATGTTTATTTTTTTTATTTTTAGCTAAATGAGTTTAGTTCAAACTTTATTGAAAGAACAAGCTCATATGGTACTCGATAAGTTTTTTTTTTTTCACAATATTTTTGTATGAATTTTTTGTTAATTGTAACAAATTCCTTTATTAGAATTTCAAAAGCCCAGTTGCTGACAATATCTTGAACGTCAAAGGAAATATATTGCATCCTACAAACTATTTACATAATATAGACGGAAATGAGATTAGGTACGAAAGTGAAAACTGACGATAATTACAGCATCACATTTTTCTTTTTATGGAGATGTTTAAGCACAATTCTAATTAAATTTTTATGAAAAAATGTATTTTTGGTGATTACCAACAACTTGGTTAAAAAAATCACATAAACACATATTTCCTAAGAGTCTCCCCATTAGAGTTGACTATTGTAGGTGGGGTGATTTAAGGTTGAGAACCTATTAATTATCAAAATAAAAAGGTTGAGAACCTATTAAGACTTCCACATACCCAAATCACTCCAAAAAATTAAAAATTTGATAAGAGAAAGTTGGTATGTGATTAAGAAGATAATTAAAAAAATAACAAGAACTTAATTTTACCTTGCTAACTCAATGGTTCACTTCCTTTGCAAATGCTTGCTTCTACTTTTTTTATTTTTCTTAATTTCTAAGTGAGTTTCTAAATTTACTTAATTACTAACTAGAACCTTTTTTTTTGTTTCTCTTTAATGAACTTCTTACTTACTAATTACTTTTCTAATTTTAACTTTTGATTTCTTTTCCTCTCTTGAATGAAGTGTTTTTAGTGGGAGGAAGTATGGAGAATGAAGTGTTTTGTTGTGCTTCAAGTTGTGTGCAATTCAAGTTATAATAAAGGGGGTATTTATAGGAAAATGAAGTGGGGAATTAGGGTTTGAAGTATGTAGAAAATCAGATTTTTCACCCAAAAAAAATCTGATTATTACCATCCTATTTACATCATCAAATCTTCCTACATCATCGAATTTATTGAAAATCCAAATATTCTTATTCTTTTTAGATTTGATTTTGATTTTTAAACTAATGAAGCAAAATCAGATTTTCATTCAATATCCTTTTCCTAAATATCTCTATTATATATGTGAAGAGGGGTTCAGAAATTACATAAGAGAAAGGGGAAAAAAAACGACTTCCTACCATCTACATTATACACTGAAAAAATAAAAATAAATGGCAAAAACAAAACAAAATAACTGTATCCTTTACCATTAAGACAGTAACTTCTCAGAACCGATTGTTTCTACATCTCCAACACTCAAACTATCTCTTCTCCCTTCCATCATCTCCAAAATTTTCCTTTCATTGCCTGCATAAAACCAACATGAGTTTAACTACATAAGATCAAGTTCAGGTAATATCAAAGCATAAAACTTAGTGTCTTATTCTACAAGTACAACTACCTTAATTTTCTGGTGTAATTTTCATTTTTTATGTAAGGAACCTTTGCAAGCATTGTAATCCAACTAGATATCCACAAACTAGGAAGAAAATCATGTGCAATCGCAAGTTCAACTAGCAGTTTCACAAGAGGTATTTTTACTTGGCAATTAATCCTCATTTTGTCATACTTGCAAAACAAAAACATTCGAAATTAGTGAGATTTTGTTGATTGATTGGTTTCGTGGGATGGTTAATTTGATTAACTTGCAAGTTGGACTTTAATAGAATGATTTGTTACTACTCTGTCATATTACAATTAACTGATTGAACAATGAGGAGAAAAAAGAATCAAAATACAATTTTTTAAGGGAATTAAAACACATTTTTTTAAGGGAATCAAAATTCAATTTTTAGAAGGAATCAAAATTCAATTTTTCGAAGAAATAAAATTCATTTGTTTCAAGGAATCAAAATTCAATTTTTGGAGCAGATACAAAATTAAATTGCGATAACTGATATAAAAAATGAAAAGATTAACTCACCTTTAACATAGATTTTGGTATTGTTGTTTCACTATGAATCTACCAATCAGGGGGGAGAATTGAACCGACATAGGGTCGTAAACAAAGGTTATTTTCTTTTTGTTAGGGTTTTTGGCGGTGATTGTGAAGTTGAGTTTCGACTGGAGGTAGGCGATCTCGGTCGAGTTGGGTGACGGGAGGTTAACCGGAAAATCCGAATTGAAGAAATAAAAGTGGAGGTGTTTTGGATGGATGGATGGAAAATTTGGGGAGGAGAGAGATTTGATGATGTGGCCTGTGAGTGTGGGTGGGTTTAAGGATTTCGTTGGGTGGTGATGGTGGATGATGTTGGTTTTTGGTTGGTATTTTTTTGTGTGTGTCGAGCGTTGGTGTAAGGTTGGGTTTAGTTTTGGACTTTTGGTATTGATTGGTAATGGACTAATGGAGTCATGGAGATCAGGTGATTGGGTTATAGAATTAATAGTGTGTTTGTATTTGCCAATTCCTAAAATGCTTGAAGGGTGTTGGTGGGTATAGGTTGCTCCCTCTAATAAGTCAATTATCGAGTTGGAGGAGGTGTATGCCTGTAAGGTTGTATTTATGGTATGTAGAAAGTGAGGACTTTTTTCTATGAAGAAAGTATTTGATTGACTTACTAGTTGTTGTTTGGTTGGATGTAGGAAGTTTTAGTTTTGTTATAAGTGTAGAATATTAATAATGCTTTCTAACAAAAATACTAAATTCTCACTCCTAATCTTTTCTCCTTTATATAAATTGTAGAATGTGTAGTTTCTAACAAATTTATCTCTTTGACTTTACCAAACATCATATGGGTTGTTTTGTTAATTCACACTCCCAATCTTTTCTCCTTGATATTTGTGCCATACGCTTTGGGTACAACCAAAAGAAAATGGAGGAAGTAATAAAAGGTACCAATATGTTGTAAAGATCTCTATCATATTTCCTCTTTTTTTAAAGATCTCTACATTGACTATTCAAGTGGTCAAAGTTCTTTCGTATGTGATAATTAATATATGTCAATATAATGATTAAGGGATGGTTTGTGGAATTCATGACAATGTATATTTTTATTTTTCTTCTTCATAATTCTTACTATTAAACAATAAAATATATTAATAGGCAAAGTAGTGCATTGGAGTCTATGAAAAACACAAGTGGGGTATCTTTAAAGAATGAAGGGAGTATCTCTATCTCTATTATATAATGGAAGAGGCAGGATTTGACGTTTCCCCGAAAATGAAAACTCTACCATACAAGGGAATAGTGGAGGGGAGACACGAAATCACCATAAAAAAATAATATTTCAACTTACTACAAAAGAAAATAGTTCAAATAATCGCAAATAAACTGACTACTTTATGTCGAAACATTAACTTTTAAAATCAACATTAGCAAGTTTGATTATTTTTCTAAAAATCCCTAATGTAATGGCACAATTCTTTCTCCATGATTAACTATTACACACCACATTACAATATTTGTCTAAAAAAACAAAACATTGCAGACAAACTATTGAATCTTTGTCTTCTCCCTTTCTATAATCTTCTTATATATTATTTCAGGAGATTACATGTAATTACACATTTAATTGAACTTTCTAAATATTTTCGCACGCATCGCGTGCATATAAGGCTAGTATCCTAAAACGTGGAAGTGCATCGAAAAACGTGAAAGCAAAGCAGACTGGGCAACTGCGTGGAGCGCAGAAGACTGCGCTTGACGCAAGCACGGTGCACTGGGCGCACGGCATGGATTTGCCGAAAGAAATCGGATCTTTGGGCTCTTACACCTTAGATTTTGATTCCGATTTTTTTTTTCCTTTCAATATTCTTTTTTCTTAAACAATGGATAAAAGAATGTGATTGGTGGTTAAAGAATATATTCTAATTATTTATCCAATGGATAAACGAAAATGACTAGTGGGTAATGACTTGATGACCAAGAAAACAAATTCAACCAGTTCTGAGAGACGAGTAAATTCCAACGCCTAAGCACGACTCGTTTTTTCCGTTTTTCTTTAAACTAACTTTAAAAAAATTAATGAAAACTCGTCAAATTACTAAAGACAAGCCCGATTCTACAACAAATCATTTTATTAAAATCGGTGGATGTAGTTATTGACTACGACTTCCGGAAAAAATACGTTTTTAAACCGAAATCGTATGATTAAAGCGCAAAACGGAAAACCAAATAACGGAATGAAGCTCACGCTCCGAGGCGGAACGTGCTTTTGGCGAGGCGCGCGCTCCACGATACATGACAGCTTCATTATTTTTACTTCTTTTCATAAATCTTTATCTTAACATTTTCATCCACAACAGGGGTTGAAAACTTGGTGTGTATAGAATGCTCCACATTGGTCGAATTTTGGATGAAGTGATCATTAATGTTTGAAAAGATACAAAATTTTGACAACAAACTTTCTTTTGAGATAACATATTCTCCATAGAATATAATAATCATTGGTATTTTTTTGAAACCATGATTCGCGACTTTTGATGACGTCTTAAGTAGAAAATCCTAATTAATATTCTGAAGATGAAAATGCGACTTCATCGTCGTATTTGATAGAAATTGCAATTAATTTTCTGAAATTAAAAATGCGAATTTATGATCGTCTTGAATGGAAAATCCCAAATAATTTTCTGAACTTGAAAACGCGCTTTAATGTCGTCTTAAATAGAAAATCTCAATTAATTATCTAAAATTTGAAATTGTGATTTATCGTCGTCATAAATAGAAAATCCCGATTAATTGGAATGTTTTTTCCTTGAGTATAAACATATATATATATATATATATATATATATATATATATATATACTAGCCTTATATACACGCGATGCGTGCGAAAATATTTAGAAAGTTCAATTAAATGTGTAATTACATTTAATCTCTTGAAATAATATATAAGAAGATTATCGAAAGGAAGAAGACAAAGATTCGATAGTTTGTCTGCAGTGTTTTGTTTTTTAAAAAAATATTGTAATGTTGTGTGTAATAGTTTATCATGGAGAAAGAGTTGTGCCATCACATTAGGGATTTTAAGAAAAATAATCAAACTTGATAATGTGGATTTTAAAAGTTAATGTTTCGACATAAAGTAGTCAGTTTATTTGCGATTATTTGAACTATTTTCTTTTGTAGTAAGTTGAAATATTATTATTTTATGGTGATTTCGTGTCCCCCCTCCACTATTCCCTTGTATGGTAGAGTTTTCATTTTGGGGGAACGTCAAATCCTGCCTCTTCCATTATATAATAGAGATAGAGATACTCCCTTCATTCTTTAAAGATACCCCACTTGTGTTTTTCATAGACTCCAATGCACTACTTTGCCTATTAATATATTTTATTGTTTAATAGTAAGAATTATGAAGAATAAAAATAAAAATATACATTGTCATGAATTCCACATAACATCCCTTAATCATTATATTGACATATATTAATTATCACATACGAAAGAACTTTGACCACTTGAATAGTCAATGTAGAGATCTTTAAAAAAAGTGGAAATATGATAGAGATCATTACAACATATTGGTACTTTTTATTACTTCCTCCATTTTCTTTTGGTTGTACCCAAAGCGTATGGCACAAATATCAAGGAGAAAAGATTAGGAGTGTGAATTAACAAAACAACCCATATGATGTTTGGTAAAGTCAAAGATTTAAATTTGTTAGAAACTACACATTCTACAATTTATATAAAGGAGAAAAGATTAGGAGTGAGAATTTAGTATTTTTGTTAGAAAGCATTATTAATATTCTACACTTATAACAAAACTAAAACTTCATACATCCAACCAAACAACACCTAGTAAGTCAATCAACTACTTTCTTCATAGAAAAAAGTCCTCACTTTCTACATACCATAAATACAACCTTACAGGCATACACCTCCTCCAACTCGATAATTGACTTATTAGAGGGAGCAACCTATACCCACCAACACCCTTCAAGCATTTTAGGAATTGGCAAATACAAACACACTATTAATTTTATAGCCCAATCACCTGATCTCCATGACTCCATTAGTCCATTACCAATTAACACCAAAAGTCCAAAACTAAACCCAACCTTACACCAACGCTCGACACACAAAAAAAATACCAACCAAAAACCAACAGCATCCACCATCACCACCCAACGAAATCCTTAAACCCACCCACACTCACAGGCCACGGCATCAAATCTCTTTCCTCCCCAAATTTTCCATCCATCCATCCAAAACACCTCCACTTTTATTTCTTCAATTCGGATTTTCCGGTTAACCTCCCGTCACCCAACCCGACCGAGATCGCCTACCTCCAGTCGAAACTCGACTTCACAATCACCGCCAAAAACCCTAACAAAAAGAAAATAACCTTTGTTTACGACCCTATGTCGGTTTAATTCTCCCCCCTGATTGGTAGATTCATAGTGAAACAACAATACCAAAATCTCTGTTAAAGGTGAGTTAATCTTTTCATTTTTATATCATTTATCGCAATTTAATTTTGTATCTACTCCAAAAGTTGAATTTTGATTCCTTGAAACAATGAATTTTATTTCTTTGAAAAATTGAATTTTGATTCCTTCTAAAAATTGAATTTTGATTCCCTTAAAAAAATGTGTTTTGATTCCCTTAAAAAATTGTATTTTGATTCTTTTTTCTCCTCATTGTTCAATCAGTTAATTGTAATATGACAGAGGAGTAACATATCATTCTATTGAAGTCCAACTTGCATGTTAATCAAATTAACCATCCCACGAAACCAATCAATCAACAAAATCTCACTAATTTCGAATGTTCTTGTTTTGCAAGTATGACAAAATGAGGATTAATTGCCAAGTAAAAATACCTCTTGTGAAACTGCTAGTTGAACTTGCGATTGCACATGATTTTCTTCCTAGTTTGTGGATATCTGGTCGGATTACAATGCTTGCAAAGGTTCCTTACATTAAAAATGAAAATTACACCAGAAAATTAAGGTTGTTGTACTTGTAGAATAAGACACTAAGTTTTAAGCTTTGATATTACCTGAACTTGATCTTATGTAGTTAAACTCATGTTGGTTTTATGCAGGCAATGAAAGGGAAATTTTGGAGATGATGAAAGGGAGAAGAGATAGTTTGAGTGTTGGAGATGTAGAAACAATCGGTTCTGAGAAGTTACTGTATTAATTGTAAAGGATACGGTTATTTTGTTTTGTTTTTGCCATTTATTTTTATTTTTTCAGTGTATAATGTAGATGGAAGGAAGACGTTTTTTCCCCTTTCTCTTATGTAATTTCTGAAATTTATGGAGCGAGGGTAAAATTGAGTTTGTCATATTTTGGTGTTCTACCCCTCTTCACATATATAATAGAGATATATACAGAGAGAGAGAGATTTGGTAGAAAGTATTAGATTGGACCAAAAATTCTGAAGTTAACCAGATCAAACTTAGCATATTAAGATCTCTTGATTATGGAAAAGGATAAGAGAATTCTCATCATAAAGTAACTCTAATTGAAATTGATCCTGCAGGCTGCAACCCTAAGATTGTGTGGTACAATTCTTTTCCCTAGCTTTTTTCTGAAGTGCAAGTTAGAGGAGATTTTATTAAATTCAATTGATCTCGCCAAAGTAGAAATACATTGGGGGAAAATAGTCAACCCAAACAGTTTTAGAATTGCAAGAACAAGCCCAACGAGCTAATAAATGGGGAAAACATTACCTGCTCGTTTAACATCAAAAAGAGAAAAGAAAGCAAATTCCCCAGCCAATTTAATAACATCATGAAATATGAGAAATATGGGAGCAGCTGCTTCGACTTTGTTCTTAGCAACATTGATTACTAACATTGCATCTCCTTCATAAGTTACCTTCACATAACCCGATTTGTGATCAAGAATCAATGCGTATCGAGTTGTCATAGCTTCAACTAGGTTTATATCCCATTTTGTCGCAATCCGCTTCTTACCAAAGGCCACAATCATACCATTTTGGTCATGAAACAGCACACCATATAGCGAACTTCACCATTTGTTTTGATATGAGCGTCAAAATTCACCTTGATTACGCCATTGGAAGAGGGGCTCCAACTTGCACTAATTCCAGCATATTCACTATAATCATGCACTAATTCCATGTGATGCGTAACATTTTCGTATCTCATCATTTTCAGTTTCTTAGTCATTTTGTAACTAATTGATATGAAATCAATTAGTGTCTTAAATTCATGTAAACTTCCTTATTTTGGTTAATTAGGGTTGATTAGGTTTAGTTAGAAAAGTTATAAATAATTTAGCTAATACAGTTTTGAGTTATTCGGTTTTGCGGTTTGTATAGGTTCACTTGTAACCTAAATTTTGTATGCTTAATTGTTGTAATTGGGGCTAAACATTACATAAGAAAGCAAGTCACTCACGTAGGAGTCCACCTATGTGCTTGACCAGTTTGTTTGAGGCAGAAAAGCGGTTACCCAGTTGAGGAGGGAAACGGCTAGCAGCCACCGCCAGAAACAGCCAGCTTCTGCATGATTTTCAAGCAATCTGGGCTGCATCCAATTCTGGTCCAATAGTATCGTGTGACCACTTGTTGGAAAGCTCTTCAAGTCTAGAAGAAACTCCCATTGGTTTCATGGCCAAATGATCAGGCAATCAAAAGTTATAGCCGAAATGGTGAAGTTGGTTGGTTGCTTATATAATGTTTAGCCCCATTTACAACCATTAATTATACAAAATTCAGGTTACAAGTGAACCTATACAAACCGCAAAACCGAATAACTCAAAACTGTTTTAGCTAACTTATTTCTAACTTTTCTAACCAAACCTAATTAACCCTAATTAACCAAAAAAAGGAGGTTTATAAGACATTAAGACACTAATTGATTTCATATCAATTAGTTAAACTAACTAAGAAACTGAAAATGAGATGCGAAACCGTTACACATCACCATGAAGTTACAAGCCACAATAAGAAAATTAATCTAGATTTTCCTGCTCATCAAAAAATGGTTTTGTTTCTACAAAACTAGGATACCCGATTAAGAGAACATATGTTTGAAGGTCATCTCTGGAGATTTTCTTCGCAAGCTACTCGAGAGGGTTAGCAAAGGAGGAGCTCGGAGTATCAGCACTATCATTTGAGAAGCTACTCACCTGCTATATAGCACTTATGTGAGTGCATTCAAATATAACATGGTTAATTATTTCATTTGGGTCACCACAAACGATGCAAGTATTAGAAGGGCTGACGTGTTGTTATATATGGGCCTGAGTCGCACCCATCATAAAAGAGAGAAAATATATTTCACAAGACTAAAGAGGTTCCCACCTTAGAACTATAGCAATGAGGGAGTAGCCCTTTTTTGCCTTATAAAGTGAACTCATCTATTTTCTTCTATCAATGTAGGACACTCATATGTGTTGTGCGCTATACATCATAGCTTCAACACATGTCTTGAGAATAGCCTCACCTTGATCGCAATGCTACCCTTGCAAGCATGCCATACAAAGTGGCTAAGTTGTAGTGGTCCATCATGTGGCCATATGAATTGCCATCAGTTCCGTTTCTCGAGCTCCAAACTGCTCCGAAGTACGCAAGTGACTAAGTCTTCCTAACAAATTAGAAGAGCGACTTGTGAACACCCCGTTGCGAGCAGGCCACCAAAAACGATGGTCATCGGGCCAAAATTGTGAGAGTGGGATACTTGGGACATTATCCCAGGCAGCTTCACAAAACATTTCCTTGATGAGGTCACAACCTTCTAGCAACTACCATTATAGTAAAGAAAATCAGATGCACGTAATTCAAAATCACTATTTGGCAACAGGATAGGAACAAAGTGTGGCACTTCACCCATTATCCATGCCTCCTCACGAATACTCGTACCATTGCCAACACACCATTTGATTCCTTTCAGTAAGAAAGACTTGGAGCCCCAAATACTTCTCCACATAAAACTTGGATTATAACTGTAAGTTCTATTGACTATCAATCTAAAAATAATGACAAACAATAATAGAACAACAAATAACAAAGCAAGAAAGAACACACAAGAAATTTTACGTGGAAACCCAAGAACTGGGAGAAAAACCACGAATCTGCACTAGGAATCGATGAATATTCAAGAAAGATTACAAAAGCGCTCAAGAACTCTCTCTATGGCGTTTTCTCTCTCTAATTTGTGAATAATGATGAATAATCCATTAATGACGAATTAGGGCATCTATTTATACTCCTCCTTCGAGAAAACGCGTTTTAGAATCAAAACCGCACAAAACGCACCCCCGCCCGATCGGGTCGGGCGACCCACGCCCGATCGGGCACTTAAAGCCTCCTTAATACTCGTCTCGGGCCCGACCGGGCGAGACACGCCCGCGTCGAAAATCGGTGTCTCGCCCGATCGGGCGAAGTGGCCCGATGCCATCGGGCGATGCACAAATAGGCGCTGCTGACAAATTTGCTGCGGGCCCGATCGGGCTCCCTCGCCCGATCAGATCGGGCGAAACCACAGGCTACGTAAAACAGTCATAACTTTCTCGATTCTCAGCGGAATTGGGCATATGACCTATCGTTGGAAAGCTCGTGAAACAAGCTATCACCTCCAATTTGAATCACCTCAAAACCATTTATATATTGAGAGATATGTGCATTAAAAGTCAGCCTTATGCCCCATATGACGTTTTCCCTTTACGCAACCTCATCTCCACACCCATACACCTCCATGAGCTCCATATGATGCCATATACCCAGCAATCTCCCACTTGGAGATAGGTGTAAGTGAAGAAAACTTCATACCTTCATCATCCTCTCATTCATCTCAACTCCTACACACAACTCCCACTGCAAAAGCAATCTATAGTCGTGTCCAAACCCTGGCATACCTCAAGTATCCCATGACAACACATCTCCTCTATACCAAGGAAACTGACATTGAAGTTTGCACCAACTCCAATACAAAAGACATCAAAGTCTACACCGACTTTGATTCTTAATAACTAACCTCCAAAAAAATTGCACCATCACTCATGAACCTACACACCCTCCTACCTCGGAGGTCGGATCACCTTAGAGACAAGCACAACCAAATGAAGATCGCTTCCTCTACAACTAAGGAAGACAACCACTTCCTCTCCAACCAAAGAAGCACATTGAAGTCTCATCCAACTTCAATAAAACAAATTACCACCTAAGCCAAAGAAACTTCTCATTGTTCTAAAAGTAAACTCACATTGCTCCCACTCGAACAATACACCCCTTGTTCCACTTCGGATTTCCGGCACATCATGCTTGTGTGCCACCCTTCACCTTGTGCGCTTACCGGTCAATTTGCCACCGGGATACCGCTTCACCGCGGTTCTCATCCCTTGGCCCACTATCGATAGATTCCCGACCAAACGACACCTTACATGAAGTTTCCACCCCAATTCCGGGCCCCTTTCTTGTGCTCCCTATGGTGTAAAGTGTTCCATTTCGTGTCCCTCGAGCTATGACTATAGCTCCCTTGACGATCTTGCAAGAACCACCATCAAACACAACCTTGTAACCCGATATAGCAAGTTGGGCTACCGATATCAAGCTTTTCTTCAACCTTGGGATAAACTTGACATTCTTCAACTCCAAAGAGCCACCATGAGTGAGTTTCACACTCACATCACCTTTCCCCATGACTTCCACTGCCTTGCCATCCGCAAGATAGACCTTTTCAAGTTTTCCGGATTTGAAATTCCGAAACAACTCCTTGCATGGTGAGGAATGATGAGAAGAACCCGAATCCAAGACCCATGATCTAGAGCACCCAACCGTCTCTTCCAGATCATCCATGCTTACCATCAAAGCATCGGAATCGTACCCCGAAATCAAGTTAGTTGATGCATCTTCTTCATCATCACTTTCTTGAACCTTTTTCTTCCCTTTCCCATTCACTCTCTTAGGAAAATCTCTCTTTAAATGTCCTTCATTACCACACCCCCAACAAGTAACACTAGCCCCCTTTTGACTTACTCCGGTCCCCCCTTGACTCCGATTTTCCCTGAAAATTCCTCCTTTTCCCCTCCCTCTACCCTCAGCACTGTATGCTCCAGATGAATCTCCACTCTCCTTCCTTCGAATGCTCTCACTCAAAATCAGATCACGGACAACATCATAAACCAATTTCTCTTTACCAGAGGAATTACTAACAGCAGTTACAACAGTTTCCCATGCAGTAGGTAAGGAGGACAACAAAATAAGGGCTTTCACTTCATCCTCAAAGACAATATTAACCGAAGATAACTGACTTATTATTGAATTAAATTCATTAATATGTTCGAAAGACGGAACTACCATTATTCATCTCTAAATCAAATAAACGGCGCATCAGATATACCTTATTCATTGCCGAGGGCTTCTCATACATATATGACAGTGCTTTAATTAATTCCGCCGTTGTTTTGATATCCTTGACATTGAACGCCACAGTCCGAGCCAATGTCAATCGCACCACCGCTAGTGCCTGCCGATCGAGTACCTTCCACTTAGCCTCTTCAATGTCATCTGGCTTTGCAGACAGATGTTGATACAGATTCTTTTGATATAAGATGTCTTCTATTTGCATCTTCCAATATCCAAAATTTGTTCCATCAAACTTCTCAATTCTAATCTTTGCATCCTCCATTGTTAATTATTCTAGATCTAGACAATAAACCAACCTAGCTCTTGATACCACTTGTAAGTTCTATTGACTATCAATCTAGAAATAATGACAAACAATAATAGAACAACAAATAACAAAGCAAGAAAGAACACACAAGAAATTTTACGTGGAAACCCAAGAACTGGGAGAAAAACCACGAATCTGCACTAGGAATCGATGAATATTCAAGAAAGATTACAAAAGCGCTCAAGAACTCTCTCTATGGCGTTTTCTCTCTCTAATTTGTGAATATTGATGAATAATCCATTAATGACGAATTAGGGCATCTATTTATACTCCTCCTTCGAGAAAACGCGTTTTAGAATCAAAACCGCACAAAACACACCCCCGCCCGATCGCGTCGGGCGACCCACGCCCGATCGGGCACTTAAAGCCTCCTCAATAGTCGTCTCGGGCCCAACCGGGCGAGACACGCCCGCGTCGAAAATCGGTGTCTCGCCCGATCGGGCGAAGTGGCCCGATGCCATCGGGCGATGCACAAATAGGCGCTGCTGACAAATTTGCTGCGGGCCCGATCGGGCTCCCTCGCCCGATCAGATCGGGCGAAACCACAGGCTACGTAAAACAGTCATAACTTTCTCGATTCTCAGCGGAATTGAGCATATGACCTATCGTTGGAAAGCTCTTGAAACAAGCTATCACCTCCAATTTGAATCACCTCAAAACCATTTATATATTGAGAGATATGTGCATTAAAAGTCAGCCTTATGCCCCATATGACGTTTTCCCTTTACGCAACCTCATCTCCACACCCATACACCTCCATGAGCTCCATATGATGCCATATACCCAACAATAACCCCGACGAGCCTCAAGAAAAACATCATGTTTATAGTAGAGAGCTTGAATAAAAGAGTGAAGAAGGAAATTCTGATTATGACACAAAAGCGATGCTTGTTTCCGCGAGGAAGGCTTGGTTAAAATAGTGCAAATCACGGAACCACATGCCCTCTATTGATTCAGGAAGCCAAGAAGAACTCTAGTTGCGCCAGTACATCTTTCGCTCAGTATCATTCAAACCCCATCAAAACCGTGCTAGCAATGAATGAATTTCATCAACAAGACATGTAAGAATATAAAACACACTCATCATATAAGTTGGAATGGCTTATGCAACAGAGTTAAGAAGGACTTCATTCCTGGGCCGAGATAACAAGTTTTCTTTCCACCTTTACAGCTTCTTCTAGATGCATTCCTTGATGTAAGCAAAAAGAGTTTTCTTTGATTTTTTGCCGATAACAGTGGACAAACCTAAGTATTTCTCCTATTTGGTCACCTCTTGAACGTCCACTGTTCACATTTTTGCTGAAGACCATTTCTATTTCGCTAAGATTAGCTTTTTGGCTAGATGTTGTCTCATATTTATTAATAATATCAGCCACCGTAGAGAATTCTTGCACGGAAGCTTTGGAGAATCGAATAATGTCATCTACAAAGAAAAGGTGAGACACCCTCGACGCTTCTTTACAAATCATACCACCATGAATTTTATGCTCATTTGGTGCCTTAGAAAGTAAAGAGCAAAACCATCAGCACTAAGGAAGAATAAATATGGAGAAATGGGATCACCTAGGCGTAATCCTCGAGTCGGATAAAGAGAACCCGCAATATTTACATTAATCTTGAAGGTTAAAGAGAGTTTAGAAATATAAGGCTTGACTTTTGAAATCCCCACCTCACAAAAACTCATCCTTCTTATAACCTTTTCGAAAAGCCTCATTCCACACGATCATAAGCTTTACTCATGCCTAGTTTAAGATTGCAAATACCATCCCTCATAGCGTAGAAAATTTTGAAAAACCACCAATGCATTATTAGTAATCAAGCGTTTTGGAAAAATGGCTTTTTTCTTGAGAGAAATGATCAACGTTAGCAAAGGTTTGAGCTTGTCTGCAAGAGTTTTTGAGAGGATTTTGTAGAGCATTGTGCACAAGATAATAAGGAGAAAATTCATCATTCCTTTCGAGCTTGCGCACTTAGCCATAAGCACCACACATATCCGGTTTAGTGTGCTCAAACCACCTACCTGTTCCTCCATGACTACGCAAAATCAATAACATCCTTACGAAGAATATGCTAATTTTTTTGGAAAAATAGAGCGTGAAAGCCATCAATAATAGCGTCTTGTTGCGATGCATAGCAAATAAGCATCACAAATTTCCTCTCTCGTTGGTAAGATAATAAGAGCATCATTCATCTCCATCGACACATACCTGATAATCCTTTAAGAACTGCTTCAAAACCATTCAGATTCCTAGTAGCAATGATGTCCACAAAGTATCTCTCGGTGACACCGTACCACAAATCTCTTCTTTTCCTAATTCCCAAGTACTATTTCATCAAGTAAGCCATTGATAGTATTGCGATGTTTTCTTTGACTCGTCTTGTGATGAAAATAGTTTGTGTTTCTCTCCCCCGTCATGAAGCTCGTTAGCATTTTGGATGAATTTATCCGATTATGTCTATGCCCCAACTCGAAAATGGCCAAGGAGAGGTCATATTATGTAGTGACACAGGTGGCATATGATTGAGGTTAGCAAATATGTGACATTGCTTGCAAGCACGGACAAAGCTAATGCAATCATCTTCTAAGTACTCCAATAAAAAACTGCTCGTAAAATTTTACGAGCCAACATCCTTCTATTCATATAGGGTCCACTTTCACCTCCATGAACTTATTCCATGATCGCTTGCTTTTCACTGTCATTCACGCAGAGTTGTAAAGTACCATCGAACCCTTTGTGATACAGTCTGCCTTTTAATATTAGAAAATGAGCAACTAGCATCTGATGACTATACGATCCTTCTTGCCACTTCCCTCTGGATATTGCATAGTTTTCAGAAACTTCTTGACATCCTTGTACCAGACATCATCATCATCTTCTTGTCGAGCCAGCGTGGAAACAATTTGCGTTACCGTCATTGTTGGCCCCTTCCTTCTTCAATCAAAACTGACTGGGTCCTTGTACCATTCTCCCATGTCAAATTAACAGCGAGATTAGCTAAAGCATCAGTGAAGCTATTTTGTTCTCGAGGAAGATGTTTGAAACTGATGTCATCGAAATAAGGAATCAACTCTTGAAGGTACTCTGTGTCGAGCTGAAGTCTCTCATCTCTAACTCTCCAAATCCCTATTGTTTGAGATATGATGAGATTAGAATCTCCATATACAGTGAGATGTCTTGCCCCTGCTACCAAAGCGACTTTTACTCCGTATATGCAGGCTTTATACTCAGCTGTATTGTTTGTTGTTGGGAAATCCAACTTGACGACAAATGGAATATGGACTCCTTCAGGATCTACTAATAAGACCCCTGCTCCATTACCTCTCTTATTAAAAGCTCCATCAAAGTACATGGACCATTGTGGATTGTCAATGACTAATAAGTACTCATCAGGGAATGCATCGTCATATTCATCTCCTAACACCGGTCCTTTTGCTAGGGCTTCAGATATGACTCTTCCCTTAACAGATTTTTGGCTGACACATTGAATATCAAACTCAGAAAGCATAGCATGTCATCTTGCCAATCTTTCAGTAAGAATGGGTTTCTCGAACAGATACTTAATTGCATCAAGTCTCGAGATCAGGTAAGTGGTATGAGCTTCAAGGTGATGCCTCAACTTTTAATGAATTTTAATTAACATTTTCGTTTGAAAAGAAAATATTTTTATGAAAATTGAGTTGATGACCTTAATTCACTTTCCAGATTGCTCTTTTGTTCTTATACTGACTTCCAAATTTCATAACTTTCTGTAAAAAGCGTGAAATTGCGCATGTCATACACATGAATAGGTCAATGAGCTCTTTATGTTGTGTCAAAAATTGACAAGCTTTTAGTGACAACTCGAATTATGGTGAATTTTATACTCAAACCGGTTAAAATAGGACTTTTATCCAATGTGTTCTTTGAAATCCAACTTACAGAACTTAGTTTGAAGTGGATTTTAGTATGAGCATTATAGACATTTTGAGAGACTAGACTGAAAATTTCCACTTGAATTGGACATTTTTAAGACCTTTTTTTATTTATTTCCTAAACTGAAGTAAAAATTAGTGTTCTTGAATTTAGTGATTTGCAAGAACGTTTTTGTAAAAATGAGATAAAATTGTACAAACTTCATATAAACATCATTTTTATGTTGTTAGAAAGCTACTGATGTCTACTTTAATGTTGATGTTTTTGGTATTATCTATGCTCTGTTTGGATTAGAGTATTTCATTTCAAATGAAGAATTTGGCTGAATTCAGTTGCTTGGGAATAGAAAGCATTTGGAATTGGATTTGGTCCAATTCCATACACTTGCTAAAAACAAGCTAGAATGAGGGATTTCAAATCACTACTATAAAGATGTCATTTCAAATTCCAACTACCACATTTTACTGCTCCCTGAATTTCTCCATCTCCAACCATCACAATTCTCACAAATTCTTCAACTTCTCTTTCCTCAATCCACTTCATCTAAAGATGACAAAGGAAGGGAAACCCCCGCCATTAATTTGAGCTTGGAAGAGTAGCACCCACCATTAAAGTGAGCTTGGAAGAGTAGCAGCATCGTAACAAATTTTATAAATTTGTTTTTAAGAGAGATAAATGTGAGAATGATGAGAGGTAATGGAAATGGCAGATGATCAAACATTTCATTTTGCAGATTGATTTTTTTTCTGTTAATTATATACAATTTTGGATATAAAGTCTCCTTTTTTGTTTATCTTCTAAAAAAATATAGATATTTGAAATGATGAATTCATAATTCTTGTTTTTTCCCAAACTGATGATTTGGAATTGAATGTGAGTATTTGAAATGTAGAATTTGAAATGTGTAATTGGAAATTAATTCCTTCTATCCAAACACTACCTAAATAAGTTTAGTTTGAACTTTATTGAAAGAACAGGCTCGTATGGTAATGGACAAAATTAGTTTTTCACAACAATTTTGTATGATTTTTAATTAACTGTACAAAATTCATTTTTCAGAAATTCAAAAGCCCAATTTCTGGAAACGTCTTAAACTTCATAGGAAAAATATTACATCCTATAAACTATTAACATAATAGAGACGAAAAAATGAGATTAAGTACGACATTGAAACTGACTATAATTAGTTAATTACAGCATCACATTTTTTTATGGAGATGTTTATGCACAACTCTACTTGAATAATATTTTTGTATGAAAACATGTTTTTGGTGATAAACAACAACTTGATTAAGAAAAATCACATAAACACATATTTCCTAAGAGTCTCCCCATTAGAGTTGACTATTCTAGGTGGGGTGATTTAAGGTTGGGAACCTATTAGGACTTCCACATACCCAAATCACTCCAAAGACTAAAAATAAGGTAAAAGAAAACAAAAAAAAACTTAGTATGTGAATAAGAAGATAATTAAGAAAAATAACAAGAACTTAATTTTACCTTGCTAACTCAATGATGCACTTCCTTTGCAGAGTTTCTACTTTTTTATTTTTCTTAATTTCTAAGTGAGTTTCTAAATTCACTTAATTACTATCTAAAAACCCTTTTTTGTATTATTCTTTGATGAACTTCTTACTTACTAATTACTTTCCTAATTTAACTTTTGCTTTCTTTCTTTTGAAGGAGGTTTGTACTGGGAGGAAGTATGGAGAATGAGAGTAGTATTGAAATTGTATTTTTGAGATTTTCAAGTTGTCATGTTGTGCTTGAAATGAAAAAAAGGAGGGGTATTTATAGGAAAATGAAGTGATGAATTAGGGTTTGAAGGAGGTAGAAAATCATATTTTTGATTTTTACCATCTTACATCATCCTAATGACATCATACTAATGACATCATTAAATCTCCTTACATCATCAAATCTCCCTACATCATCAAATTTATTGGAAAACAAATATTCTTATTCTCTTTTGATTTGATTTTCATCTTTACACTAATGAGGCAAAATCCGATTTTCAACCAAAATTTTCGTCCTAAATACATCCTAAAACGTAAAAGTGCATCGAAAAACGTGAAGGAAAAGCTGACTGCCCAACTGCGCAGAGCGCAGGAGCCCGCGCTGGACGCAGCTAAGGTGCGCTTGGCGCACATGCGTGCGTCTGACGCAAGAAGCCACGATGCGGAAGAACGTGCGCATGGCGCACTGCCTGAATTTCCCGGAAAAAATCGGATCGTTTTGGCTCTTACACCTTGGATTTGATTCTGATTCTTATTCCTTTTCATGATTCATATTCCTTAACTAATGGATAAAATGATGTGATTGGTGGTTAAAGAATATATTCTTATTCTTTATCCAATGGACAATGACTTGATCACCAAGAAAACTGATCCCCACCAGTTTCGAGAGACGATTAAATTTCGACGCTTAATCGCGACTCGTTTTTTCCGTTTTTCGAAAAACTAACTTAAAACAATTAATGAAAATTCATCAAATTAGTAAAGACGAGCACGATTCTAGAACAATCATTTTATTAAAACCGATAGTTATTGACTACGATTTACAGAAAAATTACGTTTTTGAACGAAATTGTGTGATTAAAGCTCAAAACAGAAAATCATATGATGGAATGAAACTCGCGCTCCAGGAGCGCGCTTCACGATACATGATGGTTTCGTTATTTTTATTTCTTTTCAAAAATCTTTATTTTAAAATTTTATGCACAACAGGGGTTCAAAATTTGGGTGTCTACACAAGGAAGGAGTAATTGTGGGACCGAAATTCACTTAAATTTCTGAAATGAAAGGTGTTCTCGTCAAAAGTTACACGACAGGAGAGGATGTTTTTATTTGTGGCAATATCGAGACATCTATACTCCCGATGATTAGATGGATAGCCAAGAAAAACACAAGGAGTGTGTAGACACAAAATCGTGTCTCCCCAATGAGTACCCAATGATGAAACATACTGTTGTGACCTAAAAATGAAGGACTAATAAGCCAATACGTGGACCAATCAGAGGTGTCCACGTGTCCCAAAAAATGGAGGGAAACTTAGCTCTTTCAAAGGGTTTTTTTATTCCCCTTATGATTAAGGCCCACCTTTGGCCAGAAGTAATAATCAGAGTCCAACTCCCAAAAAACGGCTGCATATTATGATTAGCTGATATCAACCTCCAATCATTGCCTGCCACGTGTCACATTCTGATTGCCTAGCCAATCAAATGCTCCCATTCTAGTGTGACATCAAATGGAAGCTCTCATATTCCAAACACTATAAATAGTCCCCTCAAAATCAGGTAAAAGGTTGATCATTGAATAATGTGCCATTACTATGCTATAATACTCTCTCTCTTTCTCTCTCTATCTCTACACCTATTTCCATACCTGATACTGACTTAAGCTTCGGAGGGGGAACCACCACCCAAACCTCCAGGGTTGGTTCCTTTTTCTGCATGTTCGGAGTGCGAAGCTAAGGAATTGTTGCACAAGTCTCTTTAAAGAACATATTTAAGGATCGAAGTTGCTTGTCCTACAAGTAGTCTAAACATTTGGCACCGTCTATGGGTAGACGCAACGATGACTGACTGTCACTCGTCCAACATAGCTAGAAATCGTAGTTTTCATATTAGAGTAGAAGACACAGTAGATGATGATCGACCACCTCGAGGGAGGGATAGGCCTCCGTCCAATGTTAATGTTCCTGATCAAAGTCAAGTACTTGTTATCCAGGAAAATATTAAACGTCCGGTAACTGCTGCACATCTGGAAAATGTGTTGAATGACTTCCAGACCAAGATGGCAGCGGTCGTCCAGGAACAGATCAAGAACAATATGCTGCTTTTCCAGGTGAATCCAGAACCGGCTGCTAACAATCCAGCTCCTCTCCGAGGACGCTCGCAGGAGAATCGTGCAGTTCCTACTCGACCTGCTCGCCAAGAAGTCTCTCAAAGGACAGCCAGAAGGTAGTGAGCAGCGAAGGAAGATGGACTGGAACCTGATGGTTAGGTCCCATGACGATAATCGACGTCCGAATGGACATCGGATGGAAACAGACGCTCGGGAATATCTGGAAGCGAAGAAAGTTGCTGCTTTGCAACGGTCGGTCATAGGGTCCACACCGTACTTAAGAGATCCCCCTTTAAAGCTACCTTCTCGGACAGAAGGAAGAAGTCTGGGACCTGATTAGAGGTTTTTAGTGTGTCGTTAAGGCACCAAAAATCACTTTTCAAACAATATTTATAAAACCTAACGATCAATTACTAAGAACGTAGTAAAGGCAAGTCAAGGGTCGATCCACATGGAAAATGGGATTAATTAAAGTCTAGCAAGTTTAGATTACCTAATTGAAGGGTTTTGGGGGTTTTTAAGTGATTTTTATAAGAACTACGACTAACTAATATCAAAGAACTAGCAAATAATATGTGATGAAAATATGAATAAGGAAAACACTAGAGTTAAGGTTACTAGTATGGATCAAAGCGGACAACGATTATTAATGCAATTGTGATTCAAAGGCAACGATTACGCAAGGTTTAGCTTTCCTCTAAAATACTCGAGTCCTCTCTCGAATGGTACTCGAGAATGATCGCTTAATCAATCAACTAAATCCTCTCTCGAATGGTCTTTAGTCAATTGATTAAGAGATATTGAATTTGGAAAACCCCTAATATAGGATCCCCTTAATTTCTACCCAATATCTTGGCCTAGAAATTAAGTTGATTCATGGGGATGATAAAAGAATTCATAATTCAATTAAGAATATTTGAAATCAAAATACCAAAGCACAAATGTGATCAATATCTATCCTATGGCCTCAAAACACCAAGATCAATGCATAAACGTCTTTAAATCATCACATTTAAACCCTAATCCATACTTTCACCCTAACCCTAGATGGGAAACTACTCACTAATCATGGATTCTAAGCAATAAAACATGAAATCTATGACTAATCTAGGGCTAAACATGATTAAGAGACAATTAATCTAATAAAAATAACAATTATGAAACTATAATAAAGTAGATCTAATAAAAGGGAAGAACAAATAATAGCAATGAAAAGAGATAATAAAAACTGAAACTTTGAAACTAATTGAATTAAATATACCTTCAATGTTGTAGAAATCACAAACTATAATCTACGAATCTCAAATCTTGATCAAAAGCTAAGTGTTTTTCTCTCTAATGTAAGCCCTAATATTACTCTCCAAAACTCTAGAATAAAGCTTAAGTCAAAAACTAATCAACTCCAATTTTATTAAGGTAAGCCTCCTTTTTTTCTTTGCGGATTTGAATGGTGCGGGTGCACCAAAATCAGGTGCGGGCGCACCATTCCTTCTGCTCCAAAACTGACATAAAGCGTTGTATGGTGCGGGCGCACCATAGTTTGGTGCGGGCGCACCACAGTTTGGTGCGGGCGCACCATTCTTTCTGATCTGGTCGGACATTTCAACTTAAAATGAGCATAACTCTTTCGTTTTAGATCCAAATCAAACTTATGACCAGTCGTTGGAAAGCTATCGAAACAAGCTTTCACCTCCAACTAGAATCACCTTCATCCGATTTGTGGTTCGAAAGTTATATCCATTTGAAGTGCCCTGTACAAGATTCTATTGTGCAATGTGCTCCTTTGTGCGAGCGGACATGGGGCATAGTGCAAGCGCACCATTTCTCAACGTGTGCTCTATTTTCATTGTTTCCTTTGCCAACTCTACAACTCGTAGCCATCTTAGTAGTTCCACCTATATTAAGAACATGGCAAAACAGGGTGAAAGTAAATGTACTAGAAATTCGGTCAAAAATGACTGAAAATCTAGCAACATGTCACTATGATCAAGAATGATCAAGTGAATGAAATAGAAGGGGATAGGGAGAAGAAAGAGGGGAGAACGGGGAGAAAGAGAATCAAAATGAGCTAAAAAGGAGTCCATAAAGTGCGTTTGAAACGCACTTATCAAACTCCCCCAAGCTTAACATTTTACTTGTCCTCAAGTAAACCAAGAATGAGAAAGAAGAAAGAAAAGAGGAGAAAAAATGAAAAAGAAAAACCATGGAACACACTAGCCTAAATGTTCTATATGCAAAGCTACAAACATGACATGCAAGCTAAATGAGTTCATACCAAGATTTATTAGACCAATCAAACACAAGAGGAAAGATGATCAGGAAGCACAAGAGTGACTTAAGAGATCCAATCCACCAATCAACCGAGTCTTCTTAAAAAATAGGCTTTCTAGGAGTGATTTCTCACCCCTCTCCACTTCCAAGTCCCGAGTTTGAATCCCCCCTAAGGATGCTCAACCATAATAGCTCGCCTCAACCATATTTTGATGACCCTCATCATGACTTGCACAAAATCTCACCCGCCACTACTAAATTAACCGAGTCCAATCTAGAAGTCAAAAGGGACTTTATTAAGGTTTTAACGGGGCTAGGTTAAAGGTGTGGATATTAATTTAGGAATGTGGTGCAAAAAGGGTAAAGCGGAGTACAAACTAGGGGGTAGAAACTCCCCACAAGCTAGTCCTAACACCAACTTAAATCGAAATCTCACACACAACTTTGATTCTCATATTGATTTTCACTTTTTGAACATTTTTTTCATTTTTCTCAACAATTCGCTATCTTTATTTTCTTTCAATAGAAATCCAAATGAAACAATAAGAGCTTTCTTTCTTTCTTTTATTTCTTTTGCCTTTCCTTTCTTGCAATTTTCTTCAACTTTTGCAATTATACACGCACATTAACTTACTTTCAACCAAAGACTTAGTATCAAAACAACTTAATTCAACACAAACTAGACATGTACTCTACTTTGGGGAAAGTTTGGTCATGACTTATTATGAGGGTTAAGCAAATATAGGATAGAAAGGCTCAAATGGGTTGAGAAGCGGATAATTATGCCGGTATAAAAGCTTTTTGGCTTTTGAGCTCCTATTTCTAGCAAAAAGAAACGCCCTAAATCATTCTTCTATTTAGCTCAGTCATATGCAATCTTGGGGAGCTAAAATGCAAGTCACAAGTTAGGCGATCAATGGTGAGGGTTGTAAATGAGTCTTACGAGGTTCGTGGCCCTCCTTCGGGGTTCATCGCACAAGGGATAAGGCAATCCAAGCAACCAACTCGCCTAATTTCAAAAAGACTCTACCAAAAGTTACCGATCTCAAAGATCACCTAAAGTCATAGCAAGGCTTCCAAAATCATCAAGTCAAATGCAAAGAAGGTCTTCCAATCAAGTTATGAACACTCTTAGCAACATATCATGCATGCAACCAAACAACTCTAAATGAAGAAAAGAAATAAAGAAAAGAAAATATTTTTGTGTTTTTTTTTATGTAAACCTAACATGCAAAAGCACTAAAAAGAACCTAAATACAAAGGGGATGAAAAAAATATTGAGATGGAGAGAACACATGCCAACTCCCCCAAGCTTAATACAAACTCCATCCTCGGAGTGTACAAGCAAAGAGAAAGTAAGGGATGAGGTAAGGGCACAAAGTCAAGCAAAAATCCTAACCAAGTAAGATAAGGAGAAGGGTCTCAGAATACCTGCCAAAAAGAGCTCTTTTAGGATCATTAGCTAGACCTTACCACTAAATAATTTGACAATGATCTCAATAGTTTGTCATAAGCATTAGCACACATTTCACAGTGGATCAAATAGCTATGACATAAACAAAGAGCATGCATAAATTTCAATGGGTCTATATGCTTACCAAGTGATGAGTGTCGAAAATAATGAAATTTCCGAGAGAATCCTGGAAAGTATGAAGAACAAACATCAAAATTCAAATAAAAAGAACAAAACAATGAGTTCTCCTTTTGATGGTCCTTGCAACTTTTAAGCTCGATTCCGTCCTCGATGACTTCCATTTGAGTCTTGTGAAGGTTTAAAGAGGACAAAGGCTCTTCCAATGGTGAAACTTTGAGGAGAGGGAATAAGATGGGGAAGGAAGGAACTAAGTCGAGTTTCCTTGAAAAGGGAATATGAAGAGGACGAATAGAAACAAAAGTCTCATCAACTACTTCTTCAACATCATTAGACTCTATAGTGTAAGCTTTCTCAACAAATTATTCCTCTACTACGGGGTTCTCATCCATATCCCAATCATCATCATCTTCATTGGTTATAGTCATGCAAGAGTGATTTTGATTATTGATAATTCGACCCATTGTTTCGATTGATTTTTTGCTAGATTCGACAAAGTTTTCCATCATAGAATCACACCTCTTTAACAAGGACATATTTTCTTTGAGTGAATCAAGAATTTTAGAATATATATGTAGTTCACAGCTAGAGACATCTTCTTCTAAATTTGAGATAGTAGTATTTCCATGGTCCCACTCATAAGTGTCTCTAGACAGCCACCCAAAGAAACTCCATGCTTCATTAAAGTGTTGGGATCGAAATTCACCATTAAACATAGACTCCACCATTTCTCTTGTATGCATATTTAAACCCTCATACATCACCTCACACATCTCCCAAATCTCAAGTCTATACTTAGTTAGAAGAGTGTTCTCAAATCTCTGATAATAATTCCAAAATGGTTCATCCTCATATTGAGGAAAAAAGAAGTTTGCCATTTTTTTGGAATTCACATAAAAGAAAAAAAAATTATATATAAATTCCTATACTCATATAAACAACACTACCACATAAAATAAAACAAAATAAAATAAATAAGCCAATAAAAAAGTAAAAAGAAATAAAAAAAAATCAATTAAGCGATTTCAAACTTAAAAGAACTTCAATCAATAGCACAATTTTCCCCAGCAACGGCGCCATTTTGATAAGAGGTTTTTAGTGTGTCGTTAAGGCACCAAAAATCACTTTTCAAACAATATTTATAAAACCTAACGATCAATTACTAAGAACGTTGTAAAGGCAAGTCAACGGTCGATCCACAGGAAAAATGGGATTAATTAAAGTCTAGCAAGTTTAGATTACCTAATTGAAGGGTTTTTGGGGTTTTTAAGTGATTTTTATAAGAACTACGACTAACTAATATCAAAGAACTAGCAAATAATATGTGATGAAAATATGAATAAGGAAAACACTAGAGTTAAGGTTACTAGTATGGATCAAAGCGGACAACGATTATTAATGCAATTGTGATTCAAAGGCAACGAGTACGCAAGGTTTAGCTTTCCTCTAAAATACTTGAGTCCTCTCTCGAATGGTACTCGAGAATGATCGCTTAATCAATCAACTAAATCCTCTCTCGAATGGTCTTTAGTCAATTGATTAAGAGATCCAATGAATTTGGAAAACCCCTAATATAGGATCCCCTTAATTTCTACCCAATATCTTGGCCTAGAAATTAAGTTGATTCATGGGGATGATAAAAGAATTCATAATTCAATTAAGAATATTTGAAATCAAAATACCAAAGCACAAATGTGATCAATATATATCCTAAGGCCTCAAAACACCAAGATCAATGCATAAACGTCTTTAAATCATCACAATCACATTAACAATACATTTAAACCCTAATCCATACTTTCACCCTAACCCTACATGTGAAACTACTCACTAATCATGGATTCTAAGCAATAAAACATGAAATCTATGACTAATCTAGGGCTAAACATGATTAAGAGACAATTAATCTAATAAAAATAACAATTATGAAACTATAATAAAGTAGATCTAATAAAAGGGAAGAACAAATAATAGCAATGAAAAGAGATAATAAAAACTGAAACTTTGAAACTAATTGAATTAAATATACCTTCAATGTTGTAGAAATCACAAACTATAATCTACGAATCTCAAATCTTGATCAAAAGCTAAGTGTTTATCTCTCTAATGTAAGCCCTAATATTACTCTCCAAAACTCTAGAATAAAGCTTAAGTCAAAAACTAATCAACTCCAATTTTATTAAGGTAAGCCTCCTTTTTTTCTTCGCGGATTTGAATGGTGCGGGTGCACCAAAATCAGGTGCGGGCGCACCATTCCTTCTGCTCCAAAACTGACATCAAGCGTTGAATGGTGCGGGCGCACCATAGTTTGGTGCGGCCGCACCATAGATTGGTGCGGGCGCACCATAGTTTGGTGCGGGCGCACCATTCTTTCTGATCTGGTCGGACAGTTTAACTTAAAATGAACATAACTCTTTCGTTTTAGATCCAAATCAAACTTATGACCAGTCGTTGGAAAGCTATCGAAACAAGCTTTCACTTCCAACTAGAATCACCTTCATCCGATTTGTGGTTCGAAAGTTATATCCATTTGAAGTGCCCTGTACAATATTCTATTGTGCAATGTGCTCCTTTGTGCGAGCGGACATGGGGCATAGTGCAAGCGCACCATTTCTCAACGTGTGCTCTATTTTCATTGTTTCCTTTGCCAACTCTACAACTCGTAGCCATCTTAGTAGTTCCACCTATATTAAGAACATGGCAAAAGAGGGTGAAAGCAAATGTACTAGAAATTCGGTAAAAAATGACTGAAAATCTAGCATCATGTCACTATGATCAAGAATGATCAAGTGAATGAAATAGAAGGGGAAAGGGAGAAGAAAGAGGGGAGAACGGGGAGAAAGAGAATCAAAATGATCTAAAAAGGAGTCCATAAAGTGCGTTTGAAACGCACTTATCAGGACCTTCACTTCTTCGTCCAAGGCGAGAAAAAACAGTGGTGTAGCCGATGGTCTATCGACGTGCAGCCCCGGCAAATACCTCATCTTATCCTGTTTTGAAAGAGTACCGTAAGGAGTTCATACCCATTAAGGGACAACAACTCCCTTTTCGGTCAAGATCATGTAGGCGCCCCCCTTCCCAAAGGTTAAACTCCCTACAATTGAGCCATTTGATGGAACGACTGATCCAGACGATCACCTTTCTGCTTATAAGCATCTGATGTATGTCCAAGCAGTGGATGATGTTACTTGGTGCAAAAATTTCCCTGCTACTCTCAAGGGAGTAGCTCAGAAGTGGTTTATCAACCTTCCCCCTAACTCAGTGACGCGCTCGTTGTAAACACGTTAAAAATACCTAAACTACCCAATATAGGGCAAGTAAAGGGTCGAATCCACAAGGACTAAGGGAAGCACCAATAAGTATCGATTTATGATAAGCTAAGCAAACTCTATATTTTTGAAGATTTATAGATGAAAGGACAATAAGAAAAATGGCTTTGGGAAGGGGTATCCACCAATCAACTCATTCACAAACCAAGCAATCACAATGGGAATCAACAATGGGGATCAATTAAGGGGAATTGTTCATCCATTGGTACTCTAACCACTCTCTCGAGCTAGCTAGATTGGCCTAGTCTCTTACCGAAAACCTATTCTCATGGCTAAGGCATTCAACCAAGCATATCCATAAACATGATGAACTTAAACAAGCAAACTAAGTCCCCTAGGCTAGGTAGTCCCTGTTCTCATGGTCCTTCAAGCCTAATAATCGATTTGAGGCAACTAGAGCTGTTCACGGACGGGACGACCCGCTAAGCCCGCCAACCCGGCCCGCTAATGTTGCGGGCTTGGACAACAAACTTTGAAAAAAAATTCTAAATGGGCGGGCCAAGCCCGGCTCGCTAATATTAATGGGCGGATATGGACAACCTCAAATATACCGCGGGCAAGCCCGCCCGGCCCGTTTATCATAATATCTATTTTCAATGAAATATAATTTTTTATCTAACTAATTTAGTGTTGATTTATCTTTTGGAATATATAGTTTATTTGCACTAATATAGCTTTGGCAACACATAATTGTCTTTATTCTTACCTTTACTAACTTAATTTCTTAATAATTTATCGTCCTCTAACATTTTTGTTACGAATATTTTTAACTTTCTCTTTATCTTACGTTGTGATTATCAACTTTTTTTCTATTTTAACCAAAATTATGTTTTAATCTAAAAATATAAAAGGAAATTAACTAGAGTATTTGGAAAAAAAATATAAGTATTAATAGGCCCGTTAGGCCCGCGGGCAAGCCCGCCCGTTTATTAGGGCGGGTCATGGACAAGTAGTTAAGCCCGTATAAAAGGGCTTAAACTAGACATATTAGGCCCGTTGGACACATTTTTTTGATTAGGCCCGGCCCGCAATCCGCCCAAGCCCGCAACTGATCACCTCTAGAGGCAACCCCTTAACTTCATCTCTCGATCCTTCACTAAGGGTACCTAAATTATGCTCCTATGATGGCCAATCACACAAACATTCATGAAAATGCCAAATCAATTAACCCAAATTATCCCAAGTCAAAACCCAATGTTGGATTTAGAGGTTCATGAACTCATTAATGGCTTCAAACCCTTCCCAAAGAAATATCTACTCACAAATCATGAAAAATTATCAACTAAAAGACATTAACAACTATTAACATGAACTAAAACAATAATCTAGGATGAACAAGTAAATAGAGTGAGAATGACATGGAAATAAGAAAATAAAGCAATAAAATATGAGAGAGAGTAAGAAATTCTCATTAAAGTTGCAAGGAGTCTCCAAATCTTCAAGTTTCCTTCTTAGATTCTTCAAATTCCAAGCTTTCAACAAGTTTCTCTCACTTCTCTCTCTAGCAGATGAGATTTTCTCTCTCCTAGGGTTCTAAGAATTTCAAATCTTACTTTATTAAAATATATTGTAAATAAGCTTCCCTAAAATGAGAGGAATTTGCCATATATAGTCCTAAAATAAACTAGGCATAATTACAAATTAACCCCCATTCAAAAAGAGGATTTAAAAAGAAAGATTTCCGGAAAAACCCGAACCGGGCGGGTGGAGTGACCCGGGCGGGTCAAGTCTGACCCGGGCGGGTCGGACCAACAGGAGTGAAATTTCAGTTTTCCGCAGATTGACCCGGGCGGGTCAGTTGACCCGAGCGCTCGGGTCGGTTTTCAGTTTCGTCAGTTCATCTTCAAACGGTCATATCTCACTCGTTTTTCATCAGAATTGAGCTTGTAACCACTTGTTAAAAAGCTATTGAGCCAAACTTTCATCTCCAATTTGAATCGCTTAAAAATATTATGTGTGCTGAAAGTTATGGCCATTTTAAGTTGACCCTTGTGCGCAAGCCCTTCCAAAACTTCTTATACTTGTCCCCATGCTTCCTTGATGCTTCCTTGATGCTTCCTTGACCTTCCTCTTCGATCTTAATATCCGAGTTTGTGCAAGTGTCCTCCAAGCATGCTCCTAAGTCCTGAAATGAAACAAAGCACCTAAAGAAAGTGCATACGAGGAGGAAAATTGCACAAATTAAGGAAATAGCTAACAAACTAGCCTAAACTAACTCAAAAACAACTGTAATACCAACTAAAAGCGATCAAAAAGTAAAGCAATAAACAATACATCACTTAGTTAACAATTTCACTGAGCTCAACTATTTATTTACCAGTCACTTTGTGGCTAATCGGCAAGAACAAAAGACAAGCATGCATTTGGGAAAGGTCATTCAAGAACCAAAAGAAGCCCTTCGAAATTTTGCTAATGGTTCAATCTAGAAGCCCTGCAGATTCAAGATCTTAATGTTGGTGTGGCCTTTCACGCCTTTATTAGAGGACTACGGCCAGGAAGTTTTAAGTTTGATCTCATCAAGAAGAAAATCACCAGTCTTACAGAAGCCCTAAAGGAGGCTGAAACATTCATACATGCTACTGAAGTCTGTGCTGAGGCTAAGCACCCCGAGTCCAAGAAGCCTAAAGAGGTGGTTTAGGCAAAAAAGAACAACCCTAAGAAGGCTGAGACTTGGGCAATAACCTCCACAACTACCTCATCCAGACAAAAAGAATTAGAAACTTCAACTGACCCAATAGAATTCAGCAAAGATCAGTACTCCATTCTTATGGAGATAAAAGATCAGTATGATCTCAAGGCTCCAGCTGAGATGAAGACTCCTTACAGAAACAGAGACAAAAGCAAGTATTGTCATTTTCATAAGGATTGTGGGCATGAGAATAATGAATGTAAGCATCTTAAGAGAGCTTTGGAGGATGTAGCTCGGCGAGGAAAGATGAACTCGTATTTGCGCTATGGGGGAAGGAAGTTTCAGAATAAGGACGATCGTCAGAGAAAGAAGAGAGAAAGTGAAAGCACTGTCGAAGATGTTGTCCTAGTCATTTCTGATGGGTTTGCAGCTGGAGGACCAACCGATCGGGGGCACAAAAACTATCTCCGGGAGCTCGGCCAAATTTTGTTAACTGATGAGACAAAGGCCGAGCCCTTCCCAAAGGTGGTGGTCAGTGAGCAAGATCGGGGGAAGCTGAAGACCCCTCATGACGATCCTCTAGTTGTGGAAATGAAGATCGCTAATCTAAGAGTAACAAGAATTTTGATTGACACTTGAAGCTCGACGGACATCATCAGCGCAGATTGTTTGTCCAGATTAAAATTTGATGAGAAGAACCTGGTCCCTGTTCATCTCCCAATCATTGGATTTGGGGGAGGAGTTATCCATCCTATGGGATGGTTACCTTGTCAGTCCGAGTAGGAGAGAATGATGTCTCACGGACTTTGTTCATCAAGTTTCTGGTCGTCAGAGACTTAACAGCATACAATGTTATTCTTGGACGACCAACTCTGAATCATGTTAAAGCAGTAATAGTTACTCATCTTATGCTCATGAAGTTTGAATGTGAGGGCAGTTTGGAACCCTATATGGAGATCAGCAGGCGGCCAGAGAATGTTATCTAACTACTCTGAAGCCCTCTTCCTGGAAGGTTGAGGATCACATCCAGACAAAGGCTGCTGGTGAAGGGAAAACGACCTAAATCATAGAGATCCAAGCAACCTCGTTGAGAAAGACCATTGAAGATTCTCAGACGCAAGTTACTCCCTCAAGGAGAACGTTCGAGACCCTTCCCAGCAAGAAAAGAAAGTATTTGCTAGTCAAGGAGGAACTTCACTCGTCTGAAGAAGTTATGGCCATCATGGGTTTGGCACTTAAGCGTCCAAAGCCTGTTGAGGCCCCAGAGGATATATGTCTAGATGATGCTCGTCCAGAAAGGGCCATGAAGATTGGATCTTCTCTTATCCCTGAGTTGCGGGGAATTTTGATAAATTTACTCAAAGAGTTTCAAGATGTGTTTGCCTATAGTGTTGAAGAGATGCCTGGGATTCATCCAGAGATAGCCGTCCACCGGTTGAATGTTGACCCAAACATGAAACCAGTTCGTCAGAAGAAAAGACATTTGGGACCAGCCAGAAATCAAGCAGTGGACAAGGAAGTACAGATTTTTTCGGAAGCCCGGTTTCTAAGAGAAACCTATTATCTAGAATGGATAGCCAACGTAGTCATGGTGCCAAAGCCCAATGGCACATGGATGATGTGTGTGGACTATACTGATCTCGACAAGGCCTATCCTAAGGACAGTTTTCCTTTGTCTAAGTTGGATCGGCTGGTTGATTCCACGGCTGGCCATGCCTTATTGAGTTTTATGGACGCCTACTTCGGGTTCCATCAGATACCTATGTGGTCAGACGACCAGGACAAGACGTCTTTTATAACAGAGAAAGGGTTGTATGGTTGACTGATAATGCCTTTTGGACAGAGGAATGCACCGGCCACCTTCCAAAGACTGATCAATACCGTTTTACATCCACAATTGGGATGGAACATGGAGGCTTACATAGATTATATGATTGTGAAAAGTCAGCAGGAGAAAGATCATGTTGGTGATTTGCCCTTTGAGACTCTCAGGAAATATAAACTAAAGTTGAATCCCAAATAATGTGTTTTTGGAGTCATGGTCGGGAAGTTCTTGGGGTTTCTTATAGATCAGCGGGGAATAGAAGCTAATCCTGAAAAAATTCAAGCCATTTTGGATATGAAGTCACCGGCTAAGATAAAGGAAGTACAGCGACTGACTGGCTACCTTGCGGCTCTTTCCCGATTGCTTTCTAAGTCAGGGGACAAATGTCATCACTTTTTTGCTACAATCAAGAAGAACGCCAAGTTTGAATGGACAGCTGAAGCAGAGCAAGCGCTTCAGCAGGTCAAAGACCATCTTTGTCAGTTGCCCAGGTTGGTCAGTCCAGTCGAGGGGGAGAAATTGTTTGTGTACTTAACAGTGTCTCCTCAGGCTGAAAGCGCTGTCCTGCTGGCCGAGCAAGAATCAGTGTAGATACACCTCAATCGAGAAGTTTGGGTTCGCACTAGTCATAGCCAGCCGAAAGTTGAGGCCTTATTTCTTGGCTCACAGTATATTGGTCTATACTGACCAGCCTTTGAAGCAAGTTTTGCAAAAAAATGAAGGCCGCAGGACGAATGTTAAAGTGGGCTGTTGAGTTGAATATTTTTAACATAACCTTGAGCCAAGGAAGGCAATCAAAGGCCATGCCTTAGCTGATTTCATAGTTGAGCTTACTCGGCCAACTATAGATCCAATAGCTGACCCAGCGGAAGGCAGGAAACACTGGACGCTTGTGGTAGATGGATCGTTAACCGCTAATGGATGTGGGGCAGGAATCATTTGTCAATCTCCAAAGGGAGATAAGTTTGAATATTTGTTAAGGTTACAGGTCCAAGCGTCCAACAATAAGGCTGAGTATGAGGACCTGCTGGCTGGAATCAAGATGTGTAGAGCGGCTGGGGCTTTAGAGATTGAGGCCAAATCGGACTCTCTCTTAGTCGTCAGCCAAGTAAATGGATATTATGAATGCAAGGAAGCATCTATGAGCAAATATATGCATCTGATAAAAGATGAGATTGAGCCTTTAAAGCGCTTTGTGCTGGAACAAGTACCAAGATCAGAAAATCATCAGGTTGATGCTCTTTCAAAGCTGGCTAGCGCTTATTGTGATGTACCAAGGACGGTGTTTTGGGAAGTCATGCCAAAGAAAAGTATTGATCAAGAACAACATCTGTTTCTTAGCCGAGGAACCGTATGGATGGAGCCTATCATAAACTTCAAGAAGACAGGCCAATCACCATCAGACCCTATGGAGGCTAAGTATTTCAAGGCCAGGGATAGTGGTTTGAGCTATGGGATGAAACCCTGTATAAGAAGTCATTCAATTGTCCTCTCCTGAAGTGTATTACTCGGGAGGACGGCCTGGAAGTGTTAAAGGAGCTCCATGAAGGAGCATGTGCGTCTCATATTGGAGGAAGAGCCTTAGGAGAGAAAGCCTTGAGAACTGGGTACCATTGGCCTACCTTAAAAGAAGAAGCTCTTGCTTATGCTAATTAGAAATGTGATAGCTGTCAGAAGCATGGAAACTTGCACCAAAAGCCGTCCAAATATCTAACCTCCATTTTGTTTCCCTTGCCTTTTGCCAAATGGGGCATGGATATCTTGGGACCTTTTCCTGTGGCCACTGGACAAAAGAAGTTTGTGATAGTAGCTGTTGTTTACTTTACTAAGTGGGTAGAAGCAGAGGCAGTGTGAGGCATAACAACCAATGATGTCAAGAGTTTTATTTGGAAGAACATCATAACACGGTTCGGCATGCCGCATTCAATTGTCTTTCGACAATGGTCCACAATTTGAAACGCCAAAGCTGAAAGATTGGCTGTCAGAAAGAAAGATCAAGGCTCATTTTGCTGCAGTAGCCCACCCACAAGCCAATGGGCAAGTAGAGTCTTTCAACAAGATCTTGTCAAACGGCTTAAAAAGGAAGCTGGAAAATGCCAAGGGGCTATGGGTTGAAGAACTACAGCTGGTATTATGGTCCATCAGAACCACGACTAAGAATTCTACAGGCGAGACACCTTTCATGTTAGTCTATGGAACTGAGGCTGTCTTGCCCATTGAGATTGAAGAGCCCACCTTAAGAGTCATGCTGTACACAGAAGAGGCCAACTAGGCCGCCTTGCGCACCGCCTTGGATGAGCTACCAAAGGTAAGGGGTAACGCATTGTTAAGAATGCAATTGTACAAAGCTTCGAATGGCTCGGGACTTTAACAAGAGAGTCGCTAGACGACCGCTGAAAGTGGGGGATTTGGTTCTCAGGAAGATGGAAGTTGTAGGCAAGCTAAGGAACTGGGTAAACTGACAGTAAACTGGGAAGATCCTTATTTGGTTGTCGAAGAAGTAAGAAGTGGAACATTCAGTCTACAAGACGTTGATTACAGCGCACCTGGAATTCAGACACTCTGAAGAAGTACCACGTCTGACCTAAATCAATACTCAACAATGCTAGTAGGTTGTAATCAGAAAAAGTGCCACAGCACAAAAAGATAATTAGGAATGTTTGCCAAGCAAAATTCACATAATACAATTTCTACTTTTTCTCTATATTTATGATTGTTTCTACATTTTTATTTAAGTCATTTACTTTGGGGCATTTTTTACCACTAGTTAACCCAGTGGTCTTAAAGTGCACTAACTTAGCTAAACACTGAAGAAACCAATAAACGACCAAAAAGAATCATACTAAAAGAATGAATCACCCCAGCAAGGGATAATCATTTTTATGACGCACATTGCTTCCTAAAGGAGGCCGGCCAAAGAGTAATAAACCATATGAAAGGTGGATTACATACATGGTCAGCCAAATTGTAATATTTCCTAGTAAGGGAAACATTATTGTCTTACTTTCAAAAGCAAGGGCGACCAAGTAGTAATAACCCTAGTAAGGGAACCATTACTACAAGACGAGCACTACCTTTTAAAGGAAGCCGGCCAGGAAATGATAAGCTCATACAAGTAATCATGACCAATAAGGTTGGCAAGTGAGACTAACAATAGACAAACTATTTAAGCTCGTCCAGTTAAGAGTGATAAGAAGTTCGGCCTTTGTTAGCTGGTTTCCTTCTTGGAACAAAGCTCGTCTGGAAAGTCAAGACGAGCCCAGTCCCTGGAAGGGGGGAAGTAATCAACCCCTAGAACTTCTAAGACATACTCAGTCACGACGAGCAAATTATAGTCCAAATATTCATCCAATATAGGACGAGTTCTCTTGAACTTGGGCATACTTGTTCAAAGTTCAATAATCGTCCAGAATATAGGACGAATTCTTTTGAACTTGGGCATACTTGTTCAAAGTTCAATAATCATCTAGATTTTGGGACGAGTTCTTTTGAACTTGGGCATACTTGTTCAAAGTCCAATAATCGTCCAGATTTTAGGACGAGTTCCTTTTGAACTTGGGCGTACTTGTTCAAAGTTCAATAATCGTCCAGATTTTAAGCCCTTTGAATTGTGGATACACCGCCTAAACGGATTATTGGTGATGATGATTCTTGTTGTATGAAGTATTAGAAGTCTATCTTCATCGACCAAGTTTTGCAGCGCATTAAGTTTGTTTGAATGTAATATGAATGTGTTTGAATATGAGTTTGAGTGTTTGTTATTAGGGATGTCGAAGTGTTAAAGTGTAGGGAAAAAGTATCAAAAAATGTTAGAAGCAATCCCAGCTATTTATAGGCAAAGGAGACCGAAAACTAAGTGGGAAGATAAGATAAAACAGTGCGCTCCGCGCACGGCCATACGCGGCAAGCACCTGTTGTGCGCCTAGCGCATGCGTTGCATTTTTAGAAATTGTGTACGACATCAACGTTATGCGCACGCAATATGTTGTGTCAGACGCAACGTTGACCTGGCCGATTTGTGATCGTTTTAAGATTCTTTTTTATCCTTGATGATATTTTTTTCATTTGAAATCTGAAATCAGCTACCTTTAAGAATAAATATATGATTTTCGTAATATCCTTTAAAAATTAATCATCGAGAATAATTAATATTGAAATATTAAAAATATAATTAATTATCAAGAATAATTAACTGGGCCTTAGAAATTAGTCTTGGATTGTTTTAAACCAATAAATAGACATTATATTTTTGAAATGCTTTTGGGCTTAGCTTGTTTGATTGTTCTTCCTTTGGACTTGACCAATTAGGACGAAGGTATGTTTCATCATTGGGTACTCAATGAGGAGACACGATTTTGTGTCTACACACTCCTTGTGTTTTTCTTGGCTATCCAACTAATCATCGGGGGTATAGATGTCTCGATATTGCCACAAATAAAATCGTCCTCTCCGGTCATGTCACTTTTGACGAGAACACCTTTCATTTCATCAATTTAAGTGAATTTCGGTCCCACAATTACTCCTTCCTTGATGTTGATGAGCCCAGCGCCCTCCTAACACTTCATTGGCTACACCGCTAGCCTGCTGGCCCAGGCCCACATTAAAACTCCTCACACCAAAATCCCCAAATGCTTCAAAGACCACCACCCCCCCCACACACACACACACACCCCCGCCGCGTTCCATTGCTCCTCATGTCCATTCCCGTGCCCTCCACTTCTCCCCACAGCACCCCCAACCCAATCCTCCTCGGGCCCATTGCCCCCCGTCCTCTAATCCACACACAGCCCAGGCCCGAATTAGCTCGAGTACAACCCCCCTCCTCTTCGCAGGCTACACCCTATCCACCCCACTTACCCGCCTCCTTTCTCCCCACATTCTATGCACCATCACTCCAGATATGGTATTACAAAGCCGAATCCTGAATTTGGCTTGACCATTATTCCTCCTCCTTATCGCTCTCCCAATCCAAAGTCACACAAAATAGCCTTGAATTACCATAACTAGAATGCGGCAATGCAAGATGAATATGGTGCTCTTATTAGTACTGGGACATGGGAGTTGGTGTCAAAGCCTAAGGGGTGAATATTGTGAATTGCATGTGGATTTATACTCACAAAGAAAATGAAAAAGGTGACCTTCAAAGGCGCAAAACACGTCTTGTTTGTTATGGCAGGTCACAATGGGTTGATTGTGATGATGAGACTTTCAGTCTTGTTGTCAGACAGGCTATTATCCGTACTGTGATGGGATTGGCAATGGCTGAAATTGGTTTATTCATCAGTTGGATGTGAACGATGCTTTTTTACATGGGGATCTACAGGAAACTGTTTATATGCATCAACCCCCTGTAGACACCAAATTTTAAACCCCTTTTGCGTATAAAATTTTAAAGTAAAGATTTTGAAAAGAAATAAAAATAACGAAAACCCTCAAGTATTGCAGAGCGCGCCCCATCAAAGGCATGTTTCGCCCCGGAACGCGAGTTTCATTCCATCGTATGGTTTTCCTTTTTTCATGTTTTAGTCATACAATTCCGGCGTAGGAATGTAATTTTCCGTAAGTCGTAGTCAATAACTACAACCACCGGTTTAATAAAATAATTCGTAGTATAATCATGCTCGTCTTTACTAATTTGACGAGTTTTCATTGATTGTTTTAACTTAGTTTTTCGAAAAACAACAAAAACGAGTCGCAATTAGGCGCCGGGATTTTAATCGTCTCCCAAAACCGGTAATAATCAGTTTTCTTGATGGTCAAGTCATTGTTCATTGGATAAAGAATAAGAATATATTCTTTAACCACCAATCACATTCTTTTATCCATTAGTTCAGGAATAAGAATCATGAAAAAGAATAAGAATAAGAATCAAATCCAAAGTGTAAGAGCCAAGGATCCGATTTTTTTCGGAAGATTCGAACTGTGCGCCAGACGCATGATCATGCGCCCAGCGCACAACAGCTTCCTGCGCCGGACGCAGGCCAGTGCGCCAAGCGCACGGTGCTGTGTCTAGCGCAGGGCTTTGCGCTAAGCGCAGTAATCTAGTTAGTTTCTCTTTTCACGTTTTTCGATGCATTTCTACGTATTAGGATGTATTTAGGAAAGAATATTTTCTGAAAATCTGATTTTGCCTCATTGATTAAAAAATGTAAAGAGAATAAGAATAATTGTATATCCAAAGAGATTTGATGATGTCATTAGGGTGATGTCATTAGGGTGATGTCATTAAGGTAATTTAGGATGGAAAAAATCAGATTTTTTGGGTGAAAAGTCAATTTTTTTACCTTCTTCAAACCCTAATTCACCACCTCATTTCCCTATAAATACCCCCCATTTTTTTAAGAATTACACACAATAATTTCATACAACTTCACTTAACTCTGCTACTCTCTTCCTCCTTAATTTCTCCATCTAAGAAAAAGTTATAATTAGTAAGTAAAGAAGTTCATCAAAAGAGAAACACAAAAAAAAGAGTTTAAGTTAGTAATTAAGTGGATTTAGAAACTCACTTAGAAATTAAGAAAATCACAAAAAAAAAAGGTAGAAAACTTTGCAAAAGGAAGTGCATCATTGAGCTAGCAAGGTAAAGTTGAAGTTCTTGTTATTTTTTCTTGATTATCTTCTTAATCACATACTAACTTCCTCTTTGTTTCTTCTTATCATTTTTTAATTTTTGGAGTGATTTGGGTATGTAGAAGTCATAATAGGTTCCCAACCTTAAATCACCCCACCTAGAATAGTCAACTTTAATGGGGAGACTCTTAGGAAACAATGTGTTTATGTGATTTTTCTTAATCAAGTTGTTGTTCATCACCAAAGTGTCTCGAATGTTCATGTCAAAATTCACTTCAAACTAAGTTCAGCAAGTTGGATTTCAAAGAGCAAATTGAATAAAGGTCTTGTTTTGACCAGTTTGAGTATAAAATTCACCATAATTCAAGTTGTCACTAAAAGCTTTTGAAATTTTAACACAACATAAAGAATTCACTGACCTATCCATAGCTGTATCACATGCTCAATTTTACGCTTTCTACATAAAGTTATGAATTTTACAAGTCAGTACAAGGACAAAAGTGTCATCTGACAAATAAAATAAAGTGATTAACTCAAGTTTCATAAAAAATATTTTCTTTTCATATGAAAATGTTAATTAAAAATCATGAAAATTTTAAGTTTCTCTTAAAATGGTTCATTTTCATCATGTAAATAAAAATAAATAAAAATTATCATAAAAAATCAAAATCAAAGAGGTTAAGTAATCTCTAATTTTCACAAGTTTACAAATAAATATGAATTCCAAAGCCCATTCAAGGAGATGAAGATCAAGGAGTATCATGGTGAAGATCAAGATTGAAGACTTGTATAGATCATAGAATTTGTACATATTGTTGTAATAATAGTTTTTTGTAAATAGTTATTACATCACTCATTAATAAAAAAAACATGGAGATGTTTATGCATAATTTTCATAAATAATTCCACAATTCTCTTTAATAAAATGAGCAACCAATGTTACAAATGTTGCATGTTGGGCCCAATATATCATAGTATATGAATTAAATGACCCAATCTCAATTAAGAGGAAAAATTGCAAATCTAACTAAGTTAAATTGTATGATGATCCATCTTACATTTTAAATTTGTTCTCCATCTTCAAATGGATTAATCATATAATTTGATATAATTATATTAGTAATTATGATCTCCAAGTTGATTTTAGGCCGTTTCACGTGTCTCGCTTTAAATGGCCAAATTCCAACTAGCCAAACACAATCTCCAAATTTGATCTCAAATGGATCATTTTTCTCAAAATGACTTAATAATCTTCAATTAAGATTATTTCTCAAAAAGCCTTCAATTAGGAAGCAAACCTCTTTTCCTAAGACCTCTTGAAAATTATAAACGTGATCACTAATTGAAATGATTATTTCAATCCTAAAATTTAATCACTAAGTAGGGTGATTATTTTCCTCCTAAGTATAATCACTAATTAGGGTGATTGTCTTAAACCTTGGTTAATCGCTAATTAGAGTGATTAGCTTAACCTTTCATCATATCTAATCACTAATTAAGGTGATTATCCTTACCTTCCTTTTAATCGCTAATTAAGGTGATTAATTTAATCTTTCATATTTAATCACTAATTAGAGTGATTGTCTTAAACCTTAATAATCGCTAATTAGGGCGATTAACTCAAACTCTTCATTTAATCACTAATTAGAGTGATTATCTTAAACCTCAATAATCGCTAATTAGGGCGATTAACTCAAACTCTTCATTAATCACTAATTAGAGTGATTATCTTAAACCTTAATGATCGTTAATTAGGACGATTATTTTTCTCATTTAATCACTAATTAGAGTGATTATCTTAAACCTTGAATAATCACTAATTAAGGTGATTATTTCCTAACCTTTATTTTTATGATAATAAGGTGATTAATTTAACCTTTCATATTTAATCACTAATTAGAGTGATTATCTTAAACCTTAATAATCGTTAATTAGGGTGATTATTTTTCTCATTTAATCACTAATTAGAGTGATTATCTTAAGCCTTGAATAATCACTAATTAGGGTGATTATCTTAACCTCCATTTTAAATCACTAGTTAAGGTGATTATCTTGATCCTCCTTCATATTTAATCACTAATTAAAATGATTATATTAAACCCATTTCAATCACTAATTGGAGTGATTACCTTAATCCTAATAGATTTGTCTAATTCTAAAAGGTGAGTTATTCATATAATCTATTCTTTCCTTTTCTTCCCCAATGGAATTGGCCATTTAGGGTGAGACATAAGATCGAACTACGATGGTTTTGATCCATGAGTGTATTCCAATCCCGCAATGATTGGTACGTAGTGCAACTTCAGTGCTCAAACCTACGATATATTGTTCCTAAATAAAAATGGTTGATGTGTATATGTGCAAACTATGTGATTGTTCTTTCTTTTTAATAGCCATGATTACTTTAAAATGGAAAATAACGCATTTAGTAAGAGCCTGTTCTTTAGAACGGAAGAGGAGACGAGTTCTAGACGTTCGCACCTCTTAACCTAAACCTTGAACCCTATCTCATGGTATGAAAGACCAATTTTCAAAAAAGTCTTATCCATATGAAGTCATCATCGTTTTAAATGATATTTCTTGAAATTGATTTTAAAAATGATTTATTAAATAAATCTGTCCCCATTCAGATATTAATAGGGTGGCGACTTCAAAGTTTTCTAAAACTCATAGTCCAATGAGAGACTTTTGTGGGATTCAGACCGTTAATTAAGACAGTCAAAAATCGGGTACCACAACCCCCTATTTTGTTAATCGAAGGTATCCTCATTATGTTTGTTGCCTACGCAAAGCTCTTTATTGTCTCAAACAAGCACCTCGTGCTTGGTACCAACGATTTGCTCAATTTTTACTCAATATTATGGGTTTCTTTGTTGCTCAAAGTGATAACTCCTTATTCATTTTTCGCCATGGTACAAATATGGCGTATTTTCTTCTTTATGTTATGATATTATTTTGTGCACCTCCTCTGATTCTTTGTGGGACCACATTATTTCTAGTATGAAAACCCAATTTCTTATATTTGATTTGGGCCTTCTCAGTTATTTCTTGGGTATTTCTGTTACCCGTACTTCATCCTATATCATTCTTTCCCAGCAACAATATACACAGGAAATATTGGAGCGTGCCGACATGTGGAATTGTAAGCCTGCAGCAACTTCTATTGACACTAGCTCTAAACTTAGTGCATATATGGGTCCTCTAGTGACTGAACCAACACATTACCGCAGTATGGCTGGTGCTCTTCAGTACCTCACTTTCACTCACCCAGATATTGATTAGCCGTACAGCAGTTTTGTCTTTTTATGCATGATCCCTGGGAACCTCATTATAATGCAATAAAAAAACGCATCTAGCGATATATTCAGGGAACCATTAATCATGGGTTAAATTTATATCTTACTACTCATTGCGCTTGATCACTTATAATGATGTTGATTGGGGTGGGTGTCTTGACACTCGTCGTTCTACTTCGGGATATTGTTGTTTTCTTGGAGATAACTTAATTTCCTGGCAGTCTAAACAACAACCTACACTATCTAGATCGAGTGACGAGGCAGAATATCGAAGCGTCGCAAATGTTGTCGCAAAAGTTGTTGGCTACGTAATCTTCTTTTAGAGTTGCATTACCCCCTCCGATAGGCTACAATTGTTTATTGCGACAATGTCAGTGCGATTTACCTCTCTCACAACCGAGTACAACATCAACGCACCAAACATGTTGAGATGGATATTTATTTTGTTCGGGAAAAGGTTGTGTTGAATCAATACGGGTTTTGCATGTTCCTACACGGTATCAGTTTGCTGACATCTTCACCAAAGGTCTTTTGCGCCAGTTATTTTTGGACTTTAAGACCACTCTTAGCATTTTCCCTCCTCTCGCTCCGACTGTGGGGTGTAGTAGAATAGGATATTTTGTGGATATATTTTGTACATAAATATCTTATAAAGATAGGTTTCCTAACACAGTTAGGACTATCATTATTTTGTAAAGTATAAATATTGATCAATGGAAATCACTTTGCTTGGAGAATTTCACTGAATCTAGCAATTATCTTAGTTCGCGATGATCCTATTTTCGTAGTTTGTTTAATCGATATTGTTGAACCTAATCTTTGCTAGGATCTTTAAATCAGACATTGATTTATAATTACTTTTTTCATTATACATTGAATTCGATTCGCAAATGTTGATTTGTTTTTAAGGTTTCTTCACCAAGTACCTTCGAGTTTTCAGAAAATTCACCAGGTACCCTCGCACTTTTCACCCCTTAGTTTCATGGTAATACATCAAAATTCCTTTAATGACTAACGACGGTTAACTCCGTTAGTCATTAATCCTAATTAACCCCTCTAACCCTAATCCCTAACCCTAACCCCCTAACACTCTAACCCTAACCCCTAACTTTAATGCTCTAACCTTAACCACCCAACCACCACCCATCCCCCACCCCACCCCTGCAGCCTTCACCCCTCCACCACCCCCTTCCCCTCCTCCACCCCCGCAACCCCCCAACACGCCCTCCACGCAGCCAACCATGCAAACCCCCCCCACCCATGGACCCCCCACCCATGGGACCCCACCCCACCACCTCCGCAACCCCCCCCTTCGATTTCGCGAAGATCCCATCCCTCTCCCCACCCCCTTCAAACTTCCCCGAAAATAAGACGACTCCACCACCTGTCGCTGAAATTTTTCCGCGAGTTTCATGAGGGGCCGCGGAAATTCAAAGGGGTTGAGGGTAGGGGCTACGAAAATCGAAGAGGGGGATGAGAGAGCTGCGGGGGGGGGGGGAGTGGGGTGGGGGAAAGGGGAGGGGTGGGGGAGTTGTGGGGGTGGAGGGAGGTGGCGATGGTTAGGGTTTATGGTTAGGGATTAGGAGTTAAGAAGAGATGGGGTTTAATTAGGGTTTAGAATAAAAAATTAAGGTTAATGACTAACAGAGTTAACCGATGTTAATTATTAAGGGCATTTTAATGTATTACCATGAAACTCAAGGGTACATGGTAACTTTTAAAAAGTGCGAGAATACCTAGTGAAAAAACCGTTTTTTAATTTACCTTTTTCAATTTATCTGAGATTTTGAATTCCTTTTACAACTAAATATATAATCATGGCCATAAATTAATTTAATACAAAGAAAATCCCTCCTTATAATTCATAAGATAATACCACTACTGCTTGTTTAATGGCACGAGTCCCCACGTTCTAAGATCCAGTGAAATCGGGTCCACCTCTCAACGTTTCAAAAGTAGCCAGCTCGGGAGAAAGTTGTGTCATATCCCCAGATACTTTATTCCTTAAAAATTGGAACAATCCATGTGAACCAACGTTAATTAGCATTACTTTGCACATGGAGTTTCAGCTCAGTTGTATAATGTATGCAACACTTTTGTGTTGGGCCAACTTTCGCCCATCAAAAAAAGTAAAAAAATGGAGTCTCTTTTCCGGAGCTCAAATGAAGTAGGAAATTCCTCTGAACATCTATCTTGGCATCACAAGAATCATCTGTTTAGCTATCTTAACTAACAGTTGATTTGTGAACCGAAAAGAATGGCCGATGAAAATGGTAAAAGACAAGAAGTCAAGATGACCATTGATCTGGTACAGTGAGAAAGTAGGTTGTCATTGCCTTCCGAAATCTTCTCTTGTACTGTTTAGGGGAGATAATGGTGGGTGAAGCGTTTTTCAGGCCACCAAGAATACCAGAAGCCTTTACCCAAGTTTCGAGATGCTTGTCCCAAGTATACTGTCTCATAAAATCAATGATCCCGAGCACCAGCTCTTTCCGCTCCTCGTCCATACCCACCAGCAGCGAGTAGTCCATAACATCGACAGACTGCAGCAATTACCAAGTATATGTAATATGCTGAACAATAAATAAAACAACATTGAATTAATGGTAAGTGACAGAAAAAGTAACTTACAGCCAGGAAAGACGTATCATTCCAGACAGCTCTCTCCAGTCTTCTTTTTGCCTTGCTTCCAAGAAAAATGGGATTAGTTCTCAATGTTTCCAGTAGATTCATATCTAGAAGAACTTTGTTAGCTCCTGTAGTATCAGGATTATAACGAGATCGAGAAGATCCTTTGAGATCGTAAATTTTCGATATTTTTCTATTGAAAAACAGATTTTCCATCACCATCAAATCCATTTTTATTTCACGCCCACCTTTCAAATGCTTCACAGTAACCTGAAAGATCCCAAGCACTTTGGCGAGGCACGTTGGACTTCCAGAGTCTAGAGAATCGTTCAAATATTTGAAATACTCAGCTGCAAACTCCTGAAAAGATTCCAACTCAGTTTTCGTTACTTGCTTAATTATGAACCTTTCGTCCATGGACTTTGCAAAGTATACATTACTCTTTCCACCTTGTGCACTCCATCTCCTGCAACGGCTCAAAGAGCGCACAAAATCCAATTTTCTAGGGCAACATTTTTCTTGAAGCATGTTAAACTGCTTCGCAAAGTAGCAGGTAACAGAAAACTTTACTTTCCCACCAGCAACTGAAGAATCGTCATCAAAAGAAATCTGCAGGTGAGGAGATATCTTGGGATCATTCACCATAGTATTACTCCTCAACAAAGTGTCTTCAGAGCCGTAACCTCCGCAGTTCATATAATCCAATTCCAGAGAACCAAAAGACTGCCAAGATAAGAAAGAGGAAACTGTAGAATCCTCTCTATGGACGTCTTTGGCAATGCAGCTACCCTCCTTTTGACTCCACTTATCAGAGACCCAGCCTACATACTCTTTGGAACTAAGGGCATATGATATTATACTGGTAGGTTCATCATCATAAACAGCAATAACCAAATCGCTCTGGCCTGTATGTGGAAGCAGTAATCGAGGACTTTCAGCAGTATGTGATGCGGAGATAAATGAAGGTACAAATTGTACCTCATGTGGATGAATCTGAGAAAAGGTTCTCATTATATCTGCAGTGGGGTCTCTCACCATATTTCTATAGTCTCCAGAAGCATGGAAGGATCTGATAGTGGAGAATTGTGATGAAGAATGCAACCTTCGGTGTGTCTTTTCTTCTAATCTCATAGCAGAGTCAAAAGAATGAACCCTGACTGGAGCCATCAATCTTTTAAGAGGCAGATTATCAATTTTTTTCTACTTGACCTACAGGAACAGATTCAGATGCATCTACGTCAGTGCCTGTCCATGCAGAATCTATTTTATCAGACAAATTGGATGCAGGAGAGGGTACAGCCCCTAAGGATTTTTCATTGACACTGATTTTTCCATCTCCATATATCTCCCCCTGCTGCGGAGGTTGCAAAGAATCTGAACAAAGAAAGCGAGACTCCGTGTACCCTACTTGATCACCAACAAACTTGAAATCCTGGATAGAGTCGTTCTTCAAGTCTTTCAGCACGGCATGAGACCCTGTATCCCCTGCAGCTTCGAACTTGAAACTACTAGAATTAAGGAGGGAATCCAGAAAATAGAACCGACGGTCCCAAGCATGAGACTCCATTAAAAGAGATCTACGAAGCTGATTAAGCTCCAAAATATCATAAGTTCCCACATCGTAGTGCTGTTTATCTTCCGTAGCCTGTTGAAGCGAATCCTGCCAAACAAAAAGACACCATAAATGATCCACCTACTCAATCAAGCCTTTTGATTCAGGAAAGGACATATATCAAGAACCAACAAGGCTAATAAACTATGTACAAAATATCTCTTTAAGGTTTCTTTTAAACTACACTTGTGGCCGCGTCATAGACGTGTTAAAAGAGCAGATAATAAAATAATTCTATACGTTGCAGGAAAATAATACAATAATAATTGATCAAAAATAGGTATTATGGAAATTTTTAGGATTAGTACTATCAACTACAGTTTCCATATTATCGGAAGATTCGTCTTTAGTACTACTACTATGCCTACATATAAATTTTAGAAATTGTCTATATGGTTAGTAGTCAGATATATACTTGATATATACTCCCTCCGGTCTTTATTAGTTTACCCGTTTCTTTTGCACAGAGTTTTAGGAGAAACAATGTTGTGGGACATAGAAAGAAAGAGAAACTACTATTTTATATTAAAGTTGAATGTATGTGTGATGGAAAGTTAGTGATCCCATTCCAAAAATAGAAACAAAAGAAATGGGTAAACTAATAAGGGACATCCCAAAAAGGAATACAGGTAAACTAATAAAGACCAGAGGGAGTATATACTATATTATGGTTAGTAGACTCTTGGCATTCAGATTTCAGAAAAGGAGCGAAATGTTGATTACTTGACGAATATTCCTGCACTTTGGGAAGTTATACTTCCCTTGTTTTTGCAATTCTATGTATTTCCACTTCCTCGGAATTGAGTAATAAGGTTGGTTGAGCATAAGAAGTTGGAATTCCAATAGGAAGTTCTACTTTACCTAGTGGGACAAGATAAGCAACTTCCCCTATTTTGTGGGAAGTGGAACTTCTTGGAATTTTCACTTCCTATGCTCATGTTCTAACTTCCCCCAAAGAATATCTCTAGTTCTAACTTCCTAGGATTTTAGACTACCCCTGAATTACAATATCAACAAAACAACACTTTTAGCTTCCCTTGAATGTAGTGACTCAAACCAAGCTTACAAAATAGCCAAGATCTCTTATGGGATATTAATGGGGCACACAGCAAATAAAAATACTACTCTAAAGTCTAAACTAATAATGAATAAATATGGATCACAAAGGTAAATTAATTTCAATGTGAGACTGATTTTAATAAGCAAAAAGGCAAGTTGAAGAATCATTAGAGACTCATATCAAGCAAGTGGTAGGACTACAGAAATTGCAGGCTTTGTATACTTGTATCTAACTGATATTCTATATACTCACATAGTATTGATTTCTTTCTCTATCAAGGAAGTTTTCTGACTCCAAAATGTGCTTATGCAAGTCAGTTGAATCCATCGAACTGTTCCTAAAAGCTGTACTCTTTTGCTCCATGACATGAAGTACATCATTGACCTCAGCATAAAACGTCTCCATTTTACTCTTGAGCTGCAATTGTATAAGGCAAAAGAGACAGAAGATAAAGAAAAACTTAAACTACAGCCAATCAGAAGGATATATAGACAGAACCAAACTCACCTCCTCTACTTCTTTTTCCATCCAATCTTGATTACTGTGGCCATTGAACTCAAGCACTGAAGGGGGTAGATGGACAGTGAGAATATCAATTGGTGAATAGTGGAAAAACGCAACCATGCTTCCGAACCTATTACCAAATTTTTTTTTGAAAAAAAAAAAGGATCCAAATAAGATTTACTTAGCTTGTTGAAGTTATCACTGCCAAGAGACAAAGGTACCCACAAAAAGGGCAACACAGAACAAAACAACAGGGGAAAATTAATTATTACATAACCAGTACCCATAGAAACGGAGGCAATCTCTTTGAATAGAATGACCACAGCTTGCCACACGGTTAGCAGTGGCATGGTTAGAGAAGCTGAGCTCTAAGAATTTCCCAAAGGAAAGTCCCCAGGCAGCATCAGACAATATAACCCTGCGGGTCGCTGGTGGGACATTATCAATCTGTGCACATCTAAGGCACCGATGCCACATCCATATTTTTCCATCGCGCTCTCCAGGAAGCTTTACTGTGTCCAGTCTCCTAACATTTATAGTTACAACACCCTGCCTGTGGGTATAACATTGCACATGTGCTTCAACTGGTTCCTTACAAGACCGACAGACTGATGGCTGGAGATATGAATAGATTTTGTCAACTTTGACGTCAAGAAAGACGAGAAATTACCAGAAATAAGTGCACTCTTTCGCACAAGATTAAAAGTCTGCAATAATTGTTACAAAAAAGAAACAAAATAGGTTTCTATTACCTGGTCAAAAAGGTCATCACGGAGGTATCTCCCAAGTGGCTTATCAAATGAACCATAAAATCTGATGCGCAAAAGCCGAGAACGCTCACACAAAGTTCCCTTAGAAACACAACGGCTTGAAAAGGATACCAATATACTTTGATGGCTCTCAGTTGCTGCAAGATAGTCACCGGAGACTTCATTTTCTTCAATATTTTCTACCTCTTTAAGTTGTCCTTCATCTGAGAACAATTTTTCAACCATTGCAGATGGCACAGGATCAACTACACCACTAGCAGAATCAGTGAAACCAAGTAAACAGGTGTCAGTTGCAGGGGACGTGGACACTATAGCTGCATCAGCCACTGAACCATCCCAAGGCACCTGAGCTGATTTCTTATCAGTTGTAGCATTCACAGAGACACTTGAAGAAGAATTATGAAGCTCTGATGATGCTTCGGATTGACTGCTCTCCATTTTGCCAACCAATCCTTCAGAGGGAGTAGCAATATCAGTAGACCCCGTGTGTGGAGCAAAACCATCAGAACAAGGTAGAGTAGATGTTGCATCATCAGCAGCTATCGCGATTGGTGGAGAACAGGAAGGCTTCAGTGTCATTTTAGGTAGATGAGCCCCCTCGTCAGCAAGAAATGAAGTCTCCAAGGACAAATGGTAAGCTGCAAAGACTGCGAATTGAACCACATGCTTGACCCTCTTCAGCTCCTCCCTACTACACAAACCCTTCAGCAAGACCTGTATAAGTGAAAATCTAATTTAATTAAACCCAGTTAACTTACCATCATAAGCTCATTTTTCTTTCCGCCACCATGTTTCATAATGGGCCAAACACTGTCTTTGCATGACAAGATCATGCATGCCAACTAATGTTTTTGACCAAAGATACATTTAAAAAGTCCACATGCATTTTTATTAATGGATGGAATGATCTGGCATCTAGTAGACCAAACTTAAGTTTTGCATGTCCAAAGAGGCATGCATCCATGGAGACAATCTATGATCAGCATATAGCCCATTTTCGCTGGTCTATAAAGTTCTTTGACATGAAAATTATTACATGAGATACTTGAGTTCAGATCTACAACATAGATCATCATCATCAGGCCTCAGCACAAGAATTTATCGTCAACATAGCAAAGTAGAACTACAGAACAGTATGATATTCATAAATTTGCTCCACAATTTAGGCTTGAATGAAGTATTTTCTGTCCTCAATGTAAAATGAACCCTGTTGGGCACCACCTCATGATCAAGCCTGTGGTCTAGAGCATCATATAATCAAAAGCTGCAGCAATCAAGCAGCTTCTCCACAATAATGTTTCTCTAAACTCTAACTTAAGCACATAAGGAAAAATAGATTCACTAAAGGAAATGAGTACTTTTGCTATTTGCATCACTAATGGACTTCTGCACTTCTGCTAAGCTTGTGGTTTACCCAGCCTCATTAGTAGCAAATTTTGGAAAAAAGAATCTGCAAAAAGGGAACCTATACAAATTCTAGCTACCACTTCAACATTCTCTGATATCTTTTCATCCCATCATTCCTCAAACTCCGGTACCATATATTTATATTTCTTGCATGCTGCTCCACGAACATACATGCATTAGACAGCTGCTTTTTACAAAGCTAAAGACAAAATTGGTTTAGCTCCAGCAAAGAACTGGCAAATCCAACTAAAATAGAGCAAGGCACATCAGGCAAGCTCTTCCTATGGCCTGCATTACCTTCCCTCTTTCCTGGGAACCTTTGGGGTAATTACCAGCAGGAAACGCCAGAGTAGAGGTAAAAGAAAAGGAACAACAAGATGCGCTGCCTTCACCAAAACAGAAGATCTATCTATATTCTATATAGTGGGGAAGCTTACATGCTTCAGAACCATCCCTGACTTTCTTGCCATCCTAAACAAAAGAAACTTAATTAGAGGCAGAAACAGTTTTGACAAGGCAAACTTAAGAGCCAGAACTGTGCCGGAACCAGAATACTGATAACGGTGCTTAGAACCATACAGTAAACACTTCTCCTTCTCGGCTAGCAAAATATCCAACTTCAAACAACTTGAATAACCTCTCTTTTTAAGCAGACAGTTGGAGGAGCGAGGGTGGCACATTGCAGGCAAAAAGGCAGTATAAAGATATACATATACAGGGGAGTTTTAAGATGGGGATCCTATTGGCAAAAAAAATCATAGCACAACTCCAATAGTCAAAGTATCCAGCAACCATGGTCGAAACACATTGGCGTCAATAATTCATCTGTCACAAACCACTCAAATAAAAAGGAAAGATAAAAGTAAATTTTAGAAATGTAGATATAATTTAAATCATCTATGGGAACAACAGTATACCACAATCCTGATAAGCTATCAAGACAATAAGGTAATAGCATCACAGGTAACTTTGTCACATGGAATGCAATACAAAAATCCACTCAAAAGATCACAAATTTGAAGAGCAAAATATTAAGCATAGTAGGGTTCAAGATACATTACCGTACAACCTAACCGTCTAGGGCAACCTTCAAAAAACATCAAGGTTTTAGACTGTCTCTTATTGAACTGATTAGTAGTCTCAAGTATTTCAGAAACTTTCTCCAAGCGGAAAAGCTCACAATGTCCAAGTCGAGCCACAGATATATTATCGACAGAGGGAGTTATCAAAGCACCGGTGCACCTTGCTATCCGCTCCAATACAGGCCTTTTGACATTCAAAACTAAAGAAATCTCCTTTTCCAGCAGATATTCCTGTGCATAGGATGACACACTTTTCTCAACCAGCAAGACTTGTGGCCGATGGGCCTCTATCTTTGAGACAATCACCTTGAGATGGTTCATCTCCTGCACATACCAGATAGCAAAATTTACTATGGCATTTCAAAAACAAATTTTGCCAAAAAGAGATACACAAAAAAAAAATCAAAACAGAACCTCTTCGAGCAATGTATTGAATGATGCCAGCTGATCTTGAGCTCTCTGGTACTCGAGTGATCCACCTAGGAGGAATAACCTAGGGGTTTTGTATTGAGAAGTCATTCTCTTATGTTTAATGTTCTTTGTACAAACTATTCCTTTTACCAGGGTGCTGCATAGAGAAAACCCAAAAATAAGAAACACTGTACATTAGAAAAGTGGAAAAAGAACAAGGGCTAAAATTTATGAAGCAGACCTCCATTATTTTTGAACTACAGAGTACAGATACATCGTTTTCAGGGTGCATAATCGCTAGAGTGCACATATAAAAAATTATCATGTTGACTATCTCAAGAATAATAAAAAAGTAAATCAAATAATATATGTTTGTATAATTCATAAATATACAGCTTGAACATGATGTTTTCTGTAGTAGAGAAATAACAGCACGTGTTATTATATGTCACTTCAAATTTAAGGTACATGTAAGTTATTGCAATCTGACGTATGCTTTTAGTATTATTGAACTCAAAATATGATATAATGGAGTATTATTATCATATTATAATAAAAATCTGTAGGATTCTTTGATCCTAAGCTTTGATCATGTGTGCCCCCACTGAGCTAAGGTAGGATACTAATCCTGACAATAGTACACATAGAAAAAAAGTTCTGAAACTATGATACCTTTCATTTGGGCTCCCTGATGCTATACACTTAATCTTCACATAATCGCCAGGATCCATACTGCCTCCCTTACTAGTATCTGGCTTGACAAAGTTAGCAGCCTGCCATGCTAGATTGCTTACAATTTCCAACCAATCTTGACTGCTATTTTCCTTGCCAACTTTGATTCCTTCACCCTGCAGTAATTGTGATACAAGAGCTCTGAAATGACCTTGTATAACAGACCTTAAAGGTTCCTCATTTTGGCTTTCTTTTGCAGGAAATGAATCAGGAAGGCTTCCAGCTGAAGAGAAAACTCCACCTGATATTCCAACATCATCATCATCATCATATTCAAAATAATTGCTTTCCACCTCATCATCTTCATCTTCGGGGGTGGAGGAAACCAAATATGACCATTATTTTCAAAATCTAAAGGTTTCGGAAGCATTTCATTTCGTTTGTCGATGACGTTAACTTCGTCAGATGTACCATTCGCATTAGCAGGATCACCAGTCCCTCTGTCATGCCCTTTTAAAATGGCCAAATCAGAGGGACAGCCATTTTGAGGTTTAAGGCTTCCAACTGTTGTTTGCTGTACAGAGCGCCCAGCCCTAGGCGTATTAATATTGAACCTAGAGGGGCTGTCTAAAAGACTCGAATCTGTTGACCTGAAACTATAACATTCATTCCTAAGACTAAGACTACTCGTGTGTATATCTGAATTTTCATGGCAATATTCACTTGCTGAGCTGAAGAAATGCCTCCCGGACTCTTCTGGTTCTTCATCACTCCTATGATCAATATGAAGATAGAAATACTTATCAAGTCAACAATAGAAAGCAGTATAATAAAAGACAACAAGGGATAGCACTACACGAATTTCCATATACAAGACCAAACGAAAGAAAATTGCACCACTAGAGTATCAGATTAACCTTGTTCAGGCCTTCAGTTAGTCAAGGAAGAATCATGTAATCAAACCAACTCCATTGTAAATGATATATAAGTAGTGTAAAGTTATAACAGTAGAAAATAACTCATTCCAAACTTAAACTTTAATTCTGCTAATATTCAGAAGCCACAATATAACTAGTTTTACTGAGGAAGAAAATTTAGGTATCACTTATCACATGAAAAGCAAAAAAAAAAAAAACAGAGCAATTGAAGTTGCAGAGCGAAGCAGAACAAATTCTACACATTTAGGTGCAAAAAAAGCAACTTTTAAATAAAGAAAAAGCTTACTGAATAGGAGAGTGATGAAGGGAGACTTGTGATGGATGACCAGCAATAGATAGCACTCTGCTGCAACTCATATTATGAGGAGAAAAGTTATGATCCTCGAACTCAACTGTACCGGACACACAATCTTCTTCAGTTGTCCCAGCAACTTCATTGCTGCTTAACTTATCACGAACAGAAGGCGATAGTGGCTCCGGGCTAGCCCGTGGAGACTCGGAAGGATAGACTTTTCCAATATGCCTCTTAGAAGCTTTAAAGCATAGCTTGCAGGCCTTGATAACTTTCTCCGCGTGATCGCCATTTTTGCTACCATTAGAATTAGCAATGATAGCAAGAGGGCCACTGCCACGAACACATGATCCACACAACAATCTCTTACAACCAAGGCAGCTATATTTGTGGCATAATTCTGAAAACTTTAGTTCACACTGACAGCAAGAATTCTCAGCCATGTTAAAATCACAGGAGACGACGGATGAAGGATTGTATTTACCCAAAGAAGCCCAAGACCTAACCTTGTCAATTAGATCTAGCAAAGGGTTATCAGCCACTCCCATCCAATGAATACAACCCACCAAGTTATAACACCAGCCAACCTTGTTGATCTCAAAACCATACAAAACTCTACCTAATTCACCATCAACAAAAATCAAAAAAAAAAAAAAAACTAAAATATACCTCAAGTGTAATCAATGACAAGGTATGTTTAACCCAAAACCACAAAACGACAACATTGCAAAAATCAATCCAACCCACAAAGAAAAAATTGGTGGGGGTATTCTCAGAAGAATTTAAGGTATTCACCTAGATCTATCCCAAGTTTCCTTCTGCTTCCTCCGTTCAATCTAAAATAAAAGAAATTATGCTCCTCCTAATTCATAAAATACTAAAAAAGGAGGGAAACACAACTAGTTTATGATACTCCTATTATTTACACCAATCAAAAGGATGGTGCCATTAGAAGAACAGCTTCAAGTTCACCAACCAACAAACTAGCACCAACCCAGATGATTAAACAAAAAGTAGAATCAAAATAGTAAAAAACAAAAACAGACCCAAATTTTCAAATTTCAGTTCAGCCAATCCCAGATTCCTCAAGATTTGATCCCACAAAAGTTTGAAGCATCCGGATATATCACAATAAAAAGAAGCAGCACCAGTAGTATGGAAAATCTTCACTATTATGGAAAGAAAATCAGAAGAAGACTAATTAATACCAATTTTTATACATTTTAGATCAATATTTTGATATGGGTATTAAATAATTAACTTCAATAAAAACCCAGAAAAGGAAAAGAAAAAAATATGGGAAAAGGGTGTTATTATATGAGTAAGATTGAGTAAAAATTAGGAAAGTGTAGAAAAGAAGGAAAGTAAGGTAAAGTTTATTAAAGAAGGTGAATAAAAAGGAGGAAAAGGAAGAGTACAATGAAACTTCTTTGGTTTGCTTTGCTTGCAGCTGCTTCAATGGCGGAAAATGAAGAAGAACATGAAGGAAAAGCTCGAAACTTGAAGGAATTTAACACCATTTCTACCATTTCCAAGCTCACTGAAAGTCTTAAACTATAACCTGTGTTTTCTTCCCTTGTTTAGCGCTACTACCCCAGTTTTTAGCTTTGCGTTTTCTCTCTCTGCCCTGAATTTTCTCTCTCCTACCAGCCCAGCAAGTTTCTCCACTTTTTTCTCTCTCCTGTTTTTAAAATATTCTCAAAGTTCTGCTGCGTGTGTCATAAATTAGGCAGTACTACCCATGCTACAGTATGCACTGTAATTTTTTTTTTTTTACGAATAATGGTAGTACTAGTATATCTGGATTCTAGATTATGACTAGAGCAATTTTTTAACCTTGTTTCCTCTTTTCCTATTGTTATTTTTTAGTATTACTCCCTTAATAATTAAGTAGATCCGTCAAAAAAAAAAAACGGTTTTTTCCCCACGTACCTGGCGTTTTACGAAATGCGAGTGCACTTCGTTGTTTCGAATTGCACTGATGCCTTTGTGATTTATATAAAATGCACCAAATACCCTTAATGACTAACGGCGTCAAGTTTCCGTTAGTCATTAGGGTTAACTAACCCTAATTAAACCCTAATTAGCCTAATTAACTAACTAAGGGCCTGTTCTCCCCAACTTATTTTCGCCCGGTTCGGTTCGGTTGATTCATTCGGTTTAGTTCGGTTCCAATTCAATTCCTAAATGATAATCATTACTATTAATTAGTTATAATTTAATTCAATTGATTCGGTTCGCTTGATTCGGTTCGGCTCAATTGCCTGCTTCGCTTGGTTCAATTGATTCGATTCGGTTCGGTTGCTTGTTCGGTTGTTTTATGCCAAGAGAAGCGCCCTAAACCCTAACTTCTAACCCTACCCTAACACTAACCCCTAACTTCAAACCCTAACCTAACCATAACCCCTAACTTCAAACCCCTAACCCCACCACCACCTAACCACCACCACCCCACCACCACCTCCACCCCCCAAGCGGCTCCCCCCCCCCCCACATCCACCCCCGCGCAGCTCCCCCTCCCCCCACATCCACCCCACAGCCACGCTCCTCCTCCCCCACCTCCGACACCCCCCTTCCCCCTCCCCCCTGACCCCCTCCCCCCCTCCCTTTCACCCCAAGAAACCAACTTCTCTCCTTCTCTGCTTCAAACATTCAAAAACTTGAAAACCCACTTCTCCACTTCTCGGCCCGGCCATCGTCGGTTCGAAAACCCAATTCGAAAACCCAATTCCAAAAACGAACAAAAAGAGAGGGGGAGGTCTTTGCGGGGAGGGCGAGGGAGGGGAGGGGTTCTCGGGGGTGGGGCGGGGGGGGAGGTGGGGGAGGGGCTGCGTGGGTGGGGGAGGGGGCTACGAGGGGTGGGGGTGGGAGGCTACGGGGGTGGGGGTGGGGTCTTTGAGGTGGTGAGGAGGAGGGGGGCTGGCTGGGGTGGTGAGGCGGGGTTAGGGTTTAGGGTTAGGGTTTTAGGGGTTAGGGTTTTAGGGGTTAGGGTTAGGGGTTAATAATGGCAAAATGGTAAATAAAGCTAACGGAAACTTGACGTCGTTAGTCATTAAGGGTATTTGGTGCATTTTATGTGAATCACAAGGGCATCTGGTGCATTTCCGAAACAACGAGGGTACCTGGTGCATTTTGTAAAACCTCAGGGGTACCTGGTGAAAAAAACCGAAAAAAAATATGAGTTAGTCTTGCGTGGACCTGGTCCATAATAATATTATTGTGGACCAGAATCACTTATTTAACATAATGACCCTTTAGTTCCATATAGTAACCTTTTCAAATTTTAAGTTACACTATACAGTTACTATCTACAATAGTGACTGTTTTTTTTAATATAGTAACTCTTTCTCACATTAGTTTATCATGATGAAATTTTCACTTAGTGACATAGTAACCTTTTTTTTCATAGTCAAACTTCATAATTTATATATATTCATCTTTTATATTTATTTTTTATATAGTGATCCTTTTTTTTCATAAATCACATGAATTAGCATTAGGTCCACACTAATTTAGTGTGGACCAAGTCCATATAAGTTTTTACCATTTTATATTTGTTGAACTCAATGTATTTTACTTAACTTTATCTTAATTTAACTTATATAGTGAATTGTTAAACTTATGTTTGCTAAATTTAACTTATTTTTGCTCAACTTAACATATTTTTGTTGAAACTTATTTCAATAAATCGAGGAAACGCCCTAAGTAAGGTTATCCTCTCTTCACCTAGTGATCTAGTTTGAATTTATTCTAATCTGAATTTATTAAGATCTAGTCTGATCTAGTCTGCTGAATCTTTCTGGTCTAGTCTTGTCAACTGTATAAATAAAATTTGACTATATTTTGACGCTAATTTATAAGAAAAAACATATATAAGTTTGTAGAATACGTTGAAGAGAACATAACCTAAACTTTCCCCATTCTATACATCTTAAAAAATAAAAATTTAAATGAAATTACGAAATTTTTTATGCAAATTTTTTACTATCAATATGTCTAATTATGCACAAGTAATTAATGAAGAACCACATGAATAATGATAGAAAATGATGACAAAGAAGGTCTACAAAACAAAATTTGCCAAACGAAAGCCAAGCCTAAAGCCTATTTTCTTCATAATATATCATACAATCGAAGTATTAAATTACTGCTCACTGTATTGAGTGTCTATATATTAATATTAGTTGTAAATCCTTCCATATTATCATTTCGATTTTCCCAAAAATGTCATAATGGCTCCAGGGCTAATAAGGTGAACTAAGCATAGCCTTAGAATTCTTGCCTCTGTCTGTCTACACTCTTCTCCATCTATTGGTAAGTATAAACTTAGATCTAGGATGATGAGTGTTGTTCCCCAAAAACTCCTCGATCTAGCTTAGGTGGCTCCGTTTCATAAGTTTCAAGTACAAATTAGGGGTTAGGTTTTAGGGTTTCGTTGGCATGCAATTTGATGGCTCTATCAATTTTTCAAGCATGTAAGTTTCATTTTTGGTACGTTGAAGTGAAGCCCATCAATCCCTCCAATATTATGACTACTGCAAGGAGCGAGTAAAATAGCAAAATCAAGCTCTAGAAGTGTCCTTACGAAAGTAAAATAGAGATTTGAGTGGATATATCGATAACCATCTAAAGTTTGCAAGGATTAGGTTATCTCCTAGTTTCATATATCAGGGTTATATAAGCCCTAAGCAAATATTTCTAAGTCCTTCACATCTTTCTTTCTCTGCAAGCTCGAAATTTCCTTGTAGCTAATGCTTTTTCTTTCATCTCCTGTACAAAAAAAAGTTAAGTCCTATTTTTCCTATAATGTCAACTCTTTAACGTGCAGGTAGGAATTTATAGGCTTTTGAGGTCCATCCTGTTCAAGGTTGTTTTCGGGAGGCGAGCAAAGCGACCGATCTTATTGCTCACAAGGATTATTCTTCTCCCACATTTTCTTATTGGTTTAACTATGAAATAAAATAAGCAATCCTAAGATAAAAACACACACCTAAAGATAATTAAAACTAAAGTACTAATGCGCTCAAAACATGCAAGTAAAACCTATTCTAAGTGGAATAGTAGAACCTTGTAAGCAAATACTACCACTAGGACTAAACTCCTAACTAGCCTATAATGATAATCCAATAAGGAATCTCAATCCAACTAGGATTTGGAGTTCTAATCCAACCAGAATTAGTATTACAACTTTATACTCCTAATTGAACTAGGAGTTCTAATTCTAATAGAACTAGGATTACATAAGTCCTATTCCTACTAGAACTAGGAAAACTACCAATACTTGATAACTGTCTTATAATATATGTTTTTATACTCTTACATCCATTTGTTAAGCCCCTAAATAATATTAATTGATGGTAATCCTTCCATTTTTACTGAAATACTAGTAATTGGAATTATAGAGTTATGGTTATTAAGTTATGATTATTTAGTAAATCATTAGTTATGGTCAAACCTCCACTAATAATGCTTATGTATTGACAAGAGGTGATTTGCATCAAATGAAAGTCAAGTGGGCTAAAGCCCAAGGCTACCACTTAAACTCACGTGGGTCATTAGATGAAAGGAAGAAAAAAAAACCTATTGTTTTGTGGGCTAGAAGACACACAGACAAGGCTACCCAATAAAGGAAGCAGGAGGAAGCCCGACTAACCGGGGGGGTGTTTGGATTCACGCAAAGAAGGAAGCATCAGTAGGAAATAAAAGGAGGAGCACACTGCAATATTTAGGGGAGGCGGCAACAGTACGAAGAGCGGAGCACGCCAGCAGGACGAGAGGGGGACATGAAGAGCACGAGCACTTACTGGCCATGGTTCCTTATAATTGGGTGGTGTTCTCTTCAATTAGGAGTAGCTAATCTTCTATTTCTAGGGCTTAGATGAAACCCTAGTATTATGAATTGATAGTTTAATTGTATTTGGGAATTGATGTTTAGTTTATGATTGCATAACTATTGAGAATATTATTGGGTTGATTATTGTTTGCAATATAGATTGATGACTGTTCTTGTAGAATTAATTATTGGTTTATATTGTTATCAAAGTTACACAATTTGTTCTTGTAGTTCAAGGTGTGATGTTATGTAATGATATTTCATGATTGTGGTTGAAAAGCTGAATAATTTATGCTTTAGTTAGATAAGTTATGTCACCTAATTAATCGCAATATTATTTTGTTCTAAGTAATCCTGGCTTGTAGTTTAGGATACTTGATAAACTTATTAATTTTCATTCCAATTAATCTATTAGTCATATTATTAGTGGTGGATTCGACTGTCCTAGTTCCGTATAATTGTATGTTCTCTGATACACTTTTTATTGCCCAGTTTATTTAGTTTACTTTAAATTGCAGTTTAGTTTAATTAGCTCACAACCAAATCATTATATTATTATTTAGGATTAAATTAGTAGACATTAGACTTAATTTTAATCAACCGTTCCCTGTGGATTTGATACCCTATTAATTAACACTTACTACTATATCTTGTACACTTGCAAGAATAGGGTTTTATAACTTGTTTAAAATCGCTATCAAGTTTTTGGCACTGCTGCCAGGGAACGGTGTTTGGTTAAGTTAATTTAGCGTCTTCTAGTTTATTTCTTATTATAATATTAATTTTCTATTTTTCTTATTTGTTTTTTATTAGTTTTCTTAAATATTTTCGTATTTGACAAGTATTGAAGGTTAGAGAGAAGTTGCCGAATTGATATCTCAAGGATCAGGTGTTTTCTTTCCACTCTATAATTCTATTTTGTGCTTGTTTTTGTGTTTTTAGTTAATGTTAGGTCGTAGGTCATTATCTTTTAATTTAAATCCCTATAATCCTGAAATTGAATGCACACTTAGAGAATTAAGGGCTTTACATCAAGTATTGATTCTGATTCAATGGGTGACCCAGAACATAGACAACTTAGTGAGTATTTCACTCATGGCACTTACACTTCTCCTGTCGGAAGTCGAATGCCCACTATAACTAGGAGATTTGAAATTAAACCTCAGACTATTCAATTGCTTCCTTCCTTTTATGGTCTTGAATTTGAAAATCCATATAAGCATATTGATGAGTTTTTAGAGGTATGTTCGACTTTTAAACAACCTGATGTGCCAAATGAAGAAATTTATTTCTTACTTTTCCCTTTCTCACTAAAAGATAAAGCGAAACATTGGTGGACTACAAAGGAGAACATTACTAATTGGCAAAATCTAGTTACTCAATTTCTAAAGAAATATTTTCCAATTGGTAAATTAACTAATAAGATCAGACGTAAAATTACCACATTTTCTCAATTACCTAGTGAGCAATTTCATGAGTGTTGGGAGAGATTTAGGGATCTTTAATTTTACGTAGTTTTCCTCACCATGAAGTCCCTAAATGGCAACAAGTGCAAAGTTTCTATTCTGGTTTAGATGAGCGTAATCAACAAATGGTTGAGTCTTCTTGTGGTGGTACCTTTTTCATAAAGACTCCTAATAAAGCATGGGAATTATTTGAACATTTGAGTGATAATTCTTTACAACATGCCAATTCTTCACGTATAGGAACTTCTAGATCGCTAGGAAGTAAGGGTGGTGTATATGAAATTTCTCATTTTTCTGATTTGTCGAGCAAAGTAGAACTTCTCACTAAAAAGATGGATCAATTAATGACTATGAATACCATGACTATGCAACCCCCTACTTCTCATGATATATGTTCAATATGTGCGAATCCTACTCATCTGTCTCACAATTGCCCTAATATTTATTCTGAGATGTCACAGGAACAGGTGAATGCAACACAATGTTATTCTCCGCATAACAATCCGTTTTCAATCACATACAATCAAGGGTTGAGGAGCCATCCTAATTTTTCATGGAAACAGCAAACAGGAGACATGCAGCAAGAGCAACGACCTAACCAAATGGGTCAATCTGGTATGAATATTCCCCCATGTTTCCAAGCTCAAAGGTATAATCCTCAAACTACACAACCTCCTAATGGGAATTCTGACTTAAATAAGATTATATCTGCACTTGGAACTCTTACTACCACTATGCAAAACATGGACTCTAAGATTCAAAGTATAGAAAAGAAAATGCATGTTGTTGATTCTCACACGCACTCCATAAGTAAACTTGAATCACAAGTTGGTCAGTTAGCTAATGCAATTAGTAAGAGGGATGATGGTAAACTTCCTAGTATTCTGTTGAGAATCCTAAGGGTCAAAATTATGAACAGGTGAATGCATTTATGACTCTTAGGAATGGTAAAAATATAGATAACTTAGTGTCGAAAAAGAAGAAGCATGATAAAGATGATGGATTTAATACTCGAGAGAATAAACTCGAAAAAAAATGTGGATTCCCTTTCTCCAAATGTTTCTAATTCTCCCGATCCCATCCCTTATGAGCCTAAAGTTCCATATCCTCAAGCTCCAGAGTTACCTTCTAATTTTAAGAAAGATAAAAAAATGGATGATATTTTAGAAATTTTCAAACAAGTTAAGATTAATCTTCCATTGTTAGAAGCTATTAAGCAAGTCCCTGCTTATGCTAAGTTTCTTAAAGATATGTGTACTTATAAACAAAAATCTAAGAGTCATGATCCCAAAAAAGTTAATTTACATGGTCAAGTTAGTTCAATATTGCAATATAATACGCCACCAAAGTTTAAGGATCCAGGTATTCCCACTATTTCTTGTTTTATTGGTGATTATAAGATTGACAACACACTCTTAGATTTGGGTTCCAGTGTTAATTTAATTCCATATTCTGTTTATGAGAAATTAGGATTAGGTGATTTATAACTTGCTAATATGACGTTGCAACTAGCGGATATGTCATTTAGAGTGCCGCGGGGAAGAATTGATGATGTGCTAGTTAAGGTAGATAATTGTTTTTTCCCTGTGGACTTTATAGTTCTTGACTTAGACCCTCACCTTCCTAAGAATAACATTTCTGTTATTTTGGCTCGTCCTTCCTGGCTACTGCAGGCGCAACTATTAATTGTAGGACTGGAGTGATGGACGTTTCTATTCTAAACATGAGAGTTAAGCTTAATGTATTCAAAACGTCATCCCTCTCCTCTAATGAAGATGAATCCTTGTTTTGCTCTTCATATGTTTGATAATTATAAGACTAAACCACCATTTTCTTCTAAAACTTCTCATGAATAGTTGTCTACTAAGCAAGTTTTTGCAGGGAATGTATATGGGATTAATTCTAAGTGTCATGTACCTGATAAGAAAGCTCATCATTTGAAGATTGGTAATGCGAATGCTAGTAAAATGACGCTTTTTGGAACTAATTTGTTAGATCCAGGATGATTCGGTTACTACTAGACTAAGTCTAGTTGAAGACGTGAAACTTAGCGCTAAGTGGGAGGCATCCCAACTTTTACTTATGTTATTTATTTCTCATTTAGGATGCTAAGTAGTTTTATGTTTCTTAGATACTCACATTTGGTTATTCTAGAAGTTGTTCTGTTTTGCAGCTACTGCATAATATAAGTATGAGGGAATCATGATTGGCCTGGACTATATAACACACTAGATGGACATCTTTGCAAAGTTCAACAACGCTTTCACATTCACCAGACATAACTCCACCAGGTTGTGTTGTTCCTTTCTCCTCTTTTCTTTTGTTATTCTCATACATTGAGGACAATGTCATGTTTAAGTGTGGGGGAGAAGCTGGATATTTACATTTATATATGATTTGTTGAATGTGCTAAAATTGTAGTAAATTTTGAAAAATTATGGCTTTCTTGGAGCATATGCTGGAGAATTTCTGGATGTATTTGATCATGCTTTGATGTCATAGATATGAATTACAAGTTTAAAGTTTATGGCATGATTGCCCTTTTGTCATTTTTATGGGGAGATGCTGCCTAATTTTTTTTGAGCTTATATGTGCACCAATGCGTTTATTATGCATCGTTCACTTTCACCTCTTAAAAGAGTTATCGAATAATGAGAAATATTGATAATGGGCTCTAATCTAACAACATTTTACTCAAATTTTATTTTCTTACTTAACAAAAAAAAATATTTTTGAAGTTATGAATGTGATGGCTTTAACTCTTGCAACCTATTAATGTACCTTAATAATGATTATTCTTATTGGTAATCTAGCACACTTTCTTCGTTGGCTTAGATGCGGGGTATGGAGGAAGGACTTTTATACTTTAATCTACCTAATTAGTACTTATACTTTTCTTGGTGATCTTTCACTGCTCTTGGTTACTGGAGAATTACTTGACTTTGTTAAAAAACAGAGAGAATCATGGTTCAGAAAAAAAAAATTATTGGATTAGTAATCCAAAGTATATCAAAATTGTGAGAATGTGAACCATTGAAAAAACAAGAGTGAAAAAAATCTTGTATTTCCAAAAAGGAAATCCAAAAAAAAACATAGAAAAAGCCTCAAAAGCAATGCAAACAACAAAGTATCGAGTACTCCTTTGAGATCATTGGGTGGCAAGTGCAATGTCATATGAAAGAGACGATCCTTGTACGGGTACTAAGTGCCTCTTGTATGGAAAGGTATGTGGGAATCAACTGAAACAATAATCCAGTCCGACTAAAGTACCTCGTATTCGAACGTCAATACACTTGCACGTGAGCACCTAGATTACTTATGAGATCAAACTAATTTATTATAAAGGTTGCTTGAGAGTAAAAGTCAATAGCATTTATAACTTGCTAACCTAACAAAAAATGTTTTATGACTAACTTTTAGGTTCTTTTAAATCAAAACCATTTTAGCCTATTGTTAAATTATCATTAGTTTGGTTTCTTATTTGAGGGGTGGTGCATGATATGATGACTAATTGGTCTTGAGTGATATTGGATGTTGCTTTGATATTTTGTTTGCTTGAGGACTAGCAAAGTTGAGGTGTGGGGGAGTTGATAATTGTCTTATAATATATGTTTTATACTCTTACATCAATTTCTTAAATCCTTAAATAATATTAATTGATGGTAATTCATGCATTTTACTGAAATACTAGTAATTGGAATTATAAAGTTATGGTTACAAAGTTATGATTATTTAGTAAATCATTAATTATGGTCAAATCTCCACTAATAATGCTTATGTATTGACAGGAGGTGATTTGCATCAAAAGAAAATCAAGTGGGCTAAAGCCCAAGGCTACCACTTAAACTCACGTGGGGCATTAGATGAAAGGAAGAAAAGAAAACCTATTGTTTTTTGGGCTAGAAGACACGCGAGACAAGGCTACCAAATAAAGGAAGCAGGAGGAAGTCCGACTAACCGAGGGGGGTTGGACGAGTCGCGATATTCCTATACCCGGGATGGGCAGGTAGTTGCCCCTACCAGGGGTAAAATGGTAATTTCGTGTATTAATTTTAACCTACCCCTTTTGAATCATTTTGAAACCATTTCTCACTTCCTCCTTCGCGTTTTCTTCCTCTCCTCTATCCTCCTCCATTGTCAACAAGGTAAAAACCCTAAACTGCTAAAAAAGGTAACTCATTCTCTCTTTTAATAATTTCATTTTAGTTTCTTATTTTCACTGTATTGCATTATCCTTGTTGTTTGAACTCTTCAAAGTTTCGATTTTTTGCGTATTTCTAGCATTACCCAGGTTATCAATTTGCTAGTTTATTGTGTTCTTTTCTTCAATTTGTGAATGACATTGCCTTTTCAATTTAGACCCAGTTACATTTTTGTTCTTTTATTGCGCTTTTTTCTGTTTTTATGAGGTTTTTTGTGCTCCTTTATCATGAACTAGCTACTGGGGTGTTGTTTAATTTGTGTTTCTTCATTCAGTAAAAAAAATTAGATGCTATATTTTGATTATCTTTGCTTATTGTTCTTGTTCATTTGTCTAATCGTAATATTCTAACCTAGAGAGAACTGTTGATCTTTACACACCTCAATTTATAATCTGGATAATGGAGTAAAGAAAGGAATTTCTTATGTGATTCATTAGTTTTTTTTAGACAGATTTTACAATATTGGATTATGGGGGAAATTTTTATCAGTGGGATGTGGAGCTCAAATGTGGAAATAAACATTTCAAGCCTTATAATGTTAGTAGTATCCTTTTTCCTAGATTTTTGTTGTATTTTAATTTCTTTTGTTTTTGTTCTTTTTGAAGGGGGAAGTTTTGATTGATTCTCTTGTTATATTCTTCTGTTTTACTGGTCTATGAGCAGTGGTTTACTTGATAATTTAGTCCTGTCTGGTGAACAGATTGTGGGTTGTTTTTTTTTTTTTAAAAGAAACATCTTTTTGATACATTCTTGTACTGTAAGTATATATTTAGCATCACAGACTCACAGTATAAGCCTCACTTGTATTTTTGTAATAATCTGGTTTTGTGAAATGATTTATAAATTTACAAAACTCACAGTATAAGCCTCACTTTACAATACTAGTATTTCTATCTTTACCTTATTTTCTTTGCTAATTATATACAGGTGGAATCAACAAAAATGCAAACTGCTCTTGTCATCCCAAATGTGGGAACAAACTTCGCATCTCCCTGTGTTCCTAGATGATTAGTTGCAAGTCCTCAATGTCATCGCCCTTTAAAATGTGTTGCTTTGCGATCCACAAAGCCCAACAAATAGAACCACCCGCATCGGTGACATCGAGAATCCACGAGCAAGCTCAACAAGTACATCTCTCACATTACTCAACCCAAGGCGCAAGGTGCCGCACAAGCTATTCTTTGTGGAGTTGGACTCTTAGAAGAAGATATGAGCAAACCTCAAGTTGGTATTTCATCAGTTTGGTATGAAGGTAACTCTTGTAATATGCACTTGTTAAAGTTAGCAGAAGCAGTGAAAGAAGGAGTCGAAGAGAGTGGGATGATCGGCTTTAGATTTAACACTATTGGTGTTAGTGATGCTATCTCTATGGGTACTAGAGGCATGTGTTACACTTTGCAATCACGAGATCTGATAGCTGATAGTATTGAGACAGTTATGTCTGCTCAATGGTATGGTGAAATATCTCTATTCGTGGATGTGACAAAAATGTGAGTACTATTTTTCTGGGTCATAGTGATAGAGATTGGTGTCTAGTTTTCCCGCCCGGTGCGGTTTAAATCACACGGTTTGCTCACATCCATGAATATATCGTTACTTTTTTCATACTTTTTCATACTTTTTGTCGCGTTTGGTGTGCTTTCATTGGTGGTGGTTCCTTTGATTCACTCCAAATGATTTTTGATTAATGATTACATTTGAAGTCGTTAGTGATTAATTCGTTCATTTGAATGTCTATTTTCTAAATATTGTTTGAGTAAGCATAAATTTGGCATTGAAGGATCCAAAACAGATGTGTAGCTAAAAGAATTTATGATACATATATTGCAATATGTATCAGTTAGTTAAGGTAGTTAAGCCTGCTTAAATTTGGGTTAGTAGATAGGACATAGTTGGATTTACTTTTTTTGGTTATTTGGTCTATAAAGTTAAAAAGTTATATGCTTCACTCATTATGTCCCATTTCTTTGTTATAATCACTCAGGCTATTTGGTCTTTTACGTCACTCACGCTCCACTCACGTGACACATGGAACAATTGTTTAATTTAGTGTAAAGATATCCAATCACGGAATTTTATTGCTAGGTTTCCATTTTCGGTTGTTAGTTACTATCTTATAGTGCTTCTTCTTTGAGGCAGAAACATATATCTGACGAATTGATATCTTGAATTTTAGATTATTATGCAATAAGCTGGGCCACTATCTGTACGTTACTGATGGTTGTGCTGTTTGCAGATGCCAGGTACAATCATGGCTATTAGTGATTGTAGACTTCATATAGCTGCATCTTTATGTGTTCCTCTGTAAATTCATATTATGTATTTTGGTTTGCAGCCTGGTCATTTTCAAGGCCACACCTTAGACATCGTTAGTGCGTTCCAGGTATGTAGTTATACTTCCATCTGACCTTTGTTTCCATTTCACTTAACTGGTATTTCTAATCTAAATTTGCTAATGTTTGCTAATTGCATTTGCAAATGCTCTAAATCTCGAACATGGTGACAGTTTGAGAGAGACTTCTTTTATTTAAGGATAAATCTGCTGGACTTTAAGGATTTCTTGTCACTTCCTTGCTCAATTGTTTCTGGATATCCTCATTTGAATTAACTGTGTTGTCTCTGTCTTTTCTTCTCTTTGTACTTTGAACGAATGACAATCATTGGCTGCAAATGTTTACCCGTTTAACTAAAGCAGTTTTTATGGAATGTGTGCTGTCAAGAACACTATGTTTACATGTACCTGATAGTTCCCTTGGTAAAGATTGATCCCCAAGACCCCGAGACTTGCGTTGAACTCACTCTAACTATGGGGGAGGATTTGTTCTTGAATTCTCGAACAATAGCTCCATGGGATGGAGAGCCGCCACCAATAGAGTAGTGCCACTTGTCCGAAGGGAAAAAAATTGTCCTTTTTTTATGTTTTCCCTCTAAATAAAGTAATAGCCTACAATGCGCTCATAAGTCATAATTTACCTATCCCAAAATTTGATTCAAATAAGAACATGCACCCAAGTGCATGTAGAGGATGGTGCATCCTCTGCTAAACGACGTAGTTTTATACTATATTTTAAAAGTCCATGATTTTAAGAAAGATATTGTTATTTGTTTCCTTAAATCTTACAACTTGTTTTACCTTAATAAAAAACGCTTGCTGGTGAAGTTCCTCTTTATACTATGTTTAGTTTGTCGAAAGTCGTGACTCGTGAGTAAATGAGTGACATCTTGTTGAGAACCTTGCTGTTTTTATTAGTTGTTGAGCTTACGTTCTAGTAATGAATTTGGTTGATTTTTAATATATAATATATGTACTTTTTTAAAATTTTAAGTGTGCTCAACAACCCAGAGGAGTTGAATGCGGCTAGTATGTCGTGAAGTATATGGAGCAAATAGTGACCCTTGTGTCACAAAAGGCCAATGAAGTGCAAAAGGTTTTATACTAATTTTCAACATAATTCAAATATTTACTTGAATTGTATAAAAAATTAGCAATTATTTATCGCCGGTAGTTACTAATAATTCTTTAATTTTTTATTTTTTTTTATTGTGTAGCATTTCTCTGTGGAGCCTTGTTCTCGAGAGGATATCGATGATGTAAGAGAAAGATGGTGTAGATTTTTAATTACTTATTGTTTGTAGCTTTTTGATATTGTACTCTTCAAGCAAAGGATATAAAATGGAATTTGTAATGCTACAATGCAAAAATTACTTAATTATCTATTAATATATTGACATTTTTTATGTTCAAATATTTTGTTTTAGTAGTGGTTGTAATTAGTTAATACTAGATGAATAAAATATGGAGTGAAAAAAAAGGATATAATGCGTTGCCTTCAATTAACAGGATAAACAACTATTATATGTAAACTTATAATAAATGGATAAACAACTGATATGATGTATGAAATGTTTGTGACTGAAATCACACCATATCATCTCATTCATTATATAATAGTCAATAATACTAAGGAGTGATCCACTAAGTGGATAACCAAATAATATGATTAAATTCTTATTTGATATGATTTATCTTTGATGGGATACAATTTAATAAGTTTATGATTCAACTTCGGTCCACTTTGATGTATTATTTATTACATATTAATTAGATTACTATTAAATTGCATTTCCTTTTCACGGCTTAACTGAGTAAAATGAATTCTTATTTTTTTGAACGGCTTATTTGATAACTTAAGTAATAACATATTAGTCCCTTTGACGACTTATTACTTGAATAATCATATTAGTCATTTGACTTCTTATAGTTGAATAATCATATAATTACTCCTTTCACGACTTATTATTACTTTATTAGTATAGATCTAAGTTGAGTATGGTGTGCTGTAATTCGAGATATCAAAGAAATTAGTATAAATCTATGGTTTGTCGTATTTATACTTCACAATAGGTGCCTATGATGAAGTGTACTTACTGTAAAACTATAATAAACGGATAAATAAAATTAAGTCCAATTCGAGATGTCAAAAAACGGATAAATAAAATTAAGTCTGATTCGAGATGTCAAACTAATTAGTATACCTATGAAACTATAAAACTATTATGCGGAAACTTATAATAAACGGATGAACAACTAATATGATGTATGAAATGTTTGATGTGATTGAAATCACATATGATGTGAATAAGCCACATTAATTATGATATGATTGGTCTACCATATTATATAAAACCAAATTCACAATTAACTGTAATTACTTAGTTGAAGCTTGGGATACATAATATCTTTCACATCGGAACGAACCATACAATTAATTGGTCTAATTTTATTAATAATATCCTAAACATCATATACTATTAATCGGTCGTAACACTTTTACTCTTAATCTCATAACAGCTTCATTCGAATACCATAGTCATGTCTTTCACGGCTTAACATACCAACTCCTTATGTCTTTCGCGGCTTATTATTGGAATAAAGTGAATAAAGTACTGGAGTAATGGGATAATGTTTCATTTAGTGATTTAATTATAGTTATGTAATAATCATATTAGTCCTTTCACGGTTTATTACTTGAAAAATTCATTTAATATTGGTAGATTACTTGAAAGATCATACATGAGTATCAGTTTCATTAATGACATTGGAGGTTCATACGACACATTAACGTTTCAAAATAAGTAAGAGCACAATATGATTGACTGATGTTCTGATATGATTCAATCAATGATGGACATAATTTCACCCCACTCTATTATGAATTATGATATGAATTGTATGCTTGTTAAATGATTTAAAAGTGATTTATAAGTCTTTTCACTTGTGATATGATTCTCGCATAGTTTCGATATGATTAAACGTAGTTCGATATGATTCCCAAGGCTTCGAGATATGATTCATTGTTCATGGTGTAACTTACAAAATGCAATTCGAGTGTTTCTCACATTAATATGATTTTTCTTTTATATGATATGAATTTTCATGTATGTGATATGATTTGGCATGTATATGATATGATTTCATGTACACATGATACTAACCATCACTAAACATTTTGCTACTTACTAAACATTAGGAGAATTACTAAACAATACTACGATCATTCATTAATAACTAAACATTATGGTCATTGCTAATGTTAATGATCCTTTCCATGACTTCCTAAAACATTACGAGAATTACTGACCAAACAATAGGGTCGTTGCTAATGTATATGATCGTTTACATAACTAACTAAACATTACGAGTATTATTAAACAAAAGAACGATCATTCATTACTAACTAAACATTAGGGCCATTGCAACTGTTAATGATCGTTTACATTACTAACTAAACATTACGAGAATTAATGTCATAGGAGGTTCATACGACACGTAACGGTTTCTTCCGATGAGCAATAAAGTTTGAATTATTACATTAATTCACCTCCACTAAATTAGTTCCTTCACAATATATTACTTCATCATTATGACTCATTTCTTAATAGTTAATTCATAATATACCTAGTAGTTCAACTCATTTCCAAGATAATATAATATTTGATCCACTAAGTGGATAACCAAATAATATGAATAAATTCTTATTTGATATGATTCATTTCTGATGGGATACAATTTAATCAATTTCTTATTCAACTTCGATTCACTTTGATATAAATGAATTGTATTGTTACAATAGTTTATTTTTATTTTTTGACTGAACAATAGTTTATTACCTTACCTTACATTACTTGATTGATAATATATTACCCTCTTCGAATGTATACTATAGTACTATATATATTCATAATTTTATATTATAGTAGGTATATAGTGTTTCAAATAAGTGAGAACATAATATGATTGAATGATGTTCTAATATGATTCAATCAATGATGGACATAAATTCACCCCACTCTGACATGAATTATTATATGAATTGTATGGTTGTTAAGAATTTAAAAGCGAACATATTTTCTTATATGATCGGGATAAAAAAAGTCCTTCCGGAACATAGAATCGGATCGTAAAATCGTAGGATTTTAAAATCTGGATGGTTATAACAATGGGGACTTTAATAACAATGGTTATAACAAACTAAGCATGTATTATTTATTACATATTATTTGGATTACTATTAAACTGCATTTTCTTTTCACGGCTTAACTGAGTAATATGAATCCTTATTTCTTTGAACGACTTATTAATTAATTAATTAACTTCAGTAATAACATATTAGTCCTTTGACGGCTTATTACTTGAATAATCATATTACTCCTTTCACGACTTATTATTGGAATAAAGTAATTAAAGTAAAGTAATGTAGTAATATTTCTTGGACTTAGGTCTTTTTATAACAATTGGAGTAATATGATAATATTTCATTTAGTCATTTAATTGTAGTTGTGTAATAATCATATTAGTCCTTTCACAGCTTATTACTTGAGTAATCATTTTACTCCTTTCACGGCTTATCATTGGAAAAAATTGTTTCTTAATGATATGATTGAGTTATGTTCTGATATGATTTACTCAATCTTGGACATAATTTAACCCCTCTCTGATATGAATTCACTTAAACGGTTATTAGGAATAAAATAATAGTTGGTTATATTACACACTCTTAAATATATCACGTAGTAATTGGATTACAATTACAGACTTCTTTGCTTCATATAAGTTGAATATGAGTTGAAACTTATTAGCTACCTTCGCAAGTACGTGAAACACCTCTTAGCAACTAACTGTTACTTATTAGCAACTAATTGTTACTTGTTACCTATTAATTTTGACTTATTAGCTACTAATTTTCACTTATTAGCTACCAACTTTTACTAATTAGCTACTAATTTTAACTTCATATGAGTTTATATGAGTTGAAATACCTAAGTTTATTACTTATTAGCTACCTTAGCTAAGGGAAACACTTATTAGCTACTAATTGTTACTTATTAGCTACTAACTGTTACTTTTTATCTAACAATTGTTACTTCTTATCTACTAATTATATAACTGTTACTTCTTATCTACTAATATAAAAATGTTATTGGGTTTATCGTGTTAACTATAATAAAGTAATTAGTATATATTGTCAAAATCACATTCTTTACCAACTATAGTTTGTATTAACTTTTCACATAACTTATTCACAACCCACCATTGCTTATTATTCATAGTAAACTCTTTAATATAAATTTCATATAATCTGGTATGATAATAAGGGTTACTGATATGAATGTAACATATAAAGGTATGAATGTTACATAATCTGATATGATATGATATGACCCGATTTAGTACATAATCCAAGCTACTACATAACCCATCTCTGATTGATTAAATAACCCAATTCAAACAACTTATAGCATAATATTAAAACATCTTACTACATAAGTACTATATATATATATATATATATATATATAACTCAAAGCAAACAAATGCCATGCAATTCTTTCACTTTGTTCAAGGACTATCTTGGCATCTGCATATTTTGTTGCATCAATTCCATTCCTGTTCAAGACAAGAAAAATCAATTACTAACAAATATTGCGTTTTGTTACATTTTACACTAGTGGAAAAAAGCCCATCCGATCCGGTCAAAACCATGCTTACAGATCCGGTTTTGGTCCGGATCAGGTGGGCTTGCAGCAGTTCACAATGATTAACTGATCCGGTCCTAAACCGGATCAGTTAATCATTTACTGAGCAGTTAAGCTAGTTGACCAACCCAAAAACCAAAATGAATTTTTTTTTTTGTAGTTTTTCATTATTAATCGATACAAAATCAATAGTATATATCAATGTTCATTTTATTAAGCATATTATGCACAATTAAAGCATAAGCATAAATAATTAGATACATAAGAATATTAGCAACTAATTTTAACATCATACTCGTAAATAATTAGATACATAAGAATGCTCTATGTCATCTAGTACTCTGCAGAGGCCTCCTTGTCTCTCTATTGAGCCCAAACCACCACCCCAAGAAAGAACTCTTGCAAGATCGTTTCATGTCCTTGCTAGAAGAATTGCAACTAGGGAAGGAGAAACAAAGTTCTATTTATCCACAGCATTTATTTCCAGTTATCAATAATGAGGTGCATCATCCAGGTTCATATACTTGGCATAGAGCAAGTTTGCTCTACTTTCTGTTACGCCTAAGCAAAATCCTTCAAGGTACACAGGAAATCTCTGGTCACCTCTCACAGGTGGTCATCTCCTTCTCGAAGGGCACAAGCTGCCTACGGAACGCGAGTTATATAAGTCCTATTCTTCTCTCCAGGATCATTGGGAGAACTTGCATAAACTAGCCAGTAAAATTAGCAGAAACTAGCCAGCATAATTAGCAGAAACAGAGTAAAAGGCAACATAAACTATTGGCTAATTTGAGGCTGCAAGCGAGTCTATGATTTAAAAATGCACGCAGAGTAGAGAGCTTCAGGAAACAGTCAAGCAGGGCACTTTACATGTAGGATGTCCTAGGAAGCAAGTAATAGAAAACTACAAATCTACAATACCGGCCAAGTTGGTAATATTATGCTAAGGTGATTTCCTAAGTATGTAGCAATAGAGCAATCTATGATATTCATGAAATCATACGATCATAGTAATTGTCAAATGAAATGACATTCTTTCCAGCCTTTAGATAAATGGGAATTTCAGATGCAAAAGGAAAAATTGTTCCATTCCCAGATGCACTGCCTGGATATATAGAAGAGTTTGCAAATAACACATAAAAGCAATGGATGTGGAATTGGAAAACCACTAGCACAAAATTCTAGTATAGCACAAATTTTCAAAGAGTGAGAGAAGGAAGCCAGAGAGAACATGTTTGCAGATGGCAGTGTTATATTCTGGTCTATAGTGGCCCCATTATACAGAAGCAATTGAGTGAAAAGAAATCTCATTAGTGACAAGTGACGACAATATATTATGTCTGTGCTGATGGTATGTAGAAGCAGAAGAGAATCTACTGCTGCAAGAAGAAATAAAGCACATAGTTCTACCACTGAAACAATTCCAGTTACGGGATAAAAAAAATGAGCAGAATCTTGAAAACACAAGTATTTTCATGATTCATATAATGTCAGTTGACCAGGTTAGGAACACGTCCACAAGTCCTGATATATATAAAGAGACTAGAAAAATGAATCATGTAAAACCTTGAAGTTCTTGATTCACAAAAACATGAAGAGCATGGCCCTTTGATTTCACTTATAGTACCGGACGACTGCCTTTTTTCAAGAACATTTCATCACCGTCAACATACTGGCTGTAAATAAGAAAAGAAAATAAGAAGCACCAGTTAAATGCAGGGCTTACCTCTACCCCTGTCTTTGGTGCATCTAGTGCTTCATAGTAAATATCCACTAATTTCAGCATCTTTTCCTTCATGCATTTTCTCTCTTTCACATCTTTATCTCCTAATGTTAACAACTGATCCATGTGTGCCAACCAGCTGTTGGATGCAATCCCCATAGCTTTACTGAAAACAAATTTGCAGGTTAGTAACTATAAATAGACTTACAAAAGCTTCAGTTTGCAAGTAGAATGTCTTCACTGCAAAATGGTCTTATAATAGTAATAGGAACGAATAAGGACACTGATACATGCTAGCAGGCATGACTTCTATCTTGGTTGGTTTCCAATTGACTGTCCAAATTATATGTTATAACTATGTGCAAAACAGATGCGAACTTGACATCAAAAGATTCTTATCAAGTTTATTCTCTAATCTTGACAATCCAAGCCAAAAGTACTGCACTCTTTCACTAACGGAGGAAATATATATAATGTACTAGATGAAGAGCAACATATAACAAAATTATTAGCCCCACTTTATGCAACAGAAATCAGTCCCAAACTTAATGTACCAATGTATCATTACTCCCATGGTATAATGCTTATACTAGGCAGATTCTTCTCGAAATGGAGAGAATAATGCTGAACACATTGCAATTCAACCTGTCTTTGTCAACCCCTTGTGTTTTCTGAAGAAGATTACAAAAGCTGCGAAATCTGACAAGAAGCTTGAGCTGATGTGCTCTTATTTAAACGAGCTTTCGCTTGTGGAGTATGAAAAAATCAAGTTCCCACCTTCATTATTAGCAGCAGCTGCAATTTACACAGCACTGTGTAGTCTTTATGGCTTTAAAAATGTCTAAAAAAAGTTGCAACTTAGATGCCCTAATGCTTATCTTTCTTAACTATCAACAGATTTGAAGCAGAACTTTCACCAAGAATTTCCATTATTATTGGGAGCCAACACTCAGTATATGATGATCATCTCCCCAAAAAACCAAAACTAGAACTTCCTAATAGTTAACTGAAAAACAGAGTTAGAAACTGGTCCTCACTTGAGTACCTGTACAGAAAAAAGGTCAGCACTCTCTAACATCAAGCCAACATTATAACATCAAAGGAAAATACATTACAAGTGACATCATCAAAGCTATCAAACGAAAATAGTTGGTTATTAAGAGAAAATAGCTGAAAGCAAACCATGAATTCCAATATAAGGCGTTGATCTTGAACAGAAATGAAATCTCAAGCTACTAAAACCAGTCAAATTGCACCAATATCAATCACTAACCTATCAATGTGATGTTTTGAGAAAATTAACGAGAATAAACACAAAGATTGGTAATAAAATAATACCAAAACAACAAAAACCGAAATTTCTTAATTTTCTTGTAAAATTGAAAGATTCACGCAGCTTTGCAGTTCTTATAATATTGATGGAAGGTTGAAGATAAACCATGAATTCAATCAACAACTCACGAAAATAACAAGAATAAGCCACAAAAAACTATCAAAACAGCAAAAAAAAAATACGAAACTAAACTATATATTAAAAATTACCAACTGTTGTGATTGAAATTTCCTAGAAATTTCTTGTCAATTGGAAAATTGGACAACTGAAAATCAGATTCAATGGACATTTTGCTCTTGATCCTCTCCATCGATATAATCTGCTTCATCATCTCCATTGACATGGACGTCTGACGAACTGATACTTAACTTCTACTCCTTCACCGAATTACTTTTTTTTATTTTTGAGGGATCCTTCACCGAATCACTTGTCCAAACACGAATTTTTATTTTTCCCCTAACTTATCTGCTATAATTCTATTGCCCTAACTGAAGCTCTCCCCACTCTCCTCAAGAACCTTCCCTTTTTTCTTCACAAGCTTCCAACGGGAAGATAAGGGATTGCAATCAGTTTTCATTTTAGTCCAAAATTACCATCTTGCACTTACTTTTCAGCGAAATTACAAAAATAGCCCTGGTAGGGGCAACCGCTGCCCCATACCGGGTATGGGGTAATACTTTCTCGGGGTTGGACTCACGCAAAGAAGGCAGCATCAGTAGGAATTAAAAGGAGGAGCACACTGCAGTATTAAGGGGAGGTGGCAACAGTACGAAGAACAGAGCACGCAGCAGGACGGGAAGAGCACGAGCACTTACCGACCATGGTTCCTTATAATTGGGTGATGTTCTCTTCAATTATGAGTAGTTAATCTTCTATTTCTAGGGCTTAGATGAAACCCTAATATTATGAATTGATTGTTTAATTGTATCTAGGAATTGATTTTTAGTTTATGATTGCATAACTATTGAGAATATTTTTGGGTTGATTATTGTTTGCATTATAGATTGATGATTGTTCTTGTAGAATTAATTATTGGTTTATATTGTTATCAAAGTTGCATACTTTGTTCTTGTAGTTCAAGTTGTGATATTATGTAATGGTATTTCATGATTGTGGTTGAAAAGTTGAAGAATTTATGCTTTAGTTAGATAAGTTATGTCACCTAGTTAATCGCAATATTATTTTGTTCTAAGTAATCCTGGCTTGTAGTTTAGGATACTTGATAAACTTATTAATTCTCATTCCAATTAATCTATTAGTCGTATTATTAGGTGTGGATTCGACTGTCCTAGATTCCGTATTATTGTCTGTTCTCTGATACACTTTTTATTGCCCAGTTTATTTAGTTTACTTTAAGTTGCAGTTTACTTTAATTAGCTCACAACCAAATCATTATATTATTATTTAGGATTAAATTAGTAGACATTAGACTTAATTTTAATCAACTGTTTCGTGTGGATACGATACCCTATTAATTATCACTTACTACTAGATCTTGTACACTTGCAAGAATATGATTTTATAACTTGTTTAAAATCGCTACCAATACTCCTACAAAACTCGGAGTACGTTATAACTTCATTTCTAAGAGGAATTAAGCTAGATTAATCTCTTCACACACACATCATGATCATTCACCCAAAGACTTCCTGATATTTGAATGCATATATTGTGTTTTGGTTTTTCCTAAATTTTTTATTCATGTGAAATAGAGCAGTATTCTGATTACCCTCCTTTAACCAAGCCATTCTAGACTTTTGCCTACGAAAGGATAAATTGGCACAGTGCTTAGCATTATAACACTTCCTATTTTGCTTGTAAATTCCTCTAACAATCAAGCAAAAGCTAGAAAGATCCAAGATCAGCAACATGAAGGCCATTATAACCTTCATTACTATAGTGTCTTTCCAAATCAATTTGAGCCTCTTCAATCTTTGAAGAACACAAATTATATAGAACATAGGCACCCAAATATATATTGAGCCCAACTGTTCTACACTTTCGTTCTCACAGAACTGAGGAGCTTTACTCCATATTTTAAAATATCTAAAAGATTATGACCAATGTGGAGATCATGATAAACTACTAATTAACACTACAAGAGAGTGATCAAAACAACACTCTAGTAGGAAGCAAGCCGCCGTAGTAGAAAAAAATTCAAACCATAACTTATTGGCTAGGACTCTATCCAACTCAAAATAAATCCTATCCGAACTGCCATACTTATTGTTCCAAGTAAACAATAGACAACTAGTGCTTGGAATATCATAGAGACCTCAATCCATAATACATTGTTTAAAAGGAAAAAGCTCAATTATTTTGCCTCTAGCACTGACCCTCTCGCTTGCAGTGTTAAAACCATACACAAGCATACAAAAGAAAACAGGGGCAGCACACATACGATACACATAACAACGGATAAATTGACTAAAACAATGCAAAATATCAACATGAAAGGAAACAAAATTCCATGCAAGCACAATTCTATCACCATTATGAAAGCCAGTTTTTAGTAAAACACCAATTTGGAAACAAATTTAGGTACAAACCCCCTACATGTGCAGGTTTGACTTTAGTTTCAAGGAGATTGACAAGTTTAAGGGAATGTCATTTTGTAGGCATTCAAAAATCATGCTAGCCTACATAATTTTTTTTATGGTTGAAATGAGAGTTGCCGAGAAAAATTATTTAACCAAAAAAAGAAATAGATTCGGGTTCGGGGTGGATCTCATTAACTAGTTAATTCAATGGTTATATTAATTACGAATAATAATGCACATAATCATTTTAATTGCATAAAAAAGACAAACATGTTAAATTTAGGTTTATTCAAAATTAAATGGCTTTTAACAAAATTAATGGGTAAATTTCCTTATTACTTAATTCAAGGAGATACATTAATTGTGAATAATAATGCATATAATCAATTTAATTGTATAAAAAAGACAAATGTGTTAAATGGATTTTTTTAACACATAAGATCTATTTTTTGGACTTTATTAAAGTACAAGATTAATAGGTACCTAATATGGTTGTCCAGATAATATTATTAGGCGTTATTTAACTATTTTGCTGGAGTGATTTAGCAGAAATGTCGATGATCATGCAATTGCAATTAAAGACATAAAAAATCATAAAGCAATCAAAGTCATGAAAAAGGGAATAAGAAGAACTAAACAAATGGATACATATATACACACGATTATCCATTTAAATATCTACATCATGAAAAATAGAATGTTAGTAAAAAAATGAAGAACATTGGAATTGACCCTCAGGTTTTGAACCTTTGTTGCCCGAATCTTGCTATACGAACGTCGGAGGAATCAATTGTTAGCCTTGAAAAAAAAGGGAATATGAGAATTCATTTCGTTAGAACCTCATTTGTGTTTTAATATTTATCAAGAATATGAGTAAAAAAAAGACAGAGTTTTTGAGAGTTTAATTAGAGTCTTGAATATGTTGTAATTTCATATGATTTTTGTCGTTATTTTATATGAAAAACTGATGGAAAGAACAAAAGTATTTAGGGGCGAGCGCATGAGCTAGGGCTTCGAAAATCCTCTGCAACATAAGAAAACAAAGATGCGCTTAGCGCAGCAAGCTTGTGCGGCACACAAGTGCCTTGCACGCAACGCATGAAGGTTGCGACCCGCGCATGGCCATGGCATCAGTGTCCCCTTCGTTGCGTGCCTCTAATTTTGTAATATGCCTTCAATAGCGTGCGACGCAAGCTCTTGCTTTTCGCGCACCCAACTAACTTTAGCCGGATTTTCGTTTAATCTTTAAATAATTGTTTTTAATTAACTTTTATCAACCATTGTCACTGATTAACGGAATTAAATCATAAAATCTAATTTCATGAAATTAATTTAATAAAAGATTTATTTGAGAATTCAATTAGTTATCATGAATATTTGATTGGGCTTTTAAATAGGGTTTCCTTTTAAAATGGATTTTAAAACATATTTGGACTCAAAAATATTTTTGGACTATGCTTTCAATTACTCTTCTTCAGTCTAGACCAATTAAGAAGACGAAATGTTTCATACTTGGTTGTTAAATGGGGAGACAAATTTATGTTTTACAGATTGCAAACTTTTTTTGATGTCGTTTTGCTTCCTTAGAGTATTACCCCCAAATGTTCCAACACAAATCTTATCCATATTAATAATGGAACCCTCAACATGAGTTACAACATTGATCATATCACGTGGTGCATATCAGCAATTTGATTATCTATTTCACAAAACTCAAGTTTAATTAAACCTTTATTCGTATTTTCTTTAGAAAGTGATGTCTGATATGTATATGCTGAACTCTTGAATGATGCACTGGATCTTTTGAAATACTAATGGCACTAGTATTTATCACAATAAATAGGAACACAATTAAAGTTTATTCCATAATCACAAAGTTGTTGTTTTATCCAAAGCATTTGTGAGCAACATGCAAAGAATCGCTACATATTCCCGCTTCGGCGAGTAGGATAAAGCAACGAGTTTTGTTTCTTGGTGCTCCAAGAAACTAAACTATGACTAAGAAATTGAACCATATCTGAGGTGTTTTTCCTATTTACAAAATCTCCAGCATAATCAGCAACAACATATCATCTTAGCTCGAATGTGTCACATCTTGGATAGAAGAGTCCAAGATCATCTGTTCCTTTGAGATATCTAAGAATTCTCTTTACTGCAATTAGGTGAGACTCCTTGGGATTTGCTTGAAATCTAGCACACAAACCAACACTAAAAGCTATGTTTGGACGACTAGCAGTTAGATACAAAAAGGAATCAATCATGCCTCTATATTTTGTTTGGTCAACACTTGTTCCTATGAAATCTTCATCTAATCTAGTAGAAGTTCCCATAGGAGTGTAATTAATCTTTGAACTTTCGGGACCATATTTCTTCAACAATTCCTTTATATATTTTTGTTAGTGAATAATTATTCTTTTTTCAGCTTGCTTGATTTTTAACCCACGAAAGAAATTTAACTCACCCATCAAACTCATTTCAAATTCATTACTCATAAGCTTAGAGAATTCTTTGCATAATGACTCATTAGTTGCTCCAAAAAAATGTCATTAACATATATTTGAACAAGAAGTATATCAGTTCCTTTTGATTTTAGAAATAAAATTTTATCAACTCTTCCTCTCTTGAAGTTGTTTTCTAAAAGGAACATAGATAATCTCTCATACCATGACCTAGGTGCCTGCTTTAACCCATAAAGAGCCTTATCAAGCTTGTAGACATGGTTTGGGAAATTATTATTTTCAAATCCAGGGGTTGCTCAACATATACATCTTCATTCAAATTAAATAACCATTTAAAGAAGCACATTTGACATCCATTTGATACAATTTGAATCTCATGTAGGCAGCAGATGCAATAAGTATTTTAATGACCTCAAGTCTAGCAACATGAGCAAAGATTTCTTCATAGTCAATTCCTTCTTGTTGATTATAACTTTTACTACAACTCTAGCTTTGTTCCTAACAATTGTAATTACTTTTTGTTGTTTAGAAGAGGGAACTAGATGCCATACCTTGTTCCTTTGAAACTCATTTAACTCATCTTGCATAGCAGTGATCCAATCAAAGTCAGTTTAGGCTTCTTCATGATTTCTTGGATCCATCATTGATAGGAACACATGAAATGCACAAAAATTCCTTAACTGAGATCTAGTTTGCGTACCTTTGGATATGTAACTTATTATAAGTTCCACCGGATGTGATTTTTGATGTTTCCAAGGCTTAGGTTGAAATTTTCTTATAGGAACAGGTTGTTCCACTTGAATTTCTTGAGATGATGAAGATCCTTGTTCGTTTGTTCCTCTTTCAGCCATTGTTGAATCAGTTCCTTTAATATTTTCCTTTTAAGCAGGAACAGGAACAACTCCATCTTCTTGAGGAACAGGAACAACATTGATATGAATATTTTCATCTTCTTTGTTCCTTTCCTCTTTTTCTCCTTCTTCCTCCTCAATTGAATCTGCTTCTTTTTCATTTGGACGAACCAAGCCTATTTCAAAATCTTCAACCTGCTTGGATCAAAGTTGTCAGATTCATCAAATATTATATGTACACTTTATTCAACACACATAGTTCTTTTATTGTAAACTCGATACCTTACTATGTGAAGAATATCCTAGAAATACTGCTTCATCACTCCTAGCATCAAACTTTCCAAGATTATCTTTTCCATTATTATGAACAAAACATTTACATCTAAATGTTCTGAAATGTGTAATATTGGGTTTCTTACCAAAATAAAGCTCATAAGGAGTTTTGTTAGTTAAAGGTCTCATCATGGCACGATTTATTATATGACAAGAAGAGTTCACAGCTTCAGCCCAAAAGTTCCTTGGAAGATCACTAGCTATTAACATTGTTCTAGTCATCTCCTCCAAAGTCCTATTTTTCCTCTCCGAACACCATTTTAGTGAGGTGTTCTTCGAGCCGAAAAATTATAGTCCAAGCCATGTTCCCTACTTAAATCATCAAAATTTTAATTTTCAAATTCCTTGCCATGATCAGATCTAATATGCATCAATTTGTGACCACTCAAATTTTGAACTCTCTTTCAAAGACAAGGAACTCATCATAAGTCTCATCCTTGCTAGAGAGGAAAATAACCCAAGTGTATCTTGAGTAGTCATCAACAATAACTAGCACATACCTCTTACCACTTTTACTTTGAATCCTCATGGGGCCACACAAATCCATGTCAATTTATTCCAATGGCTTTGTGGTGCTCACAACAGTCTTAGATTTGAAAGAGGATCAACATACTTTTCTTTGGCACAAGCTTCACAAACTTGATCAATATGAAATCAAAACTAGATCTTTTGATCGAAGTTTGTCAAGTAATGAAAAGCTAGCATGTCCTAGGCGCTGGGGGTATGCATTATCGGATATCGGATCAGATCTGATCCGAAATTTTGGATCGCCCAAATACCGATCAAATCCGATACGAAAATTTCGGATCGGATCAGATCCGATATCCGATCCGAATATCTGAAATATCTGAAATCAGTTAAAGTTGCCTTATAAGTTCTGCTGCGGTGCTGCCCAGCCCAAGTGCACGAAGACCTGCTAGTTGCTGCCATATACTACTATTATTTGTTGCCTTCAATGCCTCATTACTTGTCCTTTTTTTTTAGTTGAAGATTCACATGTCAATAGAATTAACAGTCTTAAGCAAGCAAAATGTCAATTCAATACTTCAAAGAATTACTACTTACTGAAGATCGCAACTTTTGACTAAAGAAAATCGAATTAATTTTCCTCAAGGTATTTCCGTACAAATCCATACTAATTTTGAATAATTACAAACTTATCTAGAAGGCAGGCTTGTTGGCTAAAGTGAAACGAAACAGAGCAGTAGAAACATTAGGATTAATCATCTGTAGAAATATAATTGTCAGATTTATAACTCCACGAACTCCAGCATGAAGTGAAGAGAGATAAGAACCGCAGTTATGAAGTAAAGAGAAGAGCCGCAAACTCCAGCGTGAAGAGAAGAGTAGACCCACGAGCCGTGAAGTTGTCGCCGTGAAGTGAAGACTGGAGGAGAGAGGAGGCGTGACTAGGTCGAGTGTGAAGTTTAGGTTTCAAATGTTTTGCAAACAGTAGTATTGTTTGTAAACTGAAAATTCTAAGGCCCGTTTGGATTTCATTAAAATAAAAAATAAAAAACCGGGTTTTTCGGATTATCCGAAACTCATAAATCCGATCTGTATTCGATCTGTATCCGATCCGAAAATTCGATTTTTTTCGGATATCCGATCCGAAATATCCGAAGTTGAAAAACCGGATCGGATATTTGAAATTTCGGATCGGATCGACAGATAATCGGATCGGATCATTCGGATCAGATCTTTTTGCACAACCCTACTAGGCGCTTATGCCACAAAAGAGGATCATCTTCAATAACACTAAGGCATGTCAAATTATTTTTAGGAACAAGATCAAGATCCACAATATATGTGTTCCCTTTCCTTGTTCCTTCCAAGATGACATTATTAGAGTTATTATTAATAATCAAATATTTTTCACTGTTAAATTTAACCACATTTCCCTTATCACAGAATTGGAAAATACTTAAGAGATTGTGCTTTAATCCTTCAACTAGAAAAAAATTATCAATGGAATGTGATGGTGACTTACCTACCTTACCCATGGCAACTATGTTACCTTTCATGTTGTCACCAAATGTCACTCTTCCACCTTCATAGGTTGAGAGTGATAGAAACTTAGATTTGTCTCCTGTCATATGCTTAGAACAACCACTATCAAGATACCAAGTGTTGTCCCCCCCCCCCTCACTCTAACCTGCAAAAATCAACTAGTTGTTAGTTGTAGGAATCCCCTCCTTTGTGGGTTCCTGTTCTTGACCACCATTAGTTTCATGTTGCTCACTTTCACATTTTTTCTAATCATTCCAGTTCTTAGTTGACATTGCATTATGTAATGACCAATCTTACCACAATACATGCACATTTTATCATTAGGTAGGTCAACATATTTCTTAGGCTTATTTTTTTTCTTGTGATTTTCGAAACCAAGACATTTTATTTTCGTTTGTGGTCTCTCAATCTATTTAGGAACATCCATCACTTTGCCTCTGTTCCTTGCAACTACAAGTTCCTTCTTGAGGTTACTGATCTGTTCCTTTAAAATAATTTTTTCTTTGTTCAAGTTTTCAATCTCAGATCTGTAACCTTTCTAAAGGAGTTGATCTTATATCAAAGGAACTTAGAACAGAGAAAGATTCCTTTAGGTGAGATATTTCCAAATTGATTAGATAATTTTCGTTTTTAACACTTTCATATTGTTCCTTGATTTTTAAGTTCTAATAAAATAAATCAAACAACCTACTTCCAACATCTGTTCTCATTTTCTTAAGCCATTCTATATGTTCTTTGCAAACTTTAACAACTTATTCAGTTTGTTCACGTTTTTCACGTTCATCTCTACATTCAAGAACTGCATCATAAAGAAGGTCATAGATTTAGGCCTAGTTTTTCCATCTAAGTCTGTTTCAAGTGATTGTTGGTTTACCTCAACATTTTCTTCATCTTCTTCTATGTCAGTGTTTGCCATGAGGCAAAGATTTGCAGTTTCTTCATTTTGTTGTTCCTTTTCGTCCTCAGTCTCTGAATCTCCCCAAGCTGCTATCATAGCTTTTCGAACGTTTGCTTTAGAGAAAGGCGCTTTTGTTTCCTTGTTCCTTTCAGCAAAACGTTCATTGTTCCTTTCTTTGGTCTTGTCATTTTCCCAAAGTGAACGTTCCTTGATGAAGTGATCTGTACTACCATATTTATGACAAGCAGCTTTGTTAGAAATTTTTTTGTTTTTACCTTTGAAGTTCTCATTCTTCATGTTCCTATACATCTTTCGAAATTTCCGGACCATGAGAGCTGCTTCCTCTTCTTTAGAGTCAGAGTCATCTTCATCATCAGCTTTTAGGGCAATCGATTTAGACTTAGAGCTTTCACCATATTCACTATCAAGGTGTAGCTCATGAGTCATTAGTGATCCAGCTAGTTATTCCAAGTTGAACTTGGTGAAGTCTTTTGTTTCTTGTAAAGCAGTGACCTTAGCCATATATCTATCCTTAGGAAGACTCCTAAGAACTTTTCGAACTTGTTCTTCTGAAGAAATAAACTTTCCAACGGAAGCTAACTCATAATAATGTTAGTAAAACGAGTAAACATCTCTTGTATGCTTTCCTTAGTCTTCATGGAGAACAGTTCATATTGATTCATCAGTGAATCAATTTTAGATCTTTTCACTTCATTAGTTCCTTCATGAGTTACCTCAAGTAAATTGCATATTTACTTTGCAGATTTGCATGCCATGATTCTATTATGTTCATGTGGTCCAAGTCCACAATGCAAAAGTTTAACCGCCATAGCAATTAACTTCTTTTTTTTCAAAGTCAGCTTTGTCATATTCAGAGAATGGTTTAGGAATTACCTCATTTTTATCATTAGTGGTTGTGACCTCAAAATCACCAACTTCAACGACTCTCCATACCTGGTAGCTCTTAGCCTTGATGAATATCTCCATTATGTTCTTCCAATAGGAATAGAATTTCCCATTGAACATTGGAGGCTGTTGAGTAGATTAACTTTCCTCAAGTTTCTCGGTAGTATTCATGTTCCTTGGATCTTTTTCTCAATAGGGTTTCCTACGTTTTGAGAGTTCTGGCTCTGATACCAATTGTTATTTCAATAGGAACACTACAAGAGGGGGGTGAATTGTATGTATAGAAATAAACGTACTTTTTGCGGAATTATAAAATTAAAACAATAAAACAAGGTAAAGGAACAAGAGAGATTTTTAAGAGGAAAAACTTATTGGGCCCAATAAGAAGAAACAACCTCGACCACTAGGGATTTTAAACTCAACTCTTTCACTAATTAGGCCAAACAACTTTGTTACAACCTAACTTTACTCAAGGGCCACAACTTGAGTTCCTAAACTCAAGTTCCTGAACAACTGTTCCCTTAACAGTTGTTCCTCTCAACTTCAGTCGAAGTTATCTCACTTTAACTTGTTTCACTCAAAGCTTCTCTTACACATGACTTCACTCAAAATCCCCTTACCCCAAAACCAAAATTACAATGATCATTAAACTTAGTGGAATAGAGTAAGACGACAAAACAATGAATGGCTTATAAGAGAATGAAGGTGCTGACTCTAATTAGTTAAACTCACTTAATTACTTAGTCAGGCATAAATTGAAACTTAATTAGACTTATGTATTTATAGCAGTCATCAAGACAAACGTAGGATTAAAACATGTGTTAGTGGTTAAAACATTTTCCCATGATGTTCCTTAGCTTTAGGAACATGGTTCCATTATCTTCCCATAAACACCATGTTCAATCAGAACGTGTGAAAAAAACTGATAATGCATCCTAAAATCTAGCAGTTACTTGTGCAACAATCTCTTAAATTCGGTTTTTTTATTAAAAGCTATTTTAATTAATAAAACCAAAATTAAATCCTTTTATCAAATAATATCTTTAAAGATTTGCTTTTTAAACCAAAAAGGATTTTATTTTCGAATAAAGATAAAATCTTTTCCTTAAAAAGATTTTCCTTTAAAATCATATTTTAACCAAATAAAATCGTTTTCCTAAATTTTAGCCTGTAATATCTCAACATACATCAATTAACCGTTGCACATTATTTCACACACCTAGTTCCTTTTACTGCTACTTAGTTCCTTAAAGTTAAATTAATAGTACCAGCACATATGTTCCTTACAGAGGAACATACAGACATTCTCTTTTAACTTTGTCATTGTTCCTTACCAAAACTTACTCGTTCCTTGCATAGGAACTAAAAGATAAAAGCCTCGATTGATTCTTTTGCTCCAATGCAACTCCAGTACCAGTTTCTTGAGTATTTTCACTTAGTCTTCAAAATCCAACTTGATTTCTTCTTTAGACTTAGTATTCTCTTTGCTCAATGCAGTGATACCTTGCAAATTTCATTCACTCAACAATTTGTTAGTTTATAACTTAGTTTGCATCTTTGTTCCTTTGTCATCATCAAAACTAGTAAGGGTTCAACGTAACGTGTCTCATTTTAAATGGTCAAATTTTGTTTAGCCAAACTCCATTTCAAATTGACCATTCCTACTCAAAATGAATTAATGATCTTGAAATAAGATTATTAACACTTACATTAAAAATAGGAAAAATTAACGTCAGGGGGCCCAACTATGAGCGAACATTTTTAAAAGGCTCCAACTATTAATTATCCTATGAAGGTCTCAACTTTGATGGGTTGTGACTTTCCTTAGACCCTGCAGGTTGGTTAACCTGTTGTAGTAGGTAATAAGTCATGTGAGTTCATTAAAAAGGCACGTGACCTCTCCACCCCTCATTTTCTCTTCCTTTTTTAAACCCCTTGCCCACCTTGTTCTAACTATTAATCCTCTTTGCTTTTGTGACATCGGCGGTGGGGTGGTTGGAAGGGACGTGCCATGTGGGAGCAAGTGAATCCGGTGCTGATGCTGGAGGGACGTGACAGCGCTACAGGTGCTGGGAAGGGGGGAGGCGGAAAACGCGAAGCCGTTGAGTGCCGATGTCGGCGCCGGTGCTGGGCAGAATTTGTTCGGACCTTCAACTTTTTGCCTCAAGATCCGAAAATTCTTACTTTCTCTCTCCTCTCTTGTTTTTGAGATCCGAAATTCTCTGGATGGACGATTGTTTTGGTACTCGTCAAAATCTTGAACTTTTCATCTTCAAAATGCTGGAATTTTTTTTTTTGAATTTCCAGAATTGAATTTGATAGTAGAACTTGGATAAATTGTTAGTGGAAATTAAAGGGGAATAGAGAGAAAGTAAGATAGCTTGAAGATGTTAGTCTCTGACCGAGAAGTAAATGCTTATGCTTGTGAAGCTTTCGTTAAGTGTGCCCACAAACTATACAACCAAAGACGTATAAAGTAACACAATACAAGACAAACAAGCTTCTCCAAACCACTGTGAAGCGATGCTATTTTTGTTCCAGATGATCCTGATTCATAAGGACTACATTGACTTTGTCCAGCAATGACGGCGAGAGGGAGAGACTCGCTTGTGCTAGGGTGGTGCGACATCGGTTTTTTTCAATTGATTTTTTGATCGATTTTAATCCAATTTGATGATGATAATAATATTATTGATAATAACAGAAACAAATAATATAATTACAAATAGTAGTCCAGATTTGAGTTGTTTTAGGAGAGAGAAATCGAGGTCCTCAACAATGGCGGAATTTCCGCGAGAGGAGAGAGAAAGTAAGGAGATTGCAGAAGAAAGAATCAAAGGGAGAAAGCGTTTTTGGGACCCACTCACTATATATGCCTTTAAAAAATATTTTAAAGTTTAATTTCATTAAACTGGGACCCACTCACTATATATGACTGCTTTAGCCAGTTTCTGGTAAACTGGATCCACGCAAAAATGGGTTATGGCATACTTAGGCCCCCAACTGGAATATTGAAAGTTGGTACCTATTAAAGAAAACCGCTAATAGTTCAAACTTCATAGTGTCAATTTTTCCTTAAAAAAACTCCTTATCAATCCAAAAGTCTTCAATTAGGAAACAAATCTCTTCGTTTAAGATCTTATTCAAAAGTCAAATTTGGTATCACTAATTGGAGTGATTATCTCAACCTAAAATGGGCATCACTAATTGGAGTGATTATCTTAATCCCTTTTGTTATCACTAATTGGAGTGGTTACCTCAACCCCATTTGGTATCACTAATTGGAGTGATGATTATCTTAATCCCCAATTGGTATCACTAATCAGAGTGATTACCTCAAACCTATTTAATCATTAATTGAAGTGATGATCACATTAATCCAAATAGATTTATCTAACTTTATAGATGAGTTATACGTAGTCTATTTTCCTTTCTTTCCTTTTCATTCCCAATGAATTTGACCATTTAAGATGAGATGCAGATCGAACTATGATGGTTTTGATCCATGAGTGGATTCAAATCCCGCAATTATTGGTACATAGTGCAACTACAATGCTCAAACTAACCATATACAAATGATATATTGGTCCTATTATATAAAAAATGATTGAATGTGTAGATGTGTAAATTATGTGTTTTTCTTTCTTTTGAATAGCCATGATTACGTAAAATAGAAAATAACGCATTTAGTAAGAGCCTATTCCTTAGCACGGAAGAGAAGACGAGTTTCAGATGTTCGCACCTCTTAACCTAAACCCCAAACCCTATCTCATGTTACAAAAGACCAATTTCTTAAAAAGCCTTATCTATATGAAGTCATCATCGTTTTTAATGGTATTTCTTTCAATTGATTTTGAAATGATTTATTAAATAAATTTGTCCTTGTTCAGATGTTAACATGGTGGTGACTTTAATTTTTCAATAAAAACCATAATCCAACGAGAGATTTATGTGGGATTCGGAATGTTAATTAAAATAGTAAAAAATCGGGTACCACATAGGGAAACAGGAAGGAGAAGAAGGGAGGAGGAGGAGGAAGAAGAAGAAAGGAGGGGATGCGATGGGTGGGGGTTGCGGAGGGGGTGCTTCGGGGTGGGTGGTTGTGGTTTTAGGGGGTGGCTACGATTGCCGAGGGGTGCCTTGCAACAGTGGAGGATGGCTACGGGGGGGTGGTTGGACCGTATAGGCAGCAGGTATGGGGGAGCAAGGGGTGGGGTGGGTTGTGTAGGGGTGAGGGACTCGTGCGGGGGAATAGAGGTGTGGGGGGGGAGGGGTGCGGTTGTGGAGGGGTCGTAGGAGGTAAGGGGGCTTTGTACGGGCAAAGGGGGAGGGGGGACTACTGTAGGGGTGGGAGAGGGATCTTTGGCCGGGAATGGGTGTATGTGGGGGGGGGTGCGGTTAGGGGGTGCTGCAGGGGTGGGAGTGATTACGGGGGCTGAGGAGTGGTGGTGGCTAGGGGTGGTAGGTTAGACAAAAGGAAGAAGAAATAAAGGTGGGAGAAATAAGAAAAAAATACCATATAAATACGAGCAGTATACGGTGAATACGGGCAGCAAATAGAGTGGTTGTCACCTTTTTACTTTTTCATTTTCTATTTCCTTTTTCGTTTAATCTCTTTACCTTTTTCTATTTTCTATTTTTTTTCCTCTTATTTTTCTCTCTTTTATTTTTAGGGTGTATAAATGCCCTTACTTTGATATTTTCAAGAGATGTAGAAGTTCCATTATATGCTTTTCATTTTTAGAAAAGTTTTAGGCTTAAGGAGGATTAGCCTAGGAATTGGGGTTGGCTTAATTGATGAGCTTTCTCATCTTCCCTAGCAAAGTTTAGGGTTCAATTCCTATCCTAAGCATATTTGCTTGGGATTTAAGGAGGGAGGGGGTTGGAGGGTGTATGGTTTTTTATGGGCATTTGGGTGGGAGCCTTATGTGAGGGCAGCCCGAAGGATTTCTTCTTACCTATTAAAAATGGAGGATTAGCCTCCACAGGTTAGTTTAGAGGGGAAAAGTGGGAAAACTCAAAGAAAAATTGAAGATTTCGAGATTTAAGTGTGACAACTTGTATCAAAAGATTCCGCAATTAATCAATTAGCATTTCTTACTCTCTCTCCTCTTTTATTGGTTTATTTTAATTATTTTTATTAAATTAATTATTCATGCTTAGTTTAATTGTTTGTGTTTTATCTTGCTTAGTTTAATGTTAGATTAATGCTTTTTATCATGCTTTTAGCTGTTAATTTCTCTAAAATTCTTATTTTAATGCTTTTGGGGTAGTTAGTGAGTTAGGGTTTGGGTGAAAATCAAACCATGATTGAATTGGGCATTTGAGATTAGATTTAGAGATTTTTGTTATTAAATTATTCCTTGTTTAACTATTCTAATCTATGTTGCATTCTCATTCATCACTTGGATGTTGTATTATATTGGAGTAGATTGATTTAGGTTGGCATGAGAACTTGACCTATTGATTTCTGTTATTGACTTGAATTGTTTTGAACCTTGAGATATGTAAGTAATGGATGATAGCCCTTACTTGATGTCTTTGAGAATTTTTCCGCCTATGAAAGTAAGATGGGAGTTGTGTGTTGGGTAAATAGCTAATACATGTAGTGTTCATGCACTTATCTCTAGTTTTGATATTCTTATGCCTATTTCATGATTAGTTGTTGATTAATCTCATTTCCTAATCTTAGTTATTTTTTTATATTTAGCTTAATTTGGTAGTTGGTAGTTGGTAGTTGGTTTTCGACAAATTCCGACTTAATGTTGGCCTAGCTTGTTGCTTAATTATTACATTTTGATGTTCCTTAGTCCTTATGGAAGAATGACCCTTGCTTGCCATTATACTTAGGTTAGTGGTTAGTTAGTAGTTTAACTTTAGGAGATAGTAACGACCTAATTTTCCTATGTCAAAGCACTGTCGGTACAATTTTAAAGGTAAGCTCTACAAGTGCTTTTAATTTCCTTGAGAACTTTTGTAGGTAACGAGAAGATTTGAAACCAAAAAAACTGAACACTCTGAAGCATAGAAGAAACAAGCTAACTGCAAATGACAAATTCTTAACCACCCATCTTTTGACCCTGCCTAAAATCTTTTCTATAAGGGGCTTAAACTCATTATAGAAAAGCTTCCTATGTGTAAGAGGGACACCAAGGAATCTTAATAGGAAGGCACCAATAGGAATGTTTAGAACAGTCTGCACAACATCCCTTTCCAAATCATTCACCCCACCAAAGTATACATTGCTCTTATCCAAGTTTGCTGCTAACCCTAAAGCGTGTGAGAATTTGGAAAAAGCATGGAACATAAGCTGCACATAGCTCAAATCAGCTTTGGGAAATATTAAAATATCATCTGCAAACATCATGTGGGTAAAATGTAATTTTTTTCATCTTGGATGAAAGTTAAAGTTAGGAATGTGTTTTAGTTGACCTAAGCATCTCAATAAATACTTCTTACATATGGAAAATAAGAAGCTAAGGGGGACATGTGATCCCCTTGCTTAAGCCCTTTCTTAGCAACAAAGGGAGGACTAGGCACCCCATTGATCAGAATAGAATAAGGGTTCGTTTCGATTCAACTTATTTTGACTTATCTAAACCTATCTTATCTTATGTAAACTTATTTTATCTTATATGAACTTATTTTATCTTATTTGAACTTATTAGACTTAGTGTGTTTGCATTATTAAACTTATCTGATCTTAACTTATCTTATCTGAAATTATCTTATCTTGTCTAAACTTATATTATCTTATCTGAACTAATTTTATCTTATCTTATCTTATATAAACTTATTTTTTCTGAAATAAGTCAAAATAAGTTGAACAGAACAGAGCTTAGGTCACAATTTGCACACACTTCATAATCCAACTAATAAAAAGAGAAGGAAAGCCAAGTTCAGTTAAGACCACTTGCAAGAAAGTCATTCAACTGAATCATAGGCCTTCTTAAGGTCTACTTTAATTATACATCTAGGGCTGAGATGCTTCTAATTATACTTCTTAATAAGTTTGATAGCTAAGAATTTGTTGCCTGAGATGTATATATTAGGAATGAAGCCGGCCTGAGGCAAATCAATAACACTGCTTGTCATCCCCTGCATTCTTGCTGTCAAAATCTTAGAAATAAGCTTGTATATGACAGTACAACAAGCTATTGACCTAAAGTCTTTCACGTAAGTGGGATTAATAACTTTTGGTACTAAAGTAACCAAAGTGCAGTTTATAGAGCTAGAAAGAATGCCCTCATCAAAGAAGTCTTGAATGGTCTGATATAGCTCATGCTTAATGACTGGCCATGCTTTCTCAAAAAAGAAACTTTTAAAACCATCTAACCCTGGAGCTTTGCTATCAACAATACTGGCAAGAGCAATATCAATCTCCTCAAAGGTAATTAGCTGAATAAGCTCGGCAACAGCTTCATTAGACACCTAAGGACCATCTCTAAGAATGGTAATATCTACCCCAAGTAGAGAAGAGGCAGCATACCCTAACAACTTGTCATAAAAGTGCTTAACCTCATGTTGAATATCTTCCAGCTTTCTGCGCTCTCCCTACTCATTATACAAGATGTCAATGATGTTTCTTATATGTATGTCTCTCTTTCATTGCCTGGAAATAGAGGTGAGTATTAGAATCACCAAGTTTTAACCACTGCAACCTAGATTTTTACCTATAAGCTCCTTCTTCAATAAGCAAGTATTTCTTCAATTAGGAAACAAGAGCACTCTCTTGCTGATGAAGATCATTATGGCTAACATCACCAACCAGCTGGGTCAGCACTTCATTCAATCTTTCTCTAATCTCATCAATTCTTGAGTTAAGGTTTTAAAAGTCCTTCTGATGAAGCTTTTTAAGCATATTGATTATTTGCAGCTTGAACCAGACTTATGACATACAAGGCGCTCTGGTGCTACCACCCCAACCTTCACAAATAATGTTGTCAAAATCGTCATGGTATTCCATATAGTTGAAGAATTTGAATGGCCTTCCTCATTCATGCTGGGAATTAGAACACTTAAGCAAAAGTGGACTATGATCAGAAAGCCCTATGTTGAAGTATTCAACACAAGCCACTAAAGTGCAACAACCAAGTGGAATTGATAAGACATCTGATAACTCATTTTGACTAAGGAAGCTTTCAAAGTCCTTAGTTTCATAATGAATAATTTCTCTCCCATTAAGCCTGACTTCAGTATGAAGAACAATATTAAAGTCTCCCTTAATGCACCAAGGAAGAGTAATTGATTGATTGAAAACTAATAACTCACTCCAAAAGGATTTTTGTCTTCAACATTGTGTAAGTTATACATACACAGTTGTCCATTGGATATTTTGACCAATGACCTTATCAGTAAGTGTAACGCCCCGAAAATACATAACCTTAATCGGCAGCGGAAACATAGCTTAAGCCTGTGGGTTAGGGCCCACTAATAAAATTATAGCCTAAAATGGCCTCTTAAATACACAATTGATCATAATAATTCGTAATGATTACCCTTAATACAAAGTATTCTAAATAACCCAAATATATTCATAGTCACTTCAATTAAATCTTTCCGGAGCATCCTTGACATAACTGATCCTGCGCTATCTTCATAATACCTGAATAATTTCATAAAATAGGGAAAAGGGAAAACACAGAAAATAACCTAAAATGAGTTGAAAACTCAGTAACTTCACTCCAGCCCGTAAAAACGGTTTTAGCTCGTAAACATTTTCATGCAGAGGCATATATCACATCATTTTGGTAATTGTTCGGAAATACTTTCAGAAAACGTCATCATTGAATAGTCTGCTGATAAGGACCGTTTGTGTGATCATAGTTCATTGGCAAGTATAGGTTTTGGACATAACATTAACATTATCATATGACCCTTTTGGTCCGTGTTCATTCGTATATCATAAGCAGAATCCTCCACCTATAACTTGCCCATTTGTCAGTTCATTTCATAATGTCAAGCCAGCAGAACCATCCAATTTTACAAATTTGCATAAATTCATATTTCCGAACAACATCCATAAATCATGATAACCAGATTCCATAAGTCATAACATCATCGTTCATAGTATACATGGACAACGTTAAAACATAATGTATCTCATCATGCCACATATAAATTGTAACACATATTCATAATATCACATAATCATCATCACAACGTCATGTAAACACATTCGAGCATATCATTACACATAACTTATACGGGCATGCATAGATGCTGGACATAAAGGTTACCTTTTACGCTACTCCTTTCTTCTACCTTCTTTCTCTGACATGTCTCCTACCTTGCTCTCCAAGTGATAAAATCACCAATCCTTATTCAAGCCACCTCCATTTTGTTCCCTTAACTTCAGCTATAAAAACCCCCCATTGAGTTGAGCTGAAATTCATCCTCAAAATCACAACAAAAACTCAAAGCTTCCTCTTCTTTTTCGGGCACCACCGTGCCACCAGCACCGGTAACCACCAGCACCGGAGTCTAATACAGCCTCGTCGGTGATCCACAGCTGTGCCCGCGCCGCGCCGCAGCGCTCGGCACTCCTTCGCTCTCCCCTCTGCTTCGTCGTGCCTTGCAGCCACTTCTGTTGGTTGTTTCTGCTTCGCGTCTGCTCCACCGCCGACGAACACCACTTTATGTTGCCGCGTCTTTGGAATCCTCGCCGGCGTCAGAGCCAAGGTTTCGGTAACTTAAGTTTAACCTCAACGGTTTTACATTAATTATTAGCTAATAACATGAAGTTAATTCCTTAAAACGAAATCAAAGGTCTAGTTAACAGTTTAAGTATAGAAATAATCAGGAATTAAGATGTTAACTTTTAATGTAATATTAAAATACGATTAAGTCTTAAGTTGTCTTAAATATGAACGAGTCTGAGTGATAGGATTGGGGAAGGGAATGTTTTACAATTTTTATGTTGTTATGATATATTATGAAATGACCAAATATGTTTATGAAATGGTTTTACTGTTTCTCTCCTCCTGATTGCTAATAAAATGAATTGAAATGTTTACGATGTTAGAGTAGTATGTTACCGAGCCTCGACTCATGACGTTTATTTTCTGTTTTAGGTACTGATGATGATAACGGGATGTCGTAGCTGTGAGGAGTTGTTTAGTTTAAGCTTTCTTAAAACACTTATGATTATGGTTTAAGTTTCAGTTTATGTCAGACTATGTCAGTTGCTAAGTTTCAACTTAAGTTTTTATTAATGGATAATTATGATGCTTTTAAGTTATAATATGTTTAAGTTTATGAATTTATGTTTGTCTTGTGCTTTCCAATTGGAAAGTACGGTAGTAACGCACCGACCGTCTAGGTTCAGCTGCTAATGACACTCTAATTAACATAATAATAATTATTAGAGGTCGGGGCGTTACAGTAAGCCAACAAGATATCACTTGAGCAGAATAATAGTGCACTTGAAGAACTACTTCTACTGGATCCCACCCCATCTAAATTATCCCTCTAGGAGAATAAGTATAATTATCCTCTAATTTTTCACTTTGCACCACATTTCTTTCTAACCTTCTCTTTATTAACTACTTTAACTTTAGTTTCAAGTAAAGCAAAACAAGAAGTAATTTGACTAGCAATTTCTTTATACTCACCTATTTTAGTTGGGTTGTTTAAGCCTCTTACATTCCAAGTGCAAACAATCATATTAGAGTTATAATGAAGTTGTTAGTATCTTCTCCATCCACTGTGTGAGTGACAACTCTAGGTCCTAACATAGACAATTACCTCTACTACTTTTTGCTACCACTGACCATGTTTCAGTTGGTTTGGCCTGCTTAGAAGGTGGACCTTTCTCTGGACTACCTCATGTTTCAGCAATGACAGGCTCTGGGGATGGGGGTTGCTACCATTATATTCTGAAACATCCTTATTAGCTTCACCAATTGGCATAACATTCAGTTGCACTTAGTCAACATTTGCATTATCAGAAGAGTTCTTATTAGTTTCTGTAGTATTCTATTTCCACTGCTGAGCTTCAGATGGCAAAGAAACTGCCTTAGGCACCCATATTTGGACAATTTCAGGAGCAATAACCGTTTTTTTTGTTGCAGTCATGTCCAGCAGTGTAGCATGAGTTACAATAGGGAGGCACCCATTCAAAAGTTACTTTTTGTTCAATGACAGTCCCACCAGAGTCTTCATTATGAATCACTTTTACAAGGGTTTTGGTGACATCAACCTCAATGAGAAGTCTAGTAAAGGAGATTCTCATTTGTCTTTAAGTACATTCATCAGCATAGAGAGAGACACCTATTATACTTTCAATACTACTTAAGGTTTCAAGGCCCCGACAGTTCAATGACAAATTAGAAAAGCTTACCCATAAAGGCACTACCCTCATAATCTCTTTGTCAAAATTGAATTCGACAGTCCAAGCCTTAGTAATAATTGGCCTGGTGTCAAGAGTATGAGGTCCTGAGAACAAAATTTCATCACTATCTTCCATATGTAGTTTAAAACTTAATTAGGAAATCCATCTTCATGTAAGAAAATCTTAGGTTTACTCACATGGTTCCATTCTAGAGCAACGAACCTTAAAATGGCACCTGTAGTAGGTGTTTGCCCAACAACATATAGCACAATGGCATTTGCCCAACAACATATAGCACAATGGCATTTGCCCATATATCAGAGAGTTTACTCACTTTAGATTTGTCTATCTCAGAGACAGGTGCCCCATTGTTTATGATAGGAGCAATGAATTTCAGTGACATACCTTTAGCTGTGAGTTTTTTCTTTGTAGCAACAGCTAACCAAGTTTTCCCTCCATTACCTCAAGTTGTAACTGCATTAAGCTCTCCTGGAATGACTACAAGAACTCCTATTTCTTTGGAAATGTTTACCCCTGAGCAGCAACACTAGACACCACCTGGGTTTCCTTAGCTTGGTTAGAGTTGCTAACCACGATGCCAGAACCTCCTTCCAATGGAACAATATTAACTCCCAATGAAACAATGTTATTGCCCCCTCCTTCAAATCGAGCTTCATTCACCCTTTGAGTAACAGCAGCTTGCCTCTCAGCTATTATATTGTGTGAGAGTTGATTCCAATACCTCTTGGAACTGGGAGAGATGCTATAACCAATGAGCTATCTCTCACTCTCCTTATGATATTGCTATTTGTATGTTTGATACTTAATTTAGTACCAATTAAATAATTTTTCATCCTTGACAAGTTGGGGAGTAAAGGGGTTCCCAACATGCCAAGGGTGAGAATTAATCACAATATCTCTTGAAATCGGGAGAGATGCTCTAACCACTTAGCTATCTCTCACTCTCCTTATGGTATTGCTATATTTTTTTTTTAAGGTAAGATGAAGGTGACTCACTTGATGGGGGGATAAAGGGAAATCCTCAAATGAGTCCCATGAGGTTTGATCCCTAGACCTCAGGGATATGAGGTGGGATGCGATGCCACAACTGCACCACCTCAACCTCAAAAAAAAAAAATTTTATTGCTATATATATCTTTGATACTTAATGCAGTACCAATTAAATACTTTTCAATCCCCTTTAATTATTTCTTAGTATCAACTAAACGTTTTATTTTATAATACAATATTTTTTAAAAAGATAGGGAAATTCTCATTGGTAACTTTCAACTTTAAACTTTTCTCTTTGTTGTTTTTTTATTATTTTTTTCTCTTTGGTTGCCCCCATTTATTTTGCTCTCTCCGTTTTTTAAAGTTCTACTGGATTACTATAGACACACTTTAAGGCAAATTGGAAAGAGAGCGTAAAAAATGGGGCCACTTGGTTCATTTACTTTTATGTAATGAGATGAGAGAGTGTGTTTATTATATTTTAAGGGAGCTAGAGAGCATGGAAGAGAGAGAGAGTGTGGGCCAAGGATGATTAAATTACTGTATATCTTTTGCCAAATGAGAAATAAAGTATAGTGAGAAGAACTTTAAAAAAGGGATGAAAAGGAAAGTGAGTAGAACTTTAAAAAACGGAGGGAGTATATGTTAATTTTGTAGGCGTAGTTAGTATTTCCCAATAAATATTCGTTAGTTGTCAACCTAGGTTTGTTAATTTTTGGGTACGAATTTGGAGACGATCTTAAACGGGTAATTTTGACCATCAAAACGACTTTTTTTTTTAAAAAAACGAATGCCACCGAGCATCCTATATTGGCACAGATTGTGACAAGCCGGTCAAAATGACTAGCAATACAGTAATTTTGTAAACACCACTTTCGAGGGATCTCAAATGGACAATTTTGACCTTCAAAATAGACTTCTTTTTTTTTATAAAAAAAATGGACGTTCGACGGTGTCCGTTTTCTTTAGAGAAAATAGTTCCCAATATCAAAATAGCTCGTTTGAAATTTCCTTTGAAACTCGTGCCCAAAAATTACCGTACTAGTACTCATTTTGACCGGCTTGTCGAAATTCATGCATATAAAGGGCGCTTGGTGGCGTCTGTTTTCTCCAAAAAGTCGTTTTGAAGGTCAAAATCGTCCGTTTAAGATCGTATCAAAATTCGTATAAAAAATTACCGTATTGGTCGTCATTTTGACCAGCTTGTCGAAATTCGTGTCTATAAAGGATGCTCGGTGGCGTTCGTTTTTTCAAGGAAGGTCAAAATCGTTCGTTTAATATCGTCTCAAAACTTGTTCCCAAAAATTAACTAACCTAGGTTACACAATTAACAAACATTTAACAGAAATTACTAACAAAGCTACATAATTAACATATACAATAACTGGACACAACTAAAGAAAAAAATTAGGAAAAATTCACACTAATAATCCAAACTATTGAGTGTCTTCTCAAATTAATCTCAACTACGTGTTATTCTAATATAATCCATACTTTGGGGTGGTCTTCCCATTTTGCTCCGTTAACATTTTGTAACCTGTTGCAGCAGGTAACCTTTCTCTCACTACCACCAACCATCTCTTCCACTTGGTGTCCACCGTCCAAATCCATCACCACCCCTCCCCTCCCCAAATACACCACCACCCCTTCCCCTCCCCAAATACACAACCAACCCACCCCTCCCTCCCCTCCCCAAATACACCACCACCCCCTCCCCTCCCGAAATACACGACCACCCCTTCACCTCCCGAAATACACGACCACCCCACCCCCCCCCCCCCTCCCCCAAATACACCACCACCCCCTCCCCTCCCGAAATACCACGACCACCCCTCCCCTCCCCAAATCCACCACCACCCCCTCATCATCAATCATCTCTGTACCTTTGTAATTCAACAACAACAATAGCACGACAAGAAGAAACAAGTGTTGTCCGAACGGGAGGGGGGCTCGTTGGTGGTTCGCCGGGTGCCGGTGCTTGCGGTGCCGAGGTCCGTGATGGTGATGGGTGCCATAGCAGTCACCGGTGGGGGGGTTTTGCGATGGGCCGGGCGTGGCGGGGGTTCAGGTTCGCGGGGGTGGAGAACGCGTGACCGGTGCGGCGGCGTGGCGTGGCGAGAACAGAGCCGGATTACGGCGGTGATGGTTAGTGATGCCGGCGATGGTTGTGGGTGGTCGGAGGTGGTGTTGTGTGGGATATGGGGGCGTCGCTCGTAGATGCAGGGGAGCTGTAAAACTGCTTGATGTTTGTTCAGCAGACCACGGGCCACCCGTGGTGTGGTGATGAATCCCACGGTGGGGCTGTGGTGTTTACTTTGCTGCTATAGTGTCACGATGTCGGTGTTATTCAAGCGAATTTTCCTACTCCCAGTGAAACGACTCATGTATTATTTTGAGATGAGCGTAAATAATGTCGGGTCGAAGGTTGTCTATATGGGGGGGCTTGGGTGGATTTTGGTGAAGGTGGTTTATAAGGGGTGGGTTTCAGGCGGAGTTTGAGGCGGTTCAGGTGGTGGAGGTGGTTAGGGGTGGTTTAAAATTAAATAGGGTGGTTTGGGGAGGTGGGGGAGTCGGTCTAGGTGGCTTTAGGCTAGGGTGCAGGTGTAGCTAGATGAAGGGGGTGGTCAGGTGGTGGGTAAGAGAAGCAGAGAAAGAAAGGGTGAAATGAAAAGAAAAAAAACAGAAATTTATTTTTTTAACCTGTTTAACAGGTAGCTGGTCATATGGGATCATTTTGGGAAGGGGTACCATGAAGTTGGGATTATACCAGAATAACACGTAGTTGAGATTATTCCTGAAGACACTCAATAGTTTGGATTATTCCTGTGAATTTTTCCTTATTAAAAGTTGAGAACTATGAAAGAGAATTTCATCTCAACCCAAAAATAGTACCAATATAGTCACGAATTGATACTGACGAAGTCTTTGAAAAACTCTACCAACTAGACGCCAAGACTTTCCCTACATACAACACTCTTATTCCACCATTTTCTCAAGTAAAATTTTTTCCAGTCTTTTTAAAACAGATAAAGTTGCGTCATACGTTCATCCTTTTCTTGTTTTTGATACTTGTGGGCTGTGGACAGTGGTATAAAAATTGAATAAAGTACGCGGCCCTTGACATTTCTTTCATCATAATCATCATTAGTGAGTCATTTCCACATGTCAAATTTTGTTTATGGAGTATAGCTTCTTTTTCCCAAGTGGGCTACCGTCAACGTTATATTCTCCACAGATGCTTCTTGAGTTAGGGTTACAAAGAAAAACGGCCCATAATTTCCTTAGGTAGTATTTCTAGCCAGCCTCACAAGAGTCTACAAATATTTTTTTTTTGGAGGGGAACTAATTGTTTTACTTTGATCTCAATGAAAGATTTAACATGAACAATCAAATTACAACTGTCCTAATAGTATAAATATGAATTATTCTCTAATACTTCCTTTGTTTTCTTTTTTAAATTTCACCATTTGACATTTGGGTAATATTTATTAATCAATTTTGACAAGTTTTTTCTCACCATTATATAGTAAAAAACATAATCAAGTGAAATCTTGTTAAATTCGCTCAATGTCAAGATTCTAAATATCAACTTTTTATAATTTAACTTATATACAACTGGAGATAATAATGTTCAAAAATACGTATTGGAATACGTGAAGAATCAAATGGCGCAACTAAAAAATCCAGCGAAAGTATAAACTTAGCTATAGTATAGAGCAAAACTAAAAAAAATCCTCGAGTTTGTACAAGTGTCTAAGAAGATTTTTGTCTTGTTTGTGTACCCTGTCATATGAGGCTTTGACCCTTTAAAGTTATTACTGTTGGCGGGCCGAACCCCATGCATGGACTAGATCATGGACACGAGTCAGGTTCGGTGAGCAAGATGGTCGTGACGATAGAATATGTGATTTTAGATTAGCTCTTGGGATTTCAGGTTGTTTTACTTTCTTTTAAACATTAAACTTTTCTACCATTATTGCTTGAGTGCTTCATCATCCAAAGAACAACATTGGGTTGTAGCGTTTTTTATGCAACTTCCATTCCAAATTGAGGGGAGCAAAAGTTTTCTCGTCCCTTCTATGGTCCTGAGGGAAGTGTTAACTTGAGACACCATAAAAAATTGCACCTTATTGGCATGCCTGTATAATATAAAACGATGTTACCCGTATTAGTTAAACTGTATTTTTTATATTTCTTTCAATTTCTGCCTCTCTCTCCTCCCCCTTCTTGTCTTGCCAACCCAACCACGAGTCCGCGACCCTGTCTCCTGCCCAAACACCCTTGTCCATTGCCCAACCCAACACCACACTTGCCTTTCCCTAATAAGTGCAACTTGCAACAACCAACACTTGCAACTCTCCACCACTCAAAAAATCAAAAATCTAAGGACATCGACCACCACCATCAAGTGCTCTTCCACCTTGCTCGAGGATCTTTCACCTAAGAAAATCGGGGTCTAACCTTGATACCGCACCTTGGCATCTCAAACTTTGCAACCTCCAGACTCGACCATCACCCATCCTCATATGCCTACACCAATTTCGTACCTCACCAACAACACTACCTAAGATGGCCATCACATCGCTCAATACTCTCCTATTAAATTATATTTCGAAAACAATTTAAGTATGAAACTAAACTAGTTTAAGGGATTGTTTAATACATCACATTTTTTTATCAATTAATAAAAGATTGATACTAGCAGTCCCAACTATTTCTAGTTTGCTTTAAAAGGTCTCCCTTTTTAATTATCTCATAGCAGTCCCAACTTTAGGGTTCTCTTCCTAAAATGGTCCTTCAACTTAATTAATTTGCTAAATCAGTTAATTAAAACGCGTGACACTCAAAGTAACTAAAGCGAATGAAAGAATTTAATGCATCATAATTAACTTATTTAGTAAGTTAATTAAGCTAAAGGACCATTATGGGAAAAGAACCCCCAAAGTAGGTTGATATGAGATAATAAAAAATTGTAACATTTTAAAGTGAACCGAACCATAATTAAGACTGGTAGTGTCAATTTCTCCTAAAAGATTTAAATAGAAGTACAATAAATCTATTCTACCACCATCGTGCTTCTGACCTCCTAAATTAGAGAAATTTGGACCAATCCTAACAAAAAAAAGAACATTGTGAGGGGGTAAATTAGAATGACAAACTAGGGATTATCATTGGTATAATATTAATAATTCGGATTATTCATTTGAATTTTTTCTTAATAGAAAGAAATTGGATCATCTACATAGATAGAATTTTAATCTCCCTGATGTGTTTCAAATATTTTGTAATTTGATATGCTTAATTTCATTATATTACTTATATCGTTCAAAAGAAAAAAAAGTTGTTACTTAATATTAAGTTCTTACTTCTTATATTACTTCATATTCTTTTGTAATTGCAACATTTTGACTTTACACTATTTATATCCTAACTAAATGTTATTATATAATAGGTTATTGAAGGGAGCCAATTTGTTTTTAAATTATCAACTTTTCACAATTTTCACTAATCAAATATTATAAGGCTTGTTTGGTTGAGCTTGTTTGGAGTTTGGAAACGGATTCAGTAATCTGAATCCATTACTCCTTATTTGGTTTGGGTAGTGAATTAACCATTACCCTTACTTGAGGGGTACCCAAACCCCCAAAATGTTACCCTCCAAATTAGAGAAGTAACAAAATCTTTTTCATTCCCTTACAAGTGATTCCTTTCTATTGTGGAACCAAACACTTAATAAAAGTAACAATTATTGTTACCATTCCTTCCCTCTACTTGATTCCATTCCCTTTTCATTCCTCTATTTAAACCAAACGCCCCCTAAATATAAAAGGACAATTTTATTAATGAAGAATAAAGAAAGTATATATTACTTTTTAAAGTCAAACATCCCTCCGACATTACCTTACATTGCCTAATTTGGATAGGTGTATGCATTCACTTTGTTCAGTCCAAATATACACAGGAATTGAATAAAACGAGGTATCATTCTCAAAGTACTAACTAAAAAGAATTAGCAGCTTGAACCATCATTTGTTCGGCAGGAATGAAGTCGTCTCAAGGGAAAGTTCAACAAAGTAAACCATGCTCACCAAAATCCAACTAGACTTAGTTTGTGATCATATACCGTTGTGGTTGATTCAAGTCTTAAACAAACCACATCCAAGCAAAAACTATATTCAATACATTGGGTTCAATTCATCAAATTGAGAGCAAGTATTACTCGTACGAATTCACATTTCATCTAGGAACTTGAATTTAAGAAACATCCCCAGCAGAATAAACCATCAATATACCAGCACACCCCACATGGCAACCCGCGTGATATATTACTCGCTTGCAAAGGATCATGTAAATAATACGCCCACATGTATTTAAAGAAAGGTACACCAGAAAAAAGAACAAAAAGAAAGGTATAGCCAAGACAAAGTTTATATCTATTATATGCCCAAATGTAGTTTTACTCCTACATTCTCTCCACTTGAAAATCAAATATTCAGGGCTGATTAAGTTCAAACAGACATAAACATAAGGTAAAATTAGGGCTAATCATATCTAATAAGTTCAAGTAACGAGAACCCACCCTTAGTGACTTTGTGTTTTACAAAATACACACATCTTAAATATTACTTTGCCTATACCTAAATCTTACTATATTGTAGACTGCAGTAATAGTCAGGCTTCCACCTTGACTTTCTGTAGACACTAAAAATTTATTAGTGTTCTACATTAAAATAAATTCATTATTATTGAGCTAAAATAAATATAATTAGCTCACTTTAATCCACCTAAATAAAATATCCAAATTAAATCAAATAATAATTTGGGTTGTCAACTAATTGGGCTAGTCAATATTATAGTCCAAAGAAGATGGTCAAATGACAGAGGTAAAAAAAAGACTTCCAAGTCATAAACGGACTCAAGCCTATAAACTACCAAGTCTATGAAGGGATTTCATTCCCTATAAATAGACATTGCCTCCTTCAGTTGAAGGGACCGGAAAATCATTATTATCAAAAGCTCATAAAATTCTCTTGGAATTCTCTCTGCAAATAATCAACAAGCACATCAAATTCGTGCCGACTGTTCAGATACACTCAAACAAATTCGATTGAGATTAAAGCTTTTGTCAGCCCTCATTCGAATACACTCAAACAAAACTCAAACTCAGGTTGACGTTGACAAAACATCATCCCACACTCAAACTCAGGTTGACGTTGACAAAACATCACTCTATATTCAACTCCACGTCGAAATCAACACGTATCACTCTCCAGCTACGGAACAGAATCAGAGGATTTAGTTTATTTTTTATTATAAACTCTCTACAAAGATTGTACTCAATACATTTATTGAAATAAAATTTCTTTATTACTTTATTTCTTGTCTTATATATATGTTGACTCGAAATTTGTGTATACACTTTCAAAAGTAAAACAAAGCAAGCGCACGGAGAGAGAAATATGAGTTCTGATAATAAGAGAAAAAGGGAGGGAGGGATCTCATACTACCTTTTTTTTAAATGCAACATTTGATTATTTTAATCCACCTACCAAAAAGGCCAATATTGTATGAGAAGAAATATATGATATGAAGGACTTGAAAGTCATGTTGACTAATATTTTAGTATTACAACTTACATTATATGAGCAATATAGCACACAGATAACGCGTCATTTTATTTTATTTAATTAGGTTTGATAAAGACATCATCTTTTATTTTTACTTTTTTAGGGTTAGTAAGTCGTCATCATTGTGGGACCCATTAACTGTAAGCTCAAGCAGAAGAACAATCAGCTACTGTGCTTGAATAAAGGTTCAAATTCTGATCAAAAAATGGGAAAACTTTGGCAACTGCAACATATTATTAAGCAGACTGCTCTCATAGTCTTGAGCTCCATTGCGGTAATTTTTCTGTCTCACCTTGATGCTCCTTCCACCTGGTATATTTAACAGAAGCTCTGAAGCATGGCCTTGGGCTAGGCCGGCCTTCAAGTATAGTATTTAGTGCAATTTTGGATTCTGGATTCTCTACTACGCGCCAAAGTTACTTCAAACTGCATTGTTACCAGCCTAAAAAGGTTTCAGTATAATTATACATAACTTCTCGACTTTTGCTTTATACTACCTCCGTTTCTAAATACATGCACTGTTTCCCTATTCAGTAAAGTTTCATAATATAATAGTACTAATATATACTACCCCCTCCTTTAACTACATAATATGATGGGAAAGATATGCAATTACAACACTCTCTCTCCTCACCCTTGGTTCTTGTGCCAAAAACAAATGGTGCATGTATTTAGAAACGGATGTAGTATGACTATATGAGCTAATTGTGATTTATGACAGCTGAGACAAGAAGAAATACTTCCATATGCCAACTCGGAAACATATATATTATGACTCCTTTTAGCTGAACTAAAACTCAAGTAATCAATTAAAAGGCAAATGAAATACCTAGATTTTCATCCCTGAATGGATGGCAACCACTCCGCCAACTAAATTCTCATATTCTACCTTCTGAAAACCTGCTTCTGCTATCATTGATGCAAATTTGTCCTGCAATGTTCAAAGGAGACTTTAAAAATCAAAAAGGTGAAGTAGCAGCATTTTGCAAATATAGAACTGACAGCTGTATAACAGGCATGGCTATAATGGTAGTTAAGAATCGATCAGGTTACTTTTCTAGACGGATTTACATTATACCAGGTATGCCAGCAATGCATCACGACATTTTTCTGCAGGTGTATGATTCATAATTTAATGACCTTGCAGAGTGATAGCTTCCCACTAATAAAATAAACTTGTCCAGATGCTTAAGATATTATATATAACAGTGAATGAAGTAAACAGAGAGATGTTGGAAATTGAGCTATTATCCAGGGCTTGGGCATCTGAGCACCTAACAATGCAAATATGGACTTCTAAGGTCTTAGAGACCCCAAACCCTACAAAGAGTGGGGACTGAGAACTTCAACTTGCGTTTTTTGGGGGTATAAATGATAAAGGGCAAATTGTGCAAGGCTTATCATTCCAGAAGAGTAGCGAGCAGGTAAATCTCGCTTCTTCCTCTTCTTTAAACACGATTCTCCTCTCCCTCTCATTCTACCCACTCGACTATCTCACTCTTCCGCTCCCTCACAGCAGCTCGTCTCTCTCTCATACTCTTCCACCGCCACTCCACCGCCAAAAAAAACCGCCGCCCCATCCTTCAATAAAACCACCCACCTTCATCTCCTTCTTTAATTCATCACCTCACACTCAATTTTCAGAATTTATCTTCAAAAAATCAAACCCTAGAATTTGGGGGTTTTCTTTTGGTGAAGAATTTGGGGAAATTGGAAGATATAATTTGAAGATACAAGCAAAGGAAGGAGTTGAATCACCACAACAACATCTACATTACATTCTTAGAGCATTTGAAGGCTTCACTTGGTACACAAATTCCATCTCTAACAACACTTTGTTTTGTTTGAGAAATTTTACTTCATTGTTCATTGTTAGTCTTGGATTGTTGTTGGTTGTTATTGTTGTATGCTTAATTGGTGATTGATTGTTGAGGGTTGTGAATTGTTTTGTTGTTTGGGAATTGGTGGTTGTGTTGAGTATTGTTTCACTTGGGAATCGGTGGTTGTGTTACGTTGTGTGGAGGGAGTTGTTGCTTAGAGATGGCCTCACAAAAGAGAAAGACCACTAATGCTAGCTCAAGCAGTGCACCTCGTGTTGATACCATGGGTTTGAACAACCTCACTTCTGACCATAAAAGGAAATGGCTTCGCCTCACTAAGCCCGGAAGAACCATACAAGAAACCAAGTTTGTTTGTTTGGATACATTGGGCACCTTAGGGTTGCGTGCGCCTGTTGAGCAATTATTGGGTAAAGTCGGGTTACGCGGTTTTACTGAATTTCAAGCCCGTACTTATGAACGCAACAATTTAGAATTCCTTTCCACATTAGAGAAGGGTAGCGATGAGGATGGAAAGTTCATTACCTTTCACCTTAATGATAATGAATACACAATGCACTACAATGAAATTATGGAAGCTTTTGGGTGGACTTATGTGGAGGATAGGGATTTTGAAACTCCGGGTGTATTCAATGATTCTATGTTCTATGGTAACATCACCAATGGTTTGACATGGCACGGAAGGTGCAAGAATAGCTCGCTCCCACATCCGGCTCTCCGTTTTTCCCACCGATTCCTTACCATGACTATCTTTTGCCACGGTATGTGGTTGCCCGGATTGGGTTGGAATATTTGTTAACAATTGTTTGGAGATCGCGAGAAAAGAGAGCGGGAAAATAAGCATGGGTGGAATGGTTTCCCTTTTGGCCAGTTACTTGGAGGAAGAGATTCCGACGGACAATAACGGCAAACATATTCTCCAGGCATTAGGTACTATTGATGCTCGTTTGTCAGCAGCCTCCAATGTGTACAATAAGGATCAATTGAAGAAGGCATCAATGTTGTGGGTTTCCCCAAGAGGCAACCATTATGTATGGCTTTACGGGGCCAATAGTGTGAAATATATGGTTTTGCCTCAGCCTCAGAAAACAGCCATCACCGCTACTACATCTAATCGTCAGCTCTATCTCCCTCCGGATGATACTTATCGAGACGTAGTTGAAGAAGAGTTTGGTAGGGCGCGTGCCCAGCAGCAGCCTGCAGCCGAAACCCCCGAGCCCACTTCAATATTTCACACCATGGTGGAGACAAGATTTGATGCTCTTGATGAGAGTCAAAATATGTTCGGGATACAATTAAATGATATGCAGCGGCGATTGGATGGGTTTGAGGACACAATGTACTCCATGTCTTCCCTGGTTTCGGCCATGAATTCTTTCTTTGTAGCCTCTAACCCCGGTTACTCTGACCCCACTGCTACCATCGAGATGCACCGCCGACGAAGGCAAGCGGAGCGTGACTCTAGGGGAGCGGGAGATCGTGATCCTGGTGGGCCTTCCGGTTCTTAAATGGTTAGTTTTATTTCCTTCTTCTCACAATGAGGTCAATGTGTATTTTAAGTGTGGGGGAAGGAATGAAGTTCGGATTGTAAATATTTATGTTTTATGTTTTATATGTTTTATGTTCTATGTCGTATTTTCATGAGATTGAAAAAAAAAATTGAAAAAAAAAAGAATGATGATAAAATGAAACCCGTTAAGTTGAAAACCCGCAAGGACGGGCGACTTAGGCAAAATTTGGGGACCTTGATAGGTTGAAAATCCAAAAGGGCAACCTATGCAAAACAAAAGGCTTAAAGAGGGGGTGAGTTGTGAGCTTCTTAAAAAAAAATTGAGAGGCTAGGATGAAAACCCGAAAGGGCTCCTAGGCAAAATGAGAGAAAAAGAAAAGAGAGGAAAATTTTATTGCTCATTTGCGGAGTTTTGGTGGCATAAGGATGGAGGCGTTTTCGGAGTTTTCGGGTAGGTTGTGGAAATATGTTGATATCCTTGTTCATATGGTGATTTGTAAAGTTGTGCTTATTGTTTAAAGTTTGAATTCCTTTTGCAACTTGGAATTCAAGCTTTATATTGATGGTTAGTTGATTATTTTTTGAAGTAAGCATGGAGTTTATTCTTTTTTGCAGCACTCCATGGCTTCCTTAGGTTAGGATAGTTGGATTGGTTGGAGAGTTAAGGCGAAGATTGGTGTTGATTCACTTGGGCATTGTTTTTATTTATTTATTCTCTTCATTAAGTTTACTCGAGGTCGAGTAAAGACTAAGTGTGGGGGTATTTGATGTGTTCAAGTTTATCGGGGTTTTTACGTTGTTTTAGATGTTTTTTGGATGGAAGGCTTGGTCGTAGTCATGGGCATTAGCGCACTTTTAGGCTTTAGCGGAAGTTTAAGGTTGAAGTTGTAAGAGAGTGTTAAGGTACGACATTGTGAGCCTTTGGAGTCGTCGTATTGGTGTTGGATGTGAGTGTTTGGAGTTGTTGGGAGCTGCATCAACGCAAGCAGCACATGAACATCATTGGACAGCATCGGCACCATCATCCTTCTGGCCAGCCAAGCAGCAAGCAAGTTCAAGGCAAGTCGGGTGCGACCGGTACCGCACCTCGCGACCTGGGTATTTTTGTGGTTCGTTCGTGTCCGTCGCAAAATACGAGGTGCGACCATACTCGCACCTCGCGACATGGCTATGTCGCACCTCGCGAAGTATGCCGCACCTCGCGACCCCTGGCGCTGGGCAAAGTCGGCTAAGCTGCCGACTTAGACAACTTGTAACTTTCTTTTTTTTTTCGTGATATTTTCTTATGGGGGTATAAATAGGACAATATTCATAACCCTAAGGGGTTAGCCACTCTTAGAGAAAAAGAACTCCTCCCTTTTGTTTTAGTTTTCTAGTTTTCATCTTCCATTGAGCTCTATGTATTTCACTTTGGTATTTTGGACAAGAAGCATGGAACTTATAGCTTAAACTCTCTTGGGAATGGTTGAAGGAAGCTTTTGACGGTTTATTGTAAGATTTACTCTTTCTCTTACTCTTTATCTTGGTTATTGTCTAGCTTTCAATATTAATGTTTATGGTCATGACTTGGATTAGCTAGGAGTACTACTAGTTGATGTTTGTTGTTGATTTAATGCTAGGTTTCGGATATAATCTGATGTTATATGCTTAACCATGTTGTAGTAAGCCAGGTTCTCTTGATTTATGCTGAACATTATTGAGTGAATCTAGTTAAGCTAGACAAGTTGTTGAATGCTTAGCGCTTGTTTAAATATCGGCAATATTATCGGTTCTCTATTCTTAATGCGATTCTTAGTTTGAATCTCGACGCGAGGAGAGGTTGATTGAGAATTAGGATTTTGTAATGCGCAGCTCGTACTTACTTAACTAAAACTTGAGAGAACGGAGGATTCGATCCTTAACGATAATCAACCAAGAATTGAGTAAGCTTGCAGTGAATCAATAAATAGATCCGTAGAAGTGGATATCAACTGGACCCTAACTTCGTTATTATTGACTTCCACTAATTAATTTTCATCTTGTTTGCTCGTCTAGATTTTGATTAAATTAAAAATCCCCCATTGCCTCGATTGTTTATCACGTAGAGAAATCTAGGTGATCAGTTTCATCAAATACACTCGCTTTCCCCATTTCCCTGTGGATATGAACCCTACTTCCTATCTACATTTATTTGTAAAAGAGAGTAGGAGAAATTTATATTTGGTGACTCTCACGACAAGAGCCCACCATGGAGTGTGTTAGTTCCCCCATGTTCTCTTCGATGTTGAATGGTAATCTTTTTGGTTTTTTTGAAGGAAAAAAAGGGCTCAAGGGATCCAATGTCCCCTCTCCTGTTTGTTGTTTGTATAGAGTATTTGACTAGGACTTTAAAGGTGGTTGGTAAAAACCTGAATTCCATTATCACCCTAGATGTACAGGTTTCAGTTAAATCACCTTTGCTTTGCTGACGATGTAGTTTTATGAGCAAGGGTGAGTTCATATCAGTGTATACTATGCTTCAGGGATTCAAACACTGCTGGTATGAAAAATGAAGAGATACAGAGGATCTTAGATGTGTCTGGGTTCAGGGTAGGCAAGCTGCCATTCAGATATTTGGGGGTCCCAATTTGTTATAAACGGATTTCAGCAAAGGAGTGCACAAGTCTTACAGACAAGATGACAGCAAAAATCCGAGTTTGTAGTAGTAGGAATCTTTCCTACCAGGGAAGATTGTTGTTAGCTAATTTTGTTCTAATGAGCATACATGTGTATTGGGCTCAGGTGTTTCTTCTCCCTAGGAAGTTTTTAAAGGAAGTTGAGAGTATATGTAGAGCTTTTCTATGGTGGGGAAATCAGTTTAGTCATAAATCGGGTAAAGTGGCTTGGCCTCAGCTCTGTATCCCAAGGTATGCTGGGGTCTGGGGATTAGACAGCTCCGAATGTGGAATACTGTAGCTACAAAAAAGGACAATTTGTGGATAAAATGGGTTAATGAGGTCTATGTGAAAGGTAGGAATTGGTGGTAGTACCAGCCTTCTAATGATAGCAGTTGGTAATGGAAGAAGGTTTGTGAGGTGAAGGATGTGATGCAGTCGTGCAGACTGTTACTATGGAAAACCATCTCATCAGTACTTGTAAGCAGCATGTATAAGAAGCTAGCTGGTGATCATGACAGGGTTCAGTGGGATAAATATGTATGGAATAGGTTTGTTGTTCCTGAACACAGATTTTTTGCTTGGCTGGTTATGAGAGGTAGATTACAAACCACATAATGGCTGCATAAGATGGGTGTTTGTGATAGTCCCAACTGTCTGATTTGTGATGCTTTATGATGCTGAGGTGGAATCTTTGGAGCATCTGTTCTTCTCCTGTTGTCTGAGTCATAATGTTTTGGAAAGGATTAAAACATGGTCTAAGGGTGGATGGGTGTTCTGCTTCTAAGATGCAAAAACAAGTTTTTGCTACTGCTCCTAATGCCACGTTTTATACTATTTGGTGGAATAGAAATGAAGTGTATAGGAACAAAAAGGTTGACTGTGATGAAACTTGTGTTTAGAATTAAACATATTGTAATTAGTAGGTGCTATAGTATACTTCCAAAGAAGATAACTAGAAAAGATAGAGATTGGTTAAGAAATTTAGCTTTGAATATGTAAAGCTATAGGCATTGACTTCGGGTTTAGGTTGTAATTGGTTTTTGGTGTTATATAATTTCTTGACTTACTGAGCAAAAAAAAAAAAGATAAAATAGAGGAGCACGAGCTTTGGTGGTTTTGGCACATGCAACATCGACTAGAAGACGCAAGAGTAAGAAAAGTAGATGATTAGGATTTCTAAAGAAGCCAAAGGAGATCAAAGATGACTTGGATAGAGGGAGTTATAAAACATATGAAGAAAAATGGGTCTGAAGTCTATAGAATAAATGGAGATGAATTGCTTGTATTCCTCTATAGATCTTTGTGACCACCACATGAAATAATTTCTCGGTTCATGCAGCCGACCCCATCTTTTGGGATTAAGGTTTTCGCATTGTTGTTTATATACTCCCTCTGTTTCTTTTTAATCTACACACTTTTCTTTTTGGTCTGTTTCTTTTTAATCTACACACGGTTGCTTTTTCTATTCTTGGTAACATGTCCCATTTACTTTCTCCTCTTTTTCCACTCATGTCATCCACTTTTTAATAATTTAACCCACTTTTTAGTTTCTCTATCTCACTTTTCGGGTTCTCTCTCCACCTCTTCGCTTTTCTCTCTCATACTTTTGTACTTCCTCTTTGGTTCTCCCGAAAGTGAAGTGAGTAAACTAAAAAGAAATGGAGGGAGTATTAATCAATTATAACAGTAAATGATAAACTAAAACATAAGTGTTAATTATTACTATTTCTATGATTATGAAATCATTACACTAACGATGCAAATTTGGAATACTACTCTCAAACATATTTTGGCTAAACTACTTCGTTTAGCAAAAATTTTGTTAAAGCTTTATTTTAAAGTTGCTAAGTACATGGTTGCACTTTATTTTGGTGATTCAAGAATTAAATTATTGAAATTTCTTAAATTCTACATAACCCCATTTTGATGAGTAGAGACTTTGTCACGACTCCATTTTCATAGATTGTTTTCTTCCCATGTTCTAGGTGCTCCTTTAAGTAGGCAACCTCTTTAGTTCTTGATAAGTGCGTAAATCAATGTATTTTGAAGTCTTTTGACCCTCGATCATTTGATTTCATCCATTTTTATCCATATTTGCTTTGAAAAAATGAATACTGCTTTTCATAGGTTTTTTTCTTGTAGGAACAGATTATAGAGATATGGAGCGGAAATTTAGACACATTTGGTAGCAATGGAAGAGATTGCAAAGCAAAGCACAACCCTATACAAAGGACATGCACACCCATGTTTAGCGAATAAGTATCAATCATTGAAGGAAGAAGCACACTTGAAGCACATCTATGTTCTAGGGTGTGTTCATCGAGTGCATATGACTAGTAGCACAAATTCAAGAGAAGCACAAGCCAAAGCACACTTGTGTGAGTTGTTGTGCTTAGGGCATTTTATTGTAAGTTGCGAACACAAGCTACGACACAACCTATTACATAACTGTGCCTAGGAAAAAAAATAATGGATGCAGTCGCGTTCGCAATATCGGTTGCAATGACGCAGAAGGAGATTGTAACGGATGAATGGAACATAATGCACTGAAGGCGGTGTGAATTTAAAAAAAAAAAAAACACAAACAGATTTTTTCCTATAATAGTAAAACAGATTTTCACTTCAAAGTTTAACAAGTATTCCTTGATTTCCTTCTACATAATTTGACCACAATGAGAGTTTGGGTCATATACATGGTGAATACATAATAATTTAAAAAATGAGTTTTATACTAGTCTACATTTAGACAAACGCTAACTCATACATTATTCAACTTGAAAGCCCATGTCACGTTTATGCTTTCATTGTCTCTTTTGTCCAATTCAGACAAGTAACGGATGTAACCGGAGAAAAAAAATTCTAACACAGCGAGTCAGCGTTACATTTCTGATATCGCGGCAAGAAGGCCGTGAATTTCATTGTAGCGTTACGTAATGACATTTCATAGAAATGGCAAGTTCAAAATAGGTTATAGAATGGACATTGCGTAACTATTCCATGACTGCTTGAGGAGCAAGATTTGGGATATATAGTGTTTTGTCACGACACTTGGACTCCTCATAAGAACTACTCTCTGCGTCCCAGAAAGATCTGAACATTTATTGGGACACGTATTTTACGGTGATAAATTGTAGTGTGGTTATCAAATGTTATTTTATTTAAAAAGTAGATGTGATAGGAGTTGGTGGGGTATTTTTTATTAAATGAGAGAGAAAATTGGGTAACTTTTTATTGATAAAAGGTAGAGTGTGGGCCAAAGGAGTGTAAAAGAAATAATATAGTAATAGTGGGACCATGTCAAAAATGGAAGTGTTCAAACTAATTTGGGACAAACATAAAAGGAAAGCGTTCAAACTATTCTGGGACGAATGGAGTATTGTATATAAGGAGATTCTTTACAACTTATGATTACACCTTTGAGTTCAAAAATAAGAAAAGCTTAGTCTGATAAATAAATTTAGTTCATAAAGCTAAATTTTCACCATTTTAATCAAAATTAATATCATTAGTTACTAAAAACTCCCTCCGATCTTTATTAGTTTACCCGTTTCTTTTGCACAAAGTTTTAGGAGAAATAATGTTGTGGGACATAGAAAGAAAGAGAAACTATTATTTTATATTAAAGTTGAATGTATGTGTGATGTAAAGTTAATGGTCTCATTCCAAAAATAGAAACAAAAGAAATAGGTAAACTAATAAGGGACATCCCAAAAAGGAATATGGGTAAACTAATAAAGACCGGAGGAAGTAATATATAAAACTGGAGTGACACTTTCTGAGATTAAAACTAATAATTATTATTATTTTGAGGAGGACTTTTATTATCATCGTTAATTACTTTATGCTTAGGGATTTTTGAGAAGTTCAAGAGATAAACTTTGAGATGTACATGTATATATATTATCTAAAACTCAATGCAAAGAACTATCGTGCTGCCACATGTACTCCCCCTCCCAAACAAATGACACAAAGTAAACAATGAAAATATTTGTGAAAAGTCTGGAACCCATAACTTCTCATTTGAAATACAAAAATACTAACCAACTAATCTACAATCTCACATGTCTTTGTGGGAAAAAAAAAGTATATATAGACAAGATAACATACACCCAACAATTATTAAATTCACCAACTGGTAAACATATAGAAAACTCATAATTACATCTCATTATCCGAAAATGACAATTTCATATCTTAAAACATAAAACCAAATAATTTGAATAAAATGAATTTATGATGAACCTTTTGTTTTTTTGAAAGTATGGTGATTCCTTTAATCTCTTGTATGAGTACTGTTTTTTTTTCAAAGGACCATCAATCGTATGTTTAGCTCTCATCAGCATGTTTGATTAAAATTTTGATTGTATTTGCTAGATCAGTAACAAAAGATGGATACAGTTTAAGCTACATGTGTTTTTTGACTACTTCTTTGTTATTGAAAGGTTTTAGTTTGGTTTTAACAAAAAAAAAAAGTTTTAGTTTGGTGATTTGTAAAATTAGGATCCGATTTTTCTTAGTAATGGAAGATGGCTAATTGATTCAAGTTAATCTATTGCACTACTGCAACTATCACAAAATGTGAGGTTTCAGGATTATTTTATAATGGTATAAAATATAATCTCACACATTAGTAAATAAAATGATATAGGGCATTACCCGTGCCAACAACTAGTTATTCTTTGAGACTCTTCTTTCTTCCATTAATTTAAGTAATTTATTTCTTTGTCTTTTCTCCTTTTTTTTTTTTTTTTTCTTTTATGTCTTGTTAATTATGTTTAGTGTTTTAGTCTAGGGTGTGGTTGAACCCTAGTATGATATCATACATGAATTTTTTTCCCAAAATTGCTAATTTAATTATTTTATGTTCTTGCTTACTTGAATTGTGCTATCTAAGTTAGATGTGATTTAGTTTTGACTGAACCTAATATCTTTATTATCAACAAAAGTTGAATTTAGATGGTTGTATTCTTCATGAAAATAGGTAGAGCAAATTGTTAAAAATTTTAGGATGTCGTGTTTAACGTCTTTGCGCAAAATTCCATGAAAAAGGGTATGATTGTATATTAGAGAAGCCATTAGAACTCGAGAGACGTTATTGGTATTATAAACGGCGCATATTTCCTTTGAGCATTATGACTTCACTATTTGGGGTAGGGATCTATCTTTGTATTGATTCATGTTAGTGGTAATATAAAGCTAAAAAAAATTATTATTCAATTTCTTATTTGTTATTTTAGTCTTAGATATAATACCTCATATCTATTTCTTCTTCAGTCTTGTCACTATCAGAAAATCAATCTTAAAACAAACTTCTCTTAGTGGGATCGACCCTGAATTACCCTACTACATTATTATGAGTATTAGTTAGGTTATTTATTTTTGTTAAACACCTATCAGTTCTCAACATATAACCCTTCAAGTTACAACATTTCCTCGGCGCTTCTTGCAAAATTAAATATACATCGCCTTTTTATAACCTTACAATAGCTTGAAGCATTCATGCAGCCCCGAAATGAACTTCAGCTTGGTAATAGATTTGATATCTAAGAAGCCAAAGACTAGATACACTATGTCAGTGGTCTCAAGGAGTATCCACTGTTCCAGATTCAACAGTTGTACAACATCAAAAGTGCATTCATTATGTGATACTTTCTTTTTTTTTACACAAAAGGAATGCAGAAAGCAAACAAAATAATTTTCCACGTGCGAATCTGTCCGACACTCGACAGATTTAGATATAGCAATGTACCATGTCATCACTGTTTAATCACTGATTAACGCATATTACCAGCTTGTCTTTTTGCGTGAAAAACAGATTACAACCTACAAATGGGAGGGACAAAGGCCACCTTCTAGAAAGGATCACAATTAACGACAACTCCTGAGCGAAATTTGTATGACTCTATCACTGCTTCTCGTTTTGTTAAATATTAAGTTTTTCTAGCACTCGCATCATGTTTATTATGTCGATACTGTTTATTTCTTCTTTTTTTTTGTATGTTGGCTAAGAGTATTATGACTATATTTTACATCATTTTCCACGCTATACTGTTTCTCATTCAAGTTAAAAAACTATTCTTACCATCTTGCATAACTCCATTTCCAAATGATAGACAGTTACTTATAAAAAAAGGCTGGCAAAGCATTTCAATACTCCTCCCTAAAACTGAAATTGCTAAGATATAAGACGCTCTCACCTGGGAAGGGAAGCGACGAATACTTTCAACCAGATATTTGTAAGACTCTCCATCTCCTGTAACTAGCTCTCCAACAGATGGAATGACGGAAAATGAGTAGTAATCGTACCTGCATAAGAAATGCAATCTTTAACAACCATAATTGCACAGTGAATGCTAACAAAACACAATGATTAAAAAAAGATATGAACATAAAAGACAAGCATTATCTTCTTTATAATCTATGATACTCAGTATAACCTGATGATCTTTATTCCCAACCCCTTTCTACAAGGCTCATGCTCACTGAGTAATTATTCCCTTTTCCTTTCGTAAAATTATTCACGCTCACCGAGTATATTGACCTTTATTTTAACAGTGTGGTCTAAAATCAATACCTTATGCAATTCCTTGTTAGCCTGTGTATGTGTGTGTGCGTGTGTGTTTGTGTGTGTGTGTGTGTCTATATATATATATATATAACCCAATGCACATAGCACAGGAACTGTCAGCCAGGACTAGTGAACCTCAAGGGTAGGTACCCTCTAAGCTCAAAAAGGATCCTTTTTACGTAAACAACAATACGAACTGAATTAATCACCATACTGCACTGATGGCGGGAGGCGTTTGTCGTGTACGCCTCCTAACCAAAGATAAAATTTCTCCTACTCTCTTTTACACTAAGCAAGTATAATGGAAGTAGGGGTCGTATCCACAGGGAAACAGGGACGAGCTTTATATTTAGCGGGATTCAAAACCTAGATTAAGCTAAGGGCCGAGAAACCTAATAACAAAGGGGGGTTTCAAGTAGAGTTATGATTAAACTACAACTAACTAGCATATAAACAAAATGAGAAATCAATATGGAAAGATCTTGAATCCGATTAACATCCACTTCAATTCATTATCGATCATTGAACCTCAACTCTAATTATTTCCATGATTATCTATTGTTGAGAATTAATCTCGCGTTCTCCTTATTCTTAGTTGAATAGCACGATCAGCGTGACTATAAAACCCTAACTAAAGGATAACCTAGTCCGATCGAGTCTAAGTTCAATCCAAAAGCAACGAATAAACACGAGAGAACCAATAGACCCGCTAATGTCATACACGCGATAAACATTCAACAGTTGATTCAATTTCCCTAAGAAATAACCAAGACGATCTGCATCTAAGTTACTCCCTAGTTTGCTACAAATTGATAAAAGAATAAAACAATCCGATTCTATTCTTAAATCTAGCATTAGATTAATTACACAATCAAACTAGTAACGTTCCTAGCATAATTATGCAATAATCATAAATCACAAGCATAGAAATTGAACCATAATCAAGGAAAATAGATAGAGAGGAAAGATCTCACAATAACGGTTGAAGCTTCATGTTAATCTCGTTTAAGAACAGTTCAAGCTACAATTCGATAGCAAAAACCAAATCCATAGTTGAAATCCCTAAAAACTAAACTAAGAAATGAAAACTAAAACTAGGAAATGAAGAACAAAGATATGAAAAACAAAGAGGAACGAAGAAGGAAAGATGGAAAGAGGAGCATGAAGAAGGAAAGATGAAGAGAGGAGTATCCTCTCTCTCTCCTCAAACTTGCTGCTCCAACCCCTACATTTCCGCTCTCCTCTTCGTCCTCTCTCAAAAATAGGTTTTAGGAAGCTTTTAAACCCCGCACAAAACGTGGCCCCAAACCGCCTTAACTGTCGCGAGTCGCGATACTGATCGGGAGTCGCGAGCACAAAATGGCCTGGGGCAAGGAGTCGCGACATGCCTCGCGAGTCGCGAAGGCTGGGTGCTCGCGAGTCGCGAGCGCTCGTAGGCCGGGCAGTCTTCTTGCCGGGCAGCGGGCGTGCGATGCTTGCGGTAGTGCCCATTTCTTTGTCTTTGGCTGTGCTGAGCTTGCGATGCTTAGTGCTTGGCCGTCTTTGATGTGATGGGCGATCTTTGCGGGCTTCGAGCTTCGGCTTGGCGAGCTTGTGGTGATGCTTAGCTTGCGGTGATGCTTGGCTCAAATGCATTTCACCTTGAAAGCTCGGAATACATGACATTAATACAAATTATCTCGCAAAACTCCGAACTTCCGCTAAGGGTTAAATAAAACACGAATATTAACAATTACAATCAAACCCTTAGCAAAGTGCACCCAAAATAACGTAAATACTACATATAACTTGGGCGTATCAACTGACTTCACCACTAAGGCCCTGCTCTTTCAAAAACTAAAAATAACTTCAATAAAATAAATTTTAATCAATTTTAAATAGCAAAAATCAATTTAGATTAGTAAAGTCGATTTAAACAAAGATAAATAAGTATTCATCAACAAGAATCGGTTTGATGAGTAAATTCTCCATGTTCTCTAGTACTTCTACCATACATCTTTTTTGTTTTTCTTTTTAGAAATACTTCTACCATTCTTCCTGGTAGATTTAGGCCCCAATAATGTACCTTCTGTCTCTTACTTTATTCAATACTTCTACCGTTCCTTCTGGCAAGTTTAGGCCCCACTGCTACTTCTCTATTGCTTCAACCAATAATTCTACCATCTCTCTCTTACTTTTAACACATCACATGGATTCAAGGTAATCATGCCATTTAATAAAGAGGAAGTATTAAAAAAAACGGAGAGAATATCAGTGTTGATGAGCAAAGATCAGTTTCGACAACAAAATAACAACCCAGCAAAAATTAATGCTCCATAATTAATCTTATTATTAACATGTGCAACAATAACAATATGTCAAAACCTTAATCCCATCAGATGGAGATTGGTTGTACGAGTTAAGATTTGATCTCCGATGGTCGTTTACATGGATCTTCTGCCTCCATTCTCTTCTATCAAGTGCTACATGCTCCTCCAAACCTAATAATCGTATCGTTTCTAACACCTTTCATCCAAGCATCTTCAGCCTCCCTCGACTTCTTCTAACAATTCCCGGATCTCAACCTTCCACTAACCTCACTGATGCATCCTCTATCCGACCCCTCACATTTTGGTTTGACATGAAGATTAAAAACAACTGTTAAGTAAAACAATTTTGATTGTAGATAGAGAGATAAAAAGTGCTAGAATGCTAAGAAAAAGAGGTTAATGTGATCGAGTAAGAGAGAGAGAAAGAGAGACGGTTAGCTTTGGGACAAGATCACATGAATATAAAGAGAGTGTGAGAGAGAGATAGTGGAGGGACCCACATCACATGGATTTAGTGGGGTACATTTTCCATTTAAGGTACCGGGACAATTATTTATGAAGTAACCAATATAGTATACAGGACAACTATAAAAGGACGGAGGGAGTATGTGTTTATCTTACATATACTTCCTCCGTTCCATAATAAGTGAAACATAGGAATTGGGCACAAGATTGAATAAACATCACTTTCAAAAGCCAAAAAATCATAAAATACCCTTTTCATTATCAAAAGGAGGAGAGAGAAAAGCAAACCACACAAGTTTGTGATGGGTACTCTTGTCATTTTGTCACTTTCTTTTTTCCATTTAAGGTATGTTTCACTTATTTTGAAACGTTCTAAAATGGTAAGTGTTTCACTTATTATGGAACGGAGGAAGTATATAACAATTTTAGTAGTAATAGTGATGATGACCCTATAAAAATAGAACCAACAAGAAAAGTTTGATTATAGAAATTTATAGCAATGAAGTTAGCAAAAAGAAGACAATAAACAGCAGAAAAAAGAACAATATTATCAGTAACAAAGAAGAGAAGAACAAGAGCAAATCCTGATAAATGAACAGACAATAAACCATCACGTCCAGAAAAAAACAGCGGCAATGAAACCCCACAAGAGTGTAAAATCATGACAGCACAAATTCTGTTTATTGCCCTTAGGCAGATACCATGTCAAAAGGTGAAAGATACTCACAATTGCTTGAAAACAGGAGCTTCTACGTGGCTCAATTCAAGACAAAGAAATCGCCCTCCACGTCTGAGTACCCTGACATAAAAAAAATGATAGAAAAGCTAGTTTAGCTGTAATTTTCCAGAAATTTATATTTAATGCAGGCGAAAAGAACAAAGATTAAAAGTTGTAATTACATCCATAGGCTTTAATATAAGTGCAGACTTACCTATATGCTTCTGCCAGAGTTTTCTCTATATGGGTGACATTTCTGATCCCAAATGCAATAGTGTATCCGTCCATTGAATTATCTTCAAACTTCAATGCTTCTGCATCTCCCTCCACCCATATTAGAGACCTATCTTCTTTAAGACCTATAGTATTGGCAAAGAATACATCTTTAAGAAAAGTAAACTCACAATTAAAAGAAAGGGGCAGATAGGAGAGATTAGTGAGTAACAAGAAAACAATGACGTGAGCCTAGGTCGAAGTGGAATAGTAGACTTGTCAAACATGAGCCTTACTACAGCTTGTATATGTTAGTTTATTCAGAATTTAAGCTAGCCTTGAACCATTAATTAAGTTTCTTTGACGGACAAGCTGAGCATAAAGAATTCCGAGCTCGTCTATATTATTAAAAGAGTAAGACTCAAAATACGAGCTGAAACATATATTTAAAAAAAAAGCCAGATGAAGGAGCTTTATTAGTGAACAAGCCATTATTCGTTCATGAGATATGCACTATGCTAGTTTCACGTTAAAAATAGACTTAAAAGGAAAATTGAGTTGGAGTCACATGAAAAAATGAAAACATAAGCAAGTGTAACTTGAAGAACATTTGTCAAGGTAACTTTTAAACTCAGCTAAAGCCTAGTTCACTAAGATAAGCTTCCCCTATCACTTGGTGAACCAAATTTGACATCTTCAATGATAAGAAATATGCAAGACCATTCAATAATTTAGGCAGTTTGTAGAAGATCATGTACAATGAAAAAAGAGAAGATACAGTTGGAAATATACTGATAAATTTTAGGAAAAATTGTCAAAATATATTCTAATAAGGTGTTTTCTCATATTAATCGAAACTTTGATCCCAAGTTCAGGGGTTATCTTCCCAAATTGGCCCTAAAGTAAACTTAATCGGTTAAACAAGTAAAATAGGCCACATGGCACGTTTTAATTTGCCAAAATATGTAAAAAGAATTTAACACACTTTTTTTCCTTTCCGTCAACCAGCACCATAGCCTTTATCCCTCTCTCTCAGTCAAATCACCATACTACCACCACCATAGCTTTGCAACACCCTCTCTGCCAATATCTCATTTTCTGCAAAAACTCATGTCCTTTCCCATGCTATGTTCTCTAACCACCACCAAGGCCTACCAAATATGTCCACCAAAACCATTGTAGCTACCTTCTGATTATAGTTTCTTATTCGTCGATTTTGACAAAAGGAGTGAACTAGCCCCTTTTCTTCACATCTAAAAGAATGAGCCCAGAAAAGAAATAAAAGATATCTCCATTAGAGGTCCTATTTTTTCTGCACGCAGCTTCTATATATGACCATGTCTTCCATTCTCAAACTCTTTATGTGGTGGTTTCTTCCATTTTAGTTGAGTTGTCTAATTCAGATTTTAAAATCAAAGTTTTTTCCTATAATTCATAAAGACATGATTGTTGTGATTTTGGTTTAAGGTTTTGGGGAAATCGAGTTGGTTGAGTGGAACATATAAATATGTTTATGGTGTGGAAGTCTTAATAAAGCATGAAGAAAGGGAGGAGACAGAAGGGGTTCTTGGGAGGCTATGGTGGTGGTGGTGGTAAGAAAGGTGTGGGATTCAGAATGGTCGTGATCATTGGTACTGGATATTGTTGGGTTTGGGGGAAGAGAGAAAAGTGATGCAGGACAATAGGCACGGAAGGGGGAGGATAGAGACATGGGACCGGTTAAACAAGTTGAGGTAACAGTGCTCAATTATGGAAGATTACACCAAAACTTGGGATTATTTATAGATAAATGAAAGGTGGGATTAATATAGGAAGACACTTCAAACTTGGGATTTAATTAGACAATTTTTCCAATTATTACACAAAGCTCAAAATATTTTTTATAAATAAATGAAAGTTGGAATAAATATGGGAAGACAATTCAAACTTAGGATTTAACTTGACAAGTTTTCCAATTATTATAGAAAGTTTATAATTTTACCTCTTTCCAAAGCCCTCTTTTTACCAACATCTAACATATTTCGGTTGATATCACAAACATATATATTAGTTTCTTCCTGTAGATAATCTTCAGATACACCTTGCAATGATCTGCGCTTAATTGATTCCAGAACCCTGAAAGCAACATCACCTGCCATATTAACAAAATGCCACTGCGTTTCAGACAGATATAAACAGAAATCAATCCAAAAATATATTTTAGGATCAGAAACACATTTACTGCACCAAATTACTACAAATTAGATGCCACACCCTGCCCTCCCTCTTGATCCTCGGAATCCACTAGTCAAAAATATTGCTCTTAATTGATGATGAAAGTATCCATATTTCATAATAGAAAACTGTTCACCTCATGTAATTCCTAAAGTGCACATTCATAGAATTGAGATATGAAGCAAAAGAAAGAAAAAAAAAACGAAGTTCTCCTAGTGACCTCAACACGAAAAAGATCATTCCGTATTTGATCCTAATGCACACATTCATTACATATCCAGTCCAGCCCAAATTTACAAATAGCCTCAGCCAGAGAGCTGTATCCACCTTATAGTACAAAAGGGTTATTCAGTCTCACAGCCACTAAGTACGTGGCCTAAACATCCACAGAATGCAACTATCGCTGAACCTGAAATTTATCATTATATTGAGCCTTTTAGACACATTGCCAACGAAAAAGACCCTAAGGTTCTTTGGGGCCTTCAACAGTTCAACTTCACAATATAGTTGCCTAAGTTAAGCTATCATGTTTCCTTTCTGATTAGATGCTATTGATGTTTTTCCTAAATGTCACATAGGCACACAAAAATGTAAATACTGCATAACAAAAGACTAGAACATAGTAAAGTAAAAAGTATATTCTTTACAACTTATGATTACACCTTTCAGTTCAAAAATCAGAAAAGCTTAGTCTGACAAATAAATTTAGTTCATAAAGCTGAAATTTTCCCCTTTTTAATCAAAATTAATATCATTAGTTACTAATTGATTAATATATAAAACTAGAGTGACACTTTCTGAGATTAAAACTAATAAATATTATTATTATCACAGCAATAATAATGATAACGACAAGTCAGTGATCAAGAGATTTCAGATCAATAAAATGGACACAACCTAGAGCTCAAGCTAATGCTATTTAGTGACATGTTATGCATAGAGCAATGTATCCTGTGATCACTATATGAAAACCAAAATGTCTAATAAAAATCACACAAGAACAGCTTGGTTAAACAATATTCAATTGTCCAACGTTATGACTTCAACATATACTAGAGTGAAAGTCGACAATACAAGAATTAATATTTAACAACTTCTAATTCCACACTATAGAAGCATGTACAATTCCTTTATCTGACTTGATCTTGATCTTGATCTTGCTCTGCAAATGTCATCATAATTTCACATGGCTTATACAACACCTGCATTGAGTTACAGTTTATGATAACAGCTCAAATGGTCAGAACATGAGAACTGACCTGTCCCACCAGCCACATCAAGATGCTTCATTCCAGGGAATGGATTCAGTTCTTCTACCAATCTGACAGGACAAATACGGGATTGTGATCTATGTGAAAGAAGAGAAACCATGAAAGCTAAAAATGCATTTGATATGCAATCATAGAGGGAAGGAGAGGGAGGGAAAGAGTGAACATGCATTTTCTTTCCAATTTATTCTAACATTAGAAGAAGATAAACAAATAAACAATTCATTAAAAGTGGATAAAAAATGGATCCCTTCCCTCCCCTCATCCCATTCCACATCAAATCAACGGAAAATGGGGCCCTTAATCTTCTTCCTTCCTATTCCCTAACCCAATCACACTGTATACATAAGGAACTTCAGTAACGAGTCCACTAAGAACAGAAACAAACCTATCCTTCCATAACCGGTGTAGGCCAGCACTCATTAAGTCATTCATTAAATCATAGTTTGATGCAACACTTGTAAAGACATTTCCAACCATCTGACTTTTCTCCTCCTCACGCACCTCCTTGAAACCTGAAAGAGAATTGCGGATCAATCTACTAAACTGAATACAGGATTGCCCAAATGAATGTTGTACACCGTAAACAACAATTATAAATATCCAATGCAAGAGTCCCTCACTATAGAGGGTCATGGTACTACAATCACCAAAACCCCAGAAAGGAAATACACCAGCCAGCCAGTTGCTTCACAATTATTAAAAAAGGGGAGAGATCAGTGAGACAATTGTATTGGTTGTTTACAACTACGACGAAAATGTGCCAATTAAAGACTCTTTCACCCGTATGGAAGATGCATAAAATAAGAGGGGATGCACCACGAAACACCATGTGTCCTCATATAATTTTGAAATATCAAATAATGTTGTGCATCTAGTGATGTTAAAAAACCACAACCAACGATCATCCCATAAGAGATAGCTGATACACACAAAATAGATCTGTTTGCACATTCACTCTTGCCTCTTATTCCAATATATCTTATAGAATAGGAATCTACAAATGTCAAACCAACCAACGACAAGAGAAAGATAATTAACGCAGAAATAAATATATCTAGTCACTCTCTTTAACATAACCTCTATTGGTAAAATAAAGCACAATCAACAAAGACAATATCACTTGCAGAAAACACAGTTCCTGATAGCTCTAGACAAATACTTAAAAGCATCGTTTGCGGAATATTCAATGTCCTTCACTAGCAGCTGAAAACAGTATGACGGCATTACACCACAACCAATGATGGCAGCATAAGAGCAAAATTTGCTTGCCAGTTTCAGTACAACCTGCTGATTCCAAATTATAATCACTAAAATTCATTTTATTCATCCAAAGAGCAATATTACCAATGAGCCTTAAACATACCAGAGAGAGAGAGGAAGGGAGGAAAAGGGAAGACATACCGAAGCTAGTAGCATGAGAATGCAGACGAGAAGCGGAAGAGAGCAGAGGCGAAAGCCTAGAGCGCGTAGTCCTAGCAAATGTCCGCAATGCCATTGATAGTGTCTGCTCGGTGTCAATGTGAACGTAGTGGCATACGCTAAAATTCTGCCGGCTAATATCAATTCTTGAATAATGAAACCAACAAATTAGGTGCTAATACGCCGGCCAGGATCAATTAAACCAACAAATGAAACCACATTATAATTCTACATTCATATGAAAATTAGGGCACATTTCAAACCACTGAACAAAGTAACAACCAAATTAATATCAAATTTTAAATAAATTCACACATTCAAAGCTCAATGAGTTGCACATTCATATCAAAATTATTATGGCATATTTCAAACCAAGAAGCAAACTGAGAAGAAAACTTACAGCAATTGTCAAATTAATATCAGCTTTTCAATTAATGTACACATATATAGATATATAATTAGGGCTAGGGAGAAACATACCAAAGCGGGTAATTTGAAAATGGGAAGGCAAGAGGGAAAAGAAGCAGAGAATGGGTAATTCATATGACGAGTGACGAATTTTCCGGCAATCAACGAGTACCAAAGCAATAAGGAGTTGAAGAAAGAGGACAAGGGCTGCTAATTTGTTTTTTTATTTTTTTTTAATAAGGTAAGGAGAAACCTCGACAAGTTGGGGGAATAAGGGGGATCCCAACTTGCAAAGGGTGAGAATCGATCCCAGGACCTCTGGAACCGGGAGAGAAGCTCTAACCACTAGGCTATCCCTCACTCTCATTTGTTTGTTTTTTTCTTTAGGTACAATAACAAGTCACAAGTGCTATATACAGAAAAAAAACTAAATACAGCACCTAAAATCTAGTAAAACCTAACAATAGTTAATCTTATATTTTTATAATTAAATAAAATGGGAATGAAAATCTTATTGTCCTCATCCTCATATTATGCTTACCCTATCAAAATCAAGAAAAAAAAACAACCAGTTTGTCATTGAAAGCATCCCAAGCATCCCTACTTTTGATTTTGTTTTTCATCCAAAAAAAATTACGTGATCTGCAAAGTGAATCATGAATGATGGTGCGATGATGGTGTGATGACAGTAGGGATAAAATTCATTTGTCCAAACATAATTTGTCGACCAAAAGAGTAATTTTTTCTTGAAATTCTCAATATTGCGTTGCAACAATACAGGCTAAACTGTTCCAGTAACTAAATTTTATCACTAACTAAATTTTCAACTCAATAATTCATACATTCAAATGCTTGATAAATCAATTAGAAACATGGTTAATTCCTCATTCATACATTCAAATCACATAAAAAACTGAGGGTTGCTGCGGTGTTGAGGTGATTGCGTTGTTGGGGTATGCAAGGTGGGGGTAGTATTGTTGTTGGGGTTAAATTTCGAAAGGGTAGGTTAGTCTTTTAATCTGTTTTGCTGTATTTAGCTTCTTTTTTTTTTGCAGACACGAGGTACAATAAGAAATTAGCGTCCACTACCAATCTACTAGGGACGTTTAAAAAATCCGACCCGCTTGCCCGGACCCGATAACCAGCTAACCCGCTAGAAAAAAATCGGGTATTTTTTTATTAAAAAAATTGATTTTGACGGGTCGGGTCATGGGCCATTTATTATTGCCAACGGGGTACCCGGTACCCGAGATTTTTTTTTTTTTTTGCAATTCAAAATCATTATTGATAACAAAAAAAAATTATGGTGTTTTAGTTACAACCTACTCTAAGAAAAACAAGAGCAACAGCTCAACACAACAAACTCATTACAGCCAGCACAAAAAACAACACCAGAAAAGCCAAAAACAAACTCTACTAGACTAAAAGACTTATTTCCTTCGCATTGCAGTTGCACGCCACTTGAAAAATAACTTGCTTCATCAAAATCTGAGGAGCACAGCAAGTATTAGAGAAAATTTTGCTATTTCTCTGTCTCCAAATAGCATGAAGAGCTTCATAGAACATCATAACATAGACTTTTGATCTCACACTCCTCCCATGAGCTTTCCTACAAGCCATTATGCATTCTGTTTCAAAAAGGGATGTACTTTTGAATATACCAATGTGCTGAAGCAAGCCTTGCCAAACTTCAGCTGAGTATCTACATGTAAAGAAAAGATGCTGAACAGATTCATTATCATCAGCACACAGGTAGCACTGCAGACTGCAATTGACATTCCACCTATTGATTCTATCAGTAGTAGCCATACGGTTTTGAACTGCTAACCACAACGTGAACTTGCTTTTAAAACATGCTTTATTATTGCAAATCAACCTTCTCCATTCCACTTTCTGCACGCTCCCCTGAATTAAGGTGTAAGCTTTTTTTATGCTAAATTTACCATTATGCATCACAGCTTCCCAATTTCCCACCAAGCCAAGAAGCTCCCTTGAGTTAATGATTTTTCTCAGAATCCAAGACATGTTGTTGTTAATAACAACATTATACACATCATGCCTTCTCATATAATAAGCAGCAATCCACTGGACCCAGCAATCCACTGGACCCATAGCTTATCAGCCTTGAAAGCAATAGCCCAAAGCAGCTTGAGCATAGCAGCTTTATTTCAGTTGGCCATATTAATCAAATTCCACCCACCTGAAACCTTAGAATTATAAAAAGTATGCCAAGCAATAGGAGCCTTTCTGGAGTCAAGCACTTGCCCTGTTGTAGACACATAATCGTGTCTCCCCATTTAAGGGTCCAATGATGAAACATACCGCGGTATTAGTTGGTGCGACCCCACGGAAGAGCAATCTAAAGAACCAATCCAAAATTGTGTTTTGAAATGATATTCTAAAGCCCAATTGGTTATTGTTTTTTTAAAGCCCATAAATATTTTGAGTCCATTTAAAGTGTGTTAAGAGCCCAATTAAATATTTATTATTTTAATAAATATTTTTTATAAATATTTTTATTATCTTTGATAGATATTTTAAATACAAATCAGATTTTTATTCTGTGAAATTCAATCTCCGGATTTTAGGGATAGAAAATTATCTTTCAAAAGACAAGTTTAATAAGAAAACTGGAATATGTGCCGGACGCGGCGGCTGCGCGCGCCACGTGCGTCCAGCACATTGGCCAGAATGCGTCAGGCGCGCCAATGAGCGCCTGACATGTGGACTTGTGACTCACACAGAGTCCTGCGCCTGACGTAGTTCCTGTGTGAGACGCAAGTTTCTTTTCTATCTTTTTAAATACGCGTTTACACATATTCAAATCTGATTGGGTAGACCACGTCAGGCGCGCCAATCTGCGCTTGACGCGTGGCCTTGCGCCTGCCACGTCGGACTGTGCCTGGCGCAGTAAGGCGCGTGAAGCGCAATTTTCTTCTGTAAATACGGGCTGATTTCCCGAAACAAGCACGGCTTTTTCATTATTATTTTACGAGCACAAAATACTTACGAATCCTATTACGAACTTCCAAATACTAAAAAACTTTCAATACATCCAATCAATTTCCAGTTTCTGATCATACTACGTTTTTGGTTCCACGATTGCTCCGCCTAAAGATCGTTGCGCTCTTCAACTTAAGCCGCATAGGTATAATTCCTTTGGATCCGTGAATAATTCTATTATATTTACTGCCTTGAAGTTACTAACAATTTATTTCATGATGTAGATCTTTAATTAATAATCGTTCTACTGTATATATTCTAATCTTTTCTTCTTTTTATTTATTTTAATACACTGTTATATACTTGCCTGATTGTTTTATTTATATTGTTATGATTGTCCTGCATATTTTTATCACCCACATGTTATTATTGCTAATCAAAGACCTAAAGATCTGTTCTAATATTAATCAGATAATTTGGACAACCTGTTAGGTTCCCTTGTAATATTGATTGCCTAATAACTTGTCACTAAAAATAGTCTTTTTATGTGTTTCCTGAACCAACCTAGACTAAATATTTTTAGGATGTATAAAAATATTATATGATTATTCTTGGGCATAAATTTGTTGTGAATCGATATTTAGTAGAGGCCGGCAATGGGCAACATGGTTCCTGACTGCGTTGTACCCTCACTCCCGAACTCAATCTTTGGTTCATTTTGACCATATATGGAGTCTAGACGGGGAAATCTACATTGGATAAGTCCCACAATTTGTCCCTACGGTTTCCCATATCCAATTAGGTTTATGATTCTTCCTTTAAAGAATTGTTGGTGACTTCAAAACGTTTTCAATACAAAAAAACCTTTACAGTGGGTAGTCAAATCTAATACACGCTCACACCGCGTAGGCGAAATAAAAACACGCCTACACCTGTTCATAAGAATTTTCTACAAACCCCTTCAACATCTTTTATGATCTTCTTAGACAAAGGAAAAATGTGAGCCTAGTAATTTTGCATACTATGCAGAATACTCCTAACAAGTTGTAATCTTCCAGCATAACTAAGAGTCTTAATCATCCAACTCTGTGCTCTTTTAGTGATTTTTTCAACCAAAACCTTGCATTGAGAAAAATTAAGCTTCTTGGAGGATAAAGGCACTCCAAGATACTTAAAAGGAAGGGTCCCGATGGGTAAATGGACAACCTCTGCAATCATTTGGGCCTTAGCATCAGGAACTCCAACAAGGTAAATGTTACTTTTCTCCACACTAGCTTCCAAACCTGAAGCTTCACAGAACTTTCTAAAATCATTCATAATTTTAACAACTGAGCTAAGGTCAGCCCTAGCAAAAAGAAGCAGATCATCTGCAAACATGAGATGATTAAGGTGGATCCTCTCACACTTAGGATGATAATTGAAGTCAGGGTCTTCCTTTAGCTCTTTTAAACACCTACTAAAATACTCCATACAAAGGGCAAAAAGAAAAGGAGACAAGGGATCTCCTTGTCTTAACCCTTTCTTAGCATTAAAGGGAGTTGAAGGAACACCATTTAGAATGATAGAATAAGAAACACTCCTAACACACCCCATAATCCACCCCACAAACACTGAGGGAAAACCAAGTTCAAGAAGCATATTCTCAAGAAATGGCCATTCAACTGAATCACATGCTTTTTTAATATCAACTTTAATAACACATCTTGGAGAAACATGCTTCCTAGAATAACCTCTTATTAATTCAGTGGCTAAGAGGATGTTGTCAGCTATAAATCTATCAGGAATAAAACCTGCTTGAGAAGCATTGACTACCTCATGGATAGATGACTGCATCCTATGAGCGACAATCTTTGAGATTATCTTGTAAATAATAGTACAACAAGCAATTGGCCTGAAATCTTTGGCAAACATTGCTTGATCAACCTTGAGAACAAGAGTGATTACAGTATTGTTGACATGTTTATGTAAGTAAGTCTTTTCAAAAAAACTCCGACACACAATTATACACATCATGTTTGATAATGTGCCAGCTTTTCTTAAAGAAAACTGCATTGATGTAACACCCCCGCCAACCCGAACCCTTTATCATTTAATAAAACTCAAGATGGGGGAAAATCCACGAGGGTTCGACTCAACGGGCGTGCTACCGCCGCACTTTATCTCCTTGGAAATAAATGCAAGGCTAGGTTAAAGCATAAAGCATACTAAATTCAAATAAATTAATCCTTACAACCAAGTAAAAATGTTCATTAAATATTACTAATTACTAAAGTATTTCAGAGTTCCAGCGGAAGCTAAATCATAAGCTAAGTGGATGACAACTCTAAGTGATCTCCCTTTTGTTCCCCCATCGATCACCCACCTGCACAAATGCATTGAAAAGAAACAAGAGAGACAAGCTCCCAAAAATCAGAAAAAACTGAGTAATTCCAACTCCATCCCGTAAAATACTTAAGTTGAGAATACTTTGTAAAATAGTAGGTTAATAGGGTTAGAAAGCATAGTACACATAAACATATATATATACAATGAATAATCACATAATTAATCCAATTATTTAAGGAGAGGAAAGAGAAATCACATAATTAATCCAATTATTTAAGGAGAGGAAAGAGAACGCCAGTAAGCTGGGGTCAATCCCCTGTAACCACTTACTTCAACATTGTAGGCCGGGGTCAATTCCCTATAACCACCTACGGATAACATAATGGCCATAATAACAGAGTCCCTAGTGTGCACACCCCCTCTACTTGGATCACAACAAGATAGAAGGAAGACAAGTAACAGAAAATCAGCATAGTAACCAGAGAACATGTAGGTGGCCGCTGAACCTCCCTTACAGGGCAACCTGTTCATCACTTCCCTCCGATATTTCACTTTATGTGATTAATAGCTTTTAATTCAAGTCATCACATAACATATGCATCATTTCATTTAATCAAGAGTGAATATTTTCATTCCAAATCCAGAATTCATTTCATACATAGCTTAATCCGAGAGCCCATTCGTATTTATTATCATAACCGTCACTTGGTTACATAGATTAACTCATAATCATCCAATTATCACATGTTGTTGATAATTTTCAACTTTCATTCATCACTTCAATATAATAATAACGATAACAATAATCTTAGTAATAATAATAATATAAATGGTAAGAATAGTGATGATAATAATAATAATAATAATAATAATAATAATAATAATAATAATAATAATAATAATAATAATAATAATAATAATAATAATAATAATAATAACAGTAATAACATTACTAAATGACATTAAACGATGTTGATAACAAGAATAAAAGATTAGTGATAAAGTTGCTATTATTGACGCTATTAACAACGTTATATTAATAATCATCATTGTCATATCGTACATCGTCCATAGTCCATCTTCCATAGTCATGATTCATAATCGAAATCCATAGTCGTTATCCAATTTATTCCTCGTATTCATAACAAATTCCATAATTATAATCCATATTCTAATTCACATAGTCACATAATTAATTTGTTTTATTCTAAAGGTATCTACGTTTAGATGGACATCGGAGATTACCTCGTGACGCGTGCCCAAAAGCTAAGTTCACGAACGGATTAACACTCTTGATATTCCTCGTCTACGAAATCGGAATCTACAATAGACATTAACGAGATCTAAGTTAGTTACCTAAATAACCCCTTTTATTTATAAAATAAACAATTTAAATAATTCACATAACTTAAAGAAATTCTTAATGATTTTAAAGTTTATGGTTTGCAAATTATTTATGAAATCATTTTAAGTACTCAAAGATTACTTCAACTTAATTTTTATTAACTTAAGCAATTATTTTAAACATAGAAAACTAAGTTTATTATACTTCTTACTTTGTTTTAGAATATTAAGAAATACTTTCAACTTATAAAAGACTAAGTTAATCTAAAATATACCAACTTAATAAAGTAAACTAATTTAGGAAAGTCATTTGTTTTTAAAAAAAATAGAACAAATACAAGGGGGAAAAATGAAGGTCTTCACTGATTCAAAGAATCGGTTTTACAAAACCGAAAAAAAAGAGAGGAGGGAGGACGAAACAGAGGAGGCAAATCGGGGGGAGAAGAAGAGGAAGGCGGCGCAGGTGGTTTCGGGCGGTGGACGGCTCAGGCTCAGGCGGGGTGGGTGGTTTCAGGTGGGCGGCTGGGTGCGGGCCGGCGTCGGGGGCAGCAGAGGTGACGCGAAAGGGAGGTTGTTTGGGTTGGAAGTGCTTTGGGCGGTTTTCCGTTTGGGGTGCGGCGGTGGTCATGGTGTTCGTGGTGGCTTCCGACGACTTAGAGAAACAGGGAAGTGTTAATGGTGGATTTTATTTTTAATTTATTCAGTTTCAAAACCAAAAATCAGAAATTTAGGAAGAATAGAAGGGAATTGAAGCAAACCTTTTTGAATTGTTTGCCTGAGCAAATTGGTGAATAAGGTTCAGTATTTATAAAGGAGATTGGTCAGAAATCTTGAGCTTTGGTCAAGCTCCATTAATGGTGGATGTGTAAGGTGTGAGGGCTATGGTGTTTAGGCCTTTGAAATTGTTGCCCCTAATATCCCGAAAGTTGTGGATTGAATTTCAATTTGCACCGACAAAGGCGGAATTTTGTGTTGAAAAATTGGCTCCTTTGAGATGGAATTCGGACGTGAGAGAAGGGAGGGAAGGAAGATGGTGAAATCGGTTTTCACCCTTTTTTTTTTTATTTTCCTTTTTCTTTTTGGCTAAATGACATATGGCTATGGACTTGTATTTGGGCTTTGGATTACTAAAAATGGATGGACAACTTGTACAAGGATACCCATAACCAAAAATAAAGAGTTTAATTTACGATAAATAAATTATTTAGAAATAATCATTTAAATAAAACTTGTTAAATAAATCAAAACTAAATGAAATTATTATTTTAATAAACATAGTTATCAAATAAAATCGCATTATCATAAAATAAATTTTAAGTGGAAATAATATTAAACCTAAATAAATAATAAAATAATCTTTGAAAATTCGGGGTATTACATCTACTCCTCCTTAAAAACAAAGTTAGATGTTTAATATTACTGAAATAGTAGTTTTGCGCTTTGTTAGTATTACATTCGGTCCCCCTTAAGGAGTTTCGTCCCATAATCGTACCTCAGAAAAGAGTTCAGGATAACGCTTTTTCATGTCATCTTCCGCTTCCCAAGTTGCTTCCTCGGTTTGATGATTAGACCACAAAACTTTGACTAACTTTACTGCCTTGTTCCGGGTATTTCTCGTTTTGGAATCAAGGATTCTAATAGGACGTTCTTCAAAGGTGAGGGTCTCATCTAGTTCAATGGTTTCAGGTTGGATAACATGGGAGGGATCAGGGACATATTTACGAAGTTGAGACACATGAAAGACATTATGAACATTAGCTAATTCTGTAGGTAAGGCTAATCTATAAGCCACTTCCCCAATTCTTTCGAGTATTTCGTAAGGGCCGATATAACGAGGACTTAACTTTCCTTTTCTGCCGAACCTCATTACTCCCTTGGTTGGTGAAACTTTCAGCAACACTTTTTCTCCAACTTCAAACTCTAAATCTCGTCTCTTTTGATCGGCATACGATTTTTGTCGATCCTGAGCTGCTTTCATACGCTCTTGAATCAACTTCACCTTGTTGGTAGTCTCTTCTATCATTTCTGGTCCCAAATTCAACGACTCGTTCACATCGCTCCAACATATAGGACTTCTACATTTTCGTCCATACAACGCCTCATAAGGTGCCATTCCTATGCTCAAGTGATAACTGTTGTTGTACGAGAACTCAATGTACATCAAATGATCATCCCAATATCCTCCGAAATCCATCACACATGCTCTCAACATATCCTCCAAGGTCTGAATGGTTCTCTCCGTTTGACCATCTGTTGCTGGGTGGAAGGCTATGCTGAATTTCAATAATGTACCCACGGCTGTCTGAAGCTGTTTCCAGAACTTAGATAAGAATCTCGAGTCCCTATCCGAAACGATGTCCTTCGGAATACCATGTAGCCTAACCACCTCATTAAAGTAAGCATCTGCCAACTGTTTCAACGACCAAGTATCCTTCATTGCCACGAATCTTGCCGTCTTAGTCAAACGGTCCACAATTACCCATATTGCATTCTTTCCCGACCTCGTATTCGGTAACCCCATGACGAAATCCATAGAGATAGATTCCCATTTCCATCCTGGCACTTCCAAAGGTTGCAATTTCCCTCCAGGCTTCATATGCTGTATTTTCACCTTCTGGCATGTTAAACATTTTGCGACAAAGTCGGCTACTTCTTGCTTCATCCTAGGCCACCAAAAATGCTTTTTTAAATCCTTATAAAGCTTATCTCCTCCTGGATGTATGGAATACGGCGAACTATGGGCTTCCCTTAGAATTCTCATCTTGAGTTCCTCATCCTGTGGTACACACAATCTCCGTTTATACTTTGCAACGCTATTGCCGTCGATCTCGAACTCCGGTGCTTGACCACATTCCTTCATCTCTCTTAACTTGCTTAACCACTTATCTGCAGCTTGTTTCACCCGAATCTCCTCAAATATGTCCGGTCCAACAGTAAGAGCATTCAACTGAGCTTTCACATAACCGGGCTCAACTATTTCCAAACTCAATCTCTTAATCTCCTCACACAGTTCATCTGCCAAAATCAACACGTTTAGCGAATGAGCACTCTTCCTACTCAACGCGTCAGCTACTTTGTTCGCTTTTCCCTCTTGATACACTATCTTCAAATCATAGTCGTTTATAAGCTCGAGCCAACATCTCTGTCTCATATTCAACTCCTTTTGCGTATACAGATACTTCAAACTCTTGTGATCTGTATAGACTTTACACTGCACTCCATACAAATAATGTCTCCAGATCTTGAGCGCAAACATGATTGCTCCTAACTCCAAGTCATGAGTAGGGTGATTTTGCTCATGCGGTTTGAGTTGTCTCGACGCATAGGCCACTACTTTACCATGTTGCATCAAGACACACCCAAAACCTTTCTTTGAGGCATCACTGTAGACTTCAAATCCTTCTACTCCAGAGGGCAAAGTCAATACTGGGGCCGTTGTAAGCCTCTTCTTCAGCTCTTGGAATGCTTCCTCACACTTATCATTCCAATGAAATTTTGTTGTTTCCTTCATCAGGTTAGTGAGAGGTTGGGCCGTTCTCGAAAAATCTTTCACAAATCTCCGGTAATATCCAGCGAAACCCAAGAAACTCCTTACTTTGGTGACGTTCTTAGGTTGAGGCCAATCGGTCACAGCTTGAATCTTCGATGGATCTACGGAAACGCCTTCTTTTGATATCACATGACCCAAAAATGAAACCTTTTCCAACCAAAATTCACACTTCGAGAACTTCGCGTACAATTTCTTTTCTCGAAGAATCTCCAGAACTTTCCTCAACTGATCCTCATGCTCTTCTCTGTCCTTCGAGTACACCAATATATCGTCGATGAACACAATCACAAACTTGTCCAGGTACGGCTGGAAAGTCCTGTTCATGAGGTTCATGAAAGCTGCGGGCGCATTAGTGAGTCCAAAAGGCATGATGGTGAACTCATAATGGCCATATCTCGTACGAAAGGCTGTCTTAGGGATGTCTTCTTCAGCGATTCGTAGTTGGTGATAACCTGATCGTAAATCGATCTTGGAAAACACTGTTGCACCTTGAAGCTGATCGAACAAATCCTCGATCCTCGGGAGCGGATACTTATTCATCACTGTGGCATTATTCAACTCTCTGTAATCTATACACAACCTCAAAGATCCGTCTTTCTTCCGAACAAGCAATACCGGGGCTCCCCAAGGCGAAACACTAGGTCGAATATACCCTTTATCCAACAACTCCTCCAATTGCACTTTCAATTCTTGCATTTCTGCAGGTGCCATTCGATACGGGGCCTTAGAGATAGGTCCGTTCCCGGGGACTAAATCGATCTTAAAGCTCACTTCTCTCTCTGTGGCATTCCCGGAAGCTCTTCGGGAAATACATCCGAAAACTCCCTTACTACCGGAATTTGAGTCAACTCCTCGTTTTCCATGCTTACGTCCCTTACTTGGCACAGGTAGACTGGGTAGCCTTTTCTAAGATGGGTTTGAAGGTTCAGGGCTGAGATTATCTTGACATCGGGTTTAGAAATTATACCCTTATAAAATATCTTATTCCCTTTCGGTCCCCTAAGAGATATTTTCTGGTTATGACACTCGATTTTGGCTTTATACTTAGCTAACCAATCCATTCCCAAGATAAAGTCAAAGTCCTTTAGGTCAAAAAGGATAAGATCGGCCGGTAATTTAGTACTAGCTATGACTACAGGGATACTTTGGAAAAGAGATTTACAAGAAATAGTTTCACCGGTGGGCATGGCTATATTGGCTCGACAAGACTGGGTAGACTTGAGGGGATACTTATCAAAAGTGCTAGAAATAAAAGAATGAGACGCTCCGGAATCAAAGAGTACATAAGCAGGGTTTGAGTTTACGAGAAATGTACCCGTCACAACATTGGCATCGGTGTCAGCTTCAATTCGGCTCATGACATTGATTCTTCCATTGGTGTAGCCTCCATTTCCATTCTTTCCATAGTTTCCATTTCCACCTCCAAAAGAGCGGTTGTTCTGGTTCCCGTTCTGTGCAGCATTCCCTCCACTGGGGCGGTTGTTATTGAAGTTTTGAATTTTGTTTCCACCTCCATTGTTACCATTGTTCCCATTTGGTGCATTTTGAGCTTGCTTCTTGGGACAGTTGAACGATTTGTGACCTACTTCTCCACACTCGAAACACTTGATCCTTTCACCCTGACAAGTGAACCCTAGATGACTCTTGGCATACATCCTGCAAACAAAGTTCTTTTGGTTCCTATTTCCTTGCTGGGCCTGTTGTCCAGAATTCTGATTGTTGCGGTTGTTGTAGCGTCCACCATTGTTGTTGTTGTTTCCACCATTGTTGGGCCTTTTGTCGTACCCTTGGTTGTTCTTTGTTCTTAGGCGAGGTTCCTTCCTTTTTGTGTCCGCCTAGCACCTCTCTCACACGCTGTAAGATTCTCTCCAGGTTTGAGGCCTTAGCATACGCTTCCGCGAAAGTAGTAGAGGTGCTACCTCCCATTCGAGTCTGAAGATTAAACTTAAGTCCGTCTTCAAACTTCTGGGCCTTAGTTCCTTCATCTGGCACTACAGTCGGGCAGAATCGGGCATACTCATTGAATTTCTGAGCATACTCTTGCACACTCATGTTATAACTCTGGTTAAACCTACTAAACTCATTGTACTTTTGCCTACGAATGTGCTCGGGGAAGAATCGAGCCTTAATCGCTACCTTAAACGCTTTCCAGTTAAAGTTCTCTTGAGCTTTAACAGTAGGTCCTACACTTTCCCACCAAGTATCAGCATCTTCATGCAGATAAAAGGTTGCTTGGTCTACTTTCTGGGCCTCAGGCGTACCCGTGGCCGATAAAATCTTTTCGAAGTCTCTTATCCAATTCTCGAGAAGTAGTGGGTCTTCTCTCCCAACAAAGGTTGGTGGTTTCAAAGCGGAAATCTTTTTCGCCATTGCAGCTTGCGGATCGTCTCCATGGTGGTTGTTGTTGATCTGGTTTTGAAGGACTAAGCCAAAGCTCTGAGCTAGTTGCTCAAGAGTCCTAAGTCGTGCTGCAACTTGTTCCGGTGTTTCGGCCATTTGGTTTCCTTGTCGCCTTGCTCTAGATCGCGTATAAACGTATTGCATAAGCTACCTGCGTTATTCACATTGGTGTTTCCACCATTCACATTGATTCTTATATAAAAGCTAATTCACATAATCATGGTTCACACCATTCATTCATTTCATACTCAATTCACATATCAAAAGTTCATCATTCATTTCACACTCCATTCACATGTCAAAAGTTCATCATTCATTACTCCAAAAGTGCCATAACAATTCATTCATAGTAGCATAAGAGTTTTCAAATAGTCAAATAAGCATTAGTCGCACGAACATTAACTAAGTTAACACATTAATCGATCTTTTACGACCTTAATTAGAAATCCAAGGGTCAGGGCTAAAGATTTGGGTTTTTTGTCAGCGTACTCGGACAGATCCTCGTCTTCACCTTCTTCTCCGTCTCCATCTCCATTGAGATTTACAACGGGTGAGGCAGGGTTGCTTCCTACTTCTTCATTGTCACTATAGTTGGGTTCCTCGTTATCAGTGGGTAAATAGTCATTAAGCCACTTGGCCCTAACATCAAGCATTCTTTTCTCCAGGTAACTCAACGTGAGATACCACTTCCCTTTCAATGTGTATCGTTCATAGTTTGGCCTTCCATTTATCAGAACATCAGAGTATTCACTCTTGATTCCAGCATAAGGACCATCGTTGGGGGAGAGTGTGAATCAGAACATCAGCCTGTTTAGGTGGCGTGAGGTAATCTGAATGTCCGTGGCCTTCGTTGAGGTGGTAGCACTTCATTGTTAAACGTAACCTGTAAATATAAGCTGAAACAGACTCTCCTACCCTCATTCTTAGAAGGTAAGGTCCTTGACGAGGGGTTCTGGTGCATTTCCTGGCGGTCAAACGTGTCTTGGCCATCTAATACAATAAACAATTAATAAGTACCTTTATCGAGTACTTTCATACATGTACACATAACCCATTCGTACCCATACTAAACCCTTAGTTCACATTTTAATCGTAATTCATTTTTCCGAAATAATTTATTATTTTGACCTCCTAAACCAATTTTAAGTTTTACCCTATTTGATTCATTTTCCCTAATTACTATATTTTAATAATTTTAATATTTCCTTAGTTAATCTAAACTCGGCTCTGATACCACTTTGTAACACCCCCACCAGCCCGAACCCTTTTTCATTTAATAAAACTCGAGATGGGGGAAAATCCACGAGGGTTCGACTCAACGGGCGTGCTACCGCCGCACTTTATCTCCTTGGAAATAAATGCAAGGCTAGGTTAAAGCATAAAGCATACTAAATTCAAATAAATTAATCCTTACAACCAAGTAAAAATGTTCATTAAATATTACTAATTACTAAAGTATTTTAGAGTTCCAGCGGAAGCTAAATCATAAGCTAAGTGGATGACAACTCTAAGTGATCTCCCTTTTGTTCCCCCGTCGATCACCCACCTGCACAAATGCATTGAAAAGAAACAAGAGAGACAAGCTCCCAAAAATCAGAAAAACTGAGTAATTCCAACTCCATCCCTTAAAATACTTAAGTTGAAAATACTTTGTAAAATATTAGGTTAGTAGGGTTAGAAAGCATAGCACACATACACATATATATATATACAATGAATAATCACATAATTAATCCAATTATTTAAGGAGAGGAAAGAGAACGCCAGTAAGCCGGGGTCAATCCCCTGTAACCACTTACTTCAACATTGTAGGCTGGGGTCAATCCCCTGTAACCACCTATGGATAACATAATGGCCATAATAACAGAGTCCCTAGTGTGCACACCCCCTCTACTTGGATCACAACAAGATAGAAGGAAGACAAGTAACGTAAAAAATCGAGATAGTAACCGAGAGAGAACATGTAGGTGACCGCTGAACCTCCCTTACAGGGCAACCTGTTCATCATTTCCCTCCGATATTTCACTTTAAGTGATTAATAGCTTTTAATGCATGTCATCACATAACATATGCATCATTTCATTTAATCAAGAGTGAATATTTTCATTCCAAATCCAGAATTCATTTCATACATAGCTTAATCCGAGAGCCCATTCGTATTTATTATCATAACCGTCACTTGGTTACATAGATTAACTCATAATCATCCAATTATCACATGTTGTTGATAATTTTCAACTTTCACTCATCACTTCAATATAATAATAACGATAACAATAATCTTAGTAATAATAATAATATAAATGGTAAGAATAGTGATGATAATAATAATAATAATAATAATAATAATAATAATAATAATAATAATAATAATAATAATAATAATAATAATAATAATAATAATAATAATAATAATAATAATAATAATAATAACTAAGTAACATTACTAAATGACATTAAACGATGTTGATAACAAGAATAAAAGATTAGTGATAAAGTTGCTATTATTGACGCTATTAACAACGTTATATTAATAATCATCATTGTCATATCGTACATCGTCCATAGTCCATCTTCCATAGTCATGATTCATAATCGAAATCCATAGTCGTTATCCAATTTATTCCTCGTATTCATAACAAATTCCATAATTATAATCCATATTCTAATTCACATAGTCACATAATTAATTTGTTTTATTCTAACGGTATCTACGTTTAGATGGACATCGGAGATTACCTCGTGACGCGTGCCCAAAAGCTAAGTTCACGAACGGATTAACACTCTTGATATTCCTCGTCTACGAAATCGGAGTCTACAATAGACATTAACGAGATCTAAGTTAGTTACCTAAATAACCCCTTTTATTTATAAAATAAACAATTTAAATAATTCACATAACTTAAAGAAATTCTTAATGATTTTAAAGTTTATGGTTTGCAAATTATTTATGAAATCATTTTAAGTACTCAAAGATTACTTCAACTTAATTTTCATTAACTTAAACAATTATTTTAAACATAGAAAACTAAGTTTATTATACTTCTTACTTTGTTTTAGAATATTAAGAAATACTTTCAACTTATAAAAGACTAAGTTAATCTAAAATATACCAACTTAATAAAGTAAACTAATTTAGGAAAGTCATTTGTTTTTAAAAAAAATAGAACAAATACAAGGGGGAAAAATGAAGGTCTTCACTGATTCAAAGAATCAGTTTTACAAAACTGAAAAAAAAGAGAGGAGGGAGGACGAAACAGAGGAGGCAAATCAGGGGAGAAGAAGAGGAAGGCGGCGCAGGTGGTTTCGGGCGGTGGACGGCTCAGGCTCAGGCGGGGTGGGTGGTTTCAGGTGGGCGGCTGGGTGCGGGCTGGCGTCAGGGGGCAGCAGAGGTGACGCGAAAGGGAGGTTGTTTGGGCTGGAAGTGCTGGGCGGTTTTCTGTTTGGGGTGCGGCGGTGGTCATGGTGTTCGTGGTGGCTTCCGACGACTTAGAGAAACAGGGGAAGTGTTAATGGTGGATTTTATTTTTAATTTATTCAGTTTCAAAACCAAAAATCAGAAATTTAGGAAGAATAGAAGGGAATTGAAGCAAACCTTTTTGAATTGTTTGCCTGAGCAAATTGGTGAATAAGGTTCAGTATTTATAAAGGAGATTAGTCAGAAATCTTGAGCTTTGGTCAAGCTCCATTAATGGTGGATGTGTAAGGTGTGAGGGCTATGGTGTTTAGGCCTTTGAAATTGTTGCCCCTAATATCTGAAAGTTGTGGATTGAATTTCAATTTGCACTGACAAAGGCAGAATTTTGTGTTGAAAAATTGGCTCCTTTGAGCTGGAATTCAGACGTGAGAGAAGGGAGGGAAGGAAGATGGTGAAATCAGTTTTCACCCTTTTTTTGTTTTATTTTCCTTTTTCTTTTTGGCTAAATGACATATGGCTATGGACTTGTATTTGGGCTTTGGATTACTAAAAATGGATGGACAACTTGTACAAGGATACCCATAACCAAAAATAAAGAGTTTAATTTACGATAAATAAATTATTTAGAAATAATCATTTAAATAAAACTTGTTAAATAAATCAAAACTAAATGAAATTATTATTTTAATAAACATAGTTATCAAATAAAATCGCATTATCATAAAATAAATTTTAAGTGGAAATAATATTAAACCTAAATAAATAATAAAATAATCTTTGAAAATTCGGGGTATTACAATTGAAACCATCAATGCCAGGAGCTTTAGTATCATCAATAGCATATAAAGCTCTATCAATTTCAGAATGGGTAATTGGCTGAATAAGAAAGGCCCTAGCATCCAAGTTCAAAGAAGCTCCAGCTCTTATTGTAATCAAATCAACAGCAGGCAAGTTTATGGCACAAGAACCAAGTAAGTTTTTATAAAAACTTACAATTTCATCTTGAATTTCCTCAGTAGAGGTGAGGGTCACACCATGAGAATTCTGAATCAAAGAACTTACTGATTACTGAATTCGAGAATTTTTTTGTAAATTTTATTTTAGGAGAAGATAAACCTGATTACTGAGCTGTTATTATCCACCCCCTTCTCCTTTTCTTTTGCCTCAACTGTAATGACGATCTGGGGGCGATTGTCAACAAGAAAGGTAAAGGAAAATTAATTAACAGGTCAATGAAATCTTTACACTTAATACGATGCGGTGCGCATGAAGAATCATAATTAGATACAAAGTTAAAAACGACCAGAGCAATTTCTTTCAAAAAAGTTGGTGACACAAGAAAAGGAGATAGGGGAGATGGGGATGGTAAGTGAAAGTCCAGAATCTCAGTGAATATGGTGCTTCCACAATGAAGGTAAAATTTTCTATACCTTGATGTGCTACATGCACATAATTGTATGGCACTCTGTAGGCATGGACCGACATTGGGATTTACTGATTTGCATTAGAAATGCCCACAACTGTAGTTTATTTAGCCTTTGTGTGACTGTGTGTATATTCAGCTTTTTTTTCCCGGGTACCCTATGACCCAACCCGGGAAAACCGGGTACCCATAAATCGGGTACCCGATTTTTCCGGGACGGGACACTGGCCGGATTTTTAACTACCCGCATATGTGGGTACCTGCATGTCCGGGTACCCAAAATACCGGGTACCCGATTATGAACACCCCTACAATCTACCATGTCAAAAAAAAAAAGTTCATCCCATCTCTGTGGATGGAGGAACTCGAAATCACAAAGAGCCGGCAGGAAAGGGTTTTGTAGGAACTCCACGAGGCATTGGATCAGATAATGTCACTTGAAACCCAATTTCAGAAAGTCAAACTTATAGAAAAGGAGATGGAAGATAAATTATTTTCTACAAGTGGCTTTGTTACGAAGTATAAGGTGGAACGTGATGGTTTACAAGTAGAAAGGGATGATGCTCAACGAGAAGCCAAACAGTTGAGGGAACAGTATGCTCAGGGACCATCAAACTCAATTATTTCTTGTTTTTACTCTGAATTCTCTTTCTTGCATCTGGAGAAAGCTACTAATTACTTTGACCTATCCAGGTTAGATGGATCAACTATCTTCCTAAGCTATAATATAGCGTGCTTGTTTAGCTATTGCTGCCACTTTCAAATAACTTTAGATGTTTCTAAATTTGTATTATAAAAATCAGTTGGGATGATGATCTGTATGACCAGCTTGTTCAAGCCATGACAGAGACTGGAAATTCAAAGAGAGAACTTTTAAAGAATCAGTAAGGCGTCATCTATAATAATTTTCCATGATTAGCAAGCTAAGTATTGTGTGTAACTATGATATGGTGTGATAGTATCTATATTCTATTATAATATCACTCCATAATGTTTCTTGGAATTTTACAAGTTGGTTCAACTAATTCAGTCTTCCCTCTGAACTCTTTGGCATAGGATTTGACACCAACTTCTTTTAGCTAGGTTATCTTTTGGAACTTTCATAATGAATCTAGGAAATTTGTTACTTCTATATTAATTTTCTTGTCTAGCTACTATAATTTGCCTAGGTGAAGATCCTTTTCTAGAAGTTTGGCTTGTGTTCGTCGAATGGTTCATAGGTGTTCGAATGATTCTGTTTGTATCTTGCTGGTCTTTTGTATTTGGAGCTTGAATTTTTATTGTCCTTCCACACTGATATTAATATTACAGTATTATAATCTTACTTAGTTCTTGGAGAAAAAATAATTAAGTTTCCCACCTATAGATCGATCTCTTATTATACTTTTTTTTTCTTTTCTTTTTCTTTTTCTTTTTCTTTTTTGGTTTTATGAGATGTTATTATGGAGTAGACGTTAACTGACCTTAGTTAATTTCAATGTTTTTTTTCATTTCATATCCTATATTATAATATTTAAATTTTTATCTATGAATGTGTTTCGAAGCGTATAGCTCAAATGGTAGAATAATGTGCCATTGCGCACATGGATGTAGGTTTAAGTCCTACATATGCTAGAATAATTATTGTAATGACTTGTTCACCGCCAAAAAGGGAAAAACTTAATATGGGCCAGTCATAAATTGTTGTTAAAACTCATGTTTAAATCTATTAGAATATAATCATTCAAAGTGGTTCCTCCTAATCGCTATCAAATTGTGTCTTGCCTATAATAGCACCTAGATTAACAGCGGTTGGAAACCGCTGTCTATAGCTATTTTTCAACCGTTGTCAATTGTAATTTTTGTAGTAGTGTTGATATTACTATCTTTCCGCCTACCTGCTTATATTCTAAACTTCATGGGTAAAAAAAGAAATCCACGGATCTACTGTATTTTTTTTTGCTAAGTAGAAAATTGTATTCCACCAAAAAAACTCATTTACAACCTATGCATTTCCTTAGGAGGGCAAACCAACTAGGTTAGACTCCTGAAGCCTAAGGGAACAAAAAACAAGCTATACAGTATGCATGTTTAACTCGCTAACCAACCTCTATCTTTTGCATTAATCTTCTTAGGAATTACCAACGGAATTTTGCTCAAAACCATCTTCTGAATCTTGTGAAAAATTACTTCAAGAAGCCAAACAGTTCCATTCCAAACAGCTTCATTTCTAACCCACCAGATATTGTAGACCAGACCATTCAAAATGGACTAATAATTTTCTTCCTTACATAAGAATGTCTACTGTTGCTAAGGAATCTCATGATTCTGTGAAAAGAAACTTCAGAGTTTCTAATCTTCAGGCAATGCTTCACTTTATTAAGCACATTCACAACATACTCACACCTGAAAAACAGGTGGTCATTTGATTCAATACCATCAGTACACAGCTGACAGTGAACTGTATCAGTCACTCCCATTGCATCTGTAACAGCTTATCTGCAGTTCTAAGCTTCATATGCATCACAAGCCAGCTAAGTACCCTGTGTTTAGGGATGGCTAATCTATTCCATATAAATTTGTCCCAGTGAACTTTTTCAGACTCACCTATAATTTTCTTGTACATCGGCTTGATATTATATTTAGGAATAGCAGCTAGCTCTTGCCGAGTAAAGTAAAATTTCAAATCTTCCTTCACTTTGCACACTTGTTTCCATTACCAACAACTATCCAAAGGTGGCACATAATCCAACCAGTTTTGCCCTTTGGTATAAACTTCATTAACCCACTTTATCCACATGTTGCCTTGCTTAACATTAATTACCCAAACATATTTAGCTAGAGCAGCTTTATACCAAGCCAAGATATCCCTAATGCCCAGGCCACCCTCCTATTTTGGTGTGCAGACTTTCTGCCATGCCACATTCCCTGGTTTACAGCTAAACCAATTCCCACTCTAGAGGATCTACTATATTTTGAATTGTTGCTGGTTAAGTGTTTCATGTTGGGATCAAAATTAATTCCAATTTGCTTTCGAAATTGCGCTATGATTGTTTTATGGGGTCTTCTCCTTGTCGATATAACTATTGGGGTGGTATGCATGCCTCAAGTTTTGCTTAAATTTAGCCTATATATGTGTTATTTTTTTCTTTTTTGAAATTTTGTTTGGCACTTTTTTACATGTTGCTTTGGAATTCCTATTGAAGTTGGTGTGGTTTCTTTGTAAACGTCCAAATGTTCACTTAAGCTCAATAAATTTGTTGACATGAGTTTAGGAACATATCAAAGTTGTGAGTAAAATGTTTAGAAAACTATATGCGTTATGCCTAAGGAAAGCAATCACAATATAATTTTTGTAAAGTAGAACTATTATTGGTTTTTACTTTTTAGGGCACTTGAGCATTTGTAATGGTTGCTAAATAACAATGAAAGTATTTTACTACTTAAAGTGCTTTGTTAACTTGTAGAGGTCAACGATAGTTCCTGGGATTGGCATTGATCATGCCTTATTTTCTTACCTTCCATAATGCCAAGAAGATCACTTCAAGCAAACATGTGAGTTAGCTTCTATTTTCTATGAACTCCTACATCGTGTCAGTTCAGACTACAATCCAGTAATTATGGTGGTGCATAAACTCCATAAGCAATATAATTTTCTCAAGGACAATAATCAGGTGCAGATGAACCTAGCATTTTCAGCATGGTTTTATTCTAAACTGCAGTGTTCATGTAGCTTAGCTAGGTTGGAGTACAATTTAATGTCAATTGAAGTTCTTGGCCAAGGATTGAGTAAAAATTTATCAGTCAATCTTCTATCTTCCTATCTTTGAGTGGCAAGGATGTTTATGGTATAGTATCTTAATCTATACAAAGAGTCCGTATTTATTATGACAAGGGCATTGAAAATTACCACCCTTATAGGAAGGGGGAACGTAGCATAATGAGTCTTTATTAAAAATCGTGAGATAATAAATAATAAATAATGATGGATAGGGTGAGAGAGTGATACAAAGAGAGAAAGAAATAAAGAGTAAGATAAAACACTTTTAAGATGTCTTTCTTGGAGTATGAGTTTTCTAATAAAAAATTATAACATGAATAAGTGACTAAAGTCTTCCAAGAGAAAGTGGGGAAAAAAGTAAGAAAGGGAAAGGGATATGGAGAAGGGTATGGGGAGGAATAGAAATTAGAGTAGCATGAATTGGTAACAAATTAGAGTATGTTGTTCCTTTGGTCAAGTTGGCAAGGCTGCCAATAGGAAAGATGCATAAACTTCTAGATAATTATCTTCAAATTTTTGCTCAAGTTGCGTATAGTCTATTTCTTTGCTGATAGCAAGACGTGGTAATTTCTACTATCATGGGCCATTTTTTGCATCTTAGTCTTATTCTGATATTGAGATACTCCATCACAATGTTGCCAGGCATGCACCGAAAGTATGCATATTGAAATGGATTCTATAGATATATATCTCAACAAAGGATAAGGAAATTGTAGACAATAGAGTTTCTAGGTGGTCACAATGGATTTGGAATGATGTTTATTGCTTTAGGAGTTCATTCAAAAGAGTTGTGATTGTTTAATATGCTAATCAAAGATTAAGGTTTCTTTTTTTCTATTTGGGATATTATCTCAGATAACCCTGACTTATAGGCCTTTTTCCAATATAACCCCGACTTTGGCAGCCCTGTCTCCGATAACCCTGAACTTGATTTTTGTCATTAAACTTGATGAAATTGTTAACGACGTTAACTATTTTGACATCTATAATTAAAAACTTATTTTTTTTATTAAAAAAAAACAAAAACATTATGTGTTCTTCATCCTCTCTCTTATGTTCTTCATCCTCTCTCTATTGTTCTTCACCACTTTCTCTCTCTTGTATTAACATAGCTTCATTAATTCGATTCCAACAAAAGTAAAGAATCAAGAAACAAAGAATTGTAGGCATCAATTGTACGTATTGAGAAACTTATCGGGAGCTTGATCCAACAAATCAACCACCTGCATTTAGTCAACCTAGTCAGGTAAGTGATCCAAGGCTGCTGGTTCAACTCGGCATTCGAAATTCATAATTAGTACACACAATCCATCCAACTCACCTAGTTTTTATTCAAAAGCAAACGATATGTATGAAGAATACCCCCACCAAGCTGACCACCACTTTTCGAGTTAACAAAGACAATCACAGGACACTGAGGTTCATCTTAACAGTCCTCGTGCTTGGAATCCGAATTTAGTATATAATTAGGAATCCAAAACTCCCTTAAACCCCCATGCTATGATTCAAATACGAAAAATTCACATCCAATTAATCAACCAAATCAGAACAAAATTCGCAAACTAATTAATCGAACAAGCACGAGCACACTACCACCACATAATGCTCAAAAGATGGAGAGAATGTTACTGAATGCTCAAAAGAAGCATATCCAGCACCACCACCACAGAAGAAGATTTTCTTGAATGAATTAGAGAGTTTGAAATTTCGACCCATAATAATAATAAAAATAGCGCAGAAAATAAAGGTTTTGAATTTTGCGGCGACAAAGCAAGAAAAGATCTAGCTCCGTCCCCAATTCCACCATGGGATTGTGCGCGTGGTTGACTAATTATGATGTTGTTGGTGTTGCTGTTGTGGTTAATCGTGGTTACAACCACAAAATCCCATGACCCATCAAATGAATTTGATGAATTTGATTTTTGATTATTCTCTTTTGAACGATTGTTGGTGATACTATTCAGGGTTTGATTTTTGATTATTCTCTTTTGAACGAATTTGATGAATTCGCAAAGTTTACAACGATTTATAGTTAATGTACCCAGATCCACTTGTAAAGAAGGATGAATGCTTGAGAAGAGATTAAGAACAAGAGAGAGAAAGAGATGAGTTTGTTTTTTTTTAAAATGCAGTAAGTATTTTTATTTGAAAAAAGTTAACGCCGTTAACAATTCCGTCAGGTTTAATGACAAAAATCAAGTTCAGGGTTATCGGAGATAGGGCTGTCAAAGGCGGGGTTATATTGGAAAAAGACCTATAAGTCAGGGTTATCTGAGATAATATCCCTTTCAATTTTTGCTATTGAAGGAAAATGGTGGAACCTAAGAAAAAAAAAACCAACTATATGAGCCGATAATTCTTAGAAGAATGCACCTAGTATTGTATGCCATACCATATTATCCAAATCAACATCTCTAACTTGCACCTCTAAGCTACTAAATGGCCAGACTTCTACATTTATCTATTAAACTATGAAATATTCAAACTAACATGCAAAAATAGGCAATAAGGTATGGCTTGTAGTTTCACTTCATTTCTTGTTGTGATATTAGTTGTTACTTTAACAAAAAAAACTACATTATGTATCAGAGGAGAATGTTCTTTTTATTTGATTGTATGTATTTATTTAGATACCCTTGCTTGATACGAAAGAGTCATGATTTCAATTATTGATGACTTAAGTTGATATATATTTTGACGAGTCCTTGTGTAGAATTTGATATAGGTTAAAAAGCAATTATGTAGAAGATATTGTCTAAGATGCTTCATTTATATTTGCTTATGATTCTCGTAAATGTTTGCAATTGGTTGAGCATGTAATGACAATCATATTAATCAGTGACTGAATAGCTGAAACTTCTTTATTTGGTTTTGGTATTTCTGACAAGAGATGATTGAAATTTCATAGTCAATTTCCTTAGGTACCAAAAAAAAATACAGTAGGTCTGAAGAACAATGTAAGTAGCTTTTAGAGATGTTTGATAGGGATCTTAAGGGACGACAATGGCTTGCTCACTCTCCCCTTCCATACCAAAGGTCAGCTATGCTTTGAATGCTCAAGAGCTCACCGGGTCCAGTGTTTTGGATGATGCGGAGCTTTGTGTAATTTACATTGTAAATTTTCATCTGGTCATTTGTTTCCGTTTTATCAATCACAGATTATTGCGTGCCTTTTGTTGTATGCTATATTCAATTATGTTGCTCCCTGATTTCTTTATAAAGAGTATTATGGTATATGAGTATATCAATAATTTGGTTCCCTTTTTTATCCATAGCAAAACTTCAAAAAAACTAAATGTTTTTCTTCTCTTTGTGTTCCCCTTATACTTTTTGGTTCTTCCGAGGAATTGTGTTGAGTTTATTAGTGAACTTAATCTCATGAAAAATAATATTTGAAGCCCGCATCACAGATGGTTGTGACTTGTGATTAAGTTAATTTATCATGATATGAGTTTAGAATAATTAACCGAATTCAATAGATTAACTAATGGTCGTTGTAGACACATAATCGTGTCTCCCCATTTAAGGGTCCAATGATGAAATATACCGCGGTCTTAGTTGGCATGGCCCGATGGAGGAGCAGTCCGAATAACCAGGCAATGTGTGTTTTAAAATAATATAAAAGCCCAATTAATCGTTCATGATGATTAATTGTAAGTTCAACCCGTGAAATACTTTCTAAAAGTCCATTTTAAAAGCCCAACCGAATATTTATTATTCATAAATATTTTTATTTCTAATATTTATTGTTTTGATAAATATTTTCCTAAAAGCTTTTATTATTATCTTTTACCCATAAAATAGATTTTTTAACCCGGAAAATTCGATCTCCGGATTTTTAGGGATAAAAAAGGCATCTTGAAAGCACGCGTAACATTAAAAAGGAATATTCTGGAATATTCCAGTTTTTGCGCCGGACGCGGCGGCCGCGCTCAGCGAGCCACTTGCGTCCAACACATTGACTATATCACGTCAGGCACTCCAATGAGCGCCTGACACGTAGACTTGTGACTCACACAGAGTCCTGCGCCTAGCGCAAGTCTTGTGTGAGACGCAAGATAAAAATTTATCTTTTCGAAAACGCGTTTCCATGTGCAAAGTTTTAATTGGACGGACCACGTCAGGCAGGCCAATCTGCGTCTGACGCATGTTCTCGCGCCTGCCACGTAGGCTTGCGCCTGGCGCAGTGTGTGCGTCAGACGCACGCGCTTCTTAGCCTATAAATACGGACTGATTTCCCGAATCAAAGACGGCTTCGAATTATTTTTTAAACACGCAAATACTCTCAAAAAACTCCGAAACATACTTCGAATACAAAACATATAAAACACTTGTGATTTTCCACATTAATTCTTGTTCCTGATTCTACTATATTCCTGGTTCCAAGATTGCTTCAACTGAAAATCACTACGCTCTTCGATCTAAACCGCATAGGTATAATCCTGAGGGCTCTTGAATAATCATATTTATTTTATTGAAGTTACTAACTCTTTTCTTGTCATGATGTAGATTTTTAATTAATAACCGTGGTCCTTTTGTAAATTTTAACCTCTTTTCGTATATTTTTTGTATATAATATTCATAGTATTATTGTCTTGCATGCTTGCTTATCACCCACATGTTATTATGCTAAAATAAGACCTAAAGAACTGTTCTAATTAACTCAGATAATTTGGACAACCTGTTAGGAACTTTGTAAAATGATTGTATAATAACTGATCATTAAATAATTAGTCTTTTGTGTGTTTCCTAAACCCATCTAGATTAACTATTTTAGGGTGCTTTAAAACATTGTTTGATTGTTCTATTGTATAAAATCTGCTGTGAATTGGTATTTAGTAGAGGCCAACAATGGGCAAACGTGGTTCATTATGACCATATTTGTACCCTTACCCCCGAACTCACTTTTTGGTTCTTGACCATCTATGGAGTCATGACGTGGAAATCTACATTGGATAAGTCCCTAATTTGTCCCTATGGTTTCCCATATCCAATTAGGTTTATGATTCTTCCTTTAAAGAATTGTTGGCGACTTCAAAAACATATTTTTAATAAAACCTTAACAATGGGGTAGTCAAATAAACGCGCTCACACCGCGTGTAGGCATTAAAGGAATTCAAAAATCCTACGCCTACAATTTGGCGATTTCACTGGGAGGATTTTAAATAAATTATTTTTTTTTTTTAAATGAGTGGGTGAAACTTGAAAAATACAATTCACGCTTATTTTTATGCCTTAGAATGATATATTGTTTTGCATGTGCATGGCTATTAGCCATCATAAGGACAATCTACCTTGCTTCATTAACACATGGTCTATGTGTGAGGTCACCCCCGGGGGTTTGCGCTTTGTCCTTCCAAAAAGCTTCCTGAGCGATAGTGATGGATCTTAGTCATAAGCAAACCTACCCAACCATGACATTGTTCTCTTGTTCCTGACTTGAGAACTGGAGTGCGTCTTACACGTGGCCACCTCTTTAAGCAGGGGTACGAAGCGTTGGATCAATCTCTTAGTCATGGACCCTTTTCAGACTTAACCTAAACCTGACCATAGTTGAAACGTAGAACTGGACTTTAGGTTGAGAGCTTTGCATATTATTATTCTAGTTGTGCATATTTGCGTGTGCTTGCCTCTAATTGTTTTTGGTACTACGCGAGTTTCGAGTCAAAATGGTCGAACGAATCAAACTAAAATCTGGAAGGCGTGTTCTTTAATGGATGCACGCCGCGCGCCGTTCTTCGCTCCACGCATAGCTCCTGCGCATCACGCGTCGCTCCTGCGTCCCACGCTCTTTACTCGCGTCCAGCGCAGAGCGCTGCGTCTGACGCAATGTCTTCCCTGCGTTGGGCGCGCCTTACTCGGGTCCCCCGCTTTTTCCCGCATTTGACGCATTCCTTTGTTTGCTTGCTTTGCTTCTCACCTACGAGTCGCGCGAATCTCATCCATGGTTATGACTTGCTGCATACGTACTCGTTCCAAGTTGTTCGTGTTCCTTGTGATTCTAGGATAACTAATATCCTATTTTCCTATCCTTTTTTTTTTACCACTTTATTCTTTCCTTCTAAAAAAAAATCTCATCACCCTTTTCCTATCTATTTCAAAATTTCTATCATCTTTTTTCCAAAAACTATATCTCCCATCCTTTTCGAAATTTCATCCTCATCTTTTTTTAAAAAATTTCATCCCATCTTTAATCTCCTATCTACTTCAAAAATTCTATCCCCACCTTTTTTTTTCAAAAAAAAAAATCTCCATCATTTTTTTTCCTATCACATATCTTTTTTCAAAGTCATCCGATATCCTATCTTTTCATGTTATTTTATCCCTCATTTGAGCACATCATTTAGGATTCTTTGTAGTGTCCATCTTGTTGTAAAAGTCTCATCCGTTTAGGAATTCTAACTGCACTAGAAGTCTGTCTGACCCAAATGTCTAGGTTCATCCAGTTTCATTCAATTTAGGATTCTTAACCCCATCTAACTTTGTCCATGTTAGGAGTCTTAATTCGCTTGAGTCCCATCCATCTTAGAAGTCTATAATCCATAGAAAGTCTATAGAAGTCTAAATCCATTAGAATTCGTTCATTTTAGGAGTTCCGAATCCATTAGAATTTTGCTCATATTAGGAGTCTAAATCCATCAGAATTCCGTCCATTTTAGGAATCCAAATCCATCAGAATTCCGTCCATTTTAGGAGTATAGGTCCACTAGAGTTTCATGCATATTAGGAGTCTAGCATCCTTGAAAGTTCGTCGAATCTAGAATTCTAACGTCATTAGAAGTCTATCAAGTCTAGGATTGTAAAGTCAGTAGAATTTCATATCTATTAGGTTATGCATTCATACTAGAATCCTCTTGCATTGCATAGTCCATCATCCATACACTTCATGCATAACTAGAGTTATTAGGTATTTAGGAGTCCCATTACATCCATACTTTCCATTTCATTTCATGCATTCCACATTTAGTAGTCCTGAACTACAAGCGATCTGATTCCCTCTTTGGGGATATGTAGGCAGCCTTTACAGGTTCGAACGCATAGATTGAGTCATGCATACATGCATTAAGTCTAGGTGCATCCACATAAAAAAATTCAAAAAAAAAAAATATATCATGCATATTCAGATTCGTTCTTAGAAGCTCAACTCTTTTAAAACAAACATGCATCCTTTCATTCCATTTCTGTTTCTCCATCATCACTCCATCTCTAATCTCTATTGGATGATCTATTACCGGTAATATACAATATGTCAAACACACTTCAAGAACAAATTGATGAGTTGAAGGGAATACCGGTAGATCTTATAGCACATGTCCTTAGATTAGAGGCACACTACCCTGTTATTCAAGAGAATCGTAATGCAAATATACAATAGGATGCCTATTGCAAATACCACAGACACGATGGACATAAAACTGATTCCTGCAAAAAGTTAAAAGAGGGGAGGCTTACACCCCCTATTGCTGCAAAAATGCCTAAGACAATGACCTTAATGTCATAGAAGTAGACATATCTCAGAGCTCAATCGCTCATTAAGACATTTGGACTCGCTTAGGTCCAATCAACACAAAAAAAACATATGCACCTCTTCTCTTTTCACTTAGAAAGAGACCTCATGAAGATCGAAGCAATGAAGCCGTCTTGTCACGTGACGTAGGAGTCCAGACTTAGGATTTCATTTTCTGTTTCATCTCTCTCATTTTGCCCAGTCTGATATAGGATTTCACTTTTATTGCATGTACTCATAATTTTCAACTAATAAATGAGTATTTCTTTTCTATCCTTGCACTAATGAGCATCAATGAAAATCACGATTGTCGCCTTAAAAGAAATGAATTTCTAATTCTCATGACTAGTCTAATAAAGGCAATGAACAATTGGCATAAAAGAGGCATCCCTCCCTTTCCCCGCAACTATTTCTCCATTTCAACCTAAACGCATGATCATCCCTTCCCTTTTAACCTACCTCATAGGAAGTACACTTGACACCAATTCAATATACAGGGCAAGTAAAAAAAAAAAAAAGAGGCAACAAGAAAAAATCAAAGCGAAAAAAGAAAGCAAAAGAATTTTTTTTTTTTACAAAAAGTGCAAAATCAAAAAGAAAAAAGAAAAGAGAAGTGTTGCAAATAAGCCCATCAATAGCTTTGTCAAAGGTATTTCTTTCAAAAACCTTTAACCTTCATATCTGACAAACCTTCCCTCAAGCAATCCATAACCATCCATGTCGCATTCCAATAAGCCATAAAAGACAAACCAAATCCCGCTAGGTCGAAAACCCATAAGGGCGACTTAGGCAAAAGTCAGGGCATCTTCTCATTCACTAGCCTGAACTACGAATGGTCTGATTCTGCTAAAGATACGTAGGAAACCTCACCCGAGGTCCGACCGCTTCAAACCAAACCAACTTTACTATCCACCCTTGCCAAAGACCTCTTCCAAATCAATGATTAATTCAATGCTTAATTCATTGCAAATGGCTCCAAAGCAAAATGCTAGGCCACCGATTCAAATGCTAAAGAGCTACGACTGGCCTGATTCCATCATGGATACGTCGGCAACCTCTTTTGAGGCCCGGCTATTTTAATTCAAAACACATTATTAAGGCTCGCCTAGGCCCATGAGAAAAGCGCGATCGCCTAAATCATGAATTTCTAATGCTCATCCCCTACCCTTAGAACTAGACTGGGATTTGAACCTGCATCATAAGCCTACCTTATTGCGTGAGTCAAGTCATTATGACTCCGCCTTCTTCTAATTCTTATCCCTTCCTTTTTCTAAGCCACATTATCGCTTCTAAGCCAACCTTAGCATAACCTTTCAACACTCAGCGCTATGACCGCGCCTTATCTTTTGAGTGTTCTTTTCTTTGGCCTTTCTTGTCTTCTCACCTTAGGAACCCTATATGGAATCTTCCGTCGAAACTTCCGCTAAGCGTGACGAGATATCTTCAAAAATCAAACAATCAAGCTGAGTCCTTCATAAACTCCATCTTACTGGGGGTTCATCACGGCTCCACACAGAAAATCATAGGCTCCAAGTATAGGCCTATAAGGACTTCATTACGAGTCCATACATGAAATATCGGCGGTTTTAAAACGCACACTGATGCAAGATTGAACTGATTGTATGGGCTCACTAAGGCCTTGACATACGAAACTCGAAGCGCATACAATTCAAGCATTACGAGGACTGCAATGTATTCAAATCCAACAAATCATCCTTCATAGGCTCCATGTGTACCTTGATAAGGACTTCATTACGAGTCCATACAAAATATTGTGGGCTCCAGACCCATACGAGAACCCAACTGTCTTGTGAGCTCACTTAGGCCCATAACAACTACAATACATTTCGAATCAAACGCAGCTTACATGGATCATCCTTGGGGGCTTCCCCTTTCTCCTCTTTCAAAAACAGTTTTCTAAAACGAAAATTTGAGCTTCTAATGAAACGATCAAATCATCAAATCATATCATATGCATTAGTGTCATATCTCTGCATTAGTGTCACATCTCTGCATTTGCATTACATATTTGCATCATCAAACATTGTGTCAAGCAGTGCATCCTTCGTCCTTAGTCATAGGATTCTAGCGTCAATCAGCGAGTCGCACACACACATGTACACACACATGCACACACGATAACACACGCAAGTCAAGTCAAGTCAAGGCAAGTCGAGTCAAATCAAGTCGAGTCAAGTCATTTCCTATCCATACACTAGCACCCACATCACGGGACACATGCATGTCCCCTAGTTGTTGTCTGTATATCTGTGTGTTATTGGTATTCGCAGGTACCCAACATTAAACGGCTCTATATGAGCTATATTCCGCCAAGGTCTGCGGACCCCTACAAATTAACAACAGAAGACAAGTGCTATATACATGGTGCGTCCAGCGCACCGACAACGTTGTGTTACGTACAACAATCTGCGTCCAGTGCAGCATACCACACCAAGCGCAGGCCTGTGCGTCTGGCGCACAGTCATGTACAACACGCTTGGGGGCTTCATGTGGAGCCCACACACCTAATTCCCAAATGCATTCAAATGTTTGAACTTTCAAAAGTTGGCAAAAACACAACCTTGCTACTCTGTGAATCAACTACAGCAACAGCCTTAGAGCGGGACAATAGCTCATTACAATCAGCCTTGGAGCGGGACAATAGCTCATTACAACAGCCTTGGAGCGGGACAATAGCTCATTACAACAGCCTTGGAGCGGGACAATAGCTCATTACAACAGCCTTGGAGCGGGACAATAGCTCATTACAATCAGCCTTGGAGCGGGACAATAGCTCATTATAACAGCCTTGGAACGGGACAATAGCTCGATCTGACAACCTTGGAGCGGGACAATAGCTCACTACAATGACCTTGGAGCGGGACAATAGCGCACTACAACGGCCTTGGAGCGGGACAATAGCTCGGTTCAACGGCCTTGGAGCGGGACAATAGCTCACTACAACGGCCTTGGAGCGGGACAATAGCTCGGTACAACAACACCTTAGAGCGGGACAATAGCTCAGTACAACAGCCTTGGAGCGGGACAATAGCTCAGTACAACAGCCGTGGAGCGGGACAATAACTCACTACAACGGCCTTGGAGCGGGACAATAGCTCGACTGACGGCCTTGGAGCGGGACAATAGCTCACTACAACGGACCTTGGAGCGGGACAATAGCTCACTACAACAGCCTTGGAGCGGGACAATAGCTCATTACCACAGCCTTGGAGCGGGACAATAGCTCATTACCACAGCCTTGGAGCGGGACAATAGCTCATTACAATCAGCCTTGGAGCGGGATAATAGCTCATTACAACAGCCTTGGAGCGGGACAATAGCTCATGATTCTTTTTCCCATATATCATTTCGTTTTTGCAAATTTACAATTACTTTGCAAATATGTTTCACGCATGTCTGTTCCTGAAACTTTTCTTTGTTTTGCAAGTACAGGCGTAAAAGAGTGATTTTGGATTGCAGAGCATCTTTAATCATCCTCCGTCCCGACACGGATACTTTGACTTTCGGTTTTACAAACCTCGGTCAAAGTGGGGGTTTCTGTAGACACATAATCGTGTCTCCCCATTTAAGGGTCCAATGATGAAATATACCGCGGTCTTAGTTGGCATGGCCCGATGGAGGAGCAGTCCGAATAACCAGGCAATGTGTGTTTGAAAATAATATAAAAGCCCAATTAATCGTTCATGATGATTAATTGTAAGTTCAACCCGTGAAATACTTTATAAAAGTCCATTTTAAAAGCCCAAACGGATATTTATTATTCATAAATATTTTTATTTCTAATATTTATTGTTTTGATAAATATTTTGCTAAAAGCTTTTATTTTTATCTTTTACCCATAAAATAGATTTTTTAACCCGGAAAATTCGATCTCCGGATTTTTAGGGATAAAAAAGGCATCTTGAAAGCACGCATATCATTAAAAAGGAATATTCTGGAATATTTCGGATTTTGCGCCGGACGCGGTGGCCGCGCTCAGCGCGCCACTTGCGTCCATCACATTGGCTATATCGCGTCAGGCACTCCAATGAGCGCCTGACACGTAGACTTGTGATTTTCCACATTAATTCTTGTTCTTGATTCTATTATATTCCTGGTTCCAAGATTGCTTCTACTAAAAGTCACTACGCTCTTCGATCTAAACCGCATAGGTATAATCCTGAGGGCTCTTGAATAATCATATTTATTTTATTGAAGTTACTAACTCTTTTCTTGTCATGATGTAGATTTTTAATTAATAACTGTGTTCCTTTTGTAAATTCTAACCTCTTTTCTTATATTTTTTGTATATAATATTCATAGTATTATTGTCTTGCATGCTTGTTTATCACCCACATATTATTATGCTAAAATAAGACCTAAAGAACTATTCTAATTAACTCTGATAATTTGGACAACCTGTTAGGAACCTTGTAAAATGATTGTATAATAACTGATCATTAAATAATTAGTCTTTTGTGTGTTTCCTGAACCCATCTAGATTAACTATTTTAGGGTGCTTTAAAACATTGTTTGATTGTTCTATTGTATAAAATCTGCTGTGAATTGGTATTTAGTAGAGGCCAACAATGGGCAAACGTGGTTCATTATGACCATATTTGTACCCTCACCCCCGAACTCACTTTTTGGTTCTTGACCATCTATGGAGTCATGACGGGAAAATCTACATTGGATAAGTCCCTAATTTGTCCCTACGGTTTCCCATATCCAATTAGGTTTATGATTCTTCCTTTAAAGAATTGTTGGCGACTTCAAAAACATATTTTTAATAAAACCTTAACAATGGGGTAGTCAAATAAACGCGCTCACACCGCGTGTAGGCATTAAAGGAATTCAAAAATCCTACGCCCGCCTTCAACTTTTTTTGGTCGCTAGATCTTTACTTTCTTTAATTTGATCATCACATCGTTCTTTCCTTACTTTAGTGCTTTTTTCTATTACTTTTTCGAGGGTTTCTTTTTATATCGGCTATCTGTTTATCTTATCGTTTAATTTTTGAACTTATATTCAGTATTTCTTTTTTTTAGTTTGCCAATCAAAGTTATTTAATTAGGTGGATCAAGGAAGGCACTTGAACACCTTAATGCTACTTTCTTCTTTGCTTGGAGAGAAGTACATCAATCTTGGGTCACTACTCACTATATGAAGTTCGAGGCTAATTAGATGTTCTAATCGGAGTGAATGAAACTTCTTTTCTATCCATAGCATGCTTGATGCTTCCAAGAATTGCCTTAATTACTTATTTACGGTATATTCTGGTGATTTGGTGATTAGGTAAGAAGTCAAAGTCCTGCTACATCCTACAACTGAGTTTGAGCTAGCAACATCCCGCAGTGTACAAAATAGCACACATTGGGGTCTAGAAGTATGCCATTTTTTATGTACCAATATGCTTTTCGATTTTTGTTTTTTTAGTTAGCTTGGGTTTAAGGAATTAGCTAACATTAGCCTACATACATACTCAGAGATGGATTACAAACTTGTTAAATTTTATTTGCATATAAAGAAGATATAAACAAGTAAGAGAATATTATTAAGATTGCTTAGACATTTATTGTTGCTACCAAAGTGAACACTTTGTACTGGTAGGAGACTGTATATATATATTTTAGTGATTAAGATAAAACTCTATACCTGCTTTACGATACACACATCTATAATGAAGCAAGAAACTTAAGCAGCGATTGCTATTCTTGAACTACAAGATGTATTTTATAATGTTTTAATTTGAAATCAAGAGGGTAGTTTACTTTGGGACCATGATAGGGGCATATATAACACTAGCCTTTATATGCACGCGATGCGTGCGAAAACATGTAGAAAATTATATTAATTGCTAATTACATCTAATATAAGAGGAATTTTTGAATTTTTAATCAGTTTATCCACTAAATCAGGGATATTTAAAATTTTAAAACAAAAATTAGTTGAGAGAAGTAACTGATTGTGTTGTAAATATTCACTGCTTTATTTTTGTAGTGCCTTTTATTATCTTTTTATCTTTTTAAATTAATTAGATAGTTCCCTTATTTATTTGTTTATTTTTCCTTTTTATATATTTTTTAAATTAAAGTAGGTAGCTACCCCGCTTTTTTTTCTTTTTTCTATTTTTTGGTGTCCTACCCCTCTTGACATATAGAATAGAGATGTGATCTTCCTCTATACTCATATTTATTACATTTCAGTAATTCTAATTGTTGTAAACACGATTTATGCAAAGAAAGAGCAACATAAATGCAATAATAGGATAAATGCATGAAAATATTTTAAGAGGTTATTTCAGAGCAGATTTTTGGGAAATTCTTACAAATTCATTCTAGAATCTTAAATCATGCAAGTAGGATTTATTCCTCCATCCAATTCACTCTTACTTCGTTCTATTCCTCCATCCAACCCACTCTTACTACGTTTAATTCCCCTATCCAACGCACTCTTACTACTTGGTACTTGCAAGGAAAAAATTATATGTGTTAGAGAACATGTAACCATTAACCTCTTGCAGCAAATGGTATTGTTTTATGGACTATCAAGCAACTAATTATGAACAATATATACTTTCTCTTGCAACGACAAATAAAAATTATAATAGTGTCCAACTATGAACGAGAAACTTAACTAAGTTGTTTACACCATTAATAATCACTAGGAACATTCTACTACCTGGGGGGGTGCGCAATGATTAGGGAAATATCACATATCTGTATGTAATCGTGGATGATATTAGAAGTTCTTTGTCATCTATCATGTTCGGGCTTTTGAATTTTTGCTCGAGTTTTTACATTAGACACTTTGGGTGCAAATGGGCACTAACATTTGGATGCTTCTTACTGGCCTAAAAGGCTAAAACTTAATACCTAATCACATTCCCATGTAATAACTTTGGCACTTGTAATTGTTTCTCTTCCTCTTCAGATTAATGATGTTCCATGTCAAAAAGAAACTTACATCTTAGTTTGAGCGTAGTAGTTTGTAATTGTCGTTGTATGTTAGTGTTTTTTCCTTGTTGTATGGCTGATCAGAATGTAGCTTTTCTTTTTAGTGGTGTTAATGGATGGTTGCTTGTTAATATTTGTTGCTCTATTATGGGATTGAGAATTCTGATTGAATTAAGAAACTTGCATGACCTCCTCTAAAAAAAGCTAATATTGTGTGAATGAAATTTGACACTTAAAAATCATGGTCTTTTTTAGACAATACCCTTTATTAATTCAATAACTCAACTATTCTGCAGGTCATAGCAGTCAGTATTGGAGTAATTTGCTGAAATAAGGGAGAAATTGCATTGATGGAGACCAAGAAAAAGGTAAAAGTGGGAATGGATGGATTAAAAGTTTGATCGCATGAGCTTCTTCGTTATCAGATTTCTGAAGCAGATCTCCACTTTCCAGTAGATGTTGTAACTTGTAAGTATGTAATTTCACTTATTAATGCTTTCAAGCGTAAATAATAACACCACATCTTTTATCGAATGCATATCTTCTGGAATGTGTAAGTTCAACTGTTCATCCACAAGTTAAGAGTAAAAAACATATAATCAAAATGTTATACTTTGTGCTTCTTTAAGTTTCAGCTAGCGGGTATTATTTTGGTGAGTGTATGTTGATATTGTTGCCCAAATTTCTTCTAAAGTATGTGAATTTTGAGATTTGGTATTAACTTAACTTGTAATTAGTTAGGTGGGAGTGAGGGGGATGGGGGATAAAGAGGGAAGGCATGAAGGAAGGACATAAGGAGGCAGGGAGAAAGTGACTTGGGGGGAGGTGCAAAGAGTAAACACAATCCATAAATGAACTAAACCACCAGAGTCCTTAGAACCCAAAGTATGCAAAATCAGAGGGATCACATGAGTTTCATCCGTGTTCTACAAATGTAACTTTATAATCGATGTTTGTGATATTTAAGTGTGATTCTCACCAAAGAAACTGACACTTCCTTTGTCCTGGTTGTATTACTTTGCTTTCTTCCTAATTTTCCTTCTCACTACTTAATTGACCCATCTTCAGTTAGTGCCATAAAATACCTTCATATAGCCCTTTATTGTTTCAAATCTTGATTAAAAAATCGATGAAATTGAAATATGGAGGAGGCTTTTGCTGGGGAAGCGGATGGAGCACGAATTTGATCCATGGTATGATCAACCTAAAGGCCCGCAAATGAAGAATCAGGTTGCCAGGAAAGTAATCTATAGGAGAGGGAGGAGCCCATTCAATTGGGTGATGAGTTCCAGAGATGGAAGGAAAGAGAGAATACCTTAATAATCTTACAAGTTACAACTACTAAAAGAAAAATGAATCAGTATATTATAAACAAATCAGTTTTGGAAGTTACCTTGTATAGTTAGGATTATTTAGAAATAACTCATAGTTCGAATATTAAAAGCAGAATGACGCTTGTTGGATTAGTTGTTTTCAAATTTTCCAATAAATTAATTTTGGAGTTTATGATATTGGACTTGTAGTTAATATATTAAAATGGTTCTTTTATGTATTTTCATTGTTTTAACACAAAAAGTTCTAGATATGATTATGTTATTGGGTAATTTTATGTCATTTGGTTATACTTCATGCGTTTCTTTTTACTTGCAAGATAGATATCCGCACACATTTTAGGAAAGAGAAGAGAGAGTATTCTGAAGGACATTTAGCCCTTGTAATTAACAAAACTAATTCAGTCAAAGATTAAGTTAACTAATGACCTATTACCAAGTATCATCCACCTTCTCTTCTCCCTCCCTGTAACAACCGCCACAAGTAGCCCAGATGAACCCCCGCCATGCCGGATGCACCCCCATCGACATGCATACCCATCACCCTCGACCCATCGCATTCACCTCTTATCCTATATCCGCCTAGCCACCGTCATGAGTCGCAGCTACATTTTCCCCTTCTCTTCATCATTTACCTCTTCCACCACCTCCCCAACACCACCCATATCTTCTAACACAGCCATTGTGAATTACTACTCACAACCACCCCCTCCCCTCCTCTTCGTCCTCTTTCTCTCTATACTTTTTCATTGGTGGAAAGGTTTTAAATGGTCGAATTTAGCCATGAAAGTTTCAAATCTGGAATTTCCATGGTCGGATTCACCATAAAGGCTTACCTATGACGGAAATCTTGAGCAACATGTTGATGGAACCACTGGAGAAAGATGTTGGGAAAAAAGAGGGAAGAAAGTTGTCGGAAAAGTGATGTCGGAGAGAGGCTGCAATGGTGGTCGTGGTGGTGATTGGTGTTGGGGTTATAGGGTTGGGGTTGAAGTGGGTGTTGACAGAGGCTTAAGGGGTGAAGAGAGGACATATTTGGGGAGGGTGGGTTATGAGTCTTATGACTTGTTAATTGTTTAAATTAGTTAGTTAAGTAAGGTGACTTATGGTACTTGGCTACAAAAATTTATTTTGAGACTGGAAAGAAGTATTGTGATTTTTTCCTACAAGAAGTACGTTACAATTAAAGAGATAGAGAGAGATTATATGAAAAAATATGTTAATAACCTGTACTTAAAAGAGTGAGATATTAACAGGTAGGGAGTGAAAGGAGAGGGGGAGAGGGAAAAGGAGAGTAAGGTAAAGGGGAAGAATGATGGAGGATATAAAAGGTCAGGGAGGTTGAGTAGGAGAATCAAGGATACTACGAGAGAAATAGATAATACTTCGTTATAGAGGTAAATGCAAACTATTGAGTGTTTATTGTAATTGTTATTTGTTGGTTCCTAAATCAAATTACATCCATTTGTTTCAGTCATAGCCCATTGTTCTTTACTCATGGTGTAACAAGGATGATTTGCTAGACTTATTTGTTTGTGATCATATAATGGTTTGAGTCGTAAATTATGAGTACATGTAGTTTGTGTTTAGTTTTGTAATTGAATCCCAACATTCCTGGGAAGATTAACTTCCTGATCTAAGAGCTTACTAATAGTTGAGCACTTCCTATAGATATTAAGTTGCTAAGTTTTCTTATCTATTGAGACCTCTTACACATCTACGTTGGTCCCATAATTATTTATTATTGTATATTTTGGTCAGAATCATGTATCTATTGGCTTGGACCTTCTCTTGTGTGTATGAATGACATTTTATTAGTTGGTTTTGTTATCTTGATTTTGTTATATGATCAAAGTATACTTATTTTGTTACTCCTTGGTGTGGGTAGACAAATAAAGATTTTTTTTCCCTTAACTGAGATGATAAGTTTATTTGATCAGAATATATTAGTTTTTCTGACACCTAGTTATAGAGGAGATATTCTGAAAGAAACAATGGTCATTCAATTCAATTACCTTATTGTTTCCTCATAGGATTACATCTTGGTTGGAGGCTAGGAATGTTGACCTCTCTTCCTCTTGTACAAGTCAGTTGAATTATAATTTATTATCAAAGATTCTTTGAGTCTCTAATAATCATACTTCCCAGAGATGTTCTTGCCTTTATCATGCTCGAAAAGTCAAAAGGAGTTCTGATTATTAGTTGTCACTAAGTTGATCAATCAGGCTATTGGTTCTTTCTACATAATGCAATGAACTCTACATAGATCTGCTAGCAGACAGCTTAAGCTTTGTCGCTTTATTGTATTCTTCAAATTAAAGTAATATACAACCATTCTTATTGTCGGATGGAGAGAACCTTCACTCACAGTCAGCCTAGCATCTTTTGCTACTAATGCGTGTTGCTATTAGGCATGGTTAAGTTGTAATATGCTTTTACATTGCGTCTAAAATCGCATCTAGAAAACAAATAAAAGATCGTCAATTGGCCAAAACCTCATCTAAATCCCTGAAAAAACATGTCGAGGGAGCAGTGCGCCACGCGTATTAAGTTGCGTCTGGCACACCGCTCCTGCGCCAGATGCACGACTGTGCGCTGCGCGCAGCAATGCTGCGTGGTGCGCAGTCTGTGCATCGCATGGTTTTCTTCGATTTAGTTGTTGTGGTGGTCGATCTGTCCTAAAAAGTGCATCTAGAAAAGTGGTCATGGTAGGGTTAGAATCATCTTGCATGTCTACCTTCTCCCTGCTGTCCAACTAATCTCCCCTATCAATTCTACCCTATCATATTCAATCAATTTCAAAAAACGTACAATTTTCAAAATTAATCCTACACCCATGTCTATTCTACCTTTTTCAAAAAGCATTTACTAATCATCATCATACAAGACATTTACAAAAATACTTTCATAATCAATCCATCATCTTTTCCTAACAAAAGATAAAGACAAGGGTTCCTTTCAAAAACGAATTTCGAAAATTCTAAGCCCAGTCCAAACACCTTCAATCCAATCCAATCAACCAAGTTCAACCCACTTGCATTCATTTTAGGCCCATATGCATTAGAGTCCATTTTGCATTCATTTTAGGTCCATTTAAATTTGAGTCCATGCATTCATATTAGGGCCAGCTAGCATTAGAGTCGACCTTAGGCTCATATAAGTCTAGTTCATGTCAAAATCTAGGCCCATTTACATCTTTATGTGAACCCTAGTCTATGTCAAGCCCACCCAAGTCTAATCCCGATCCTGTTCCATTCTAAGTCCAATCCTAGTCCATTTCAAATGTCAAGCCCATGTGCATCTCCCAGTCTAAGTCAAACCTATATGTTAATCCAGTCCAAACTTAGGTCCATTTAAGCCCAATTCATATCCTAGGTCTAGTTTGCATCTCCATGTAGTCCCTGATCAAGTCCAACTCCTCCCTAAGTCCATAATGGCCTAGTTCTCGAGTTTCGAGAAGCTACTCCTTCCTAAGTCCATAATGGCCCAAATCCCTTAAGTCTAGCGCAGCTGGTCCTTCCATAGATCCATAGTTGCCTAGCCTGCTTGCCTTAAGTTAAGAGTCTAGTCTCCCTTATTGTCCAGCCTTAATTAAAATCTAGCTTCGCTTGCTCACCCGTAAGTTCAAAGTCTAGTATCTCCTATCATCACCAAAACCCAGTCGTGGAATCCAGCCTGCTTGCATAGTCTAGTCCAGTCCATGTCTGCATTTGCATATAGTTAGGCCCATGTCTCCATCATGGTCAAGTCCATACTAGTTCGAAATCCATAATCATTTCTAATCCTCCATTTCAAATGCATTATTCCCCGTTTCCATTTTCATTTCTTATTTCGAAAATCATTTCTTAAAACTTACAAGCAAGATTCACTCGATTCTGTTCATGATGACCGGTCAAGAGATTACAACTTAAGAGCGCCTAATAGAGGAACAAAATGTGAGCCTACTCTAAAGCTCATCAAGCGCACTATCACCACCCCAACTTTATTTAGAGTCATGAAGATTACATTTGATTGCCTTCACAATAGAGGCGCGATCACTTCCATAGGATCTACTCCGAACCCTGCACCTAAAAGAAAATTCAAAAGGTGCAACCTATATTTCTACTGCGAATTCCAACAGAACAATGAACATCTGACATCACCGCGCTGCGAAACATGATCGATGACAACAAATTTCTAATACTTGCTGCAACGAGAATCAGCATCATCAACAACCTCTAAGGCAGCGCATCAATAATTCAAAAGGGCATAGTCTTTTATTTCTAGTTTTCTAGGATGAGTCAGAGAGTCCTTACCCTAAGCCATTTTCTATCATTTCCCGTCGAGTCTATGTCACTATAGGACTTCATCTATTATAGCCTTTCCATTTTCATTTTTTTTATTTTTCTTTTTATTTTCATTGACCTTCCATCAATTATGCTTCGATTTCGATGATGAAACCCAAATCAGATTATCTCTAATGATCTTGACTAATATATAAAAAAATTGAAAATAGAAAAAATAAAGAAAAATGAAAAAAGGACATACTTTGGATTATGAGTTATTTCCCTCTTCCTCCATCACCTTCCATAAGCCATCCTCATGCAACCAAGAAAATAAAAATCCCATAAACCATCATCTCCATTAGCCAAATAAACCTTTCAAAATCAAAACTCCACAAATAACCTTCAAAGCCTTCCAATACCCAAAACCATAAGACTTGTGTGCAGGCCTCAGTACATTAAAAAAATAAATGCTAGGCAAAATAAAATAATAAAGTGAATAAAGATCAAAGTGCGAAAAAAGGCAAAAGCAAAAGAAAGCGCACATGACAAAAAAAAAAAATGCAAAAAGAAAAAGCCAAAGGCAAAGAAATAAAAATTCAAGCTAGGGGGCTTGCACACAAGTTCTATCCCTTTATTCAAATCCTTCAATCCATCAAAAACTTAACCCATATAATCCAAATCCATGATCCTACCTTAGCCCCACCAATTGAATCTTCATCAAAACCTCAAGCCTTAAACCTTTCAACCTTTCAACCTTTCATCAATGCTAACTCCTTCTCCAAGGTATATATGTCCAAGCCCGCTAGGTTGAAAATCCGAAAGGGCGGCGTAGGCAAAAGTTAGGGCACAAAAAAAATAATAAAAAGAAATCAGATCCAGAACTACGAATGGTCTGATTCCGCAAGGATACGTAGGAATCCTCATCTCGAGGTCCGACCACTTCAATAAAATAAATTAATCAAGGTCTAATTCAGGAGCATACTCTTTTTAGATCCCGACATAGACTCGAGTCTGAACCTAGCCTTATCAAAGTCTTTTCCCACCTACATCTATTTAAGTCACAAATTTGAACTTTTTTATTTTTCAATCCAAACTCTCCTTTTCCCTGAAGGGCTCTCCGACAATTCCTTGATTTCTGGCGATATTTGACTTTGCTTCTGTCAACTCCCCAAAGAAGAATCCCCAGCAAAGAACTCTGAGTGTTCAAGATAGATCAACTACATTTCAATCTAGGCTCGAAAACGCCTAATTCAGCACAAGCTTACCCAAAGTGGGGGCTTCCTATATATGTGGTGGTTCCTCCAAATCAAACTCCCGAAAAGTTGTAATCTGCTACGGACCCCGATTATTTACTAAAAACAGTTTTCAAAAATCATTCTATCTATATCTGATCATTCCATCATTCTACATATCTAGATCTTCTAACTTTGCAAAACCTTGACCTTGCATTGCATTTCATACATCCTAGTATTGCATAACCCTGACCTTGCATGACATGTCATCTTCCATAGCTTTGCATAACCTTAATCCTTGCATAGCGTCTCATGCATCTTTAGAGAGTCTAAGTTTGCATTTTTGCATCATTATGTGCTTTATGTGAGTTGTTTGAACATTTCTGCTAACATCCTTCTCTGCAGGTAATCAGATTACCTGTAGTTGTTTCCCTGCATACAACTTTGTTTTGCAGAGACCGGTGGTTATAGACCAGTTCTAAACTGCAGAGCGTTTAGGATCGTTCTCTGTCCCGACACCGTATATTTTGACTATCGGTTTCTCGAACCTCAGTCAAGGTGGGGGCTTCTGTAGACACATAATCGTGTATCCCCATTTAAGGGCCCAATGATGAAACATACCGCGGTCTTAATTGGTCCGACCTAAGGGGTAGAGCAGTCCGAAGAGCCAAAACTATTTTATAAAAAAGCGTATTTTAATGATCCAAAGTCATATTTTGAGCCCAACTTTTGAAAAAGCCCATTTATTTATTCATTGATAATTAATTGTTTTATTTTAATAAAATAAGTATTTTCAAAGATATTAAAATCAGAATTTATCTCGTAAAATCATATTTCCGGAGTCAAAAGATAAAAGAAAATCGTCAAAACGCGTTTTTATCAAAAAGCTGTCAAAACGTGTCAAAAGCAAGGCGGTGAGTTGAGCGCACCTGCGTGTGCCGAGCGCATGGTCGTGCGCCAAGCGCACATGTCTGCCACGTAGACCTGTGTGTCACACGGAGTCGTGCGCCGAGCGCACTTCTCTGTGCGATGCACAAGCTGTCAATTTTATCTTTTTTAAAGCGTGTGCCACGTGGGCACTGATGATTGGTCACACAGCCTTCTGCGCCTGGCGCAGCTGGCGCGTAAAGCGCAAATTTGTTTTTCCTATAAATAGGCTTCGATTTTCCGAATTAAAGGACGGTTTTTCCACATAACACTTCGAATTATATATTTTACATACTTCGATGACATACTTTACGAAACTCTCTACCAAACTTCTCTACAAAACTCATACTTTTCAAATCTACAAATACAAATACATACTTTCATACAAGTTCAGATCTTCAGGCTTCACGATTGCTTGTCCCGAAGGTTGTCAATCTCTCGGACCCACACCACGGTATTATCCTGGGGGTCCTTGAATTAATTTTTTATTTTTTATATTACTAACTAATTCTTTCCTGATGTAGATCTTTGATATAAAAATTATTCTTTGTACATTCTAATCTCTTCTTTTCTTTTTATTTATTTTCATACATATACATGCGTGCCTGATTGTCCTGTTTTAATGCTTTCATCACCCACATGTTATTTTTGCTAATCAAAGACCTAAAGAATTGTTCTAATATTAATCAGATAATTTGGACAACCTGTTAGGAACCTTATAATTTTGATTGCCTAATAACATGTCACTAAAAAATAGTCTTTTATGTGTTTCCTGAACCAACCTACACTAAATTATTATTTAGGGTGCATGAAAATATTATTTGGTTATTCTATTGCATAATTGACATGAATCGATATTTAGTAGAGGCCAACAATGGGCGACATGGTTCATTATGACCGTGTTCGTACCCTCACCCCCGAACTCAATTTATGGTTCATGACCATCTATGGAGTCAGGACGGTGATTACATTGGATAAGTCCCTAATTTGTCCATACGGTTTCCCAATATCTAATTAGGTTTATGAGTCTTCCTTTAAATACTTGTTGGGGACTTCAAAATATTTTTCAATAAAACCTTTACAATGGGGTAGTCAAATACGCGCTCACACCACGTAGGCGAAATAAAAACACGCCTACAGTATGTATATCCTGTTTCTCACTTAACGGCCGATTAATATATCACTGACCGGTAGAAGAGATAGTAAGGTTATGGTTTGCTTCTCTTTAACGGCAAATCCACTCAGGTCGTAGACCGTTAATAAAGATAGTCAATTTGAGGTTTGCTTCTCTTTTAACGGCAGATCCACTTAGGTTGTAGACCGCTAATAGAGATAGTCAATTTGAGGTTTGCTTCTCTTTTAACGGCATATCCACTTAGGTCGTAAACTGCTAATAGAGATAGTCAATTTGGGGTTTGCTTCTCTTTTAACGGCAGATCCACTTAGGTTGTGGACCGCTAATAGAGATAGTCAATTTGGGCCTGCTTCTCTCTAACGGCAAATCCACTTAGGTCGTAGACCGATAAGAGAGATAGTCATGGCGGTTGTGCTACTTCTCGCTTCTTCTCGGCGGTTAGTCGTTAATGCACATATCGTTAGTTGTATGGATGTCCCCAATATATTCAGTTCAGCATGATTTGCCCAAATAAAGAGCATTATAGTATGTGAGCTGGAGTTTATGTACCAATAGTGAGGCTTGCTCATATTTGATGAGAGTGTTGTCATTAGTAACTCTATTGTTCAGAATCCATGAGTCAACTCTTTAAACGAGGTCTGCAATAAGGTATACAAGCCATGTTCTAAACCTCCACTTGATTCTTGTCCACACATAAGGTCTCGTTTAGAGAAGTTGGGTAAATGACCCAATTAGTTAAGGTTTCCGCCTCAGCAAGAGTAATTAAAAAGTGTGTATTTGCTTGTGAGAGTACAACAATTATGATCACATAATGATAACATTGTACAGCTGTAAAAACTCAATCAAACATTATCAAGCACTCATAGTGCGCAACATTAGCTCAATAAGGGGAAAGAAAAAGACCATCTAACATTCTGACTTCAATGAGGGATTTTGTCAAATATTTTGAGTGCATTACTGATATGTGCTTGTGTACATCACATTGATAAACTTAAGCCCAAATTCAGATAATGATCAAATCATCTAACACACAATATTTATCCATTCATAGCAGCATCCATCAATCCCAGGCATATAGATAGAATGTGATGACTGGTTGACTTGTAAGGATAAACATACTTAGCTTATTGATGAAGATGAAGAGATGTTTGGCGAAATTCAGTTGGTTTCATCTTGTGATTGCAACCTCACTCTTACTTTTTTCCTCCCCACCGCCATAATCGCCTTCCTCCTCTATTTGTATAACTAGGAGCAATAAGTTTGTCTGAAAGAGAGTGGGTCTGCATCGCTTTTAGCATGAGTCGAGGAAGTAAGTCATATATGAGTTCCGTTGGCTGAAAAGATCTTATTATATGGATCCTCAACAGTTGAAATGACTATGAAATGGGTTTAACAATATAAATCCCGCAGATGCTTCTTAGGAATTAGTTTGATGCTTCTTCACATCTAATTCTTGAAATTAGTCTTATGCTAGTGGAGGCTTTGAACCAGCGGTATTCTTGCTTGAATTTGCAATAGCTTTTTGCTTAGAGGGAGAACGATCAAAGTGGTGGTTCTCCCTCTGGCTGTCTCTCAGAAATTTAGTCTGCTTCATATGTTGGATGGATGCAATATTAAACTGTCTCGTACAAAATTATCAAATACAGTGATTATTATTCTATAGAATAGTAGGTGAACTTGATTTCTCAAGTCATCCTATCATATTAGCACGCATAACACTATCATATAGAAGATAGAGAGACCATATAATGTTCTGATTTCATTGACGCATATTGTCGAACACTTTGTTTGCGTTATTATGGTATGCTTACCTACATGACTCTAATTGATTAATTCTACCCCAAGTTGATGAGGTATATTCGTTGAAGTAGACATACAATGAACTCAACCAATAACGCAGACCAATATTCAAGTCATTGCACACAATTTCATGTTCCAAGATATATATCAACAATCATGGCACAAATAAAGAACTTATCTTTCCATTGTATATCAACAATAATGGCCCTTTGTTGGTGAAGCTTTTGATCCTGATGATACATATTTGTCAGGCTTGCTACTAGAACAACTCGAGATTTTCACCAATATGTAGATGATTAAATATCGTTTTCTGATTTTTCAATTTTCCCGAGTAGCTAATTCTGAGTTGTATATTAATTCTATAATTAATTACTAGCTGAACTCAGTGAAGGCCATAAATCTGCCACATATGAGTATGTAATCAATATATTGATCGTCCACCAATCTCCACCACTATCTCTCCCTGAGGTTCCGGAGCAATAATTAGTTATTATTGTCCCTCCTTCTAGCGCCAATTGTTTCGGTATTGAACAAAAGGGTACCTGATATTGCGAGGCCGCCATGTATAATAATCCTTGAACCTCGCCGGTAAAATGTGTCTGCAAGATGAACTCCAAGCACGGGGTGGGGTCCCCGTGGCGGAGCATCCGACGCTCAAGTCAGTATCCAAAGATGGATAAATATAAGAGAGAAAGTAGGGTAGTTTTTAAAGAGTGGAGAGAGATCCCTTTACCTTGACCTTTACCCGAGTATTTAAAATGGTCCCTTATTAGGTTAAACAAAGTAAATGATGCAAGATACGTGCATGGATTACTTCACCAACTATCTTTATTTGCTTTATTAGAATTGTTGCATGGTTTTACTTTACTCTTGAAGTAGAGGTTTTACATGTGACCAAAAATATGTCATTTTATTTTGTTAGTTAAGTTAGTTGAGTTGTTTAAGCTTAATAAATCCGAAAATACTTAATGAAATTTCGGTGCATTAGAAGGTTTTGTCATGGTTGTATTTTAGGAAAGTCTAGTGTTCCTTGAGTTGTAAGGCGTGCAAGGGAATGCCCTAGCTGCTGCCGTGTGGTTTTCTTATTTAAGGAAAGTGTTGCATCTCTTTCCTTAAAGCTTTTTGTTTCCTTAAAATAAGGCTAGATTCTAGGCTTTGGTTTAGGGGAAACTTTCCTAAATTACTACTAGTAGGGCGTGAGATGTAAAGTCTTGGACGGCAAGAGTTGGTTGTTGCTCCTAGCCTTATAAATAGGCGCCTAAGTTAATAAAGAAAATCAGAGATTTGAGTGATTTTGAGAAAAAGAATTCGAGTGCTTGTTGCATTGAATATTTGGTCGTCGTACCAAGAACATACAAATCGTGGTTTGTGTGCATCTCCTAATCGAGGTTGGTGAGAGATCCTCTAGTTCTCGTGGGAACAAGAGCCTATCTTTGTTTGTTTTAGCCTATCTTTGTTTGTTTTACTCCTTATTTCTTAATTTTCAATCATAAAACACCATAAAAACGTCACTTAGATTCTAGGGTATACATTGTGAATTTTCGGACTTTCAAATTCATATCAGTTTGGTATCAGAGCAGCAAGGTTGTAGAAGAGCGTGAGGGCGCGTGAGAAGGCGGATTGTTGTGAAATTTTGTGTGGATAAACTAGACTTCACGAAGATTGTTGTGTCAAAATTTCAGCGTATTTCAATCGGTAACAAAGTCACAGCAACTAGAAACATTTGCATAAACTTTCTGGCAGATTCAATCAGTTCTAAGGTAAACTTTAGGAAACTCGTTCTCCTAGCATATAACGAATTTTTGAGAGTTTCTTGGCTTAAAATTGGACTAATTTTTGTCTAGTTTAATACTGGAAAGTTTCATAATTTTTGAATAAATTTTCCTATTTAGTCGAACAAGTTTTTGATAATTGGGCAAAACCAAACTAATCTGGACCAGTTTTTGATGAATTGAAACTGCAAACAATTGGTCGGGTATTTGTTGATGAAATTTTGGTTGAGTGTTCCGGACACATAGGGATATCTTGTGTTAAAATTTCATGAAATTTCGATGTGTTTTACTTAGGTTTTAAACTTCGAACTTTAAGTGAAATTTCTTGGCAGTTTACTGGAAATATTGCAGTTGGTTGTTGTTGTTTGGTTCGTATGGATATATTTGATTTACCATGTGATGAGCTTCGTGAGAGGTTATACATACAACCCTTGGCTCGTTCTAAAATTGTAAAAGCACTCCGTGAGGGATTAGGGAATGCTTTACATGATCTTTTTGCTGAAATTATTAAACCCGTCGAATATTCTCCATGCCATACATTGGAAGCAAGTGCTACACAACCTTCTCATGTTGAAGTTGAAGAAAAGATTGAAACTTTTTCTTGTTCTAAGGATAAAGATTTGATCTTTGAAGTTTCTCATGTTAAATATGGATTCAAAACTGGATCTTTGGCTTGTACAACCATCAAATTTCCAATCTTTGTTATTCCATGTGCGAAGAAAGCTACAAAAGAGCGTTGGGTACAACAATATGCAGCATCTTCTACTGATTTTTGTCATGATCATACACATCCACAAACCTCATGGATTCCACTTCTATTTCTCTTCCGTGTACTTGTTCTTATGGTTCATGGTTATCGTACGTGGATGATTGCTTGGTTACATCAAAACTTGAGACACGTTTTTTTTTTCAAGAGGGGGAGAATGATGATACGTGCATGGATTACTTCACCAACTATCTTTATTTGCTTTATTAGAATTGTTGCATGGTTTTACTTTACTCTTGAAGTAGAGGTTTTACATGTGACCAAAAATATGTCATTTTATTTTGTTAGTTAAGTTAGTTGAGTTGTTTAAGCTTAATAAATCCGAAAATACTTAATGAAATTTCGGTGCATTAGAAGGTTTTGTCATGGTTGTATTTTAGGAAAGTCTAGTGTTCCTTGAGTTGTAAGGCGTGCAAGGGAATGCCCTAGCTGCTGCCGTGTGGTTTTCTTATTTAAGGAAAGTGTTGCATCTCTTTCCTTAAAGCTTTTTGTTTCCTTAAAATAAGGCTAGGTTCTAGGCTTTGGTTTAGGGGAAACTTTCCTAAATTACTACTAGTAGGGCGTGAGATGTAAAGTCTTGGACGGCAAGAGTTGGTTGTTGCTCCTAGCCTTATAAATAGGCGCCTAAGTTAATAAAGAAAATCAGAGATTTGAGTGATTTTGAGAAAAAGAATTCGAGTGCTTGTTGCATTGAATATTTGGTCGTCGTACCAAGAACATACAAATCGTGGTTTGTGTGCATCTCCTAATCGAGGTTGGTGAGAGATCCTCTAGTTCTCGTGGGAACAAGAGCCTATCTTTGTTTGTTTTAGCCTATCTTTGTTTGTTTTACTCCTTATTTCTTAATTTTCAATCATAAAACACCATAAAAACGTCACTTAGATTCTAGGGTATACATTGTGAATTTTCGGACTTTCAAATTCATATCAGTAAATGAGCCGCTTAGGGCCAATGGGCCATATAATGAGTTATTCCAAAAAGAAGAATGATCATACTCGTATTGGGCCGGTATGGTATAGTTAAGGTAATCCGTAATCGGGAATATAGACCGCTTTAGTTGGCGTCATTATTATTCCCATACACTTATTATATCATATGATACTCGATGCATAATAAGGGTGCGTTCTCTTCACCTTAAAAAATTAAGTTTCAGGTCCAATAAGTTCAGTTCAGTTCAGTTCAGTTCAAATAAGTTCAGTTCAGTTCATATAAGTTTCAATCAGGTCCAATCAGGGCAATAAGTTCCAATCAGGTCTAATAAGGTCCAATAAGTTTTAATCAGGTGCAATAAGTTCTAATCGGGTCTAATAAGGTCCAATAAGTCCTAATCAGGTGCAATAAGTTTCAATCAGGTCTAATTAGGTCCAATAAGTTCCAATAAGGTCCAAATAGTCAATGATCAATAAATATTTGTATTATTGTCCATTATTTTATTATTCGTATCACTATTAGCTGATTATGTTATTATTAGAATTTTAATTAAAGTACCACAATGATTATATCGTATTATACTTGTATTATTGTCTATTATTTTATTATTCATAGTACTATTAGCTGATTATATTATTATTAAAAAATATTATAATCATGGTTAAATAAGGTTAACAATAATAATCATCATAATTACAATATTTTGCAATTCGTCTTTAAATAACTAGAGATAACATGTTTTCGTTACTAATAACAATGAAAGATATAAATGTTATCAATTGATTGCTTCATTATCATCACCGAAGTATCTTTCTTCATCGGAGTATCTTTCTTCATCTTCTACATCCTCCTCTTCAATCAATACGTTTTCTTCACCAACATCCAACCATATTTCATCTCGCAATTTTTGCCCGAGTAATCTCCATATTCTTTGTTCTCGTCTTGTCAGGTCAAATTTAAATCGACTCTTGGTTCCATGGTTTCAACTACTTGCGAAACCGGAATCCCTAAATCATGTAAACGAATAAAATTATGTAGCGTGCATGTTGCCACGATGATAGCCAACCGGTAAGCATCATCCATCTTCAAAGATCATTCTTAGAATCTTCCATCTATTTTTTAGTACACCAAAAATTCTTTCAACAAGATTCACGTAATGAAGAATGTCGATAATTAAAATGCTCTAACTTTCCCTTTGGTGGAGGGCCATTTTTAAATTCAGGAGTATGAACTCTCGAACCTTTCTCTTGATATGGACTCAAATACCCAGTAGAATTTGGATATCCGGAGTCAACCAAATAATATTTTCCTGTTAGTGCAAAAAAAAAAACTTAATTAATAATCATAGTTAAATAATGCTTCAAATAGTTGATAACAAGAATATGATACCTGGAGGTGGGTGGTGAAATCCCATATTAGGATCGCTTAAACAATGCCTCAAAACCGCCGTTCAATAGTAAATGAAAGTGGAGTGAGAGTTAATGAGTTCTACTACTTTAGTCATAAAACTAAGTGGAGTGAGAGATAAATTTTTCCATGTGGCAATTTCTCACTTGTTAGCAATAAATGTTAATCAACTTTTGGTTTTCTACTAGTGCTTTATGAAATCAAAACAAGACTATTAGGATATATTAGTGGTGAAAGTTATGTATAGGCAAGTATATAAATAGTATTTTTTTTGTTAAATTGTTTATCATAAGAGATAATTAATAATAATTATTTTTTTAAAGGGCGAATTTTAATAATTATTACTTCATAATAAATTTTGAGGGGTAGTATTTACGTTAGGGGTAATATTTATGTTATTACTCATCAATTTTTTTTGTCTAATAAGGTCAAATAAGTTCCAATTAGGTCCAATAAGGCCTAATAAGTTTCAATCGATCCAATAAGGTCTAATAAGTTTCAATCGTGCCAATAAGGTCTAATAAGTTCCAATCGCGTCAATAAGCTTTCAATCGTGGCCCATAAGTTCCAATCGTGTCAATCGTGCCCAATCGGTTGCTCAATCGTGTCCAATCGGGCCAATAAGTTCCAATCGCTTCGCTTCGGGTCCACTAAGTTCGGTTCGGATAAGTTCGGTTCGGCTTCGGGCCCAATAAGTTGAAGAGAACGCACCCTAAGTTAGCGTAAAATAGATCCATTCAAGTTTTTATTTATAAGACTAGTTAAGACTTAAGAGTGAAAAAAAGAAGAAAATACTTCTAGTTTCGTTTTAAATGCAACAAAAGGATATTTTTGTGAGATATAAAATATTCATTTGTTGCATTTAAAACAAAATAGAGGAAATATTTACTTTTTCACCTACTCTTTTGGACACGAGAAACACATGCCCCAAAATAACATAGTACGCCTCATTAGTCATGTCATCATCGACTTGCCTCCTATTTCAAATCAATTTCTCTCAACTTCTAACACTTTTCAACTTTAAATTCCAAAATTTGACCATCAAATTCAGCAGCACTTTGAGTATGGCAGCCGTTCCACCAACATCAGCACACCTTTCCGGGTTAAAATCTTTTTATGCTGAACTTGCACCCAGAAAACTCCGGCCGTTTCAGGTTTTTTTATTTACTTACTTCCTCCAATTTTTGTTGTTGGTTTCTATTGGAGCTACGAGTACAGCAGCATATGGGCAAAGCCCATCTCAGTAGCTTATAGTACAGTTAGTAGTTTGGGTTTGTCTCCTAATTTATCTGTTTCATTTCATTTTCTTAAATTCTGGAAGATTTTACTTTATTGAAGTTGATTAACTGAAATCTCTGGACTTCATTCTAAATGGGAAACTATGAGTTTGTGTAGGAACTATCAATTGAGTTATCGAAATCTTAATGTTTTTCGTGCAACAATTTAATTTCTGTTTTGAGAGGGTCAAAGTGAAGTGATATGGGTGAAGTAGAGAATGGTTAACTGAGGATTTGTTGTTGTGGAAATCTTAATGTTTTGATTAAATGCGGTCTTTTAAATGTGATTGGCTTACATTTTTACTGTAAAAAAACTTCAATTTTTCTATCTACTTTTTGGGGTTTGATGGATGGAAATTTGGAATATACTTTGTTTGTAGATTCTTGGGAAGAATATGAGGTGTGGTTTGGATCTTGAATTGATGGGAATTTCGATCTGAAAAGGTGATATCTTGAAGATTTGAGATAATCTGCTCCTGTTTGGATTATTAAGGTCTAATGGAAATAGGTGATTGACTCGAGCTTATTGCCAATAGGTTGGATTAAGTAATGAATAGTTTGTGAAATCTATATTGGTGACCTATGTAGCACATAAATGGTTGGGACTCCGAGATGGGGAAACCTCAAGTCACATCCTTTTCCGGGCTTCATTACCATGGAAGCGGCTCAGGTTTTGAAACGGGAAACAAACAACAGGTCCTAGAGGTTTTCATGCTTCATATATGGTGGCATGATGATGCTGAAATTTTGGGAAGGATGTAGTGATGTAGTACATGGTGGAGGGAGGGAGGATAAGGAGACTATTGAGAATGAAGTACTCATTTACTTCGATATGTTTAGGGAGGCGAATTTGGGGATAAATGTGGTTGCAGTATGTAGTGGCACATAAATTGATTAGTGGCCACTGGCAACCACCTTATGAATGTTGGTTAGAAGTTATCATGGAGCATATTGTGCATTTTGGGAGAGTTGAGCTTCGGGTATAGTGATTTGCAGGATATTGCTGAATGAGCTATTTATGCAAGTAAGTTTAAATGTGATGGGAACAAATCATAGGGAAGGCGGATGCAACTGAGGTAGATCTTATGATGGCCACACCATAAAAGTACATAATGGCCACGATGTTATATTGGAGAATGATTCCCTACGACCTATTAACACAGTTGTGAAAAATTGAACTGAGCCAAAAATTGACCCAAATTGACTCGAGAATATTGGTTTTGAACAATATGTTAGATATTGTGAAAACTCCTCGATTTGGGAGTGATGTATATTGATCATATATATAGGTCACACAAGTGTTAGTCCTAAATGTGTTAGGAAACCTCATCGGATGACGGATAAGGATAAAATAATCCTAATGGTACACAAAAATATATCCCTAAATATGTGGAGAAAATATCCTAAAAATATTCTCTGTCACACCTCCGCAATAATTGTATGAGGAGGACGTAGATATATGACATTAGATGGTAAGAAAGTACCCTTAGTTCGACGATTTTGAGTACCTTAGATCGACTTGTAGAGGAATGAAATCTTTGAGAAAAAAGTAACTATGAGATTTGTCTAGGTGGTTCAAATAGAGGAGTCCATGCCCCTTACGTTAAGGGAAAAATTCTATAGGAGAGCTGTTAGATCCACGCTATTATATGAGTTGGATTGTTGGGTACTTTGGTTATATCCTATTAAGAAGGTGGGTGTAGCAAAAATGTGTGGAAACACCTTAAGGGATAGAATCTGGAATGAAGACATTCAAAGAAAGGTTGAATTTGCAGATATCAAGGATAAGATAAGCGATCAACTCGGTTTGGTCATGTGTCATGTCGATCATGAAATGCACCTGTGTAGAAAGTAGAGGAGAAAATGGATTTGCAGGAGCATATAGCACTTAATAGAAAGAAATGGCAGAAGATGATCTTTGTGGATAACCACATTCAATAACTTTTTGGTTTATGCTGCAGGATTGTTGTTGTTACGAGTATTATTATAGTAGTAAAATCCAAATACTATAACTCATTTTATGCCAAATGTAACACAAAAAGTGTTAGCAACAGATAAAATGCAAGGTTGCAAGGGCTAGCGTTCCATACTTAATGGCATTATAAAAATGAGTAGATTTGGGTTACATTCCATACTCGACGTGCAACAGATAAAAATGAGTCACATTCCATACACGACGTGCAAGGTTGCAAGTAACCCGATTCTGAAGTCATGCAACTCAAGTCTGACCCAATCAACCACTTGTTATGGACCATAGACTTCCACCTAAAGAAAGGGAAGGGAAAAGCTGTATTAGGCTCTTGGCAAAAAATTTTAACCAGCTGTATCAGATATGATGCTGTAACATCTTCCTTCTTTTCTTTATCTGATTCTGCAACTTGGTAAAAGTGTATTTCATTTTATGACGACACATTGCAGCTTGATTTGAATTGAAGATTAATATTGCATTGCTGAACGTGTGCATTTCTAGCAAAACAGTGAGAATTCAATTATATAAACATTTATACCTATGATGCGTAAACGAGCGAGAATATCTGTGAATTAGAAAGGCTATTATTTTGTGAGACCGTATCTTTTAAATATGCTATGCTGCAGATTATGTAATTTGGGAAACCTTCCATCAGAATTTTCAATGAGTACTGTAGAATCTGGAAAGACCAATATATATTGTGGATAGATGTATCCACTGACAAAGTTCCACTGGGTTTCTTGAGTTTCGATGGCTTTAGTCTTACAGATACCTTTTGTTATTTCGCTTATATTTCACATGGTACTTCTTGGAGATATCCAGGGGGTCAGCAGAAGCTTGGAATGTGACTTTCAATTTCAGGGCAGGGTCAAAAGGGCTAGCTTTCTCACTCTGTATAATTTGCACAATTCTTGTTAATGGCATTTTACTGATTGTGAAGGTAAGATGCAAGGGAGATGCAAAACTGGAGGCACCCAAACGACTGTGTGTCACCCGAAGAGATGCATTGATTTGTTTGACCACTTTGTCAGCTAGTGGGATTGGTATATCATCACCTAAAGTTGCTGAAGCACGTATAACAAAGGATGAAATCCGGCGGAAAATCAAAGAGAAGTTTGAAATGCTGAGAGAAAAAGCTGGCCTCTCAAGGCGAAAAGAAAACGACAAGGAAAAGTCGCCTTCAACGCCACCCTCCACGAAGAAGGAGAAGAGTCTTCCACTAGAGCCACCTCCGTTGCCACTTCCCAATCCTCCCCAAGGATTTAAAAAATCACTGGTAGAAGTAACTTTGTAATAATCACCAGTAACTGAAACGGAGCTGTAAATTTTCAATCTATGTTGCAACATGGATGCCTCTAGTTTGGCAAGTTTATGCAGCTGTTTTCTAGAGTTTGCCTGTATGGCTTAAAGTTGGCTCGTTCCCTTCTGTACGGAATTCTTTACTGTTATTCATGAGAAAAAACTTTTTACTGTTTGTAATTTCTAGTTGGGTTTTTTGAACGATGTACATTTGAGGTTTCCAACAATGTACGAGGTACTAAGGGTGATCAATCCACGACATATACTTATATGAACCTCATTAAATAAGCATGGGGCTACCTCATGCATTCTCACCTTTGAAGTACACAGTTTTTCTTGTGGTAGATTAACGAATAATGGTTGTTTATTTAACGGAGTTTATGCCCGTTAATTATCAAATGTATATGGTGGATATATTTAGCAAACCTTAGGGGTATACTATACAGTGTACACGGTACATGGTGCTATTTCCGGAACTCGGGAATCTCCTGCATCCTTTTTGAAACTGGCAGGCACGCAGTGCAAAATTCCTATTTCTTTAGAGAAAAAGAAAAAAATGTCCATGTGCAAAGAATTCTCACTTTCTGCCCATTAATATCATGTGTTCCGATGTAAGTGATCTACACTCTTTATAAGTTCGATTAGTTGTTTAATTATATGCTGTGATGAATGTATACCCATTTTCTGGTCCAGGCTCCCAGTGGCTTCTGAAAATTGTCATCAAAATCAAGGATGATATTGGATGGTTTTGCCCTCTAAAGCAGACTTGTCTGTTGATATTAATGTAGTGCATCTGTTCATGTGTCTAATTAATCAGGTTGAGTTCAAGTTACCTTTTCAGGGAAAAGAGGGATGCGAGACAAGCCGCTTATAAGTTAACAACATTAAGGCCAGAAGCTGAACAAGATAACTTTGTTGATGATAGTGTGGTCAATGACAAGGAAATGCTGGATTGCTAGCTAGGGAAACTTTTTTCCCCTTTTTTCTTTTGACGGGTGAGGAAAAGTTTTAATCATAAAAAGCCATAAGACAATGACAACGGAAATTAACTCTAAAACATTATAGATTTCAAAAGCTACTTCAAACACTCTCATCAAGAAATTTAAATTTAAGCGGTGCTCCAAAATTATGGTTTCAATTTGTTCTCCATGAATAAAATGTTGATGATTTGACATTTTTCACAAAGACGGAGACTTTTACAATCCGTGTTATCATGTTCTTAGTTGCATGTGTTCATTGTTCCACAATAGATTGGATGAGTCGAAAGGAGTTGGTATTAATTTATTGCATGTGTTCCGCGTTATAATTTATTGTTCGGGTCTGGGTAATAATTTAGGACCCGGTCCAAATCCGTTTTTAAAAACTAGGATCCAGTTCCTACCCGAATCCGTTGGGTCCAAAATTTAAGGATCCAGATCCGGTAAAAGCGGATCTGGATCTACGAATCCGGGTAGGGTCTATTACCGATTGACATCCTTACTCTTGGCCCTACAACTTTAAAGATCATAATTCATGATTTATGATCGGCTTAGAGTTTTCAAAGAAAAATGGATATTATATAATACGATAAAATGGAAAGAATTACAAACCCAGACACGATGTCCAATAATCACTAGTTAAATACAATCTACATCTCTTGTAATCAACAACAAAGTCTTACAAGTTAAGAGAAAACAGCTATTTGAACAAACTTATTAATTCACACAATCATTAAAACGTCCTATTTTTACGTAATTGATCATTTGCACTGCCGCTTCCCTAGGCCATGAAAGCCAACAAAGTTCCCAAAGCAAGCGGCAAACCAAACATGAAATGAGTGACCGTTGAAAGCCCCGGTGCTCCATTGCTACCAGCTGGAGTTGAAGATGATGGAGGAGTTCCGGCAGTGCCGGAAGGTGTAGTGCCACCGGAAGCCGAAGCGCTGACATTGACTTGCAATCTCATGCCTTGTGTACAGTGGTTTCCAATGCCACAAACAAAGTACATTGGGCCAGGTGTTAGAGGAATGACTGTTCTTCCATCCGTATGTGTACTAATGGCGTTGCTGGAAACACAACTATCGTAGTCGCCTCTGTTTACAACAAGCAGATTGTGGGCGTTACTGTAGGTGAATACTGGTATTTGTCAACAACCAACAGAGATTTAGTTAGCAAATGTTTGTTGATGAGAAGCTTATGTGTTAAAAGTTGTATGAACAAAAAAAAAAAAAATGTAGGGAAGCAATCGCTTAAGTGTTTTTATGATATTAAGGACAAAGAAGATTAAATCATGTGCATGAAATGATAATTCTCAACCTATGTTCAATGCAAAAAAATTAATAGGCGTCACTTATGTTTGGACGATTTTACCCCTTATCTATTTTACTCGTCACACCGCATATTATACATATATAAAATCCAGCAATCAAGATTTATGTCCTACTTTTGAAGTTTGAACTACCACTTTTGTGCTACTATTTCTATCAACTAATACAAATTAATGATAAACAAAAGACAGAATATTTGAACTCAAAATACACTCAATTCTTCCCCAATTCGTTCTCCCATACACCAGTTTTCATCTAGTTATATAATAAAACCTGAAAAAAAGTATTTCATGAACATATGGTGAAATCCATTCTCTTTTTAAAAAAAATGCGAAATTATCGTCCACTTGTACTTAGAGATAGGATGAAATATGATCCACTTGTAAACATTATTTTCCAAAATTTTCTTTTTCTAATTTGAATTTTTGTTTTTGAAACTGAATAATAAATCTTATGGTTTTTTTCACCAAATATCCATAACAAATTCGTTTATTCGATCACCAAATACCTCATTGTTTCAAACACCATGTACACCTGAGTTCTGAAAAAGTTACAAAATAGAACACCATATGGTACCCCCGAGTTTTGGAAAAGGTTCAGATGCCCTTAATGACCAACGGAAGTCAACTCCGTTAGCCATTAACCCCAATGCTGTTATTAGCCCTTAAACCCCACCAGTTTATAATCTTTTTGAGAGAGAAAATAAGTCAAAGTAGGAAGAACAAATAGGAAGAGAGGAAGTAGAATTTATATAAACCTCATATTATGATATTAAGCATTGGGAGAAATCTAACACAAGTTCTATGTTTTATGAGAATAAAGTGTATATAGTAGTATATAATTATATGTCAACTTTGTGAACTTGAAAGTAAAACTTTCTAACTTAATCTAGGCTAGGAGTATGAATATTATTATAACTACTAATTTACAATCATCAAAGTCTCCAGGGATCACATCAAGCAAGCTCATGACTTGGCCAACTGGTGTAGGAATAATAACACTTCTGTTTGTAATTTCTAATTTGCATTTTCTCATGATGTAAAAAAATAATAATAATTATTGTCACAAATTAGATAAAAACTCATTCTTCCAAGGTAGATTACCAAAAGAACAAAAATATACTCAAAAGGTACTTGATCCACCATCAAAGTTAGTACTTTATATGTGAGTTTTTCCAAAATAATTATACAAAAACTATTCCTTAACATGCTTCACCAAACAATTGTTTCTATCTAGCATTAATGCACTTAATGATGGTTAAGTCCTACTTTCTATTTCACAAGTTAAAAAATGGGCCTACGAGCTGAGCCTCCTATCTCGAGAATAATTCAGCTCATCATAACAAACCTTCCCAAATCCCCCATCACATTCCCTTGATCAGTTTCAAACTCTTACGACTTGGATGAAAGGGAAAGTTAAAACCAATTCCACCAACCAATAACCTTTAGGGTGTGCTTGGTTGGGAGGAAAGTGTTTTCCAGGTTAACTGTTTTCCTCGATTTCCTTTGTTTAGTTTGGATTGGATCAAGGAAGGGAAAATATGAACTTCATTTTTCAAGGCTGAAAAAGTAATTTCCCTAGGGAGGCAAGGGAAGTGACACTTTCTCCACTCTATCAAACAATAGTACAACATAAACAAAGGAAAATTGGTTCAAAGGAAAGTTACTTTCCTTGCAACCAACCAAAGGAAAATCAATCTAGAAATGAGTTTTCCTCTAGAAATTGGTATTTTTCATTGGAAATGTTTTCCGTCAAACCAAACACAACCTTAATACCCTACACATGTTTATAGTGGCATGGTCTGGCGTTTTCTTTTCCTAGAATCACACCTTATATTTTAGTTTCTTATTTAATCCATAGGTGGCTAATAACAGTTAGCCAAGATATTTTGATTTGAAAAACTAAAACTGAATTAACATTAACCAAGTGATGTATTGCAAGAACACTTACAAAGTGTATCATTAGCAGTAAGCTCTCTAGTTGCCCAAGGCGAGTAGTCGTTGCCTAAATTCCAAACAACGGGGTATTCCAAGGCAAACACCGATGGAGCAGCCAATAGGATAACAAGAAAAGCTGCTACAAATTTCATCTTCTCTGTCTCTCTTGCAAACTATTAGATGAAAATTAAGGGTATGTTTATTGTTTGGGAAAGAAGGGAAAATGAGCGTACGTTTATTTCCAAAGGGCATGAAGCCAAATATTATATAGGAAAGCTATTAACCTAGTCATCATTTGACAGCTAAAACTAGGAAAATGATTTTTATTGATTACGATTCTTATCCAACTAATAGTTGACTGGTATTATTTTTAGTTTATCTTATTTATTATTATCCCATATTATGTTGCAAGGTGACTTTGAGAAATTGCTAAAATCTTGCACCTTTTGGTTGTTGGCTGTTATTCCCTTTACCTAATGCACGTTGAATGATGATTCCTAATCTACTCGATCAGCTTTTCTATCTACTACCGGCTGCTGCATATTAGAAATATATAATTTCAAGTTTTTGACTTGTAAAACTTAATAGGTGACCCTGCCAACTTGCCAAGTAGACGTATTGTACTACGTAGCAAGTTGTGCATGCTCCCATGGCCTCCTATGAGGACTTCTTTTCATAAGCTGACCGTTTCCTTTTGTCTTACATCTCTAACCATCTATCCGTAATTTTTTTTTACAGAAAAAGTTATACATAATGCTACCTTCTGTTTCTAGTGAAAATATATAACGATACATATTAACTTGTTACATATAAAAATGACACATAAATCAATACGAGCGAGAGAGGATGAAACATGACCCACATAATTAATAAAAAAGAACGATTTTCTCTGTAACTACAAGTATTGTGAAACATTCTAAAATAGAATATTTCACAAGTGTTAAGAAACGAAGGTAATACCAATTACCCTTATTTCTTTTATATAATATTGTACTAGCATACAATATAACAAGCCCGACTTTTACCGTAGGTCATAAACAAGGATATGACAAATAATGGTCGCAATTTAGATAGCCGACCAATTTTGATCGTTCTATCTCGATCGATAAAGTGAGTTGATAGATAATAAAAACTTACAACCCATTAGTGGTTATTTCCTTTGTATTTTATTATTTTACCCACTTGAAATTTTGGCACTATTTATAATTCGAGAGAATCTTCTAAATTGTTCTCAATATATAAGAAAAAATAGTCATGTGGTTTCGTTTGATTCGTTTCAATGAGTACTTTATTAATATTCAAACATTATAGGTTTTACTAATATGCAATAAAAGATATTTAAGGTCATTCTCTAATCTCTCTCTTTTATATCTCTTATGTATTTCATTATTCATATTCATATGCATGATTGTATTTTTTAATGCTTTCATCACCGCACATGCTTATTCCTGCTAATGAAGGACCTAAATAAATGTTCAACTGCTAATGAAGGACCTAAATAAATGTTCAAATGCTAAATTCAGATAATTTTGGACAATTTGGATTAGTTTCCCAGTAATTTGATTGCATAATAACATGTCACCAAAAATTATTCTTTTGTGCGTTTAACGAACTAACCGAGATAGATTAATTTATATGTTGCATTAACATATTATATGGTTGTTTAATTGCATAAAACTTGACATGAATCGATATTAAGTAGAGACCTTCAATGGAAAAATTTGATTCCCGATCTTATTCGTACCCTCACCCCCCGAACTCAATCAATGGTTCATTGACCATTAATGGAGTCATGACAGGGAAATCTACATTATATAATTAAGTCCCTAAGTCGTCCCTACGTTTTTCCAATATCCAATTAGGTTTATGATACTTCCTTTAACGACTTGTTGGCGACTTCAAAATGTTTTCAATAAAACCTTTAGTCAAATACGCGCTCATCCCAGGTAGGCATTAAAAACACGCCTACAATTTGGCGACTCCAGTGGGGAGGACTTTACAAAAATCATTTTTTAATATGAGTGGGTGAAACTCGAAAAATACGATTCATACTTGTTTTATGCCTTTGAATGACATTACAGTTTTGCATATGCATGGCTCTTACTATGGGACACTATAAGGACAATCGTCTCTGCCTCACTAGCACAGTTCTATGCTTGAGGCCACCTCTGGGGGGTTTGCGCTTTGTACCTCCAAAAAGCAGCCTAAGCGAAAGTGTTGGATATTAGTAATGAGCAAACCTACCCAACCATGACATTGTTCTCTTGTTCTTGACTTGAGACTGGAGTGTGTCTTACATGTGGCCACCTTTTTCAGCAAAGGTACGAAGCGTCGGATCAATCTCTTAGTCATGAACCCTTTCAAGCCTTAACCAAAGCATGACCATACTATCAAACGTAGATCTTGACTTTAGGTTGGAACCGCATACAATTCTTGCCTATATGACATTATTGATTGCCTGTTTGCTATGTTCAAAATGCTTTCCCCTCGTATTTCCCCTTGAATTAGGCTAGAAACGAAAAACCGCTCTGCAAAACCGATGTGCCAAACGCACCAAGCTTGCGTCACACGCAAGCCTTATGCGCCTGGTGCACCAGCTTGCGTGGCACGCAAGCTTCATGCGCTAAGCGCGCATTGGTTGCGTGGCACACAACTCCTTTGCGTGTGGCACAAGCTGCCAAGCAATGTCGCGGTTCATTTTTGCCGGTCTATTTGCTGGATTTCGATCTATCTATGCATCATCGTTCATAATCACTTTTAGGTCATCTTTTTCAAACAAAACTCACCTACTTCAAAGATAATAATCGATCTTTCCATACATATCACCTAAAGTTGAGTCTATCCTTAAAAGTGCATCTAGAAATGTGATCATGATAGAGTCATAATCGTCATGCATGTCTACCTCATCCCATCTTATCCCTTCTATCCAACAAATCTTCCCTATCATATCTACCCTATCATGTTCCATCCCTTTTTAAAAAAATACCTTTCTCAAAATCAATCCTACACCATCCTCTATTCTATCTTTTTCGAAAATATTTAATTATCATCATCCTGCCACACATACAAAAAAATCTTTTTCAAAATTATTCCATTATCTTTTCTAGTAATAGATAAAAACAAGGGGTCCCTTTTAAAAACGAATTTCGAAAATTCTAATCCCAGTCTAAACAACTCTGATCCTAATCCAATCAATCCAATCCCAACACCGCAGCCCTTTGTGTTCGTTTTTTTTTAAGAAAAAAAAAAATTATGCTTCCCACCCAGCAGGCCAGTCTTTGCCGGCCCCAACAACACCCCCCCACCCCCCCTAACACCCCACCCCCGCCACCCCCCTGCGCCGGCCCCACCCCACCCCAACAAAGACCCCCTCTCGCTCCCCCCCACCCCGCCCAAGAAGACCCCACCCGGCGGCCCCACCCCCACCAAGACCCCACTCGGCCCGGCGAAGACCCCCTGCCGCCCGGCCTCCCCAACCCCAGCCCAAGAAGACCCCCTCACCATCCCCCCTTGACCCCACCCAAGAAGACACCCCCGCTGCTAGCCCCCCACCCCCACCCCCCATCCAACCCAAGAAGACCCCGCCAAAGACCCCACCGCCGTACCCCACCGTGGCGACCCCACCCAACACCTCCCTTCCAAAAAAAAAACCAATTGCAATATATCACAAGTTTTTTAACGTAATTAACTTTAAATATATTAATAATGTAAAAAGTGTACATAGAATTGACAAAATACCAACATATTAGCTAAAAACTATATAAGAAAGGAAAATACCAACTAGATGTAGCTAATTATATCGCAAAATCCTCCCAAAATGTATCATAAGCAATCATCACAAAGGTAGGTCGCCAACTTATCTCGAACTTCATGTAAGTCCTCCATGGTGAAGGCCTTCAAACTTGGTGTGTTATTCATATAAACCTTGCAAAACAACCATGGAATAAAACACATAATATAAGAATTCAATCATTTACCGTAGTTAATAGTTCTAAAAATTACATATACCTTTCCGAAATTCAATCAAAAACAAATGCAAGCCTAAAAATCTAAACACTAGTTATATTATACCTCATATTATCATGTTCAAAAAGAAATTTAAGTTAAATGACTCAAAATCTAAGAATTGGACTCGAAATGGCCAAACTAGGCCTAAAATGACCTTTACGTTCCCGAAATTCAACCAAAAACAAATGCAAGACTAAAAATCTACACACTAGTTATATTATACCTCATATTATCATGTTCAAAAAGAATTTGGAGTTAAATGACTCGAGAAATACGAATTGGACGCGAAAAGGCGAAAATAGGCCTAAAATGACCTTTTCGTTCCCGAAATCCAACCAACAACAAATGCAAGCCTAAAAATCTACACATTAGTTACATTATGCCTCATATTATCATTTTCAAAAATAATGTGGAGTTAAATGACTCGAGAAGTACTAATTGGACGCGAAATGGCCAAAATAGGCCTAAAATGACCTTTTCGTTCCTGAAATTCAACAAACAACAAATTCAAGCCTAAAATCTACATACTAGTTATATTTTACCTTATATTGTCATATTCAAAAAGAATTTGGAGTTAAATGACTCAAAATCTAAGAAATGGACGCGAAAAGGCGAAAATAGGCCAAAAATGACCTTTACGTTCCCGAAATTCAACCAACAACAAATGCAAGCCTACAAATCTACACACTAGTTATATTATACCTTATATTCCCATGTGCAAAAATAATTTGGAGTTAAATGACTCAAAATCTAAGAATTGGACGCAAAAAGGCGAAAATAGACCTAAAATGACCTTTACGTTCCCGAAATTCAACCAACAACAAATGCAAGCCTAAAAATCTACACACTAGTTATTATACCTCATATTTATATGAAATGCATCAAAGTACCATGTTTTGGGGTAGAATGTGGTCATTTTTTGCAAATATGTGCTACTTTGGTTTCTAAACCAATTAACTATTGGAAAAATGGATGAGAATAACCCCAACTTTGGAGCGTCCGCTTTTAATACCCCCAACTATGGGTTATTCCTGTATAATCCCAACTACTTGGGAGGTCCACCACAAATGCACCCAGATGACTTGTAACCAGTTAGCAAGGTAATTTTTTTTATTTTTTATTTCTCTTTTATTTTTATTTTCAATTTCTACTCCCACCCACCACCATTTCAGCCATCCTCTCCCCTTCCTCTTCCTCCCCCATTCCCGCAACCGCTCCTCACCACCACAAATCTTACCCACCACCACTTCAGCCACCCTCCCTCCATCCTCTTCCTCCCCCATTCCCCCAACCCCTCCTCACCACCCCTCCCCTGATTCCGTCATCCCCTACCTACCCCCATGGGCGTAGCTGTGCGGTGAAACGGGAGAGGGAGAGACACGGGGGTGTTGAGCAAGGGAAGAGAGGAGGTGTACGAGCAGGGCGGTCGTCTGGGAGGGTGGTGCGCAGGTGCGCCGGTGGTCAGAGGTAGGTGGTTGGTGGCTGTGTTGTGGTGGTGCGGTGCTGTGGGAAGAACCCGAAACAGAGGAGAGAGAAGAAGAACGCGTAGGAGAAGGGGTCTTTGGTGTGGCGGTTTCCGACGAGGTTGGGGTTGATTATGGTGAGTTGTTGAATGAGGTATAAAGTGTTAAGGGTGATGTTTGAAGGTGGGTAACAATGGCTACTTGAGGAGTTTCTATACAGTTTGAAAACCATAGCTTGAAGATAACTATGGAGGTTGAAGAGAATTTAAGTTTGAATTGTTCTCTTGGTTGTTAGGGGTGGTAAAGGGATGGTCTTAGTGGGGAAATAGGTGGTGGAGGGGTTGACCTTAGGGGTGGCAGTGGGTGGTAGTGGGGGTGAGGGAGGTGGGCTGGTTACTGGTTAGGAGTGGCAAACTGGTGGGGAAGGGTGGGATTAAAAAAAAAATACAAAAATAAAATAATAATTAATAATAAGCCAATGAAAGCATGACACTAGCCTATTTACCGGTTAAATAAGTTTCCTTCAGGTCACGGCGCATTTGTGGCGGACCTACCAAATTGTTGGGATTATACAGGAATAACCCATAGTTGGGGGTATTAAAAGCGGACGCTCCAAAGTTGGGGGTATTCTCATCCATTTTTCCTTAACTATTACCCATCGATCTAATCTAAACTAACATATACTAATTAGTTACATACCTTTTGAAGATCATCGATGTTAGTGCAATGGTTGACGATATCGAACATGTACCTAAGCACGTAATAGCCACATGCAACTCCATTATCTTGTTGCGGACACTAAAATTCACCAAAACATGCATCCAATGACATTCATGTTAGATGTGTAGTATGTGGCGAAAAGTGTTTCTATATAAGGACAAGCAAATTAGTCATGTTACCTCGACTGATATCCAAACAGGAGCTTTGGGTACTCGAAGTCCTACTCCACTATTCTACTTCATCACACTACATCAATACATTAAATAATTAATTCATACATTATTATAAGATGTAATGTTTATATATATATATATATATATATATATATATATATATATATATATATATATATATATATATATATATATATATATATATATATATATATATATATATATATATATATATATGAATAATGTGTAATATTAATAAGTATGGATATATTTAGTTTCGGTTAGGCTACCTATTTAACAATGATTTGATTAGTAAGGACCGTGGTGGTTGTCGACGCAAAGAATCAAAGTGGTAGACTTGGTTACTTGACAAACATATCGCAATCAGTGTCTAATGAAGCCTACAACAAGGAATTATAGTTATTAATCATAGAACAATTAATAGGTGAATTTAATTATTGAATAATAAAAGTAAAGCAGGTTTAACAAGTATACTTTTTAATATACGGGACAAGGATGATCTAATGATAACAATGACATTTTCGTTCCCGAAATTCAACCAACAACAAATATAAGCCTAACAATCTACACATTAGTTACATTGTACCTCATATTATCATGTTCAAAAAGAATTTGGAGTTAAATGACTCGAGAAGTACGAATTGGACGCGAATTGGCCAAATTAGACATACCTGAGTATATGTCTCATGATTTATTGACCTTTTGCCGTTTGTTAGGAGCTTTAACAACATGTATCCCTTCTGTGTGATCGACACACATATAGTTCTCCGATATATTCACATCATCTTCCACACTATTTTCAGGATAGGTAAAAGTTGGGATGTTCTCAAATGCATCATACTCTTCCTCATCCTCAACATCACCAATGCCGAGGATACTCCTTTTGCCAGGTACAACAATTGACCACTTATTATCAGTAGGATCACTTACATAAAATACTTGCTTAACTTATGATGCAAGTACAAATGCCTCATGAGTTTCACGTAAGAGTGAATCCGCAAGGATCATATTTTTTTACGCAACGTCGATTATCGTCAACCCACTTGCAACAAAAGAGGAAAATATGAAAAGTACAGTAGTCCAGCTCCCATATTTCTTGAATTCGCCCATAATAATTGCTGTCAGCAAGTATAGGCGACTTATCCTTCGAGCTTGCGTATTGTGTAGATGACGCCACAAGTAAAACACCACTATTTTGTTGCGATGTCGACTTATGATCATGACGTTCAGTCCAAAACATATACCCATTAATATCATAATCCTCATAAGAGTGTACAACTTTACGAGGACCAATTGCTAACCACTTGACTGTTTCAGGAACACTTTCATCCAAATCAATCACTACTCGTTTATGAAACCAATCAATGAACATCTTGTTATGCATTTGCGTCAGTGCCCTTATTATTTTTCCAGGGTTGCTAACACGTAATTCCTCCATATGTTCATCTAAATAAGGATGGACAATTGCTACGTGATGCAACACAAATAAGTGAGCTTGTGTACGCTTCTCTACAGAAGGTGCGATCAATTTTGAACCAATTGTACCCTTGACCTCAAGTCTGCCCTCGTGTCGAGATGTCGGAAGTCCAATAGGATCAACACTAGCAAATTACTCAGCCACAAAATTACTGACCTTATCACCCGCAATCCCTTGAATTATACCACCTTATGGTTGTGCAGGATTTCGAACTTTATCCTTCAAAGTACCCATATATCTCTCAAAAGGATAACACCACCTCAAAAACACTGGACCACACAACTCAATTTCTCGAACTAGATGGACAATGAGATGGACCATAATGTCAAAGAATGCGGGGGCGAAAAACATCTCAAATTTGCATAGAGTTTCAACTACTCTAGCCTGCAAGGAAAGGAGGGTCGACGGCTGTAGGACTTTGCTGCATATCGTATGGAAAAATGAACAAAGTTCTGTAATGGTGTGCCTCACATGCTTTAGAAGTATCCCACGAATTGCAATCGGTAAGAATACTTGCATCATGACATGACAATCATGAGATTTCATACTCGATAACTTCAATTCACCATTTAAGGTAACAAATCGCTTCATATACGATGAGTATCCAGTTGGAACCTTAATGCCATACAACGACTCGCAAAAAATCCGTTTCTCTGCTCTCGACATCGTGTAGCCAGCTGGTGGCAAATAATTCTTCTCCGAATCCTCCACCTTCTTTTTTCTTTTCCGAGTTTCCTCATTAACCCTTTCCTCCACTACTTTCTTCTTCCTTCCGTCCCTTTTCTGAGTCCACAACTTTGGTCGAAGCCCCTGTTTTTCCAAGTAAAGTCGTGACGCCTTAACATCTTTTGTCTTGCCCGGAATATTCATAAGTGTTGCAAGAATAGCTTCACAAACATTCTTCTCTATGTACATGACATCCAAACAATGTATGACTAGTAGATCTTTCCAATAGGGGAGTTTCCAAAAAATGGACTCCTTTTTCCATAATCCTGGAGGTTCATCAACCTCACTCGCAGGTTTACCAAAGATTGTTTTAATGCCCTTAACCTGATTATAAACTTCAGTACCATTTAATGGTCTACGAGCAACTTCCTCTTCAACCATCCCATCGAATGCCTTTTTCTTAAATCGATAGGGATGGTCGCGTCTGAGGAGCCTTCGTGTGCGCATATAGACATGTTTGCAGCCCTTAAGGTGTGTAGCCTTCATGTCATCTACACAAATCGGGCACGGTTGTTTTCCTCTAGTCTTATACCCTGATAAGTTCCCATAAGCTGGATAATCATTCATAGTACAGAAAAGCATGGCACGCAGAGTGAACATCTCATTAGCATACGCATCAAATATTAACACTCCTTCGTTCCACATCTTCTGTAAATGTTCAACAAGCGGTTGGAGGTATACATCTATGTCATTTCCAGGTTGTTTCGGCCCCGATATTAGAAGCGACAACATGATGTACTTGCGTTTCATGCACAACCAAGGAGGCAATTTATAAACCACTAAAACTACTGGCCATGTACTATGTTGAGAACTAAGATTGCCAAAAGGATTCATGCCATCCGTACATAATCCAAGCCTCAGATTCCTATCCTCATTAACAAATGCCTTATGCACCCTGTTGATACTTTTCCACTCAGGCGAATCAGTCGGATGCTTCAGCAGACCGTCTTTCTTCCTACGATCTGCATGCCACCTCAAATTCTTCGCATCTCCTTTAATTGAGAACATGCGCTTAAGTCTAGGTATTATGGGTAGATACCACAACACCTTAGCTAGTGGTCCTTCACTACCCCCAGCTCCTTCACGCTTGTACCTCGACAATCCACAACGTAAAAACACTAATCTAAATGCTCATACTCATTACGATAAATCACACAAGCATGTATCCGCTCGTACTCTAAACCAAAAGGACACATGACTTTCTTAGCATAATAGTACGACTTTGGCAGTTCATTTCCATCAGGGAGCATATCAGCTAAAACTTCCAACAACGATGTGAAACTAGAGTCCGTCCAACCAGCTTTCGACTTAATGTTGAAGAGTGTTATCACGACGGAAAGTTTGGTGTACTTTGTACAACCTGTATACAATGGCTTTTCAGCAGCCTCAGACATAGACTCAAAAATACGAGGTCGTTTACAAGACTGATCTTCAACCTCGTGTATCATCTCGTCTACTCGATCCCTATCATCATCCGCATACTCATCATCCCAATTCTCATCCCACCTCATCAACGAGCTCTAAATCCTGCTTTTCTTCACATACATAGTTCATTACTCTAGAGCTTCCTATATACTTCCCCTCCTCACCATGCCAAACCCATACGTGGTATTGAGGCCTAAACCCACGGCAAAAGACATGCTCCCTAAGCAAATGTATACAACTAACCTTGCTCACATTTCCACAATCGACACAAGGACAATAAAAGTCGACTGCTCCAGAGGATGCTTGATATTGTAATGCAGATTTACAGAATTCCGAGACCCCATTCACAAACTCAATCGATTCACGACTACCATACATCCAAGTACGATCCATCTCATTCAAGAAGACCTCTAATTAAACACAACCAATAATTATAATGTATCAATCATTATTTAAGTACATACACATGCAAGAAAGTCACATATTCAAATCACACACATACACATGCAAGCTAAGATAGTGACATGTTCAAATGTATGCATGCAGACGATGGTCCTTATCACTCCAACCAAGCCCATCGTTGGACGTCTAATCTCACTAGTGAATATATGCTAACTTTTCAATTCTATGGAAAATCCGGCAGCATTTCCCTACAGTTCTCCAAGTACACAATGTAGATAATTGCTTATCTACATATGTACCTAGAGAACAATGTAGAGAAACGATAAGCCAAGACTTTCCTCAGAATTGAAAAGAAGACACATTCACCACCTAAGTGAGATCAAATGTCCAAGAACAGTCCCAAACCGGGCACTATTTAAGATTTACTCCTAATGAGTAAGTTTTGAACGGGTATCGAGGCATATGATGATGATTCAAACAACTTGTAGATTTCATAGCTAAATTACATTGTTTTCATATATTCTCATATCAAGAAATATACATATATTATCATATCTTACTCAAATTGGAACACATGACAATTTTTCCTCATCAACATCTAACAAAAAATAAGAAAATTAGGCTAATTACCTCTCAACACCAAAGAGGAGCAATTATGAGAAGAGAGATAGTTTATTTGCCTTCCTTAACTTCTTTTTCCTACAATTAACAAATCACACATGCCACATTAATCACATAATTCAATTAAGAAAAGCAAAACTAACTAAAAACCTAGATCAATTCACCATAAACTACACAAAACTCACTATATGAAGAAATAGGGCAGTGGTGGTGGTGGTCCTAGAGGTTGCTGGTGGTTGTTGGTGGTGATGCGGTGCTCAGGCGGTGGTTGCTGGTGGGGATGCTCCACAAACAACAGTCCCCTGTATTGGTGCGTCAGATAATGGCGTGGTGGTGGTGCGTCAATGTCGTGGCGGTGATGGCGCTACGTGGTGATGGTGGCGCTGCGTGCTAGTGGTGGCGCTGCCCTAAACCCACTAAAAGAAGCAATGCAGTGGAGGAGAGAAGAGAAGAAGCAATGCAGTGGAGGAGAGAAGAGAAGAGAAGAAGAAGCAATGCAGTGTAGGAGAGAAGAGAAGAAGAAGCAATGGTGCGCAAGGCAGAGTTAGGGTTTTGCGCAAGGAGAAGCAGTGGAGTTAGGATTTCGCTCGTGAATTTTGTCAAAGGGAGGGAAATTTAGGGTTACTGTGCTGTGTATGCGCGCAATTAATTAGATCTAAAAAAAAAGGAAAGTGAAGGGCTGCGGTTAGCCCAAAAACCGCAACCCTTCACTATTAAGGGCTGCGTTTTTCAAAAAACGCAGCCCTTGCACCGCAGCCCTTGCGTTTTTTTCCACTAGTGCATCCTTTGATCGATCTTCATAAGTTTTCGTTGAATGCTCCACGATTGCTCCTCCCAAAGATCGTTATTCTCTTAGACCCAAGCCACATTAGTATATTTCAGAGGGTCCTTAATATTTTCCTTTCTTATTTATTTACTTGAAATTACTAACAATCTTTTCATGATGTAGATCTTTAAGTAAAAACTCGTTCTTTGTACATTCTTAATATCTACTCCTCTTTTATTCTTATATATATTGTTCATGATTGCCATGTTTATGCTTTCGTCACCATGATGTTATTTTTTCTAAATTAAGACCTCAAGAATTGTTCTAACGCTTAATAAGATAATTGGACAACTGGATTAGGAACCCAGTAACTTTGATTGCTTAATAACATACCACTAAAAGTAGTCTTTTATGTGTTTAACGGACCAATCTAGGCTAATCTTTTTTAGGGTGTCGGAAAATATTATTTGGTTGTTCTTTTGCATAAAAATTGCCTATGAATCGTGTTAAGTAGAGGCCAGCAATGGGCGATCGTGATTCCTGATCATGTTCGTACCCTTATGCCTGAACTCAATTTTTGGTTCAATGACCAATTATGGATTCATGATGGGGAAATTTACATTGGTTATGTCACTAAGTTGTCCCTAAGATTTCCCAATATCCAATTAGATTTATGAGTTTTCCTTTAAAGACTTGTTGACGAGTTCAAAACGTTTTTCAATAAAAACCCTTCAATGAGGTAGTCAAATACGCGCTCACACCGCGTAAGCGAATAAAAACACGCTTACACCTATCAACCTTTTGGTCTAGCCTGCCTGCTCTAAATGTAAGTTTAAATTCTACCCCTCCTTAAATCCCGAACGGCCCAATCTTCGATTCTAGCTTACTTATTCCAAATATAAGTTCAAAGTCTAGTATGCCTTAGTGTCTAGTTTTGCTTATCCTCCATAATTTCAAAGCCTAGTTATCTTTAAGTGTAGCCTTCTTATTTCAAATATAAGTTCAACGTCTTGTCTTTCCTTATTGTCTAGTCTGCTTATCCTCCATAAGTTCAAAGCCTAGCTGCACTTAAGTTTAGCCTCCTTATTTTAAATGCAATTTCAAAATATAGTCTTCCTCGTCTGCTTATTCCCCTAGTCTTCCCTACTGCCTAGCCTGCTTACTTTCCCCTAAGTTCAAAGTCTAGTATTCCTTAAAGTCCACATAAGCAATTCTTGAGTTTAGTCTGTTTACTTTCCTGTAGGTTCAAAGTCTAAGTTTTCCCCAAAGCCTATCATTGAGTCAAGTCTACTTGCATAGTCCAGTCCATATCTACATATGAATATAGTTAGGCCCATGTCTACCTCATGGTCAAGCCCATACTATTCCAAAATCCATCTCCATTTCAAAATCATTTCCCATTTCCCATTTCCATTTCTTATTTCTCATTTCCATCTCTCATTTTCATTTCTCATTTCCAACTTCCATTTCTCATTTCAAACATCTTTTCTTAAATCTTACAATAAGTAAGGTTCATTCAATCCACGTTCAAGACAAATCCTGAGATTACAACTTGGAAATGCCCAAAAAAGAGAAAAAAAGGTCAACATACTGTCAGACTCGTCAAACGCACCTTTTCAGACGAATCTTCCGAAATTTGCAAATCATCATCTGAAATGGGGAGACATGTAGGCGTGTTCTTATTCGCCTACGCGGGATGAGCGCGTATTTGACAATCTCATTGTAAAGGTTTTATTGAAAACGTTTTGAAGTCTCATAAAGCTAATTGGATGTTGGGAAACCTTTGGGACAACTTTGGGACTTACCAAATGTAGATTTCTCCGTCATGACTCCATCAATGATCAATGAACTATAGTTTGAGTTCGGGGGTAATTCGCCCATTGATGGCCTTTACTTAATATCGATTCATGTTCAAGTTTTATGCAAATAAATAACCATATAATATGTTAATGGAATCTATTATTAAACTATGTCGGTAAAAGAATTTACAATGCGGAAGTATAAACAATTTATACAAATCCTATTTCCAAGAACAACCTAAATGCTATAATGAATCTACAAAAGGGAGTTAAGTTATTATATCTTTGTAGTGTGCCTCGTTGATGTTAACTTTAGAATCTCAAATGAAATTCCTCCACCAGTAGTCCACCACCAGAAGGAAGATTAACTATTGGTTTGCTAGAATCTAAAACAACTAATTTGTTTTTGATGAATTTTTGATTTTTTTTTTGCAAAAATTAAAAAAAGTCTTCAGCCTCAATATATTCTCACCGTGAGTATTTGAAAGAAAAGTCAGTTACAATTGCCTCCCCTTATTCCCACTTCTTATTCAAGTCCATGGCATGGTTTTTGGCAAGAATCAAGTATATCCTATTAAGGAGTCAATCAAACTTATTTGATTGATCTTACACGTGAATCAAGGGAGCAATTAACTCCTTCCTTATCAATCAATAATTGATATCTACATATAAAAAATAATAAATCTTTATTTGCAAAATTCTATTTCAATATCATCATATAATATTAGTGTCAGATACACTAATTAATCAACATTGTAGTTTAGGTGTGACCTTATGGGTCCAAATCAGGCTAGTAGTAAATATTAATCTTTATTAATATTACAAGTCAAGATTGGCTTCTAGCAAAGTATGATGACAATGTCATCAAGTTTAGAGTTGACTATCACGGGGTAAGTTTCATCTTTATCTAGAAAAACATATTTAAGCATAATTAAGAGAGGTAGGAAGGGGTTTTAGTTCGACCTTAGGAGCAGGCATTGGTATCTCCTCTTTTAATGTCACCTCAAGCACCTCAAACTTGCCACCTTGAGGTTGGTAGATTGATGCTTCATCTAAACTTTGTTCATAAGCAAGGGCCTCTTCATCTTGCTCAACCATCTCTCCCATCATCACCTTTTGCAAAGGATCTTTCAATTCCACCATAGACTTGATTCATCCAAATCTCTCTCAAGAGTATCAATTCTATAGATCTCACCAAGCATTGGTGCTTTCAACACTTGAGGAAAGCTGAACTCAATCTTCTCATCTCCCACATTCAAGGTTAATCTCCCATTTCTCACATCTATGACGACTCCGACCGTCTTCAAGAATGGCCTCCCAAGAATAAGGGGCATGACATGATCCTCTTTCATTTCCATAATCATGAAATTATAAGGAACAAACACTCTTCCCACTTGAACCGGAACATCATCAACCATACCCAAAGGAATTCTAATGGAACGATCCGCCAATTGAATTGACATCCTTGTGGGCTTTACCTCACTAATCTTCAACCTTTTTTGCTAAGGAAAAAGGCATAATTAAGGCTAACACTTGCCCCAAGATCACATAGGGTATTTTTAGCATCTAGATCACCAATCTTCACCGGAATGAAGAAGCTACCCGAATCTCCTTGTTTCTTGTGGGGTTTGTTTTGAAGAATATCACTCACTTCCATAGGTAAAGAAACCGTTGCACTTTCTTCAAGCCTTGCTTTGTTAGAGAGGAGTTCCTTTAAGAACTTGGCATATGCCGGCATTTGTGACATGGCATGAAGAAAAGGGATGTTCACTTGAAGGCCCTTGATGACCTCCAAGAACTTAGATAATTTTGCATTCAACTTATTTTAACTACCCGGTGTGGAAAGGGGATTGAAGGTTTGTAGGGTTTCATTGGTGCTTCCTCGTGGACTTCTCCATCTTTTTCAATTTCTTTCTCAAATTCTTTCTCACTCAATCTCTCCTCACTTTGATGTGGCTATCCTTCAACTACTTCACTCTCAAACTCAATGTTCATTTCATTTTTCTCAACTCCCTCATCACTCTTTGTGTGGTCTTCCTCTCTTATCTCCGGCCCCTCATATTCCTTTCCCGATCTCAAAGTTATAGCCCCAATGAAGGCCTTGGGATTTACCTCGAGCTGGCCCGACAATGGAGTCTTGGAGTTTGAAGAAGAACAACCCACTTTTTGTGCTAGTTGAGACAATTGAGTTTCAATCATCTTATTGTGGGCTTGAACTTGTTGAATTGAGGAGGAGAGCTCATTGTTCCTTCGATCGTTTTCCACATTGGCCTTGGTTTGTTGAATCATGAAAATTTCCAATATTGACTCAAGGTCGGATTTGGGATTCGAAGGTTGGTTGAATGAAGGCCTTTGTTGTTGGATTTGATGGAAACCCGGAGGTCTATATGAAGCTTGTTGGGCTTGTGGAGTGGGTTGATATGTGTTTTGGGGGGGGGGTTGGTAGGAGTTTTGAGGAGTGGTTTGATTGTTTTAGTTTTATTTCCACCCAAAGTTGGGATGATTTCGCCAACCCCAATTGTAGGTTTGAAAATAAGGATCATTTCTTTGCCCCAACATTGCCGCTTGTTTCATGGTGGAAACACAATATGAAGAGTTGTGGTCAACCCTTCACAAGTCTCACATGATAGAACTTAGACGCTAGAAGAGTTTGAAAATATGAAGAGTCGAACTAGATGATGCAAAGCTAGCTTTCTCCAATTTTCGGGTTAACAAATCAACCTTAGACGCTAGAAGGTCAATGCTTTCCAACTCATGCTTAACCACTTTCCTTGATTGATTTTGCCTTCTTCCTCCACCCCATGCATAGTTTTTCACAACCTCTTCAATCATAGCTTGGACTTGGTCCACTAGAAGCTTCTTGATTTGACCCCCGGACCGGAATTCAAGTTGGCTCTAGATGTTGGTGTGAGACCATCATAGATGTTTTGCATGAGAAGCCATTGGTTGAACCATGATGAGGACATTCTCAGATGTATTGCTTGAACAACTCCCAAGCTTCACTCAAAGTTTCATCTTTATCTTGAGAGAAGTTAGAAATTATTCTCTTCATTTTCGTGGTTTTCTCGGGTGGGCCATACTTATCCAAGAATTTCGTTGTAACTTGTGCCCATGTCGTAAGAGAGCCCTCGGGAAGTGATCTCAACCAATGTTTTGCCTTGTCTCGAAGAGAGAAACCAAACATATGCATTCTTATGTAATCCGGGGTAACATTGTTTTGTTTAACCGTAGCCCACAACTCCAAAAAGCTATCCAAGTGGGCAAAGGGACACTCCTTGGAATCTCCTCCAAATTGATCAGCTTTTATCATTCGTATAAGTTGCGGTGAAAACTCAAAATTATTGGCGGTGGTGGTAGGGAGTGCAATACCACTTCGAAGCTTCAAGGCCTCAGGATGCCCATAGTCACGGAGTAGTCCTTGAGGTGGATTGTCTTATGCCATGTCTGACTCAACTAACTCTTCCGATTCGGAATCCGAAATTTGAATTGCAAACTCGGGTTGACCTTGAAGTAGCCTTCTCACTCTTCTTAGCGTTTTGTCCAGTTCTGGATTATGGGGTATAAGTGGTGATTGTTTGCTCTTCCTTGTCATGCACAATCAAACAAAGCTAAGTAGATCATTAGCAATAACAAGTAAGACACTCAAAACCAACAAAACACGATATTTCACATGCAAATAAAGACTTAGTCTCATCAATAGCTTTTTCAATGTAATGTTATGCCTCCCCAACAACGGCGCCAAAATTTGATAGGCCGTGGTCGATCCTAATAAAGATAAACCTAACTTGGTCTCTCTAATTAAATAGAAAGGGAAAGCAAGGGTCGAATCCACAGAGAGACAAGATTAAACACCAATAAGCTAAGTTAGGACAATGGTGATTGAAATTTGGGTTTTTTTTATACTATGTAATGATTAACTAAAGAGAATTAAATCAAGCAACGAACAAGGGTTTACGATAATATTAGAAGGACTGGGATATAGGATTCACCACTTAATTCAATCATGAACCTCAACAAACTAGAAGGGAGGTAATAATAGCAATGGATAAAGAGTTCATCTAATAAATCGCTAATTACTCTTTCAAGCTAAAAAGGGCTACTAAAGTTGAGGATTATGGTCTATTTTCATGCACCAAAACTCCAACTCAAGAATATGAATAACAAGATGACAAATTAAACCCCTTAGTTAAAACCCCTATTTTCATGCAAGTTTAGCTAAGTAAATATATGGGGAGTCAACTCTTTTATTTCATCTTTCAATCCTTCATTGAGGTGGCTAGCATTTAAGTCTCTATGGAGGCCAACCACAAAAAATAATAATAAAATCCCCAATAGCTCATTTGAAACCATCAACCAAATTAGACCCCCAAAAAGAGTGAAAAGTTCATGACTTTAATGAGGGTTTCACCCCATATCCTAGAAAGGGGACTACTCACTATTCATGGGATCCACAATATAAAATAAATGATTCAATGCCATTAATGAGATGTAAATAGTATAGATTTCAAGTCAAAACTAATATCAAAGCATAGACAACAAGTATTGAAAGCTAGTGACAAAGTAAGAGAGAGAAAAGACAAAAGTGAGATAAAGAATTATACTAGAAATCCAGCCAGTGCTGGGTACAGGGGAAATGACCGGCGCGCCCGCTCCGTATACCCTGGAGCCCCCACGCTGTGCAAATTTTCCAACTTCAAAAGTTCCTGCCTCGGTGAAAATGAACGGAGAGCCCGCGCTGGAAACAATGGAGCGCCCTCTCCATATAAAAATGGCGCGCTCTCCTCTAAGGCACTCGAATGACTCCTCCAAATGGGCTAGGGGTGTAGGCTCTTCCTTGAATTCGGCTTTCCACGATATTTCTCCCTTGAGTCTTTTGTGAAGCACTAAAAATACCTGCAAGAAAGAGGAAACCAAAACAAGGAGCAAAATAGGGCCCAAATAGAGGGAAAAATGCCTAAAACTCGAAACTCTTCATAGAAAAGGTCCTATATGAAATTGTTAGCAAAATGGAGGTAAGCTAATGAAAATAAAGAAATATGCACAAAATATGGTGGGAAATAGGAGGCTAAAGTGAGTTAAAAACTCAGTCATCAATTCCACAACAGGTTGTGGAGTCTTATCAGTTTGCACAACAACTTGTGGAGGCTCCTGATTTTGTGGCACATTTTGATATTGAATTTCTTCGAGGTGAATATTTCTCCCACTTGAATTTCAAGAAAGATATTCTCTTTCGAGAAAGACACTAATCCAAGCCACAAATACTTCGTTCTTAGTTTTGTTCTAGAAGTAATATCCCTTTGTTTCTTTTGGATAACCCACAAAGTAAAATTTGTCTGATTTAGGTGCAAGTTTGTCAGATTGTAAACGGTGTACATAAACTTTGCATCCCCAAATCTTAAGAAAAGACATAGTTGGAGTTTTTCCAACCCATAACTCATATGGAGTCTTTTCAACAGCTTTGGTTGGAGTTCTGTTTGGGATTAGTGCGGTAGTTTCCAAGGCATGACCCCAAAATGATATCGGAAGATCGGCCTGACTCATCATTGATCGAACCATATCTAATAGAGTTCGCTTTCTCCTTTCGGATACACCATTCCATTGTGGTGTTCCTGGAGGAGTTAGTTGGGAAAGAATTCCACAACTTTTGAGATGGTCATCAAACTCTTGGCTTAAATATTCACCCCCTCGATATGATCGAAGGGCTTTTATTGTCTTGCCAAGCTGATTCTGTACTTCCATTTGAAATTCCTTGAACCTTTCAAAAGCTTCAGATTTGTACCTCATAAGGTAGATATACCCATATCTACTGAAGTCATATGTGAATGTTATGAAGTACTAATAATTGCTTCTATCATTTGTACTCATTAGTCCACAAGCATCAGAATGTATGAGGCCTAATAAGTCACTTGCTCTTTCAATTACACCAATGAATGAAGCTTTTGTCATTTTGCCAAATAAGCAAGATTTGCATGTATCATATGATTCGAAATTAAATGATTCCTAAAGCCCTTCCTTTTGAAGTTTTTGGATACATCTCTCATTTATTTGGCCAAGATGACAATGCAAAAGGTAAGTTTAATCTGAATGCCAAAGGTAAGTATCAATGTTATATATTTGTCTTTCTAAATCTAACAAGTAGATCCCATTAAATAAGTGAGCACTACCATATATAAAACATTCCATCCTTTTGAAAAGAAAGACATTTATTCTTAATCTCAAAAGTAAACCCTTTCTTATCCAAACTAGAAACATAAATAATATTTTTAGAAATAGCTAGAACAAAATAACAATTATTTAAATACTAAACAAGCCCAGAGGGCATTATTAAACTAAAAGTGCCTACGGCTAAACTGCAACCTTTGCTCTGTTGCCAACACGTAGGTCCACTTCCCCTCGAGCCAAGCTCCTACTTTTCTTTAGTCCATGCGCATTTGTACAAATGTGAGATCCACATTCGGTATCTAATACATAAGAATTAGAAATAGTGAGATTAACTTCAATAACATGTATACCTTAGGTAGAAGCAACATTGTCGTTCTTCTTGTCCTCTAGATACGTAGGACAATTCCTCTTCCAATGACCTGGTTTGTGGCAATAAAAGCATTCTTGGTCTGGAGTAGCTCCAGCCTTAGTTTTGACAATATGTTTGCCCTTACCCTTACTCTGCGGATATTGCTTCTTATTGCCTTTCTTCTGGAAAACCTCTTTCTTTTTCTGAATCATAAGAACATGATTCTTAGGTGCAACCTTGATACTTTGTTCAGCAGTCTTGAGCATTCCTAGAAGCTCATTCATAGTCTTCTCTAACTCATTCATGTTAAAGTTTAACACGAATTGGTCATACTCCTTATGAAGGGAGTGGAGAGTAATGTCAATTGGTAGCTAATCACCTAAAGTGACACCTAACCGTTCCAGATTCTCAAAATAACCCATCATTTTGAGAACGTGTGGACAAACAAGTTCACTTTCTTTGAGACTTCTCTCAAGGATAGCCTAAACCATTTCATAACGCTCATTCTTGCTTGTTTCTGAAACATAGATCTGAGCTGATTAATGATGTCAAAAGCCTCCATGTTTTCAAATTGTTTTTGCAACTCAGAATTCATGGATGCTAACATCAAGCATGTGACATAAAGGGATCTAGCAACTACCGTATCATATGCTTTTCGAGTCTCAGCAGACGCTCGAAGGGGAGGTTCAGCAGGGAGAGGGTTTTCATGAACATCCACTAGTGGAAAAAACATCATATGTCACAGAGAAATTGATCCGGTTTCGAAAAGGCCCGGATCAGTTATTGGCTTGATTTTGTATACGAGGCCCAGATGAAATTTTTCGCGCTCACTCACTAACGGATCTGGTTTCAAAAAGGCTCGGATCAGTTAGTGGGCTGGGCCTTAATAAAATAACATAATCCCCTCGCTCCTTATCTCCCTCGACCTTACTCTTCACTCACTCAGCACAAACCCTAACACCTCCCTTAACCTCACAATCTCACTCATCTCTCTCGGTCCTCTCTCCTCGTCTCTCAACGCACAAACCCTAACACCGCATACACCTCCTACACCGCTCTATCTTCTTCTCGCCATCTTCGCCATCAGCGGAGACCACCTATACCTTTGATGTCTCAGTACATCTCGATCGTAGGCTCGTACAACGGCGTATTTTGTAGCGAAGTAGGTTCATTTTTGGATGGGTATTTCTCTCTCTCACTCATTCGCCGTCGCCAAATTCGTCCTTCACAACCTGAACTGAACTCGTCGTCGCCAAATCGTTGATCACCTCCATCGCCAAAGTCGTTGCTCACCTCTCTCAACCGATAACTCAGGGAAATGGGTTTGCTTCCCTCCATCTTCACCAGCTTTCGTCTTGTTCATCAACGAAGACCAACAACGAAAACGGGTTTCCTTATCTCCATCTTCCTCACTCGATTCTCGAATATGTTTACCTTCATTAGCGAAAATGGGTTCGTTTTTCTTTGAAAATGGGTTCATTTTTCTAATTAGGGTTTCGGTTTTAAGTTTGGAATCTAATTTCAGATAACTTTTTCAATTTTTAATTCAAGATTTAGTTTCATTTCGTTTTTTTAGTTTGGATGCGATTTCATTTCTCATTTCGTTTTTTAGGGTTTAGGGTTATAATTTATTCTTTCATTTTTCATTGTTGTAATTTCTTTTCTAAATTTTTTTAGTTCAGATTTAATTTCTAAGATTATGTAATATATGTAACTCAGTAATATATTTCTTTAAATTTGTTGTTTGTAATCTTATTTCGTTTTTTGTGAATTTGTTGTTTGTAATTCAGTAATATATTTCTTTGAATTTGTTTTTTTAGTTCAGATCTAATTTTATTTCGTTTTTTTAGTTCAAATCGTTGCTCACCTCCATCGCCAAATTTTTTGTTGTTTGGCTGTATTTTATTTCGTTTTTGGGAATTGTTCAACGTGGCACTGGCAAAACTGCAGTAGGTTGTTCAACAGGAGGCTCGACTTTTTTTTACCCCAAAATATACCTTAACTGATGCGGTGTTAATGTGAAAACCGGTAAAATTTCGTGAACGTTGCGGGCCCAACTGCTCCGGTCCATTTCCGGAGCAGATAAGCCCAATTGGACCGGAGCAGTTGGGCTTTTTTCTACTAGTGATCCAGTTTTATCTCAGACTTGAGAACTATTCTCAAGTTGCAATACCAATCCAGAAAGTTATTTCCATTAAGTTCATCTTTTTCGAGAGTAGAGCGATGACCAAGATGAGATAGCGGAGTCTGAATTAGGAGAAACCATCTACAAATGAAAAAATAAAGTTTTGGATTTATATTTATAAACAATAACTTTAAATTTTAACCAAATTAAAATAAGTTAAAGGCTTTTAGTCTAAAAACGTTCTCATTTAGGCTAAAAGATTCCTAGACCCCAACTCATTTATTCCTAAGCCGGCTTTGGCCGATCACCTAAGAGATAAATAATTTAGGTAAATAACACTTTATTAGTTATACTCCTATAACTCTTGGTTAATGGGAAACATCGCATGTAAAAAAACCCCATTCTTATACCCCAACGCCCAAGTCCCGATTGGATACTTTGTTGAATAAACCTTTACATACTTGTAAATTTCTTAAATATACTCTAAATATTCTAAGAAAAGGTAATACCTTGCTTTGGCAAGCCCATTACCAATGATCAAAGACATGAATAGATGTTTCTAAGGGTGGGTATCTAATTATTCAAATTTTAAAATTGACGACTTAAGTTACTATGCCGGTTTTAATTTAGTGAACTAATAGCAATTAGAACAAGAGCATAATAACAAAATAAAAGCAATAATTAAATGCATAATTAAAATGATCCTACTATGGCCCCTACACCTAAAACTAAACTTGAAGGTGCTCCTTTGTATTTGCCTTTTGATCTCCATCAAAGCTTGATTCTCCAATCAACATACAAGCTAATTGAATTTTAAAAGAAATTTCAAAAATACAAAACGGCTCGCAGTCTGTATTTAAGATACAAAAAATACATAAATGGTACGTAGACCGTATTTTCTCTCCTAATTTGGGCCATACTAATCATCCAACATTCAAGCATAAAATTATTCGTTATCATTCACTTACTTAGAGTCAGTGACCCAGTTTATGTTAGACAATTCTATTACAAAATATTAGTTAAATTAATCAAAAATTTTGATTAGTTCAAACAATAGTAAAATTTAATAGTGTTAGTGTAGGCGTGTTTTTATTTCGCCTACACGGTGTGAGCGCGTATTTAAATTTAACTACCCATTGTAAAGGTTTTATTGAAAAATGTTTTGAAAGAAGTCGCCAACAATTCTTTTTAGGAAGAATCATAAACCTAATTGGATATGGGAAACCGTAGGGACAAATTGTGGGACTTATCCAATGTGGATTTCCCCGTCTAGACTCCATAGATGATCAAAATGAACCAAAGATTGAGTTCGGTGGTGAGGGTACAAATATGGTCATAATGAACCATGTTTGCCCATTGCTGGCCTCTACTAAATATCGATTCACAACAAATTTTATGCCAAAGAATAATCATAAAATATTTTATGCACTATTTAGTCTAAGTTGGTTCAGGAAACACATAAAAAAGACTAATTTTTAGTGACAAGTTATTATGCAATCAATATTACAAGGTACCTAGTAGGTTATCCAATTTATCTGAATTAGTTAGAACAGTTCCTTAGGTGTTGTTTAGCAATAATAACATGTGGTTGATAAAAATATGCAGGACAATCATAGCAATATGTATAGAACAATTAGGCAAGCATATAATAATATATAAACATGAATAACAATAATATGAATATAAAATAAAGTATAGAAAAGGGATTAGAATATATAGTGGAACGATTATTACTTAAAGATCTACATCATGAAATAAATTGTTAATAACTTCAAGACAATAATTATAATTGATTATTCAAGGATCCTCAGGAATTATACCTATGCGACTTAGATTGAAGAGAGAAACGTTCTTTAGACGGAGCAATCGTGGAACCAAGAACGTAGTATGAGCAGAAATTGGGAATTGATTGGATGTATTGAAAGTATTTTGTGTTTAGAGATTCGAAGTGTATTGCGGAGATAATCGTAAGTTTTTTGTGTTCGTGAATAAAAAATTGAAAAGCCCCCTGCAATTCGGGAAATCACAGGTATTTATAGGAAAAAGGAGCGTGCGCCTCACGCGGCAACCTACGCCTGGCGCAGGCCTACGTGTCAAGCGCACGTCCACACGTCAGGCGCACATTGGTGTGTGGTGGGTGCGGATTTGTCGTGTGCACCTAACCAAAGATAAATTTCTCCTACTCTCTTTTACAATTAAATGTAGAAGGGAAGTAAGGTTCGTATCCACAGAGAAACAGGGACAAGTTTAATATTTAGCGTGAATTAGTACCTAGATGACTCTAAGGGTCGAGTAACCTAATAAAAAGGGGGGTTTTCAAGTAGATTATAAACAAACTAAAATTAACTAGCAAATAAATAAAATGAGAAATCAATATGGAAAGATCTTGAATCCGATTAACATCCACTTCAATTTCATTATCGATCATTGAACCTCAACTCTAATTATCTCCATGATTATCTATTGTTGAGAATTAATCTCGCATTCTCCTTATTCTTAGTTGAATAGCACGATCAACGTGACTATAAAACCCTAACTAAAGGATAACCTAGTCCGATCAGCGTCTAAGTTCAATCCAATAGCAGCAATAAACACAGAGAATCAATTGACCTGCTAACGTCATACACGCGATAAACATTCAACAGTTGATTCAATTTCCCCAAGAAATAACCAAGACGATATGCATCTAAGTTACTCCCTAGTTTGCTACAAATTGATAAAAGAATAAAACAATCTGATTCTATTCTTAAATCTAGCATTAGATTAATTACATAATCAAACTAGTAACGTTCCTAGCATAATTATGCAAAAATCATACTCCCTCCGTCCCAAAATACTCTTGACACTTATCAATGCACGTAGTTTTAGATGATAAGTTGTTGTTTGGTTATCAATTGTTATTTTATTAAAAAGTAGATGTGATAGGAGTTAGTAGTTAGTAAAAGTAATATAATTTTATTTTAAGGAGAGAGAGTGTGGGTCATGGTTAGAGTTGGTGGGTGGTAGGAGTAGTATTATTTTATTTGGAGGAGAGAGTGTGTGGGCCAATTTAAAAGGTAGAAGAATTAAAATAATAGTGGGTCATATCCAAAAATAGAAGTGTAAAGAGTATTCTGGGACAGATGAAAAAGGAAAGTGTAAAGAGTATTCTGGGACGGAGGGAGTAGAACACAATCATTGAAATTAAACCATAATCAAAGAAACTAAATAGAGAGGAAAGATCTCACAATAATGCTTGAAGCTTCATGTTAATCTTCTTCAAGAACAGTTCAAGCTACAATCGGCATAGCAATAGCCAATTCCATAATTGAAATCTCATAAACTAAACTAGAAAATGAAAACTAAAAAGAGAAGATAACAAGAGAAGAAGGGAGTGTTGGAGATTCTCTCTCCTCAAGTCTGTTGTCCTCTTAGGTCTCCTCCTCTAAAATATTAGCTTTTAGGACGCTTTTAAACCTCGCACAAAACGTGGCCCCAAAATGACTTAAGCGTCGCGAGTCGCGATACTGATCGCGAGGTGCGACGAGTACACTGTCTTCCGCACAACTTGGCTGTGCAAAAGGAGGTCGCGAGTCGCGCCAATGCTCGCGAGTCGCGAAGGCAGGGGTGTCGCGAGTCGCGAGATACTTCGCGGGTCGCGAGCTGCATGGAGCGCTGGCTGTGCGAGCGCTGGGTAGGCTTAGCTGCTGGGCTGCGATTCTGCTGGGCAGCTTTGGCTGGCGATGATGCTGGGATGGCGCGTGGTAAGCCTCGCGATGGTGCTTTGGCTGCTGATGGAGGCTCGAGACCGACGTGAGCTGTGTGTGTGGTTTGCTTGGCTAGGCCTTGCGATGATTGCCCATTACGCTACGATGCTACACTTGCTGAGCATTCCCAAAACATACCATTTCACCTTAAAAGCTCGAAACTTAGAACATTATCATTAACTACCTCACAAAATTCCGAACTTCGGCTAAGGTTGATATATATGCAAACGTCAACAATTATGATCGAACTCCTTAGCAAAGTGCACCCAAAAATATCATATAAACACCGTATAACTTGAGCGCATCAGTGTGCCTGATGCGGCCAATCCAATCAAATCCGTACACGTGTATACGCGTATTTAAAAAGATAATAAAGAAACTTGCGTCTCACACTGGACTTGCGTCAGACGCAGGACTCTGTGTGAGTCACAAGTCCACGTGTCAGGCGCTCTTTGGCGCGCCTGACGCGTTCTGGCCAATGTGCTGGACGCACGTGGCGTGCTGAGCGCGGCCCCCGCGTCAGGCACATATTCCAGCATATTTCGGTTTTTTTTTATCAAACGCATCTTTTGAAGATAAGTTTTTATCCCTAAAATCCGGAAATTGAATTTCACTGAATAAAAATCTGATTTGTATTTAAAATATTTATCAAAGATAATAAAAATATTTATAAAAAATATTTATTAAAATAATAAATATTTTATTGGGCTCTTAAATGGATTGAAAAAATTTTATGGGTTTAAAATACAATTAATCATCATGAACAATTAATTGGGCTTTAGAATATCATTTCAAAACACAATTTTGGATTGGTTATTTAGATTGCTCTTCCGTTAGGTCGCGCCAACTAATACCGCGATATGTTTCATCATTGGACCCTTAAATGGGGAGACACGATTATGTGTCTACAGAAGCCCCCACTTTGACTGAGGTTCAGGAAACCGAAAGTCAAAGTATACGGTGTCGGGACGGAGAACGATTCTAAACGCTCTACAAATTAGAACTGATCTATATATGTCGGTCTCTGCAAAACAAAGTTAGTATGCAGGACAATAACTACAAGCAATCTGATTACCTGCAGAAGAAGATGTTAGCAGATAGGTGCAAACAACTCAGATAAGCACATAGCGATGCAGTATTGCAAACTTACTCTAAGGATGCAGGAGACGCTATGCAAGGATTAAGTTATGCAAAGCTAAGGGATGACACGTCAAGCAAGGTTAGGGTTATGCAAGACTAGAATGCAATGCAAGGTCATGGTTTTGTAAGGCTAGAAGATGTGTAGAATGATAGAATGATCAGAATAGAATATAATGATTTTCAAAAATCGTTTTAGCAAATAATCAGGGTCCGCAAATGAGATCCGCGGATTACAACTCTTCGGGAGTTTGATTTGAATTGGAGGAACCACCACATATATAGGAAGCCCCCACTTTGGGTGAGCTTGTCTTGAATTAGGCATCTTGAGCCTTGATTGAAATGTAGCTGACATGTCTTGACCGTTGAAAGTTGTTCGCTGGGGATTCTTCTTTGGGGAGTGATTTAAGCAAAGTCAAATACCACCAGAGACCATGGAATTGTCGGAGAGTCCTTCGGGGAAAAGGAGAGCTTGGGTTGAAAAATAAAAAGGTTTAAATTTGTGACTCAAATAAATGTAGGTAGGAAAAGGCTTTGACGAGGCTAGGTTCAGACTCGAGTCTATGTCGGGATCTAGAAAGAGCATGATCCTGAATTCTAGAAAGTTAAATCATTAGACCTTGATTAATTTTATTTTATCGAAGCGGTCGGACCACGAGATGAGAATTCCTACGTATCCTTGTGTAATCAAACCATTCGTAGTTCTGGATCTGATTTCTTTTTTTTTATCATTTTTTTTGCCGTAACTTTTGCTTAGGCTGCCCTTTCGGGTTTTCAACCTAGTGGGCTTGGACATACCTTGGAAAAGGAGTTAGGGTTGATGAAAGGTTGAAAGTTTTAAGGCTTGAGGTTTTGACGAAGGTTTAATTGGTTGGGCTAATGGAGGATCACGAATAGGTTAAGGTTTTGATGGATTGAAGGATTTGAATGAGGGGTATAACTTGTATGCAAGCCCCCTAGCTAGACTTTTTATCTTGCCTTTGGCTTTTTCTCTTTTTGCATTTTTTTTTCTTTTTGTCCTGTGTGCGTTTTTTTTGCTTTTTCATTTTTTTTTTGCACTTTGATCTTTTTTCACTTTTTTATTTTTGCCTAGCATTGATTTTTTTTTTTATGCTGTGAGTAGGGCTGGCAATGGGTCGGGTTGGGTCATAATCAGGTTGGGTTGGCGGGTTAGCGGGTTGAGAACCCCTTGACCCAACCCGACCTGTTAACTTAAACGGGTTAGGAATTACAACCCAACCCAACCTTATGATAAACGGGTCAACCTTCAGGTCGACCCGTTTAAATTTTTTTTTCGTGTTTTTTTTTCCAGAAAAAAATTAAACAACACAATTTATTTGCAAATAACCTTCAGGCGCCATTTCTCACTTTCTCTTAGGGTTTGTCATTTGAGTCTTAAGAAGAGCTAGGGTTTTTACTTTATTACTTTATGGGCCAGCCCAATTTTTTTGCTCTGAAATCTGAATTGAGATAGGGATTTTTTTAAGTTGTTTTTTTCATAAATGGGTTAAATGGGTTAAAATCAGGTCGAAATTTTCAACCTGACCCAACCCATTTAATTAAACGGGTTGGGTCAGGTCGACCCATTTAATTAAATGGGTTGAAATTTTCGACCCAACCCATTATTAATGGGTCAGGTTCGGGTTGGGTTGGCGGGTTGGGTGATATTTTGCCAACTCTAGCTGTGAGGCTTGCACACAAGTTTTTGGTTTAGGGTATTGGAGGCTTGGAGGATATTTTGTGGAGTTTTAATTTTGAAGGGATATTTGGCTAATGGAGATGATGGTTTATGGATGATGGAGGGAGGAGGGGAATAACTCCTAATCCAAAGTATGTCCATTTTTTTTGTCTTTTTTTTTTTTATCTCATATCTCTTTTATTATTATTATTAGTCAAGTACATTAGGTGATTTAAGTTTCATCATCGAATTAGCAGCATAAATGATGGTGAAAGGCCAATGAAAATAAAAAGAAAAATAAAATGAAATGAAAATGGAAAGGCTATAATAGATGAAGTCCTATAGTGACATAGACTCGATGGGAAAGGACAGAAATGGCTTAGGGTAAGGACTATCTGACTCATCCTAGGAAACCAGAAATAAAAGACTAAGCCTTTAAATTGTTGATACACTGCGCAAAAGGGTTGCTGGCGATGTTGTTTCTCGTTGTAGCAAGAATTAGTAGTCTATCTTCATCGACTATATGTAGCAGTGCATTTGCATGATCTAACACTAGATGTCAGATGTTCATTGTTCTGTTGGAATTCACGGAAGAAATGTAGGTTGCACCTTTTGAATTATCTTTTAGGTGCAGGGTTTAGAGTAGACCCTATGGAAGTGATCGTGCCTCTATTGTGAAGGCGGTCAAAAGTAATCTTCATGACTCTAAATGAAGTCGGGGTGGTGATAGTGCGATTGATGAGCTTTAGAGTAGGCCCAACTGTTTGTTTTTCCATTAGGCGCTCCTAAGTTGTAATCTCTCGACCGGTCATGAACATAATCGAGTGGACCTCGCTTGTAAGATTTTAGAAATGCATTTCGAAATGAGAAATGGAAATGAGGGATGGAGAAATGGTAATGGAGATGAGAAATGAGGATGAAAATGGAAATGGGAATGGGGAATGATTAGAAATGGGTATGGTTATGGTAATGATGGCGACATGGGCCTTACTATATGCATATGCAGATGTGGACTGGACTGGACTACACTGGACTAGACTTCAAACTTGAAAACAGACTAGACTCAAAAAGATTGCCTATGCTAGCTTCGCTAGACTTAGGAAGGAATTGGTTTCACCAGACTTGATGATTTGGGGTTTGATGGATCTAAGATGAACTAGCTTCGCTAGATTTAAAGGTTTTGGGGCCATTATGGACTTAGGGTAGACTAGCTTCGCTAGACTCGAGGATTTGGACAGCTATATATGTAAGGTAGGAGTAGCTTCGCTAAACTCGGAGGGTGCCTTTATGGTCTTAGGGGTGACTAGCTTCTAGCTTCGCTAGGTCAAAAGGGTGCCATTATGGTCTTAAAGGGTGACTAGCTTCGCTAGGTCTAATGGGTGCCGTTATGGTCTTAAGAATGACTAGCTTCGCTAGGTCAAAAGGTGCCGTTATGGTCTTAAGGATGACTAGCTTCGATAGGTCAAAGGGTGCCGTTATGGTCTTAAAGGTGACTAGCTTAGCTAGGTCAAAGGGTGCCGTTATGGTCTTAAGGGTGACTAGCTTTGCTAGGTTAAAGGGTGTCGTTATGGTCTTAAGGGTGACTAGCTTCGCTGGGTCAAAGGGTGCCGTTATGGACTTAAGGGTGACTAGCTTCGCTAGGTCAAAGGGTGTCGTTATGGTCTTTAAGTAATGCTAGCTATGCAAGACTTAATGGTTTGGACTTCGTCCTATACAGGTTTGGAAATAGACTGGATTAGACTTAGGAAATGAGTTGGGCCTTATATGGACCTAATTTTGGACTTAGGCTCTGTTCTTTTGGACTGAATAAATGGAAATTCGATTCGCTCGGTTCGAATCGAATCGATCGGTTCGCCCGTTCGATTCGGTTCGATTCGGATCATATCGGTTCGATTCGATTCGGACTTATTCGGTTCGATTCGAATCGCCGATTCGGACTACAACTTATTGATTTTATTATTATTATTATTATTATTATTATTATTATTATTATTATTATTATTATTATTATTATTATTATTATTATTATTATTATTATTATTATTATTATTATCATCATCATCATCATTATTATTATTATTATTAATATTATTATTATTATTACTATTATTATTACTACTATTATTATTATTATATTCTTCTTCTTCTTATTATTATTATTATTGTTATTATTATTATTATTATTATTATTATTATTATTATTATTATTATTATTATTATTATTATTATTACTATTATTATTACTATTATTATTTTTATTATATTCTTATTATTATTATTATCATTATTATTATTATTTTAATTATTATTGTCAAATATAGTTTTGTATTTTTTTAAAATATATGTCAAATATAGTTTTGTAAATATAGGAGTAGTCAAATGTATGTAAATATAGTTTTGTATTTTGTAAATTAGGCAAGCCAATATTCTGTTGCTTAGAATTAGGAGTCATGCATGCTATTGTTACTATTCTACAGTATTAGGCGTGAAACATGCTATTGGTTTTGTATATATTGACTCGCGAATAGCAATCTTGGAGGAAAATATTATATTAATAATATTATTACTTCATATCATTATTATTCTACTTGTTATTATTAATATTACTCAATTCATAAGAATATTATTATGCATATTATTAGTATTAGTATTAATATTATTATTATTATCATTATCATTAATATTATTAATTATTATCATTATCAATGATGATAAAAATATTACTCTACTTGTAATTATTAATAATACTCAATTAAGATCGGTTCGTGGTTCGGGATTAGATCGGTTCGGTTCCGTTCGAACTAGTTCATTCGGTTCGACTTATTCATTTCGATTCGCCCGCTCGGACTTATTCATTTCAGTTCAGTTCAGTTTAGACTTATTCAGTCCAAAAGAACAGGTCCTATAGTGGTTGGAAGTTAGACTTGGAAATGCTCATGGGCTTGACATTGAAAATGGACTAGGATTGGACTTAGAATGTAATAGACTGGGATTAGACTTAGACTTGGCTTGATATAGACTAGGTTTCACATAGAGATGCAAATGGGCCTAGATTTGACTTGAACTAGACTTATATGGGCCTAAGATCGACTCTAATGCTAGCGGGCCTAATATGAATGCATGGACTCAAATTTAGATGGACCTAATATGAATGCAAAAATGACTCTAATGCATATGGGCCTAAAATGCATGCAAATGGATTGGATTTGGATGATTGGATTGGATTTGGATGATTGGATTGGATTGAAGATGTTTGGAATGGGCTTAGAATTTTTGAATTTCGTTTTTGAAAGGAACCCCTTGTTTTTATCTTTAAATATTTTTTTGAACGTCGTGTATGATGATGCTTTGTAAATGTTTTTGAAATAAGAGTAGAATAGAAGAGGGTGTAGGATTGATTTTTAAAATATGTAAGTTTTGAGATTGTTGAATATGGTAAGATAAGATGGATAGGGAAGATTTGTTGGACAACAGGGAGAAGGTAGACATGCATGATGATTCTAACTCTACATGACCATTTTTCCCTAGATGCACTTTTTTTAGGACAGACTCGACCTTGCATGAAAAGACTGATTTTTTTTTAATTAGGTAAAATTAGACGCAAGACGTTCTGAACAGTCAACGACTCTAATGCATGCAGACAAGAACATTATACGGAATTTGCCACTACATTGCCTAAAGTGACGGAAAACGCGAGATGCACAAACAGCACGACACGTAGCAAAGGTGTGTGTGGCGCAGTGTTGTGCGTCTGGCGCAGGTCAATGCGTAAGGCGCATCCTCATGTGTTTAGCGTATTGATCCCACACACGTTTTCATGACAGTTTAGGCGATGTTTTGACAAATTTAGCATAGCATAAAGTCAAGACGCGAAGACTGACGCACTAACCATATCGAGTTTGACATACTAACATTGACGCGAATGAGTTATTTTTAGACTCGAACAAAGGTCAAAAGGCCAATAAGCATGGGACGAATAGACTACGCGTCACGCAACTGAGGCGCGCAGGATATGCTTCTGGCGCAGGAACGTTGCGCTAGGCGCAACCTAATGCGTTTGGCGCAATGCTCTACGGCATGTGTATTGGTAAATTGACGAAGGTTTTGTCGAAAACAACGATTAGTTTTAGACACGAGTTTAGGTACGACGCATAATAATGACAATTTAACAGGTTAATAATAGGCAAAAATTGGAACCACATGCAAATGTCATATAACATGGATGCAAAAGTTCTCAACCTAAAGTCTAGTTCTATGTTTGAAACTATGGTCAGGTTTAGGTTAAGGCTGAAAAGGGTCCATGACTAAGAGATTGATCTCACGCTTCGTACCCCTGCTTAAAGAGGTGGCCACGTGTAAGACGCACTCCAGTTCTGAAGTCAGGAATAAGAGACCAATGCCATGGTTGGGTAGGTTTGCTTATGACTAAGATCCAACACTATCGCTCAGGAAGCTTTTTAAAAGGACAAAGCGCAAACCCCCCGGGGGTGAACTCACACATAGAATATGTGCTAATGAGGCAAGGTAGATTGTCCTTATGGCGGCTGAACAATAGCCATGCATATGCAAAACTGTAATGTCATTCTAAGGCATAAAAAGAGTATGAATCGTATTTTTCGAGTTTCACCCACTCATTTTAAAAAATAATTTTTTTTAAAATCCTCCCCAGTGGAGTCGCCAAATTGTTGGCGTTTTTTTATTTCGCCTACGCGGTGTGAGCGCGTATTTGAATTTGACTACCCCATTGTAAAGGTTTTATTGAAAAATGTTTTGAAAGAAGTCGCCAACAATTCTTTTTAGGAAGAATCATAAACCTAATTGGATATGGGAAACCGTAGGGACAAATTGTGGGACTTATCCAATGTAGATTTCCCCGTCTAGACTTCATAGATGGTCAAAATAAACCAAAGATTGAGTTCGGGGGTGAGGGTACAAATATGGTCATAATGAACCATGTTTGCCCATTGCTGGCCTCTACTAAATATCGATTCACAATAAATTTTATGCCAAAGAATAATCATATAATATTTTATACACCCTAAAAATATTTAGTCTAAGTTGGTTCAGGAAACACATAAAAAGACTAATTTTTAGTGACAAGTTATTATGCAATCAATATTACAATGTACCTAGTAGGTTGTCCAATTTATCAGAATTAGTTAGAACTGTTCCTTAGGTCTTGTTTAGCAATAATAATATGTGAGTGATAAAAATATGCAGGACAATCATAACATTATGTATAGAACAATTAGGCAAACATATAATAATATATAAACATGAATAACAATAATATGAATATAAAATAAAGTATAGAAAAGGGATTAGAATATACAGTGGAAAGATTATTACTTAAATATCTACCTCATGAAATAAATTGTTAGTAACTTCTAGATAATAAATATAATTGATTATTCAAGGGTCCTCAGGAATTATACCTATGCGGCTTAGATTGAAGAGCACAATGATCTTTAGGCGGAGCAATCGTGGAACCAAGAACGTCCACGCGTCAGGCGCACATTCGTGTGCCTGACGCGGCCAGCCCAATCAAATCCGTACACGTGTATACGCGTATTTAAAAAAATAATAAAGAAACTTGCGTCTCACACAGGACTTGCGTCAGACGCAGGACTCTGTGTGAGTCATAAGTCCACGTGTCAGGCGCTCATTGGCGCGCCTGACGCGTTCTGGCCAATGCGATGGACGCACGTGGCGCGCTGAGTGCGGCCCCGGCGTCCGGCGCATATCCCGGTTTTTATCAAACGCGTCTTTTGAAGATAAGTTTTTATCCCTAAAATTCAGAGATTGAATTTCGCGGAATAAAAATCTGATTTGTATTTAAAATATTTATCAAAGATAATAAAAATATTTATATAAAATATTTATTAAAATAATAAATTTTTAATTGGGCTCTTAAATGGACTTAAAACATTTTATGGGCTTAAAATACAATTAATCATCATGAACAATTAATTGGGCTTTAGAATATCATTTCAAAACACAATTTTGGATTGGTTATTTAGAGTGCTCTTCCGCTAGGTCGTGCCAACTAATACTGCGATATGTTTCATCATTGGACCCTTAAATGGGGAGACACGATTATGTCTACAGTTAGACATTATACTTGAACTTAATATTATCATGATAGTAAAATTGCAACTTTATTCAAAAAATGAGTGTTAAACATCAAAATATTAAACTCCGACTTAGAAATGGATCACCTAATTATTAGGTTCAAAATTTGGATTGAAGAAACTTGGGCTTAACAACTTTTACTGAATTTATGTAATGTTGTCCAAACAAGCAAAACAAGCCCAAAATAATTTTTTTTCTATAAATAATGATGCAGTCCAGGCCCAGTCAGTAGGGTCATAGAACCATTGCCAGGCCCAAAACAAGAGTTGCTATCTCACGCCGCCCATCAGTATTTCCTGGTGGAACATGAACCTGTGGGGTTTGCCAACAAAAATTTAGTGCAGCAACAAAATTCCAACGCAGCTACAGTAACTTCTTCCTTTTTTATTTTTTTTTTATTTAAAACCCATTTTCAATAATTATGATGTGTAATCTTATCCCAAAAATTAAATAAATTAGACCCCCTTGCCTATTAATTTGTGTAATTGTAAAAAATATAATATACACACCCCCAGAAAAAAGGAATTTTAGCTTTAAATTTTTTTTTAATAATCTTATTATTCTAACAAAAAATAGTCATAAAATCGAATACAAAAAGAAACATTATTGATCTTATCAAAAAATAATTCGAATACAATTCAAATATTATTATATGAACCACTTATAAAATAAATTGAAATGAAAATATTAAATATCATTATATCAATATTATTCAAATTCTATTAAAAAAACAAATTCTTACGTTGCAATTTCATAAGTCCAAATTATAATACCAACAAGATTAAATAATATGCATCAACAAATATCAAAATAACATAATTAGGGAGGCAAATGATACCACTAAAAGGATTTAAGATGTGGAAGTATAAACAATTTATACAAATCCTATTCCCAAGAACAACCTAAAATGCTATAATGAATCTACAAAAGGGAGTTAAGTTATTATACCTTTGTAGCGTGCCACGTTGATGTTAACTTTAGAATCTCAAGTGAAATCCCTCCACAAGTAGTCCACCACCATAATGAAGATTAATCTTTGGTTTGCTAGAACCTAAAACAACTAATTTGTTTTTAATGAATTTTTGATTTTTTTTGCAAAAATTGAACGATGTCTTCAACCTCAATATATTCTCACCGTGAGAATTTGAAAGAAAAGTCAGTTACAATTGCCTCCCCTTATTCCCACTTTTTATCCAAGTCAATGGAATGGTTTTTGGCAAGAATCAAGTATATCCTATTAATTAAGGAGTCAATCAAACTTATTTGATTGATCTTACACGTGAATCAAGGGAGGAATTAATTCCTTCCTTTTCAATCAATAATTGATATCTACATATCAAAAATAATTTCTCATTATTTGCAAAATACTATTTCGGTGTCATCATATAATATTAGTGTTAGTTAAACTAATTAATCAACATTGTAGTTTAAGTGTGACCCTATGGGTCCAAATCAGTTTAGTAGTAAATATTAATATTTATTAATATTACAAGTCAAGATTGGCTTCTAGCAAAGTATCATGACTACCCAAACTATATTCGGATTCATATTAATATTTATAACATTACTATTAATTGAGTTATGCACTTGATCGTAGGACATACTCGAACAGTCGGTTCATTAAACAAACAAATGACTAATTTTTGGTGACATGTTATTATGCAATTAAATTATTGGGTTCCAAATCAGATTGTCCAATTATCCTATTAGGCGTTAGAATAGTTCTTTAGCTCTTAGATTAGCAATAATAATCATGTGAGGTGATGAAAGCATTAAAACATACAATCAAGCATATGAATAATAAAGAAAATAAATAAAAAGAGAAGATTTAGGGAAGAATGTACATAATAACGTTAATTCCTTCAAGATCTACATTGTGACAAGTAAATTGTTACTAAAAAGGGAAATAAATTGGAATTGACCCTTAGGAATTATACCTTTGTCGCCTCAGTCTTATGCAACGATCTTCAGGATGAGCAATCTTGAAGCTTAAAATAAGAAATCCGAAGTTATGAATGTGTTTGAATGTATTTAAATATGAGTTTGAGTGTTTGAATATGAGTTTAAGTATAGTAGAGTATGTGTAGAAGTCATAGAAAAGCATTGTGAAAAGTCGTTCGAAGAAACGAGGTATTTATAGGCAAAAGAAACCAGGCACACAACTTTGCGCTTGACGCACAGCCTGTGTGCCTGACACACAGCTTTGCTCCACGTGCACTTGCTTTCTGGCCGGTTCTTTGATTGTTTTTAAGATTTTTTTATCCTGTGATAAAATCTATCCTTTGAAATCCGAAATCAAGTATCTTTTAATTTGAATAAAAACCTGATTTTCGAAATACTAATTATCAAGAATAATTAATGTTTAAATTTTAAAATTGCCATTAATTATCAGGAATAATTAATTGGGCTTTAGAATTGGGCTTGGGTTATTTTAAACCAGTAAATAGAATTTATATTTCTGAAATGCTTTTGGGCTTAGCTTGATCGATTGCTCTTCCTTTGAACCAGACCAATTAGGACGACGATATGTTTCATCATTGGTAACTCAATGGGGAGACACGATTTTGTGTCTACAGAAGCCCCCACTTTGACTGAGGTTCAGGAAATCGAAAGTCAAAGTATACGGTGTTGGGACGGAGAACGATTCTAAACGCTCTGCAGTTTAGAACGAATCTATATATCGTCGATTTCTGCAAGACAAAGTTAGTATGCAGGACCATAGCTACAAGTAATCTGATTACCTGCAGGAGAAGATGCTATGCAAACAACTCACATAATAATGCACATAATGATGCAAACAACTCACATAATCATGCACATAATGATGCAAAAATGCAAACTTAGACTCTCTAAGGGTGCTAAAATGCTATGCAAAGATTAAGGTTATGTAAAGCTAAAGTAGATGAAACGTCATGCAAAGGCAGGGTTATGCGAGGCTAAGAAAGATGAAATGTAATGTAAGGTTCGGGTTTTGCAAGGTTGGGAAATATGGATAGGTAGAGAGATATAATGATTTTCGAAAACTGTTTTGGTAAACAATCGGGGTCCGCAAGTGAGATCTGCAGGTTACAACTTTTGGGAGTTTGATTTGGAGGAACCACCACATGTATAGGAAGCCCCCACTTTGGGTAAGCTTGTCTTGAATTAGGCACTATAAACTTAGATTGGAATGTATTTGACTTGTATTGAGCATCCAGAGTTCTTCACTGGGGCTTCTTCTTTGGAGAGTTAATACAGGCAAAGTCAAATGTCGCCAGAGATCATGGAATTGTCGGAGAGTCCTTCAGGGACAAAGAGAGCTTGGATTGAAAAAAATAAAAAGTTTAAATTTGTGACTCATGTAGATGTAGGTGGGAAAAAGTTTTGACGTAGACTCGAGTCTATGTCAAGATCTACAAAGAGCATGCTTCTGAATTCTAGAAAGTCAAATCATTAGACCTTGATTAATATTGTTTTATTGAAGCGTTCGGACCTCGAGATGAGAATTCCTACGTATCCTTGTGGAATCAGACCATTCGTAGTTCTGGATTCGATGTTTTTTTTATATTTTTTTTGTGCCCTAACTTTTTCCTAGGCCGCCCTTTCGGGTTTTCAACCTAGCGGGCTTGGGCATACCTTGAAGAAGGAGTTAAGGTTGATGAAAGGATGAAAGGTTTAAGGCTTGGAATTTTAATGAAGGTTTAATTGGTTGGGTTAAGGTAGGATTATGGGTTTGGATTATATGGGTCAAGGCTTTGATGGATTGAAGGATTTGAATGAGGGGTATCATTTGTGTGCAAGCCGCCTAGCTTGACTTAAATTTTCTTTTGTCTTTGGCTTTTTCTTTTAGCATATTTTCTTTTTGTTCTTTGCGTTTTCTTTTGCTTTTGCTTTTTTTTTTTGCACTTTGAATTTTTTCACTTCTTTTTTTGTTATACCTGACATTGATCTTTTCTATGTAGAGGCTTGCACACAAGTTTTTTGTGGTTTAGGGTATTATAAGGTTTGAAGGCTATATGTGGAGCTTTGATTTGAAAGACTATTTGGCTAAGGATCATGGAAATAATAGTTTATGAGGATGATGACTTTTTGGAATGATGGAGTGAAAAAAAAGATAACTCACAATCCAAAGTATGTCCATTTTTTAATTTTATTTTTGTTATTTTATTTTATTAATCAAGGTCATTTACTCATTTAGGTGATTCAAGTTTCATCATTAAACTAAAAGCATATATAAGAAGATGGAAGGCTAATGACAATGAAAAGAAAATGAAATTATTTTATTAATTAGAAAGAAATGGAACAAGGCAGATAAATATTAAAGTCTTAAATGACATAGACTCGACAGGAAAGGACAGAAATGGCTTAGGGTAATGACTCTCTGACTTATTCCTAGGGAACCAGAAGTAAAATATTATGCCCTTTTGAATTGTTGATGCACCGCGCAAAAGGGTTGTTGGTGATGCTGATTCTTGTTGTAGCAAGTATTAGTAGTCTATTGTCATCAACCAAAATTGCAGTGCTTTTGTAGAATCCAACACTATGTGTCAGATGTTCGTTATTCTGTTGGAATTCGCAGTAGAAATATAGGTTGCACCTTTTGAATTTTCTTTTAGGTGCAGGTAGGGGTGTGCACCAGTCCGAAACCGGACCGGTTGGACCGGTGGACCGGAATTTGAAATTTTTTTGGACCTGGACCGGACCGGAAAAATTCCGGTCCGGTCCGGATTTGGACCGGTTGGACCGGAATTTATATTTTTTATTTTAATTTTTTTTTTTGAGGTTTTAACATATTTATAAATTCAATAAATTAAAATATAATAATTCTAAAAGCAATAATCTTAAAGGCAATAAATATGAGGTTTTAACTTTCTAAGTTTTAAACTTTTATTTAACCTTTAAACTTATTTTTTTTAATAAAAAAAACAGGAATTCCGGTCCGCCGGTCCGGACCAGAAAATTCCGGGTTTGGACCGGACCGGACCGGAAACCCGGAATCTAAAATTTCATGGACCGGGGACCGGACCGGAAAATTCCGGTCCGGTCTGGTTCCGGACCCGGTCCAAAAGTGCACACCCCTAGGTGCAGGGTTCGAAGTAGACCCTATGGAAGTGATCGCACCTCTATTGTGAAGGCTGTCAAAAGTGATCTCATGATTCTAAATGAAGTCGGGGTGGTGATAGAGCGCTTGATGAGCTTTAGAGTAGGCTCAACTTTTGTTTGTTCCTCCATTAGGAGTTCCTAAGTTGTAATCTCTCGACCGGTCATGAACAGAATCGAGTCCACCTCGCTTGTAAGATTTTAGAAATGAATTTAGAAGTGAGAAATGGAAATGAGAAATAAAAAATGGGAGATGAGAAGTGAGAAATGGAAATGGGAAATGGAAGTGAGAAATGAGAAATGATTTTGGAAATGGTTATGGGCTTAACCATGAAGTTGACATGGGCCTAACTATTTGCATATGTAGACATGGATTGGATGGACTATGCAAGCAGACTGAACTCAATGACTGGGCTTTGGTGAATATTAGACTTTGAACTTACTGAGATAATAAGCAGACTAGACTTTAAAAAGATAAACTATGTGGACTTTAGAGCATACTAGACTTTGAACTTACGGGAGAGTAAGCAAGCTTGGTAATAGGGAAGGCAAGACTTTAAACTTACATTTAGAGTAAGTAGGCTAAGCCTAAAGGTAAATAGACTTTGAACTTATGGGTGAGTAAGTATGCTAGGTAATAAGGAAGGCTAGACTTTGAACTTATATTTAGAATATGCAGGCTAGACCAAACAATTAATGGGTTTAGAATATGGATTTCGTCCTATATGGGTTTGGAATTGGATTTAACTATGGCTTACATAAAGATGCAACCTAGACCTAGGATTGAGCGTTTATAGTCTGAAGACTTAACTAGTGCTTACATGGAGATGCAAACTAGACCTAGGGTATGAATTGGGCTTTTATAGTCTAAAGACTTGACTAGGGCTTACATGGAGATTCAAACTAGACCTAGGGTATTAATTGGGATTTGACAGTCCTAAGACTTGACTAGGGCTTACATGGAGATCCAAATTAGACCTAGGGTATGAATTGGGATTTTATAGTCCTAAGATTTGACTAGTGCTTACATAGAGATGCAAACTAGACCTAGGGTATGAATTGGGCCTAAATGGACCTAAGTTTTGGATTTCACTGAGATTAGACATAGATTGGAATGGCTATGACGAGACTTAGATTGGGCGAAAGATGGATTATAATGCAAGTAGGCCTAATATGAATGCATGGACTCAAATGGGCCTAATATGAATGTACGGACTCAAGCTTAGATGGAACTAGGATGAATGCAAATGGACTCTAATGCACATGGGCTTGAAATGAATCCAAGTGGATTGGAATTGGATTGATGGTATTAGATTGGAGATATTTGGTCTAGGCTTAGAATTTCGAAATTCGTTTTTGAAAGGAACCCCTTGTTTTTATCTTTTAATTGGAAAATATGATGAATTAAATTTTAAGAGATTATTTTTGTATAGGTGTGTAGACACCAAATTTTGAACCCCTTTTTCGGATAAATAAAGGTTTTGAAAAATAAAAATAACAAAATCGTCATGCATCGTGGAGCGCGCGCCCCGGAGCGCGAGTTTCATCCCGTCGCACGATTTTCCATTTTTGCGTATTAGTCATACAGTCTCGGCTTAGAAACGTAATTTTCCGTGAGTCGTAGTCAATAGCTACAACCACCGTATTAATAAAATGATTCGTAGTATAATCATGCTCGTCTTTATTAATTTGACGAATTTTCGTTAATTGTCTTAAGTTAGTCTTTCGGAAAAATAAAAAAACGAGTCGCGATTAGGCGTCGGGATTTTAGTCGTATCCCAAAACCGGCATTAATCAATTTTCTTGATGGTCAAGTCATTGTTCGTTGGATAAAGAATAAGAATATATTCTTTATCCACTAAACACATCCTTTATCCATTAGTGAGAGAATAAGAATCATGAAAAGATGTGAGAATAAGAATCAAATCCCATGTGTAAGAGGGGGAAATCCGAATTCTTTCCGGAAGAATCAAGTGTGCGCCAAGCACACAATCATGCGCTAGACGCATGATTGTGCGCCTAGCGCAGCTTCCTGCGCTAGGCGCAACATCCTTATCAGTTTCGTTTTGCACGTTTATCGATGTATTTCTTTTACGTATTAGGATGTTTAGGGAAGAATATTTTCTGAAAATCTGATTTTGCCTCATTAATGAGAAAATCCAAAAAGAATAAGAATATCGGTTTTTTCACCATATACCCCCGACAAATCAAGAAATTCACCATATACCCTCAATGTTTCAAAAATTCACCATATACCCCTAAGTTTCCGAAAATGTGCACCATGTACCCTTTTTGCTAACGGATGTTAACTCGCCGTTAGTTTTATTTATGATTTTGCCACCATTATCCCTTAACCCTAACTTTAACCCTAATCTAAATCCTAACCCTAAAATCTAAACCCTAATCCTTAACCCTAAGCCCAACCCCATCCCCAAACCCCTAAGCCCACCCCCACCCCCCCCCCCTCCCCCGTTGCAGCCCCACCCCCACCCCCCCCCTCCCCCCGTCGCGGCCCCCACCATTCCCATGTCGCAGCCCCCGTCCCCTCCCACCCTCCCCCCGTTCAGCCCCCATCCCCTCCCCTCCCCTCCGCCGCGCCGCAGCCCCCGCCCTCCCCCTGCGGCCCAAGCCACCATTCAAACCAACCCACGCCCGAAATCGAGCAACCTAGAATTCGAGCCTAATTTGAACCATTCGAACGTGCTCTCTCTCTCTCCACCATTCGAACCACCATCTCCACCATTCGAAATCGAGCCACCCTAAAAATCGAGCCACCCTAGAAATCGAGCCTAATTCATTCAAGGGGAGGGGTTTTCGAGTTCTACGGGGAGGGTGGGGGGTGGGTTTCGAATTCTAACCGAGTTCAGCGGGGAAGGGGGGAAATCGACGGGGAGGGGTGGGGAGGGTGGGAGGGGGGAGGAGGCAGCGACGGAAGGGGGAGGGGGTGGGGGAGGGGGAGTCGACTGGGAAGGGGGAGGCAGCGTGGGGATGAGCGGCGGTGGTGGAGGGGGTTGGGGAGGGGTGGGGGAGGAGGAGTCGACGGGGAAGGGGGAGGGCGGTGGGGATGGACGGCGGCGGTGGAGGGGTGGGGGTGGGGGTGGGGAGGGAGCTGCGGTGGTGGAGTGGAGGGAGGGGGGGGGGGGCAGGTGGGGGGTGGAGGGGAGGGGAGTGGTGGTGGGCTGTGAGGGTTAGGGTTTGGGGGAGGGGAGGATGGGTTAGGGTTTGGGTAGGGTTAGAATTAGGGTTAGTATTAGGATTAGAATTAGGGATTAGGGGTTAATGATGGCAATATTGTAAATAACATTAACTGTAACCTAACGTCCGTTAGAAAAAGGGTGTTTGGTGAACATTTTCGGAAACTTAGGGGTATATGGTGAATTTTTGAAACATTGAGGGTATATGGTGAATTTCTTGATTTGTCAGGGGTATATGGTGAAATAACCGTAAGAATATTTGTGTTTCCAAAGAGATTTGATGATGTCATTAGGGTGAGGTCATTACAGTGATGTCATTTAGGTGATTAAGGATAAAGAAAATCAGATTTTTTGGGTGAAAAATCTAATTTTCTCCCTCTTTGAAACCCTAGTTCACCTCCCTCATTTCTCTATAAATACCCTCCTCTTTTCACTTCAAAACCAACTTGAAAAAAAACACAATTCAACTTCATTCTCATCTTCTCTACTACTTTTCTCCTCTTTAATCTTTCCATCTAAGTAAAAGTCTTAATAAGTAAGTAAAAGAAGTTCATCAAAAGGAAAAAACACAAAAAAGAGTTTAAGTTAGTAATTAAGAGGATTTAGAAACTCACTTAGAAATTAAGAAAATCACAAAAAGGAAGTGCGTCATTGAGCTAGCAAGGTAAAGATGAAGTTCTTGTTATTTTGATTATCTTCTTAATCATCTACTAACCTCCTTTCTTGTTTTCTTCTTATCATTTTTTTAATCTTTGGAGTAATTTGGGTATGTGGAAGTTCTAATAGGTTCCCAACCTTAAATCACCCCACTTAGAATAGTCACCTCTAATGGGGTGACTCTTAGGAAACAATGTGATTATGTGATTTTCCTTAATCAAGTTGTTATTCATCAGCAAAAGTAATTTCATAAAAAAAATTTCAAGAAAAGTTGTGCATAAACATCTCCATAAAAAAGAAAATGTGATGCTGTAATTATAATCAGTTTTAATTTCGTACTTCATGCCATTTTTCGTCTGTATTATCAGAATAGTTTGTAGGATTTAATATTTTTCCTATGAAGTGCAAGATGTTTCCAGCGACTGGGATTTGGAATTTCTGAAAAATGAATTTTGTGGATAAAACATTAGTAGCTTTTCAAAAATATAAAAATCATGTTCATATGAATTTTATACAATTTTACATCATTTTTACAAAACCATTCATGTAAATCACTAAATTCTAGAAAATTGATTTTCCTTTCAGGTAAGGAAATAAATAAAAAAGGGTCTTAAAAGTGTCCAATTCAAGTAAAAGTTTCCAGTCAAGTTCTTCAAAGTGTCTAGAATGTTCATACCAAAATTCACATCAAAGTAAGTTCAATAAGTTGGATCTCAAAGAACAACTTCAATAAAGGTCCTATTTTGACCAGTTTTGATATAAAATTCACCATAATTCAAGTTATCACTAAAAACTTGTGAAATTTTGACAGAACATAAAAAACTCACTGGTCTATCCATAGATATATGAAATTCTCAATTTAACGCTTTATAAAGAAAGTTATGATTTTTGTAAGTCAGTGCAAGAACAAAAGTTCAATCTGGAAAATGAAATAAAGTGATTAACTCAACTTTCATAAAAAAAATGTTTTCTCTTCACACGAAAATGTTAATTTAAAATCATGAAATTATAAGTTTCTCTTAAAATGCCTCATTTCATCATGTACATAAAAATCAATAAAAATTGTCATAAAAAATCAAAATCAAAGAAGTTGATTAATCTTTAACTTTCACAAATTCACAAATTTCAAAGCCCATTCAAGGAGATGAAGATCAAGGAGCATTATGGTGAAGACCAAGATTGGAGATTTGTATAGATCATAGATTTTGTACATATTGTTGTAATAATAGTTTCTTTGTAAATAATTGTTGCATCACTCCATTAATAAAAAAAAAACATGGAGATGTTTATGCATAATGTTCATAAATAATTTCACAATTATTTTTAATAAAATGAGCAACCAATATTATAAATATTGCATGTTGGGCCCAATATGTCACAGTGCATGAATCAAATGACCCAATCTCAATTAAGAAGAAAAGTTGCAAATCTAACTAAGTTAAATTGTATGATGATCCATCTTACATTTTAAAAATGTGTTCTCCATATTCAAATGGATTAATCATATAATTTGACATAATTAGATTGGTAATTATGATCTCCGAATTGATTTTAGGCCGTTTCACGTGTCTCGCATTAAATAGCCAAATTCCAACTAGTCAAACACAATCTCCAAATTTGATCTCAAATTGATCATTTCTCTCCAAATGACTTAATAATCTTCAATTAAGATTCTGTCTGAAAAAGCCTTCAATTAAGAAGCAAACCTTCTAAGACCTCTCGAAAATCATAAACGTGATCACTATTAAGGTGGTTATTTCAATCCCCGATTAATCGCTAATTAGAGCGGTTGACACAAATTTCTTTTAATCACTAATTAGAGTGATAGCCTTAAACCCTAATAACCGTTAATTAGGACGATTATTCTTCTCATTTTTAATCACTAATTAGAGTGATTATTTCAAACCCTAATAATAGTTAATTAGGACGACTATTTTCCTCATTTAATCACTAATTAGGGTGATTATCTTAAACCTTGGTTAACCACCAATTTGGGTGATTAGCTTAACCTTTCATCATATTTAATCACTAATTAGAGTGATTATCATAAATCTTAATAATCATCAATTAGGGTGATTATTTCCTAACCTTCATTATTAATCACTAATCAAGGTGATTATCTTTCCTTGAATAATCACTAACTAGGGTGATTACTTATTTCCTTCCTTATTAATCACTAATTGAGGTGGTTATCTTAATTCTTCATATTTAATCACTAATTAAGGTGATTATCTTAATCTCATTTCAATCACTAATTGGAGTGATTACCTCGTTTCAGATAGATTTGTTTAATTCTAAAGGTGAGTTATTCATAATCTATTCCCTCCTCTTCTTTCCCAATGAAATTGGCTATTTAGGGTGAGACATAAGTTCGAACTACGACGGTTTTAATCCGTGAGTGGATTCCAATCCCGCAATGATTGGTACGTAGTGCAACTTCAGTGCTCAAAGCTACCATGTACAAATGATATATTGGTCCTAAATAAAAATGGTTAATGTGTATATGTGCAAACTATGTGATTTTCTTTCTTTTTAATAGCCATGATTACTTTAAAATGGAAAATAACGCATTTAGTAAGAGCCCGTTCTTTAGAACGGGAGAGGAGACGAGTTCCAGACGTTCGCACCTCTTAACCTAAACCCCGAACCCTATCTCATGGTATGAAAGACCAATCTTCAAAAAACCCTCATCCATATGAAGTCGTCATCGTTTTAAATGATTTTTCTTGAAATTGATTTTAAAACGATTTATTAAATAAATCTGTCCCTATTCAGATATTAATAGGGTTGCGACTTCCAAGTTTTCTAAAACTCAAAGTCCAATGAGAGACTTTCGTGGGATTCAGACTGTTAATTAAGACAGTCAAAAATCGGATACCACAGGCTGGCGACTTCACTGGGGAATATACTTCCACTTGGACTATAAGAGGTTTAAACCTGAGCAATGCGTTATTTTCCCTATGTATATATAATAAAGAAAGTTAATCATGGCTATTCACAATTTAATTTTTGTATATAGCATGCTTATGTGAAAATTACGTGTGCTTGGTAGTTTATCGATCCATACACGTGCACTCTTTTTAACCATTTTCTTATTAGGTCCGATACCTTTGTCTATTGGCAAGGGTCAGAATTTTAGAATGACAAATTAATGAATTAAGGGCGTAAAACCTGCATCCGCGAGCTATTGCGATCGGCTCTGTCAGGAGCGTCCAACCTCGATGGACACAATAGAAGTGACTCGAGGCCACTTTAACATAATCTCTCCTTAAATGAATCACCTTTTAATTGACTTTTAAGACACAAGGATCAATGCACACATGTCCTTTATTTATTTCAGTTATTGAATAATGTTGAAAAAACTTTCAAAAAAATTCCTCAGTCCGTTTTCAGTCGGTCAATATTTCAGTAATCATTAAGTGTAGCAGAATTGCTGCCGAAATGATTATTGAAATATTAAGAGTATTCTTGTTTATTTATCACCAGTGTCATAAAACAAATGTCTGTGTGCTCACTCATTTTCAAAAAAATCACATTTACTTCATTATTCTTTTTCAAAAACAAAATTGATTTTTTAAAAGAAAGCAAAAAAAAAGTGATGTTTTGAAAATATGATCCCAAATCAAAAAAAATGATGAAAAATGAAAAAGAGTCATAATCACGAGTTCAAAACGTGCCATGTTTAGGAATTAGAATGTAATTAAAACATGTAGTCTAAAACACGAGAAGTCTAGTCTAAAAAAGAAAAAAAAAAATTGTCAAAAGGGATAATTGTTTCTTTAAAAAAAAGAAGAAAAAAATAAAACAAAAATTGTGTCAAAAGGGATAATTGTTTAAAAAAAAAATTTGTGTCAAAAGGGATAATTGTTTTCGAAAAAAAAGGGATTCTTCCATTTCCTGCTAAAAAAAACATATTAAGAAAAATTCATTAGTCATTGACTAACATTGTTTAGTGTGTACATTTCAGGTACTTCACATATAAAAAAAAGGGGAAAACTAAAACTTGCATCATTTCACAATGTCTGATTCCGGAAAGCAAATCCAGACTAAAGCTTCAGAAAAGTGCAAAGGTGGTTGGAGGTCTATTAATCAAATCTATGCAGACACGGAAGAATCTTTGGGAACCATGTACAGTCGTCTGAAAAGACAGGGTCTTCTAGAAGCGAAGCATCACTGTTACACTTTGCCACCACCAGGGATGGACATGGGATTATACTGTAACTTTTGCCATCAGTATGGACACGAAACAGACCGGTGTGTTGACCTTCGGCATGCCATCCACCAGCTAATAGCAGATGGAAAAATTCCCATTCCTCCATCATGGGTGCCCCCAATTGTGTCCTTCACTTAGGCAGATCTTCCCAAGGAACTAGATCGTCATCAAGCTTTGTACATCACTTTGAAATGCAATGGGCAAGAAATGACTAATGTACTAATAGATGATGGATCGACACTTAATGTTTGCCCCAAAGGAACACTTTATGAGTTATGGTATAACAGCACGTTATTAAGCCCGACTGATACAGTATTGGGAGCATACGACAATTCTTCAGGGAGGACTATAGGAACGATCAACCTTCAACTGAGGTATAAAGACTGGATTTGTGATGCAGATTTTACGGTCGTCGAAGCTTTAACCTCATTCTCTTTGTTGTTGGGGCGACCATGGTTCCATGCGAACAAAGCCGTTGCCTCTCCTGCACACCAAAAACTCAAATGCCCAACAACTTCGGGAATAATAACCATCCATGGGAATCCTACGCGACAAATAAATTTCACCCCCGCACCGTCAACGGTAGAGGATGAAACGGGTCCTCAGGATGTTCCCCTCAACCCCTGCATGCTAGGGAGTAACGTTCCTTCAATACCCCAAGGATCCAATTCAGAAGCCATTTACACTATCCCAATGACAATTGATCAACTCATAGCTTATGCCGACATCTGTTGTGCTGAGAATATGCCAATAGGACCTCTCAACACAGATCAGGCTGAAACCACCTCTGCCATAACCTTCTCTGATAAAGATCTCCCTAACAACCCAGTCGATAACAGTGCTTTGTACATTGTTGTTGATCACAGTGCCAGACATATTAAAGGTGTAATGGTCGACAACGGAGCATCTGCCAATCTTTGTCTCCTCAGTACCCTTAAATGGCTCGGGTATTCCCCTCCTCAAGGAGAAACCTCAATAGGGACCATAGTTGCATATGATGGTTCCAAGCGGGAAATTATGGGGTCAACAACTATGATCTTGCGTATCAAAGCTGTCATACGAAAGGTGGACTTTATGATCATCGATTGCGAAGCTCCTTTCACAATGTTGTTGGGACGACCGTGGCTCCACAAAAACCATGCTATCATTTCGACGTTGCACCAAAAAGTTAAAATGGTAACTCCGCACGGAGTAATCACCATCCCAGGAGATATAGCCATGGGGGCAACGATGCAAAAATCTCACATATATCATGTGTGTCACTTAAACCACGAACAGAATGGCAAGGATTCCGTAGAAACTGCATAAAATACGCCGCCCCTCAAACTGGTAAAATCCTATTTCCACTGGCCTATTCCCGAGGAGGATCTTGACCAACCAAATTGGGTACCAGATATGAGAGAAGTGAAGAGAATTGAAGAGAAGTTTCATTGGCTATACAAAGAAACATGGGCCGCTCAGTGTGAGGGAAAAGAAAGTCCAGCACATAAAGTTGCCGCCATCCAATCTATCATGGAACCCTATATATTCCTTGATGAAATTGATTATGAAACAAGAGCCTATTGCATGCTAGTGTGCAAGGCATGGGCATCATGGCTCCTCAGCCGAGAGGACAACCCCTTATATGTCAAGAAGAAGAAAGAAAGGTGGGACAGGCGTCTTCAAACAGGAGAACATATGGCTTGGCGCCCGGCAAACTGAAGCCTGAAAAGTTTATGAAGTACCTGATTCATTTAATCGCTTTTATATTGTATTTTGTAGGTAGAGCTACGTGCGGGTTGATTCCAAAAAAAAAAAAAAATTCCAAAGATGCATCTATCTTAGCTTTCTCTACTATGTAATGTACTAAAAGGGGTACGTAGGAAACTCATTTTCCGAGTGCAGCAGCAAAAACAAAAAAACAAGAAGGGAAAATTTATGTAAAATTTCATATATCAGAACTACGTTGGGCCTGATTCTCCATTCAAAAAAAAATCATCACCAGAAAAAATTTCTCCCCCAAATCCAAATCCAAATACACTCATGGAGATACGTAGGCATCCTTCAGATGCGGCCCCTTTTGCATCTAATATTTTCTTTTGTGGTTTCAGCGCTTAGAAGCAATCAATGCATGCAGATCACCACAAAGAAGAACGATATCTGGGGCACTATAATTTGCCAAAATGAGGACACAAGCCTCGATATTTTTTCTCTTATTTCTTTAGTAGCAGGAAATGGAAGGATATTATCAAATTGATTTTGAAAATTGTTTGTGTATGATCCCAAAACAAATGAGTCCAAGAGTGGTAGTTTAAAATGTAAATAAAAGTCCAAGTCAAAAAAATAATAATAATAACAAATCAAAAAAATGTAATGAAAAATCTCAAAACAAATGATAAAGTCAAGGTCTTACACCTTTTAATAAATGATAACTGAAATTGAGGTAAAAAAAAAAAGAGAAAATTTTCAAAGATATCATTTCTTTCATTCCCTGCAAAAACAAAAAAAGAAAGAGAAAAGAAGAAGCAAAGTCTGGACAAACTTATGTGCTAACCCTTCATCTCATTTCACAGGAACTCTGTCTGGGCCCACTCAGGATCTAGGCTAATTCGCCGAAGTTCTGACCTAGTGAACGTTCTCTGTCAGTAATACAGTCATCCTTGTCTACACCAGCTGTATTCTCTTCTACACGTCTCAACAATATGTCTGAAATTCCGAACAATGAGCACCAAAAAAACTTTACCCCTCCATCTGATCCAATGATTGAGCTCCGAGGACTTGTCCAGGCCATGCTTGACCGGCAGGATAATATTGAGCAAACTGTGTTAGGGATAATGCGCCAAAGCACCCAGATGCCTCCTCCTCCTCCTCCTTCAGAGTCGGAAGTAGCTTCGCCTTTTCATCTTGAGCCTCTGAACAATGAGAGAGAAATTTCCACTAAACTCGAGGAAGTAGTCAAGCTTAAAGAAGTCTTAAAAGGCATGACTAAGGCTGAACCATGGATGGATATTCATGGATTAACTCTTTTCCCGAAGGCACGATTACCCCATGGTTTCAAAATGCCTAACATGACAAAGTTTGATGGGAAAGGCAGCCCCACCAATTTCCTGAAATTGTACGTAGGGGCAATGAGTCCCTAGGGAGTGGAAGAATCTTTGATGGCCTAACTCTTTCAACAGTATTTAGATGGTGCTGCAGCACATTGGTTCCACAACCTTGAAAACACAAAGAAATCCACTTAGGCTGACATAGTCAGAGAGTTCTCAAACCAGTACAAATATAATGAAGAAATTGATGTTACTAGAAGGGATCTGGAGACCACTTCTCAAAACCTTAATGAGACATTTTCTTCATTCATCACTCGGTGGAGAAACAAGGCTTCCAAAATGATGAGTAGGCCTAATGAGGAAGAACAGCTGCAAATGGTTGTGAAGAACCTTCTTCATGTTTATCAGAAGCATATGACCTACCAATATTTCCCGACTTTCAAAGCTTTGATTGCTATGGGAACTCTAGTTGAGGATGCTGTGAAAAGGGGGGACATCAAGAAAGATGAACCTACTGGCGGCACTACTTATAATGCAAAGTTTGGAAATAGCAAGAGAACTTCAAACAATGATCCAGCAGCTCCTAAGATCACTAATGCGATTCATGCCATTGGCGCATCTTCTGCATTCCAGTTACGGCCACAAAGGAACTTTACCTCCTTAAACATGACTTATTCCCAAGCTCTCTCCAAGCTAAAAAAGGCCAATCTCATTCAACCCTTCAATCCACGCCCACCTCCTTAAAATCCTTACCCTGGTTATGACCCAAACCAAAACTGTGAGTATCACCAAAGTCCGAGGCATAATACTGAAAGTTGCACGGCTCTAAAGCATCAAATTTAGAACCTTGTGGATGATGGAAAGCTCTCGTTAGGATCCATTTCCAGTAAACCAAACGACTCTCAGCCCAACATCACAAAAAACCACCTTCCTAATCATAAGACCTCATTTGCTATTAATGCCATCTCTGCTGCTTCAGATGGATGCAATCCAATCCAGTTAATCCGCAAGACAGTTCCTCAAATATATGAAATGCCAATAGCCGTAGGATACAAGTGCATGGTCTATGACTATTCCACTCAAGAAAAAGTCAAAATGATGCCTTATAAAGACCCCAGTTTCACTCTCAACAAAGATCCATTCTCTGACATGTGTGGAACTTTGGATTATGACGGTGCCTTCTTCATTTTGGACTCTGATGCTGATGAAGATGCCTCTTTGTCCTTGACAATCGTGGAGAAAAGCACTGGAGGACATTCCACCACTCCAAATACATACCGGCGCCCCATCTGCCTCGATGATCTTAGTGATGAGGAATATGTGGATATCTCTCATTTGACTAGAGCAGGCCGCCATTTTAAACCATCTCATTTGGAGGATGAAAATCCTTTGGAGGTACTGTGGAGGAAAGAAAAGGGCAAGGAGCCAATGACAGAGGATAGTAACAAGGAAGATGATGCTATCAAGCACATGAAAGAAGTAAATGCTAATGTTTCCATCTGGAAATTGTTAATGCATTCCCAGCCTCATAGGGCAGCTATTCTAAAGCATCTCAATGAAGCCTATGTAAGCTCTTCCATAACACCTGACCAGATGGTGGGGCTCATTCACGGGGTAGATCGAACTCTCATGTTCACAGACAATGATCTCCCGGACAATATCAACCACAACAATTCATTGCACATCACTATACGCTGTAATGGATGGGAGATACCTAGGGTGTAGATCGACAATGGTTCTGCAATCAATGTTTGCCCTCTGCGTGTGCTAACGAGACTTCGGTATTCAAAAGAAGATCTGGTACCATCCAACCAGGTGGCCAGAGCATATGATAATGCCAAGAGGGAAGTACTGGGTTTAATCAGCCTCCTCATTGAATGTGGCCCCGTGGCAAGGAAGGTGTAATTCATGGTCATTGACATTCAAGCCTGTTTTAACTTCTTATTAGGAAGACCATGGCTGCATGAGAATAGAGCGGTCGCTTCTACTCTACACCAAAAGGTAAACCTTCTCACTGATCAGGGCGTTGTGACTATTTCTAGTGATCCAGAAATTATGGCCATCTCCAACACCGGAAAATCGGTATTGTATCTGAACGAAGTAGAGGGCACTAGGTTGGATGGTTATACTATCCACTGTTTTCTAGCAAGACACACGAAAATTCATGGATGAATGAGGTCCCAGCAGCCACACCCGGATGTAAGTCTTGAAGAAACAGACCGCAGTATAGTGAGGATGACGAGGAAGAAATGGGAGTTCCAAGTATTGACACTCATGATATATCAGTTGAAGCACCGGAGGAATCTTGTATCAGCAATCCTCAAGATGATGATAATGACTCAAAGAAGAGATCTAGGACTGACGATTTTGACATGGACTTTAATGTAGTAGGCCCAATTTGAGAGGTTCACAGTGAGTCACTGATTCTGTTTCCTGGATATCAACACGAGGATCATTATCGTGAGTTACCACAGTTTTGGAAATTTGACGGGAACAGTGATCCTTATGTCCACTTAGTTGGATTTGTGAATGTCTTGCATCCATGGGGCATAACAGAGGAAGATTACCCCATGCTGTTTGACAAGAGTTTAGAAGGACCAGCTTTGGACTGGTACTACTCTTTGGATTATGTGGATAGAGCTAGTTGGGAAAATGCTAGCCAGGCCTTTGTTAATTGGGCTCTCGAGCATAAACAGACTGATGTCAAGAAGCTGAAGCTAGTTACTTTGCGTCAAAGCGCCTTGGAAACTTTCTTGCACTTTTGTTCAAGAAGCGCTTATATCCGCACACAGCTTCGTTTCCCTATTGCTGATCGAGAGTTCATGCTCATATTGCTGCGGAACCTGAATGATCTCTATTATCGTCACATGGTTACTATCAAATACACCTCCCCTTGGCCACATGGAACAACATGGCTTTGACATCGATGCTATGAAATTGCAAGAAAAACGACCTCGGGAAGATCTTGAAACTCCTAACACAAATCCAAGGGTATATACTAAGATAGATGAACCATTGAGTATGGTGTATGATCGTCTTCGGAGGCAAGGTATACTTCAAATCTCAGCACATGTGCACAGTTTACCCCTTCCTGGAACAGACATGAGCAAACTCTGCGCTTATTGTCGTCAATTTGGGCATGAAACTAATCGATGCCATGACCTTTACTACAAAGTTCAAAACCTGGTTGACCAAGGCATCATTAGTCCAACCCATAAGGAAGTACCCACAAGGAAAGTATCGGCGCGCCCTCAACCTCAATCCCAAGTTGATATTTTCCGCAAATTAGTCGAGCAAGGTCGGATACATCCACTTCCGAGACGCCCAAGGGCAAGTCCAGTAGGGTCAGATCTTCACAAGTACTGCCAATATCATCAGTTGCATGTTCACGGCACAAACCAATGTCATGCTCTCAGCTATCGCATCAAGCAAATCACCAACATAGCTCTTGTCTACCGCAAAGCTACTTGATCATCTCCCAGAAAGAGAAAAGTCTTCGGTAAAAGTCCTGTAGGGGGTTAGCCCATAAAAAAAAAATTGTAATCCTTCAGCCAGTTAGTATCAAAGAACTACGTGTAGCTTGAATCCCCATTATCACTTACACTTGAACTGCGAGATCACTCCACCTATGTAACACCTGGGGTACGTAGGTAGCTCAATATGAGTGCAGCTGCTTTATTAAATAAAAACTTTAGTTCTTTCTAAAATGACGAACTACGTTGAGTCTGATTCCCCATCAAATGCACTTGGAGCAATGGGGATATACAGGCAACCTTCGGGTTCGACTCAAATATATTAACCATTGTATTTCAGGCAATGTGATCAGAATTCAAGATGTCAGTCATCACAGGAGCAATTTCAGAATGCTGAATTGACGCATCAATGGGGATACAGGCCCTAATCTCTATATTTTCAGTCTTTGTTCAAATATTAAGCAGGGAATGGAAGAATGAAAAAATCTGTTTTCAACCCCGATGATAGTAAAATCATTTAAAAAAGTCAAAAAAAAGAAGAAAAAAAATAATAATAAATAATAAAAAGCAAAATTGCAAAGGTGGGCCATCCAGTCAAAACATGGCAAAGTTGTTTTCGAAAATTTTCTTTACTCTGCAATGCATTCTGCAATATGTAGCCTTCTTTTCTTTTCTTTTAATTCTTTTTCTCTACCTTTAGGTCCAAAAAGAAGAAATTTGTCCATTCTCTAAGGATGACCAATTACCGTAAAAAAACAAACACCTCAAACCTACCCACGAATGCGGTCAAAGAGCCTGTAGGGATTGCCATGCAACCTCTGTCCAAAGGATTTCAAATTATGATGAAGATGGGTTATACTCAAGGAGCTGGATTAGGGCGTGATGGTAGGGGAATGAAGCAACCAATCCCCGTAGTAGACAAGCAGAACCAACATGGATTAGGATATGATCCGGGCAGCACTTCTCAAAACACCAAAAAACGTTCTTCTACCCTCAATGGTCAGTTCATCCTGCAAGGAGATACTGAGCCATACTATGAGTTTCCAGAACTTTGGCTTAGTAGGAAAGAACAGAGGATTTAACCGGGATTGGAAATATTCTTCAATTAGGCTAGAAATCTGGATTTAATCAAAAGTTGGTTTGTCCGAGAACAAAAAATGAAAAAGAAAATGACTGGGTGGATAACCTGGAACATGGAGTCCTTAAGAAACTTTTCACTTTTGATGATACCTTTTGGCAAAAGCGTTGAACATAAGTGGAGTATTGAGTGTTAGGCAAAAGACGGGCCTATAGAATTTAAAATGTTTTTAGGAAACCATCCTCCACATCCATCTCATGAAAATACCTTTTCACCCCCTTCAGATGGATATCATACCGATAGCTCATCTTCCAGTCAATCTACCTTGCATACCGAGTCAGAAGACTCTGATAGTGAGGAAATTGAATGTGAACCTTTATCTAAATACATTTGCATGCAAGATGTTATTTCTTACAGTGAATTTAATAATGATGAATCACTTGATACAACTGAAACATACATAAAACCCATGGAAGAATCCATTGTAATTAATATTGGTACAGAAAATGCTGTAAAAGAAGTCAAAATAGGATCATCCCTCTCCCCAACTGAACAATCTATGTTTATTGCATTATTAAAAGAGTATGTAGATGTGTTCGCATGGTCTTATGCTGATATGCCTGGTGTTAATAGAGAAATTACGGAACATCGCATTCCGTTACATCCTGAAAGCAAACCTAAGCAGCAAAAGCTCCGCCGAATGAAGCCAGAGGTTAGTCTGAAAGTGAAAGAAGAAATCCAGAAACAGCTTGATGCCAAATTCATCCAAGCTTTAAAACATCCAAGTTGGTTCGCTTATATAGTGGTCGTACCTAAAAAGTATGGGAGAGTTCGGGTATGCATGGATTTTCGAGATCTGAATGATGCGTCACCAAAAGATTGTTTTCCCCTACCCCACATCGATGTTCTTGTTGATAAAACGGCTGGTCATGCAATGTTTTGTTTCATGGATGGATTCTCAGGGTATAATCAAATACTCATGGCTCAAGAAGACATGACAAAGACATCTTTCATCACTCCATGGGGCACTTTTTGCTACCGAGTTATGACTTTTGGTCTCAAGAATGCCGGAGCTACATATCAAAGGGCTGCAACCACTATCCTTCATGACCTCATCCACGATATTGTGGAGGTTTATGTAGATGACATGATCGTGAAAAGTGAAGATCGTATATTCCAGCATTAAGGTCCTTTGTAAGAATCAGGAAATACAATATAAGGCTAAACCCTCAAAAGTACGTGTTTAGTGTCACTTCGGGAAAGCTGTTGGGATTCATTGTCAGTCAAGACGGCATCAAAGTGGACTTTGAAAAGGTAAAAACTATTCAAGGACTACCTCCTCCAAAAACAGAAAAAGAAGTAAGAGGATTTCCCAGCAGAATTCAATATATCAGCAGGTTCATCTCACAACTCACTATGAGATGTGAACCTATATTTAAGCTGCTCAGAAAAGGGGCATCACATGAGTGGAATGAAGAATGTCAGGAAGCTTTTGATTCTATGAAAGAATACCTTTCAAATCCACCTGTTCTAATGCCACCTAGACCAGGAGAACCTCTGATTCTGTACCTCACTATCACAGAAACAACTATGGGAGCTCTCTTAGCCCAATATAAAGAGGGAACAAAGAAAGAGGTTGCCATATACTATCTCAGCAAGAAATTCCTTGAGTACGAGACAAGATATACACCACTGGAAAAAGCATGTACCTCCTTGGTCTATGCCACGAAGAAGTTGAGGCATCACCTTCAAGCTCATACTACCTATCTGATGTCAAGACTGGATCCAATCAAGATTCTGTTTGAAAAACCCATTCTTAGTGAAAGATTGACAAGATGGCATGCTATGCTTTCTGAGTTTGATATATATCCAATGTGTCAGCCATAAATTTGTTAAAGGACGAGCCATATCTAAAGCCCTAGTAGAAGGACCAATGTCAGGAGATGAGTATGACGATGCATTCCCTGATGAGTACTTATGCTTCATTGACAATCCACAATGGTGCATGCACTTTGATGGAGCTTCTAATATGAGAGATAATGGAGCAGGTGTTTTGTTAGTAGATCCTGATGGAGTCCATATTCCATTTACTGTCAAGCTGGATTTCCCAACAACAAACAATACAACCGAGTATGAAGCCTGCATATATGGAGTAAAGGCCGCCTTGGTAGCAGGGGCAAGACATCTCACTGTGTATGGAGATTCTAATCTCATCATATCTCAAACAATAGGAATTTGGAAGGTTAGAGATGAGAGACTTCAGCTTTACACAGAATACCTTCAAGAATTGATCCCTTATTTTGATGATATCAGCTTCAAACATCTTCCTCGAGAACAAAATAGTTTCAGTGATGCATTAGCCAATCTCACTGTTAATTTAACATAGGAAAATGGTACAAAGATCCAGTCAGTTTGAATTAAAGAAAGGAAGGGACCAACAGTGACGGTAGCACAAATTGTCTCCACGCTGGTTCAACAAGATGATGATGATGTCTGGTATAAGGATATTAATAATTTTCTGGAAACTATGCAATATCCAGAGGGAAGTGGCAAGAAGGATCGCATAGCTATCAGAAGGCTAGCTGCTCATTTTCTCATACTAAAAGGCAGACTGTATCACAAAGGGTTTGATGGTACTCTACAACTCTGCGTAAATGACAGCGAAAAGCAAGTCCCGAAATTTGTGATTAACAACATCATTTGTCGGTATGGCATACCTTTCGAAATCATCTCTGATAATGGATCACAATTTGAGGGTCATCTGAAGACCAGTCTCGCAAAATATGCAATCAAGCATCATCAGTCCTCACCTTATCATCCCCAAACAAATGGAGCGGTAGAAGCAGCCAATAAGACAATCAAAACTATTGTTGCCAAGATGACTGAAAAGACTAGGGAATGGCATGAAAAACTACCATATGCCCTATGGGGATATCGGATATCAATTAGGACTCCAACAGGAACAACCCCGTATTCTTTGGTTTATGGGATGGAGCCAATCCTACCAGTTGAGGTGGAGATACAATCTCTCAGGGTCATAGCAGAAAGTGAAATCTCGGAAGACCAGTGGCACAAAACCAGCTATGATGAGCTTGCATTCACAGATGAGCGCTGACTACAAGCATTGCATAACATTCAACTCTATCAGTGGAGGATTGCTCGGGCATTTAACAAAAGGGTTCGAGATAGAGACATCCAAGAGGGCTATCTAGTTTTAAAAGAAAATAGAGCTCCGTTGCATGATCCTCGAGGAAAATCCAAGCCTAACTGGTCTGGACCATTCCTGGTCAAGCATGTTGAAGAAATATTACGCTTAGGCATCAAAGTAATCGTAATTGTCATGATCAAGTAACCAAGCAGTTTGTGGGTTTTGTATTCTATCTGTTTGTTCTTAATAAGCATGCCATGAGTTTCTGAGATATTTATATGATGTATGCAAAAAAAAAAAAAAAATGAGAAAAAAAAAACGAAAAAAAAGAGAAAAAACACCAAAAAAAAAAGAGAAAAAAATATGGAAAAAGAAAATGAAGAAAAACGGAAAAGAGGAAAAAATGAAAAAACATACTTCCTCCGTTCCATAATAAGTGAAACACTTACTATTTTAGAACGCTTTAAAATAAGTGAAACATACCTTAAATGGAAAAATGAAAGTGATAAAATGACAAGAATACCCATCACAAACTTGGGTGGTTTGCTTTTCTCTCTCCTCCTTTTGATAATGAAAAGGGTATTTTATGACTTTTTGGCTTTTGAAAGTAATGTTTATTAAATCTTGTGCCCAATCCCTATGTTTCACTTATTATGGAATGGAGGAAGTATCTTTAATTGTTAAGGTTTACATGTTATGCTTTTATGTGTCATATGATTAGTTAATTATGATTTGCATGTCACACTAGTAGAATAAATGCTTATTGCTGCGGTCATTAAGTGGCCTATTGCGGCGGTTTTGACCGCGCGAAGAATTCGAGGCAAAGAATAGGTAATTTACCTATTGTTTGCGGTTTTAAACCGCAAAGAATATGCCAAGATATTCTTTGCGGTTTCGACACAAACCGCAAGAATATGCCAAGATATTGCTGCGGTTTGTATCAGAAACCGCAGCGATAGGCGTATTTTTTTATATTAAAAATTAGGTCTATTGCTGCGGTTTTGAATAGAAACCGCAGCAATAGGTGCACGTTTTTTTAAAAAAAAAAAATTTTAAAAAAATTTAAGTATCCATATAATTTTCGACCTTAAAATGCAATTAAAACAAAAGTAACTAAAACGAACTAGTACAACATATTAAGTTCATGCAAGGACTTGAAAAATAAAAAATAATGAAAATAAAGAAGTACAATATCTAACAGATAAAATAAAAAAATCAGATATTCTAATGAGCAAATAAAACTAGAACTAATTTAACATAATTACATACAAAAAAACGAAAATGAAAAAAAAAATAAAATTGAAAACCAAAAACCAACGAAAAACCAAAGCAGATCGACGGCGAAGGCGGCGACTAAAGCCACGAGAGCGGCGAGCGAGGCTGGGCTTCGCGTGGTCGAACGACGGCGAGCAACGACGACGGCGAGTAGAGATCGCCGAGATCTGTAGGCCACGAGTAGTCGGATGTTAGAGGAGAGATTGTTGAGGATTTCAAGTAATTTCAGATCTGAAAAAAACAACAAAAATGAAAATAAAATGTAAAAAATCCATCAAGTAATTTCGATCCGAAAAAAAAAAAAAAACGAAAAGAACTTACAAAGAACTGAAACTTACCGGTGAACGGCCGACGAAGAAACCAAAAAAAAACATCAAACTCGATCTTGTTTTCAACCATCGGTGGCGAACCTTCGAAGAATCGCACCTTCGAACCTCCGTTTTCTTTGTGCGACGCCGGTGAGGAGGAGCGAAAGAGAGGAGCAGCGAAAGTGAGAAATGGGAGAACTGAGAAGTGTGGGAGGCGTGGGTTAGGGTTTAAAGAGGGAGGTGACGAAAAACCGGTTGAAATTTTGGGGTTCAGGTGAGGAGGAATTGAGTGAGGGAGAAAGTGAAGAGAGAGGAAGGAGATGAGAGGTTGAGAGGAACCGCGTGAGAGGAAGAGAAGAAAATAAAGCCGTCATGTGAGTTTGAGAGAGGGAAAAGTGAGGAAAAAACCCTAACTGATGTGTTTTATACTTTTTTTTTAATGATATTGCTGCGGTTTCTGACAAGAACCGCAGCAATATATTAAAATATTATTTTTTTAATATTATTTTAATATATTGCTGCGGTTTTTGACAAAAACCGCAGCAATATATCTGGTCAAATAGTCAACATTTTTTCAAAAAATTTCCTGTTGATACCATATTGCTGCGGTTTTAGGCCGAAACCGCAGCAATATCTTTATTTTATATTTTATCTTTCTTTTTACGTGATATATTGCTGCGTATGGGTAAAACCGCAGCAATACCACCGCAGCAATAAGCAATTATTTTACTAGTGTCATATTTAATGTTAAAGTGTGCACGTGTTTAGAATTGTGTTCACATTGAATTTCTCACAAGCGGATAATTCTCACAAACAAATCTTTTATTCATCCCAACTGGGGTACTTCATTTCATACATAAAAAGACATAAAGCCTTCATTTCCTACAAACTTAAAAAAAAACTAAAAAAAAAACATGGAAAAACAACATGCATGACAATTCTCTCAAATCCTTCTCCTCTTCATGGTAGGCCCGTCTGAATCTTTGTCTTGACCAATATCCGCTAAAAGCCATTGAAGGTAATCTTCATCAATCAGTGGAAAGGAAGGTTCCGGTAGCGCTGATATAATTTTAGCCCCCTGCCATATAATAGGCATTCTCTGAATACCACTCATATCAGCCTCAAAAGTGGTACAAGATGGAAGAACCTGGAGGGCAGGAATGTGCTCTTGCTTCCAACCAATTTGCCTTAGACATCTCCATGGAAGGTAGAAAGTGACTTGGCAAAGCCCGGGTAATTGTACACCTCTGCGACCAGAATTGCAATATACAATTGCACTAATACCAAGGTGGCTTGTGACCCACTTTATGTCTTGATATAAGAAAAAATCCTCCCACCCACCATTTTTTCTAAGTTGATAGAAGAAAGGAAGAAAACCTCTCTCCCGGACATGACTAGTTTTGTAAGTAAGACTCTTGTAGGGTTTCATGAGAGAAAATTTTTCTAATAGCCATAAATGAAGGGCTAATGGACATCCCTTCACAAAGCTTTGAGGGTTTCTTTTGAGTTCATCTAAGCCAAGGAACATTTCCCCCAAAATAAGTGGTCCAAGACGACCCCCGCTAACAATTTGAGGAATAAGTGAAAGACACCGAACATGGCATGCATTTAAAGACCATTTAGTGAGGGTACTTCCCAAAATCATAAGAATGCAAGCATTTTCTCTAGCAATCCTATAGTTGGCATTGTTAGAAAATTGCCAAGTGCCAAATTGGAAAGTCAATAATAAGTTGACAAGAAATATTTCACCATATTGTAGGTAGTTTCCATGAAGATTTTCGAAAAGATGTAAAATCGTTGATAAATCTCCCGAGATCCTGGTAGGAGATCTAGGTGTGATAACTGGACCATTGGATGGTAAGCCTAGCAAACCTTCGACCTCTTCAACAAGAGGCGCAATCTCCCAGTCTCCAAAGCGAAAGACATGGCGAGTTTCATCCCAAAATTTGAAAGCAGCATGAATCATGTCGTAACAAATAGAAAGTGAAAGCAAAGGCATAAGCACCTTAGTGAAGCGGGAAGAGGAAAAGGATTGCCTTGGTTGCTCCAAGTTTCTTGTGATCCCCGAGAGTTGTTTTTCTCCCGACTCCGCATTTCATTAGCTTCTTCATAAGTAAGAACCATTTTTGTGAAAGGAAAATTTAGAGAAAAGATTGATGTAGTGGAAGTGGTGCATTTGGATATGCAGAACCATGCCCCTTTTATAGATGGAAAAGATGATCATCCATGATATATGCTATGGATAATGAGTTTCAGTATTGTCCATAGGATAATAAGGAGCAACCTTCACAATGGTTAATGACCATTCATTTGTGGTATGACAATTTTTACTAAAGCCGAACATAAAAAAAACAGTGTCAATGATGAATCAAGAACGTTATACAATCCTTTCGAAACAATCATTCAAAATAATGACCATGATCAATCTATTTTATATAGTGATCATCACTTTCCAATAAAGCGGATAAGCATTATGCATGAAAAATTTTCTGAAAGATTTCGGAAAAACAGATAAAAATTTTTGCCACATGAAGATTTGGTCCACCATGGTTTATCTAGAGGGTAATGACCTTTGGTCAACCCTTTAAGGTAACATGACTTAACAATGCATCACTCTAAGGTGAAATGACCTGACAATGTCCTAATTTATGGTGACATGATAACACATGAAGTCATAAAAAGTAAGTAATGGTGACTTGACAACTTGTCTGTCATCAAGGCCATGAAAAACTGTAAAAACTGGAGTCGACCTGTTAATTGTCGGAATTTCTCACATTAACAAAAGACAAATTCATAAGACTAAAAGAAAAAAAGACAATAAAGTCGCTTTTTCCAAATTTAGAAAATTAATTGGGATTTTCTATCTAAGACGACGATAAAGTCGCATTTTCAATATTTAGAAGATTAATTGGGATTTTCTATCTAAGACGACGTTAAAGTCGCATTTTCAAATTTTAGAAAATTAATTGGGATTTTCTATCTAAGACGACGTTAAAGTAGCATTTTCAAAATTTAGAAAATTAATTGGGATTTTCTATCTAAGACGACGTTAAAGTCGCATTTTTAAAATTTCGAAAATTAATTGGGATTTTCTATCTAAGACGGCGTTAAAATCGCATTTTCAAAATATAGAAAATTAATTGGGATTTTCTATCTAAGACGACAATAAAGTCGCATTTTCAATTTTAGAAAATTAATTGGTATTTTCTATTTAAGACGACGTCAAAGTCGCATCTCCTATTTTAGAAAATTAACTGGGATTTTCTACTTAAAGCGTCAACAAAACTCGTAAGTCATGTTTTCAAAATAGCAATGATGATAACTGTTTTCAATGGAGAATATGTTATCTCAAAATAAATTTTCTGTCAAAATTTTGTATCTTTTCAAACATTGGCCATCATTTTCTCCGAAATTCGACCAATGTAGGGCATTCTGTAGACACCAAATTTTGAACGCCTTTTTCGGATAAATAAAGGTTTTGAAAAATAAAAATAACAAAATCATCATGCATCGTGGAGCGCACGCCCCAGAGCGCGAGTTTCCTTCCATCGCACGATTTTTCATTTTTGCGTATTAGACATACCATCTCGGCTTAGAAACGTAATTTTTCCGTGAGTCGTAGTCAATAGCTACAACCACCGTATTAATAAAATAATTCGTAGTATAATCATGCTCGTCTTTATTAATTTGACGAATTTTCGTTAATTGTCTTAAGTTAGTCTTTCAGAAAAATGAAAAACGAGTCGCGATTAGGCGTCAGGATTTTAGTCGTATCCCAAAATCGGAATTAATCAGTTTTCTTGATGGTCAAGTCATTGTTTGTTGGATAAAGAATAAGAATATATTCTTTATCCACTAAACACATCCTTTATCCATTAGTTAGAGAATAAGAATCATGAAAAGATGTGAGAATAAGAATCAAATCCCATGTGTAAGAGGAGGAAATCCGGATTCTTTTCGGAAGAATCAAGTGTGCGCCAAGCACACATTCATGCGCTAGACGCATGATTGTGCGCCTAGCGCACAAGCATGCTCTGCGCCAGACGCAGAGCCTTGCGCCTAGCGCAAGGCGCTGTGCCTAGCGCAGCTTCATGCGCTAGGCGCAGCATCCTAATCAGTTTCGTTTTGCACGTTTTTCGATGTATTTTTTTTACGTATTCGGATGTTTAGGGAAGAATATTTTCTGAAAATCTGATTTTGCCTCATTAATGAGAAAATCCAAAAAGAATAAGAATATTTGTATTTCCAAAGAGATTTGATAATGTCATTAGGGTGAGGTCATTAGAGTGATGTCATTTAGGTGATTAAGGATAAAGAAAATCAGATTTTTTAGGTGAAAAATCTAATTTTCTCCCTCTTTGAAACCCTAGTTCACCTCCCTCATTTCTCTATAAATACCCTCCTCTTTTCACTTTAAAACCAAGTTGAAAAAAAAATACAATTCAACTTCACTCTCATCTTCTCTCCTACTCTTCTCCTCCTTAATCATTCCATCTAAGTAAAAGTCTTAATAAGTAAGTAATAGAAAATCATCAAAAGGAAAAAACACAAAAAGAGTTTAAGTTAGTAATTAAGAGGATTTAGAAACTCACTTAGAAATTAAGAAAATCACAAAAAAAAAAGGTAGAAAAATTTGCAAAAAAAAGGAAGTGCGTCATTGAGCTAGCAAGGTAAAGTTGAAGTTCTTGTTATTTTGATTATCTTCTTAATCATCTACTAACCTTCTTTCTTGTTTTCTTCTTATCATTTTTTTAATCTTTGGAGTGATTTGGGTATGTGCAAGTCCTAATAGGTTCCCAACCTAAAATCACCCCACCTAGAATAGTCACCTCTAATGGGGTGACTCTTAGGAAACAATGTGATTATGTGATTTTTCTGAATCAAGTTATTATTCAACACCAAAAATGATTTCATAAACAAAATTCAAGAAAAGTTGTGCATAAACATCTCCATAAAAAAGAAAATGTGATGCTGTAATTATAATCAGTTTTAATTTCGTATTTCATTCCATTTTTAGTCTGTATTATCGGAATAGTTTGCAGGATTTAATATTTTTCCTATGCAGTGCAAGATGTTTCCAGCTACTGGGATTTGGAATTTCTAAAAAAGAATTTTGTGGAAATAATTAAAAATCATACAACTTTGTTGTGCAAAACTAATTTTGTCCAGTACCACCTAAGCTTGTTCTATCAATAAAAGTTAAAATAAAATTATTTAGATAAAACTAAAAACATCTAGTTTAAAAAAACATCAGTAGCTTTTCAAAAATATAAAAATAATGTTCATATGAAGTTTATACAATTTTACATCATTTTTACAAAACCATTCATGTAAATCACTAAATTCTAGAACATTGATGTTCATACCAAAATTCACTTCAAAATAAGTTCAATAAGTTGGATCTCAAAAAACAACTTCAATAAAGGTCCTGTTTTGACCAGGTTTGACATAAAATTCACCATAATTCAAGTTGTCACTAAAAACTTGTGAAATTTTGATACAACATAAAGAACTCACTGATCTATCCACATATATATCAAATTCTCAATTTAACGCTTTATACAGAAAGTTATGATTTTTGTAATTCAGTGCAAGAATAAAAGTACAATCTGGAAAATGAAATAAAGTGATTAACTCAACTTTCATAAAAAAAATGTTTTCTCTTCACACGAAAATGTTAATTAAAAATCATGAAATTTTAAGTTTTTCTTAAAATAACTCATTTCATCATGTAAATAAAAATCAATAAAAATTGTCATAAAAAATCAAAATCAAAGAAGTTGATTAATCTTTAACTTTCACAAATTCACAAATTCCAAAGCCCATTCAAGGAGGTGAAGATCAAGGAGCATTATGGTGAAGACCAAGATTGGAGATTTGTATAGATCATAGATTTTGTACATATTCTTGTAATAATAGTTTCTTTGTAAATAATTGTTGCATCACTCTATTAATAAAAAAATATGGAGATGTTTATGCATAATGTTCATAAATAATTTCACAATTCTTTTTAATAAAATGAGCAACCAATGTTACAAATGTTGCATGTTGGGTCCAATATGTCCTAGTGCATGAATCAAATGACCCAATCTCAATTAAGAGGAAAAATTGCAATTCTAACTAAGTTAAATTGTATGATGATCCATCTTACATTTTAAAAATGTGTTCTCCATATTCAAATGGATTAATCATATAATTTGACATAATTAGATTGGTAATTATGATCTCCGAATTGATTTTAGGCCGTTTCACGTGTCTCGCATTAAATAGCCAAATTCCAACTAGTCAAACACAATCTCCAAATTTGATCTCAAATTGATCATTTCTCTCCAAATGACTTAATAATCTTCAATTAAGAGTGATTATTTCAAACCCTAATAATCGTTAATTAGGACGATTATTCTTCTCATTTTTAATCACTAATTAGAGTGATTATTTCAAACCCTTATAATCGTTAATTAGGACAGTTATTTTCCTCATTTAATCACTAATTAAGCTGATTATCTTAAACCTTGGTTAACCACCAATTAGGGGGATTAGCTTAACCCTTCATCATATTTAATCACTAATTAGAGTGATTATCTTAAACCTTAATAATCATCAATTAGGGTGATTATTTCCTAACCTTCATTATTAATCACTAATCAAGGTGATTATGTTTCCTTGAATAATCACTAATTAGGGTGATTACTTATTTCCTTCCTTATTAATCACTAATTGAGGTGGTTATCTTAATTCTTCATATTTAATCACTAATTAAGGTGATTATCTTAATCTCATTTCTATCCCTAATTGGAGTGATTACCTCGTTTCAGATAGATTTGTTTAATTCTAAAGGTGAGTTATTCATAATCAATTCCCTCCTCTTCTTTCCCCAGTGGAATTGGTTATTTAGGGTGAGACATAAGTTCGAACTACGACGGTTTTGATCCATGAGTGAATTCCAATCCCAATGATTGGTACGTAGTGCAACTTCAGTGCTCAAACCTACCATGTACAAATGATATATTGGTCCTAAATAAAAATGGTTAATGTGTATATGTGCAAACTATGTGATTTTCTTTCTTTTTAATAGCCATGATTACTTTAAAATGGAAAATAACGCATTTAGTAAGAGCCCGTTCTTTATAGAACGGAAGAGGAGACGAGTTCCAGACGTTCGCACCTCTTGACCTAAACCCCGAACCCTATCTCATGGTATTAAAGACCAATCTCAAAAAACCCTCATACATATGAAGTCATCATCGTTTTAAATGATTTTTCTTGATATTGATTTTAAAACGATTAATTATATAAATCTGTCCCTATTCAGATATTAATAGGGTGGCGACTTCCAAGTTTTCTAAAACCCAAAGTCCAATGAGAGACTTTCGTGGGATTCAGACCGTTAATTAAGACAGTAAAAAATCGGATACCACAGGCTGGCGACTTCACTGGGGAATATACTTCCACTTGGAGTACAAGAGGTTTAAACCTGAGCAATGCGTTATTTTCCATATGTATATATAATAAAGAAAGTTAATCATGGCTATTCACAATTTAATTTTTGTATAGAGCATGCTTATGTGAAAATTACGTGTGCTTGGTAGTTTATCAATCCATACACGTGCACTCTTTTTAACCATTTTCTTATTAGGTCTGATACCTCTGTCTATTGGCAAGGGTCAGAATTTTAGAATGACGAATTAATGAATTAAGGGTGTAAAACTTGCATCCGCGAGCTATTGCGATCGGCTCTATCAGGAGCGTCCACCCTCGATGGACACAATGGAAGTGACTCGAGGCCACTTTAACATAATCTCTCCTTAAATGAATCACCTTTTAGTTAACTTTTAGGACACAAGGATCAATGCACACATGTCCTTTATTTATTTCAGTTATTGAATAATGTGGAAAAAACTTTCAAAAAAATTCCTCAGTCCGATTTCAGTCGGTCAATATTTCAGTAATCATTAAATGTAGCTGAATTGCTGCCGAAATGATTATTGAAATATGAAGAGTATTCTTGTTTATTTATCACCAGTGTCATGAAACAAATGTGTGTGTGCTCACCCATTTTCAAAAAAATCACATTTACTTCATTATTCTTTTTCAAAAACAAAATTGATTTTTTAAAAGAAAGCAAAAAAAAAAAGTCCTGTTTTGAAAATATGATCCCAAATAAAAAAAATCATGAAAAATGAAAAAGAGTCATAATCACGAGCTCAAAACGTGTCATGTTTAGGAATTAGAATGTAATTAAAACATGTAGTCTAAAACACGAGAAGTCTTGCCTAAAAAAGAAAAAAAAAATTGTCCAAAGGGATAATTGTTTCTTTAAAAAAAAGAAGGAAAAAAAACAATTGTGTCAAAAGGGATAATTGTTGTAAAAAAAAAATTGTGTCAAAAGGGATAATTGTTTTCGAAAAAAAAAGGAATTCTTCCATTTCCTGCTAAAAAAACATATAAAGAAAAATTCATTAGTCATTGACTAACATTGTTTAGTGTGTACATTTCAGGTGCTTCACATATAAAAAAAAGGGGGAAAACTAAAACTTGCATCATTTCACAATGTCTGATTCCGGAAAGCAAATCCAGACTAAAGCTTCAGCAAAGGGCAAAGGTCGTTGGAGGTCTATTAATCAAATCTATGCAGACACGGAAGAATCTTTGGGAACCATGTACAGTCGTCTGAAAAGACAGGGTCTTCTAGAAGCGAAGCATCACTGTTACACTTTGCCACCGCCAGGGGTTGACATGGGATTATACTGTAACTTTTGCCATCAGTATGGACACGAAACAGACTGGTGTGTTGACCTTCAGCATGCCATCCACCAGCTAATAGAAGATGGAAAAATTCCCATTCCTCCATCATGGGTGCCCCCAATTGTGTCCTTCACTATGGCTGATCTTCCCAAGGAACTAGATCCTCATCAAGCTTTGTACATCACTTTGAAATGCAATGGGCAAGAAATGACTAATGTACTAATAGATGATGGATCAGCACTTAATGTTTGCCCCAAAGGAACACTTTATGAGTTAGGGTATAACATCACGTTATTAAGCCCGACTGATACAGTATTGGGAGCATACGACAATTCTTCAGGGAGGACGATAGGAACGATCAACCTTCAACTGAGGTATAAAGACTGGATTTGTGATGCAGATTTCACGGTCGTCGAAGCTTTAACCTCATTCTCTTTGTTGTTGGGGCGACCATGGCTCCATGCGAACAAAGCCGTTGCCTCTCCTGCACACCAAAAACTCAAATGCCCAACAACTTCGGGAATAATGACCATCCATGGGAATCCTACGCGACCAAGAAATTTCACCCCCGCACCGCCAACGGTAGAGGATGAAATGGGTCGTCAGGATGTTCCCTCAACCCTTGCATGCTAGAGAGTAACGTTCCTTCAATACCCCAAGGATCCAATTCAGAAGCCATTTACACTATCCCAATGACAATTGATCAACTCATAGCTTATGCCGACATCTGTTGTGCTGAGAATATGCCAATAGGACCTCTCAACACAGATCAGGCTGAAACCACCTCTGCCATAACCTTATCTGATAAAGATCTCCCCGACAACCCAGTCGATAACAGTGCTTTGTACATTACTGTTGATCACAGTGCCAGACATATTAAAGGTGTAATGGTCGACAACGGAGCATCTGCCAATCTTTGTCTCCTCAGTACCCTTAAATGGCTCGAGTATTCCCCTCCTCAAGGAGAAACCTCAATAGGGACCATGGTTGCATATGGCTCCAATCGGGAAATTATGGGGTCAACAACTATGATCTTGCGTATCGGAGCTGTCATACGAAAGATGGACTTTATGATCATCGATTGCGAAGCTCCTTTCACAATGTTGTTGGGACGACCGTGGCTCCACGAAAACCATGCTATCATTTCGATGTTGCACCAAAAAGTAAAAATGGTAACTCCGCACGGAGTAATCACCATCCCAGGAGATATAGCCATGGGGGCAACAATGCAAAAATCTCACATATATCATGTGTGTCACTTAAACCACGAACAGAATGGCAAGGATTCCGTAGAAACTGCATAAAATACGCCGCCCCTCAAACTGGTAAAATCCTATTTCCACTGGCCTATTCCCGAGGAGGATCTTGACCAACCAAATTGGGTACCAGATATGAGAGAAGTGAAGAGAATTGAAGAGAAGTTTCATTGGCTATACAAAGAAACATGGGCCGTTCAGTGTGAGGGAAAAGAAAGTCCAGCACATAAAGTTGCCGCCATCCAATCTATTATGGAACCCTATATATTCCTTGATGAAATTGATTATGAAACAAGAGCCTCTTGCATGCTAGTGTGCAAGGCATGGGCATCATGGCTCCTCAGCCGAGAGGACAACCCCTTATATGTCAAGAAGAAGAAAGAAAGGTGGGACAGGCGTCTTCAAACAGGAGAACATATGGCTTGGCGCCCGGCAAACTGAAGCCTGAAAAGTTTAGGAAGTACCCGATTCATTTAATCGCTTTTATATTGTATTTTGTAGGTAGAGCTACGTGCGGCTTAATCCCCTAAAAATAAATTCCAAAGATGCATCTATCTTAGCTTTCTCTACTATGTAATGTACTAAAAGGGGTACGTAGGCAACTCATTTTCCAAGTGCAGCTGCAAAAACAAAAAAAAAAAGAAGGAAAAAATTATGTAAAATTTCATATATCAGAACTACGTTGGGCCTGATTCTCGATTCAAAAAAAAATCATCACCGGAAATTATTTCTCCCCCAAATCCAAATCCAAATACACTCATGGAGATACGTAGGCAACCTTCGGGTGCGGCCCCTTTTGCATCTAATATTTTCTTTTGTGGTTTCAGCGCTTAGAAGCAATCAATGCATGCGGATCACCACAAAGAAGAACGATATCTGGGGCACTATAATTTGCCAAAATGAGGACACAGGCCTCGATATTTTTTCTCTTATTTTTATAGTAGCAGGAAATTGAAGGATATTATCAAATTGATTTTGAAAAATGTTTGTGTATTATCCCAAAACAAATGAGTCCAAGTGTGGCAGTTTAAAATGTAAATAAAAGTCAAAGTCGAAAAAATAATAATAATAACAAATCAAAAAAATGTAATGAAAAATCTCAAAACAAATGATAGAATCAAGGTCTTACACCTTTTAATGAATGATAACTGAAATTAAAGTAAATAAAAAGAGAAAAATTTCAAAGATATCATTTATTTCTGTGCTAACCCTTCATCTCATTTCACAGGAACTCTGTCTGGGCCCGCTCAGGATCTAGGCTAATTCGCCGAAGTTCTGACCACAGTGAACGTTCTCTGTCAGTAATATTGTCATCCTTGTCTACACCAGCTGTATTCTCTGCTACACGTCTCAACAATATGTCTGAAATTCCGAACAATCAGCACCAACAAAACTCTACCCCTCCACCTGGTCCGATGATTTGTCCAGGCCATGCTTGACCGACAGGATAATATTGAGCAAACTGTGTTAGGGATAATGCGCCAAAGCACCAAGATGCCTCCTCCTCCTCCTCCTCCAGAGTTGGAAGTAGCTTCGCCTTTTCATCTTGAGCCTTTGAACAATGAGAGAGAAATTCCCACTAAACTCGAGGAAGAAGTAGTCAAGCTTAAAGAAGTCTAAAAAGGAATGACTAAGGCTGAACCATGGATGGATATTCATTGATTAACTCTTTTCCCGAAGGCACGATTACCCCATGGTTTCAAAATGCCTAACCTGACAAAGTTTGATGGGAAAGGCAGCCCCACCAATTTCCTGAAATTGTACATAGGGGCAATGAGTCCCTGGGGAGTGGAAGAATCTTTGATGGCCCAACTCTTTCAACAGTATTGAGATGGTGCTGCAGCACATTGGTTCCTCAACCTTGAAAACACAAGGAAATCCGCTTAGGCTGACATAGTCAGAGAGTTCTCAAATTAGTACAAATATAATGAAGAAATTGATGTTACTAGAAGGGATCTGGAGACCACTTCTCAAAACCTTAATGAGACATTTTCTTCATTCATCACTCGGTGGAGAAACAAGGCTTCCAAAATGATGAGTAGGCCTAATGAGGAAGAACAGCTGCAAATGGTTGTGAAGAACCTTCTTCCTGTCTATCAGAAGCATATGGCCTACCAATATTTCCCGACTTTCAAAGCTTTGATTGCTATGGGAACTCTAGTTGAGGATGCTGTGAAAAGGGGGGACATCAAGAAAGATGAACCTACTGGCGGCACTACTTATAATGCAAAGTTTGGAAATAGCAAAAGAACTCCAAACAATGATCCAGCAGCTCCTAATACCACTAATGCGATCCATGCCATTGGCGCATCTTTTGCATTCCAGTTACGGCCACAAAGGAACTTTACCCCCTTAAATATGACTTATTCCCAAGCTCTCTCCAAACTAAAAAAGGCCAATCTCATTCAACCCTTCAATCCACGTCCACCTCCTAAAAATCCTTACCCTAGTTATGACCCAAACCAAAACTGTGAGTATCACTAAAGTCCGGGGCATAAAACTGAAAGCTGCACGGCTCTAAAGCATCAAATTCAAAACCTTGTGGATGATGGAAAGCTCTCGTTAGGATCCATTTCCAGTAAACCAAACGACTCTCAGCCCAACATCACAAAAAACCCCCTTCCTAATCATAGACCTCATTTGCTATTAATGCCATATCTGCTGCTTCAGATGGATGCAATCCAATCCAGTTAATCCGCAAGACAGTTCCTCAAATATATGAAATGCCAATAGCCGTAGGATACAAGTGCATGGTCTATGACTATTCCACTCAAGAAAAAGTCAAAATGATGCCTTATAAAGACCCCAGTTTCACACTCAACAAAGATCCATTCTCTGACATGTGTGGAACTTTGGATTATGACGGTGCCTTCTTCATTTTGGAATCTGATGCTGATGAAGATGCCTCTTCGTCCTTGACAATCGTGGAGAAAAGCACTGGAGGACATTCCATCATTCCAAATACATACCGGCGCCCCATCTGCCTCGATGATCTTAGTGATGAGGAATATGTGGATATCTCTCATTTGACTAGAGCAGGCCGCCATTTGAAACCAGGATGAAAATCCTTTGGAGGTACTGAGGAGGAAAGAAAAGGGCAAGGAGCCAATGACAGAGGATAGTAACAAGGAAAATGATGCTATCAAGCGCATGAAAGAAGTAAATGCTAATGTTTCCATCTGGAAATTGTTAATGCATTCCCAGCCTCATAGGGCAGCTGTTCTAAAGCATCTCAATGAAGCCTATGTAAGCTCTTCTATAACACCTGACCAGATGGTGGGGCTCATTCATGAGGTAGATCGAACTCTCATGTTCACAGACAATGATCTCCCTGACAATATCAACCACAACAATTCATTGCACATCACTATACGCTGTAATGGATGGGTGATACCTAGGGTGTTGATCGATAATGGTTCCGCAATCAATGTTTGCCCTCTGCGTGTGCTAACGAGACTTGGGTATTCAAAAGAAGATCTGGTACCATCCAACCAGGTGGCCAGAGCATATGATAATGCCAAGAGGGAAATACTGGGTTTAATCAGCCTCCTCATTGAATGTGGCCCCGTGGCAAGGAAGGTGGAATTCATGGTCATTGACACTCAAGCCTGTTTTAACTTCTTTATTAGGAAGACCATGGCTGCATGAGAATAGAGCGGTGGCTTCTACTCTACACCAAAAGGTAAAGCTTCTCACTGATCAGGGAGATGTGACTATTTCTAGTGATCCAGAAATTATGACCATCTCCAACACCGGAAAATCAGTATTGTATCTGAACGAAGTAGAGGACACTAGGTTGGATGGTTATACTATCCACTGTATTCTAGCAGCACCTGAAAATTCATGGATGAATGAGGTCCCAGCTGCCACACCAAATGTAAGTGCTGAAGAAACATAACCAGAGTATAGTGAGGATGACGAGGAAGAAATGGGAGTTCCAAGTATTGACACTCATGATACATCAGTTGAAGCACCGGAGGAATCTTGTATCGGCAATCCTCAAGATGATGATAATGACTCAAAGAAGAGATCTAGGACTGACGATTTTGACATAGACTTTAATGTAGTAGGCCCAATCCGAGAGGTTCACATTGAGTCACTGATTCTGTTTCCTAGATATCAACACAAGGATCATTATCCTGAGTTACCACAGCTCCGGAAATTTGACGGGAAAGGTGATCCTTATGTCCACTTAGTTGGATTTGTGAATGCCTTGCATCCATAGGGCATACCAGAGGAAGATTACCCCATGCTGTTTGACAAGAGTTTAGAAGGACCAGCTTTGGACTGGTACTACTCTTTGGATTATGTGGATAGAGCTAGTTGGGAAAATGCTAGCCAGCTGGCCTTTGTTAATTGGGCTCTCGAGCATAAACAGACTGATGTCAAGAAGCTGAAGCTAGTTACTTTGCATCAAAGCGCCTTGGAAACTTTCTCGCACTTTTGTTCAAGAAGCGCTTATATCCGCACACAGCTTCGTTTCCTTATTACTGATCGATAGTTCATGCTCATATTGCTGCGGAACCTGAATGATTTCTATTATCATCACATGGTTACTATCAAATACACCTCCCTCAGCCACATGAAACAACATGGCTTTGACATCGATGCTATGAAATTGCAAGAAAAACGACCTCGGGAAGATCTTGAAACTCCTAACACAAATCCAAGGATATATGCTAAGATAGATGAACCATTGAGTATGGTGTATGATCGTCTTCGGAGGCAAGGTATACTTCAAATCTCAGCACATGTGCCCAGTTTACCCCTTCCTGGAACAGACATGAGCAAACTCTCCGCTTATTGTCGTCAATTTGGGCATGAAACTGATCGATGCCATGATCTTTACTACAAAGTTCAAAACCTGGTTGACCGAGGCATCATTAGTCCAACCCATAAGGAAGTGCCGACAAGGAAATTATCGGCGCGCCCTCAACCTCAAATCCCAAGTTGATATCTTCCGCAAATTAGTCGAGCAAGGTCGGATACATCCACTTCCCAGACGCCCAGGGGCAAGTCCAGTAGGGTCAGATCTTCACAAGTACTGCCAATATCATCAGTTGCATGGTCACGGCACAAACCAATGTCATGCTCTCAACTATCGCATCAAGCAAATCACCAACATAGCTCTTGTCTACAGCAAAGCTACTTGATCATCTCCCAGAAAGAGAAAAGTCTTCGGTAAAAGTCCTGTAGGGGGTTAGCCCATCAAAAAAAAAACAAATTGTAATCCTTCAGCCCGTTAGTATCAGAGAACTACGTGCAGCTTGAATCCCCATTATCACTTACACTTGCACTGCGAGATCACTCCACCTATGTAACACCTGGGGTACGTAGGTAGCTCAATATGACTGCAGCTTCTTTATTAAATAAAAACTTTAGTTCTTTCTAAAATGACACGCTGAGTCTGATTCCACATAAAATGCACTTGGAGCAATGGGGATATGTAGGCAACCTTCGGGTTCAACTCAAATATATTAACCATTGTATTTCAGGCAATGTGATCAGAATTCAAGATGTCAGTCATCACAGGAGTAATTTCAGAATGCTGAATTGACGCATCAATGGGGATACAGGCCCTAATCTCTATATTTTCTGTCTTTGTTCAAATATTAAGCAGGGAATGGAAGAATGAAAAAATCTGTTTTCAACCCCGATGATAGTAAAATCATTTAAAAAAGTCAAAAAAAAGAAGAAAAAAAATAATAATAAATAATAAAAAAGCAAAATTGCAAAGGTGGACCATCCAGTCAAAACATGGCAAAGTTGTTTTCGAAAATTTTATTTACTCTGCAATGCATTCTGCAATATGTAGCCTTCTTTTCTTTTCTTTTAATTCTTTTTCTCTACCTTTAGGTCCAAAAAGAAGAAATTTGTCCATTCTCTAAGGATGACCAATTACCGTAAAAAAACAAACACCTCAGAACTACCCACGAATGCGGTCAAAGAGCATGTACGGATTGCCATGCAACCTCTGTCCAAAGGATTTCAAATTATGATGAAGATGGGTTATACTCAAGGAGCTGGATTAGGGCGTGATGGTAGGGGAATGAAGCAACCAATCCCCGTAGTAGACAAGCAGAACCAACATGGATTAGGATATGATCCGGGCAGCACTTCTCAAAACACCAAAAAACCTTCTTCTACCCTCAATGGTCAGTTCATCCTGCAAAGAGATACTGAGCCATACTATGAGTTTCCAGAACTTTGGCTTAGTAGGAAAGAACAGAGGATTTAACCGGGATTGGAAATATTCTTCAATTAGGCTAGAAATCTGGATTTAATCAAAAGTTGGTTTGTCCGAGAATAAAAAATGAAAAAAGAAAATGACTGGGTGGATAACCTGGAACATGGAGTCCTTAAGAAACTTTTCACTTTTGATGATACCTTTTGGCAAAAGCGTTGAACATAAGTGGAGTATTGAGTGTCAGGCAAAAGACGGGCCTATAGAACTTAAAATGTTTTTAGGAAACCATCCTCCACATCCATCTCATGAAAATACCTTTTCACCCCCTTCAGATGGATATCATACCGATAGCTCATCTTCCAGTCAATCTACCTTGCATACCCAGTCAGAAGACTCTGATAGTGAGGAAATTGAATATGAACCTTTATCTAAATACATTTGCATGCAAGATGTTATTTCTGACAGTGAATTTAATAATGATGAATCACTTGATACAACTGAAACATACATAAAACCCATGGAAGAATCCATTGTAATTAATATTGGTACAGAAAATGCTGTAAAAGAAGTCAAAATAGGATCAACCCTCTCCCCGGCCAACTGAACAATCTATGTTTATTGCATTATTAAAAAAGTATGTAGATGTGTTCGCATGGTCTTATGCTGATATGCCGGGTGTTAATAGTGAAATTGAGGAACATCGCATTCCGTTACATCCTGAAAGCAAACCTAAGCAGCAAAAGCTCCGCCGAATGAAGCCAGAGGTTAGTCTGAAAGTGAACGAAGAAATCCAGAAACAGCTTGATGCCAAATTCATCCAAGCTGTAAAACATCCAAGTTGGATCGCCAATATAGTGGTCGTACCCAAAAAGGATGGGAGAGTTCGGGTATGCATGGATTTTCGAGATTTGAATGCTCCGTCACCAAAAGATTGTTTTCCCCTACCCCCACATCGATGTTCTTGTTGATAAAACGGCTGGTCATGCAATGTTTTCCTTCATGGATGGATTCTCAGGGTATAATCAAATACTCATGGCTCAAGAAGACATGACAAAGACATCTTTCATCACTCCATGGGACACTTTTTTTTTTACCGAGTTATGCCTTTTGGTCTCAAGAATGCCGGAGCCACATATCAAAGGGCTGCAACCACTATCCTTCATGACCTCATCCACGACATTGTGGAGGTTTATGTAGATGACATGATCGTGAAAAGTGAAGATCGTGAGGGGCATATTCCTGCATTAAGGTCCTTCTTTGAAAGAATCAGGAAGTACAATCTAAGGCTAAACCCTCAAAAGTGCGTGTTTGGTGTCACTTCGGGAAAGTTGTTCGGATTGATTGTCAGTCAAGACGGCATCAAATTGGACTCTGAAAAGGTAAAAGCTATTCAAGGACTGCCTCCTCCAAAAACAGAAAAAGAAGTAAGAGGATTTCTCGACAGAATTCAATATATCTGCAGGTTCATCTCACAACTCACTATGAGATGCGAACCTATATTTAAGCTGCTCAGAAAAGGGGCATCCCATGAGTGGAATGAAGAATGTCAGGAAGCTTTTGATTCTATGAAAGAATACCTTTCAAATCCACATGTTCTAATGCCACCTAGACCAGGAGAACCTCTAATTCTGTACCTCACTATCACAGAAATGGCTATGGGAGCTCTCTTAGCCCAATATCAAGAGGGAACAAAGAAAGAGGTTGCCATATACTATCTCAGCAAGAAATTCCTTGAGTACGAGACAAGATATACCCCACTGCAAAAAGCATGTATCTCCTTGGTCTATGCCACGAAGAAGGTTAGGCATCACCTTCAAGCTCATACTACCTATCTGATCTCAATACTGGATCCAATCAAGTATCTGTTTGAAAAACCCATTCTTAGTGAAAGATTGGCAATATGACATGCTATGCTTTCTGAGTTTGATATCCAATATGTCCGCCAGAAATCTGTTAAAGGACGAGCCATATCTGAAGCCCTAGCAGAAGGACCAATGTCAGGAGATGAGTATGACGATGCATTCCCTGATGAGAACTTATGCTTCATTGACAATCCATAATGGTGCATGCACTTTGATGGAGCTTCTAATAGGAGAGGTAATGGAGCAGGTGTTTTGTTAGTAGATCCTGATGGAGTCCATATTCCATTTGCTGTCAAGCTGGATTTCCCAACAACAAACAATACAGTCGAGTATGAAGCCTGCATATATGGAGTAAAGGCCGCCTTGGTAGCAGGGGCAAGACATCTCACTGTGTATGGAGATTCTAATCTCATCATTTCTCAAACAATAGGAATTTGGAAGGTTAGAGATGAGAGACTTTAGCTCTACACAGAGTACCTTCAAGAATTGATCCCTTATTTTGATGATATCAGCTTCAAACATCTTCCTCGAGAACAAAATAGTTTCACTGATGCATTAGCCAATCTCGCTGTTAATTTAACATGGGAAAATGGTACAAAGATCCAGTCAGTTTGAATTGAAGAAAGGAAGGGACCAACAGTGACGGTAGCACAAATTGTCTTCATGCTGGTTCAACAAGATGATGATGATGTCTGGTATAAGGATATTAAGAATTTTCTGGAAACTATGCAATATCCAGAAGGAAGTGGCAAGAAGGACCGCATAGCTATCAAAAGGCTAGCTGCTCATTTTCTCATACTAAAAGGCAGACTGTATCACAAAGGGTTTGATGGTACTCTGCAACTCTGCGTAAATGACAGCGAAAAGCAAGTCTCGAAATTTGTGATTAACAACATCATCTGTCGGTATGGCATACCTTTCGAAATAATCTATGATAATGGATCACAATTTGAGGGTCATCTGAAGACCACTCTCGCAAAATATGCAATCAAGCATCATCAGTCCTCACCTTATCGCCCCCAAACAAATGGAGCGGTAGAAGCAGCCAATAAGACAATCAAAACTATTGTCGCCAAGATGACTGAAAAGACTAGGGAATGGCATGACAAACTACCATATGCCCTATGGGGATATAGGATATCAATTAGGACTCCAACAAGAATAACCCCGTATTATTTGGTTTATGGGATGGAGCCAATCCTACTAGTTGAGGTGGAGATACAATCTCTCAGGGTCATAGCAGAAAGTGAAATCTCGGAAGACCAGTGGCACAATACTCGCTATGATGAGCTTGCATTCGCAGATGAGCGCCGACTACAAGCATTGCATAAAATTCAACTTTATCAGCGGAGGATTGCTCGTGCATTTAACAAAAGGGTTTGAGATAGAGACATCCAAGAGGGCGATCTAGTTTTAAAAGAAAATAGAGCTCCGTTGCATGATCCTCGAGGAAAATTCACGCCTAACTGGTCTGGACCATTCCTGGTCAAGCATATCACCACGGCTGGAGGAGTGAAGCTAATGGATTTTGATGGAAATGAGTTCACCCATTTCACTAATCTTGATCAGTTGAAGGAATATTACGCTTAGGCATCAAAGTAATTGTAATTGTCATGATTAAGTAACCAAGCAGTTTGTGGGTTTTGTATCCTATCTGTTTGTTCTTAATAAGCATGCCATGAGTTTCTGAGATATTTATATGATGTATGCAAAAAAAAAAGGGACAAAAAAACGAAAAAAATGAGAAAAAACACGAAAAAAAGAGAGAAAAAAACGGAAAAAGAAAAAGAAGAAAAACGGAAAAGAGGAAAAAAGGAAAAAGGAAAAATGAAAAAACATATCTTTAATTGTTAAGGTTTACATGTTATGCTTTTATGTGTCATATGATTAGTTAATTATGATTTGCATGTCATATTTAATGTTAAAGTGTGCACGTGTTAGAATTGTGATCACATTGAATTTCTCACAAGCGGATAATTCTCACAAATAAATCTTTTATTCATCCCAATTGGGGTACTTCATTTCATACATAAAAAGACATAAAGCCTTCATTTCCTACAAACTTAAAAAAAAAACTAAAAAAAAAAACATGGAAAAACAACATGACAATTCTCTCAAACCCTTCTCCTCTTCATGGTAGGCCCGTCTGAATCTTTGTCTTGACCAATATCCGCTAAAAGCCATTGAAGGTAATCTTCATCAATCAGTGGAAAGGAAGGTTCCGGTAGCGCTGATATAATTTTAGCCCCTTGCCATATAATAGGCATTCTCTGAATGCCACTCATATCAGCCTCATAAGTAGTACAAGATGGAAGAACCTGGAGGGCAGGAATGTGCTCTTGCTTCCAACCAATTTGCCTTAGACATCTCCATGGAAGGTAGAAAGTGACTTGGCAAAGCCGGGTAATTGTACACCTCTGCGACCAGAATTGCAATATACAATTGCACTAATACCAAGGTGGCTTGTGACCCACTTTATGTCTTGATATAAGAAAAATCCTCCCACCCTCAATTTTTGCTAAGTTGATAGAAGAAAGGAAGAATACCTCTCTCCCGGACATGACTAGTTTTGTAAGTAAGACTCTTGTGGGGTTTCATGAGTGAAATTTTTTCTAATAGCCATAAATGAAGGGCTAATGGACATCCCTTCACAAAGTTTTGAGGGTTTCTTTTGAGTTCATCTAAGCCAAGGAACATTTCCCCAAAATAAGTGGTCCAAGACAACCCCCGCTAACAATTTGAGGAATAAGTGAAAGACACCAAACATGACATGCATTTAAAGACCATTTAGTGAGGGTGCTTCCCAAAATCATAAGAATGCACGCATTTTCTCTGGCAATCCTATAGTTGGCATTGTTAGAAAATTGCCAAGTGCCAAAGTGGAAAGTCAATAATAAGTTGACAAGAAATACCTCACCATATTGTAGGTAGTTTCCATGAAGATTTTCGGGAAGATGTAAAATCGTTGATAAATCTCCCGAGATCCTGGTAGGAGATCTAGGTGTGATAACTGGACCATTGGATGGTAAGCCTAGCAAACCTTCGACCTCTTCAACAAGAGACACAATCTCCCGGTCTCCAAAGCGGAAGACATGGCGAGTTTCATCCTAAAATTTGGAAGCAGCATGAATCATGTCGTAACAAATAGAAAGTGAAAGCAAAGGCATAAGCACCTTAGTGAAGCGGGAAGAGGAAAAGGATTGCCATGGTTGCTCCAAGTTTCTTGTGATCCCCGAGAGTTGTTTTTTCTCCCGACTCCGCATTTCATTAGCTTCTTCATAAGTAAGAACCATTTTTGTGAAAGGAAAATTTAGAGAAAAGATTGAAGTAGTGGAAGTGGTGCATTTGGAAATGAAGAACTATGCCCCTTTTATAGATGGAAAAGATGATCATCCATGATTTATGCCATGGATAATGAGTTTGAGTATTGTCCATAGGATAATAAGGAGCATCCTTCACAATGGTTAATGACCAAGCATTTGTGGTATGACAATTTTTACTAAAGCCGAACATATAAAAAACAGAGTCAATGATGAATCAAGAACGTTGATACAATCCTTTCCAAATAATCATCCAAAATAATGACCATGATTAATCTATTTTATATAGTGATCATCATTTTCCAATAAAGCGGATAAGCATTATGCATGAAAAATTTTCTGAAAGATTTCGGAAAAACAGATAAATTTTTTTGCCACATGAAGATTTGGTCCACCATGGTTTACCTAGAGGGTAATGACCTTTGGTCAACCCTTTAAGGTGACATGACTTAACAATGCATCACTCTAAGGTGACATGACCTGACAATGTCCTAATTTAAGGTGACATGATAACACATGGAGTCATAAAAAGTAAGTAATGGTGACTTGACAACTTGTTTGTCATCAAGGCCATGAAAAACTGTAAAAACTGGAGTCGACATGTTAATTGTCGGTATTTCCCGCATTAACAAAAGACAAATTCATAAGACTACAAGAAAAAAAGACAATAAAGTCGCATTTTCCAAATTTAGAAAATTCATTGGGATTTTCTATCTAAGACGACGATAAAGTCGCATTTTCAATATTTAGAAGATTAATTGGGATTTTCTATCTAAGACGACGTTAAAGTCGCATTTTCAAATTTTAGAAAATTAATTGGGATTTTCTATCTAAGACAACGTTAAAGTCGCATTTTCAAAATTTAGAAAATTAATTGGGATTTTCTATCTTTTTTTTTTTTTTTTGAAAGAGAAATTTCATTAAATGAAGGCCAAACGGCATCTACAATAAGTATTAAAGAAAAACAAGATATAATCACACAAGATCAAATCAAATTCGTCTTCGAAGAAACTACAATGAACCAGATCGAGCAATACACCGCAGCCCCCTTGTATTTGCTGAATCGCACAACTATTGTTGGGGAAGTCTATCATTATGACATAGTTTGGGGAAGAAAATTCTTGATTTAACCAGGTTGACCGCATCCGAATTTCCAATACTTCGATGTTGATGGTCTTGAACTTCAACCAATATGAACAATCTCTCATACCAATTTTTAAACTTCCACGTGGGAAGAGACTAAAACTAAACTCCAAACTCCGATAAGAGGAGAGAAAAAACCCAAAAATTGGGTAGAAAACTCTCAAAAAGAGAGAGAATGGAATATTATTAATAACAAAAACAATTAAAACTAGAAGAAAAAAGAAGAATTGGGGGCTTACCACCATCGAAAGGATAATGGTAGCCCCAAACTAGAAGAAAAAATTAGGGTTTTTTGGAGGAAGAGGAGATAGGGGAGAGGAGGAGGATTTTGGGATTTCTATCTAAGACGACGTTAAAGTCGCATTTTCAAAATTTAGAAAATTAATTGGGATTTTCTATCTAAGACGACGTTAAAATCGCATTTTCAAAATTTAGAAAATTAATTGGGATTTTCCATCTAAGACGACAATAAAGTCGCATTTTCAATTTTAGAAAATTAATTGGGATTTTCTATTTAAGACGACGTCAAAGTCGCATCTCCTATTTTAGAAAATTAACTGGGATTTTCTACTTAAAGCGTTAACAGAACTCGCAAGTCATGTTTTCAAAATAGCTATGATGATAACTATTTTCAATGGAGAATATGTTATCTCAAAAGAAATTTCTGTCAAAATTTTGTGTCTTTTCAAACATTGGCCATCATTTTCTCCGAAATTCGACCAATGTGGGGCATTCTGTAGACACCAAATTTTGAGCCCCTTTTTCGGATAAATAAAGGTTTTGAAAAATAAAAATAACAAAATCGTCATGCATCGTGGAGCGCGCGCCCTAGAGCGCGAGTTTCATTCCGTCGCACGATTTTCCATTTTTGCGTATTAGTCATACAGTCTCGGCTTAGAAACGTAATTTTCCGTGAGTCGTAGTCAATAGCTACAACCACCGTATTAATAAATTGATTCGTAGTATAATCATGCTCGTCTTTATTAATTTGACTAATTTTCGTTAATTTTCTTAAGTTAGTCTTTCGGAAAAATGAAAAACGAGTCGCGATTAGGCGTCGGGATTTTAGTCGTATCCCAAAATCGGCATTAATCAGTTTTCTTGATGGTCAAGTCATTGTTTGATAGATAAAGAATAAGAATATATTCTTTATCCACTAAACACATCCTTTATCCATTAGTTAGAGAATAAGAATCATGACAAGATGTGAGAATAAGAATCAAATCCCATGTGTAAGAGGGGGAAATCCGGATTCTTTCCGGAAGAATCAAGTGTGCGCCAAGCACACAATTATGCGTCTAGCATGCTCTGCGCCAGACGCAGAGCTTACGCCTAGCGCAGCTTCCTGCGCTAGGCGCATCATCCTTATCAGTTTCGTTTTGCACGTTTTTCGATGTATTTTTTTTACGTATTAGGATGTTTAGGGAAGAATCTTTTCTGAAAATCTGATTTTGCCTCATTAATGAGAAAATCCAAAAAGAATAAGAATATTTGTGTTTCCAAAGAGATTTGATGATGTCATTAGGCTGAGGTCATTAGAGTGATGTCATTTAGGTGATTAAGGATGAAGAAAATCAGATTTTTTGGGTGAAAAATCTGATTTTCTCCCTCTTTGAAACCCTAGTTCACCTCCCTCATTTCTCTATAAAAACCCTCCTCTTTTCACTTCAAAACCAAGTTGAAAAAAACACAATTCAATTTCACTCTCATCTTCTCTACTACTCTTCTCCTCCTTAATCTTTCCATCTAAGTAAAAGTCTTAATAAGTAAGTAAAAGAAGTTCATCAAAAGGAAAAAACACAAAAAAGAGTTGAAGTTAGTAATTAAGAGGATTTAGAAACTCACTTAGAAATTAAGAAAATCACAAAAAAAAAAAGATAGAAAAATTTGCAAAAAAAGGAAGTGCGTCATTGAGCTAGCAAGGTAAAGTTGAAGTTCTTGTTATTTTGATTATCTTCTTAATCATCTACTAACCTTCTTTCTTGTTTTCTTCTTATCATTTTTTTAATCTTTGGAGTGATTTGGGTATGTGGAAGTCCTAATAGGTTTCCAACCTTAAATCACCCCACCGAGAATAGTCACCTCTAATGGGGTGACTCTAAGGAAACAATGTGATTTTCCTTAAATCACCCCACCTACAAAAATGATTTCATAAAAAAAAAAATCAAGAAAAGTTGTGCATAAACATCTCCATAAAAAAGAAAATGTGATGCTGTAATTATAATCAGTTTTAATTTCGTACTTCATTCCATTTTTCGTCTGTATTATCAGAATAGTTTGTAGGATTTAATATTTTTCCTATGAAGTGCAAGATGTGTCCAGCGACTAGGATTTGAAATTTCTAAAAAAGAATTTTGTGGAAATAATTAAAAATCATACAACTTTGTTGTGCAAAACTGATTTTGTCTAGTACCACCTAAGCTTGTTCTGTCAATAAAAGTTAAAATAAAATAATTTAGATAAAATTAAAAACATCAAGTTTGAAGAAAACATCAGTAGCTTTTCAAAAATATAAAAATCATGTTCATATGAATTTTATACAATTTTACATTATTTTTACAAAACCATTCATGTAAATCACTAAATTCCAGAAAATTGATTTTTCAGTCAAGTTCTTCAAAGTGTCTAGAATGTTCATACCACAATTCACTTCAAAACAAGTCCAATAAGTTAGATCTCAAATAACAACTTCAATAAAGGTCCTGTTTTGACCAGTTTTGACATAAAATTCACCATAATTCAAGTTTTCACTAAAAACTTGTGAAATTTTGACACAACATAAAGAACTCACTGATCTATCCATAGATGTATCAAATTCTCAATTTAGCGCTTTATACAGAAAGTTATGATTTTTGTAAGTCAGTGTAAGAACAAAAGTGCAATCTGGAAAATGAAATAAAGTGATTAACTCAACTTTCATAAAAAAAATGTTTTCTCTTCACACGAAAATGTTAATTAAAAATCATGAAATTTTAAGTTTCTCTTAAAATGACTCATTTCATCATGTAAATAAAAATCAATAAAAATTGTCATAAAAAATCAAAATCAAAGAAGTTGATTAATCTTGAACTTTCACAAATTCAAAAATTCCAAAGCCCATTCAAGGAGGTGAAGATCAAGGAGCATTATGGTGAAGACCAAGATTGGAGATTTGTATAGATCATAGATTTTGTACATATTGTTGTAATAATAGTTTCTTTGTAAATAATTGTTGCATCACTCCATTAATAAAAAAAACATGGAGATGTTTATGCATAATGTTCATAAATAATTTCACAATTCTTTTTAATAAATTGAGCAATCAATGTTACAAATGTTGCATGTTGGACCCAATATGTCATAGTGCATGAATCAAATGACCCAATCTCAATTAAGAGGAAAAATTGCAAATCTAATTAAGTTAATTGTATGATGATCCATCTTACATTTTAAAAATGTGCTCTCCATATTCAAATGGATTAATCATATAATTTGACATAATTAGATTGGTAATTATGATCTCCGAATTGATTTTAGGTCGTTTCACGTGTCTCGCATTAAATAGCCAAATTCCAACTAGTCAAACACAATCTCCAAATTTGATCTCAAATTGATCATTTCTCTCCAAATGACTTAATAATCTTCAATTAAGATTATTTCTCAAAAGCCTTCAATTAGGAAGCAAACCTTCTAAGACCTCTCGAAAATCATAAATGTGATCACTATTAAGGTGGTTATTTTAATCCCCGATTAATCGCTAATTAGAGCGGTTGACACAAATTTCTTTTAATCACTAATTAGAGTGATTGCCTTAAACCCTAATAATCGTTAATTAGGACGATTATTCTTCTCATTTTTAATCACTAATTAGAGTGATTATTTCAAACCCTAATAATCGTTAATTAGGACGATTATTTTCCACATTTAATCACTAATTAGGGTGATTATCTTAAACCTTGGTTAACCACCAATTAGGGTGATTAGCTTAACCTTTCATCATATTTAATCACTAATTAGAGTGATTATCTTAAACCTTAATAATCATCAATTAGGGTGATTATTTCCTAACCTTCATTATTAATCACTAATCAAGATGATTATCTTTCCTTGAATAATCACTAATTAGGGTGATTACTTATTTCCTTCCTTATTAATCACTAATTGAGGTGGTTATCTTAATTCTTCATATTTAATCACTAATTAAGGTGATTATCTTAATCTCATTTCAATCACTAATTGGAGTGATTACCTCGTTTCAGATAGATTTGTTTAATTCTAAAGGTGAGTTATTCATAATCTATTCCCTCCTCTTCTTTCCCCAGTGGAATTGGCTATTTACGGTGAGACATAAGTTCGAACTACGACGGTTTTGATCCATGAGTGGATTCCAATACCGCAATGATTGGTACATAGTGCAACTTCAGTGCTCAAACCTACCATGTACAAATGATATATTGGTCCTAAATAAAAATGGTTAATGTGTATATGTGCAAACTATGTGATTTTCTTTCTTTTTAATAGCCATGGTTACTTTAAAATGGAAAATAACGCATTTAGTAAGAGCCCGTTCTTTAGAACGGAAGAGGAGACGAGTTCCAGACGTTTGCACCTCTTAACCTAAAACCCAAACCCTATCTCATGGTATGAAAGACCAATCTTCAAAAAAAGCCTCTTTTATATGAAGTCATCATCGTTTTAAATAATTTTTCTTGAAATTAATTTTAAAACGATTTATTAAATAAATTTGTCCCTATTCAGATATTAATAGGGTGGCGACTTCCAAGTTTTCTAAAACTCAAAGTCCAATGAGAGACTTTCGTGGGATTCAGACCGTTAATTAAGACAGTAAAAAATCGGATACCACAAGGTGGTCTGATGATGATTAGTATATGTTTTTGAAAAAAAGATAGAATCGAAGAGGGTGTAGGATTGATTTTGAAAAAAGAGATGTTTTTGTTGAAAATGATGGAATATGATAGGATAGATGTGATATGGAAGATTTGTTAGAGATGGGATGAGATGCAACGAGGTAGATATGCATGACTACTCAAAGTCTACCATGATCACTTTTCTAGATGCACTTTTTCGGATAGACTCAACCTTAGATGATATGTATGAAGGTTTAAGGCTTTAAGTTTTGATGAAGGTTTAATTGGTTGGGTTAAGGTATGATCACGGATTTGGATTATATGGGTCAAGGTTTTTATGGATTATATGGTTTGAATGATGGGTCAAGGTTTCTAGATTCCCCTAGCTTGACTTATATTTTCTTTTGCCTTTGGCTTTTTCTTTTTGCAGTTTTCTCTTTTTGTCTTGTGCGTTTTTTTTTTTGCTTTTGCTTTTGCTTTCGCACTTTGAATTATTTCACTTTTGTTTCTTGCCTGACATTAATATTTTTTTATGTACGAGACTTGCACACAAGTTTTTTATGGTTTAGGGTATTGGAAGGTTGGAAGCTAAGGTTTTTCGTGGAGCTTTGAATTATTATTTGGCTATGAGGAAATGGAGATGATGGCTTAAGGGATTTTATTTTTTATTGCATGAAGATGGCTTATGGATGATGGCTTCACTAGTGGAAAAATGCCCATCGAATCTGGTCAAAACCGGGCTTACAGATCCGGTTTTGGTCCGGATCCGCTGGGCCCGCAGCGGCTAAAAGTAAGCAACTGATCCGGCCCAAAACCAGATCAATTGACACTTAACCGATCCAGTTGTATCACAAAACCGGATCAATTAGGTGAGTGAACTGATCCGGTTTTGTGATACAACCGGATCAGTAAAGATCCATTCACAAATAAAAAAAAAATTGAGGCTTTCATTCGCCAGCTACACATGCCAGCCAACAAAAGAAGACTTCCAAATCAAAAAAAGCTGCCACTGTCACCCACCTAGAAGCCCATAAGCCAGCTGGCAGCAGCAAAAAAGACCAGACAAATAACAAAAAGTAAAATAAACTGATGTGCAGCTACATACTACAAATATGGTTTTTCTTATGTCACCTTGCATCAGACACCTGTGCATTTTACATCCTCAATATATAACCACGAATGAAACATGGACATCAGTCACTACTATATTAAATCTTTGATTAAAATGTTTTTTTCCATACCCCTACTCTCTCCCAGATATACCGTACTGAAGTGCACCAAGGTCAAGCACTACTAGAAGCAGCATCAAGACCTTCAATGGGTGAGGATCAGAGCATACTTCTGCATGAGCTTGGTCAGGGTAGCAGCAAATTCTTTCTCTAGCTCCAGCTCCTTCCAGTGCTTCTTCTTCATCTCCATCTTTTTGTCCTTGTGTATCTGTATAATCAGCTGCTCTCTCTCAGTACTAACATCCCGATTTTTACCTGTAAGGCATGTGATAGCTTTGTTAAATGCAAAACGATAGCCTAAAGAGAAAGAGAGTAATTCATTCATGAACTGAAATAAGAATCTATCTGATAAAAGTGAGTACTCTTTCTTCAAATTTAGCAAAACACATTCGATATGAATGGAGTCAATACCAGTTCCATGTGTTATTAGTATTCGCCTTACAGTTGTGTATGCCCCATCATCCCAATTAGATCCACTTTGACCGCCCCATGGCCCAACAACAACTGGCTTCTTGTTGCTATCTTGAAAATTACAACAACAAACTAGAGCGATGAGTCTTTTTAGACTGCAATCTTATATCGAATGAAAAATAAATGTACAAAATAATAAATGCACAAGGCCACATAATAAGCACAAAATTGTTCATGCAACAATATCATGAATATACGGTTGACTAAATCGCAACCCCCTGGTACATCCAAGATAAATGTTATTATCTCTTACAAAATAACATACTACTCATCCTCTCCACAGAACCAAAATATAATATAGAATGAAATACTCGTGTGTGTATGACTGTATGTGTAACAATAAAAAAGAACTGTTCTCATCTCTTAATTGGGTGATTAAAGTAAAAGTTCATCACCAAAAGATATACTTCATGTTTGATGTCCAATATAAATATACTTCGGGCATACTTCTTCAGGCTCGGCCCAACATATAAAAGAGGTTTCCTAACTTTCTCTCTGTCACTAAAATCAAACCCTCGATGTGATCTTTAATTTCTCAATTCTCAATTAGTGTTCAGTTGTACACCAAGGCTTTCTCAAATAGTGTTTAGTTAACAATCTCAGTGTAATGATTTTCAGAGAAATCTAGAGAGATAAGAATTATTATTGAGGGAAAGAAAATGCAACTGAATGAATACTAGAGTAAGGGAGAGCTACAATATTTAAGCTTGTGGTTACAGCTTGTGATAAAAGCTAGTGTTCAGTTTACACCAAGGCTCGAAGGATCAGGTTATAAAATGATTGCTCCATCACTTTAGTAAACAACTAAGATATATGAAGTATAAAGCACATAAGGATTTCGTAGGAAAATAAAAGGTTAAACAAAGCACCCGTTGTCTGTTTTCTTTCTTTCTTTCATTCCTCTTAACGACTTGCTGTTTGTTTTTTTCCTCCGTTCCGGTTACGGGATCATACCCGGTGGTCCAACTTGTGACTCCAGCTCCTTTCTCCACTGCAATAATTTTTGAGTCAAATCTTTCAAGTTTGATCATTAATTGATTGTTACATAACATAACACTACTAGAAAAGGACAAATATTTCTACCTAACTCTAGGAATATGTCGAGTCTATCTAATAAGGAGCCAATGTACACCCTATTCTTCTTTTCTTTTCTTTTTTTTTGAGGTAATGTACACCTATTCTTCTTTTCTTTTCTTTTTTTTGAGGTAATGTACACCCTTCTCTTAAATATAAAAAATGGTTCAAAGATAAATAAACATGTAGTATTAACACAACATGTGAATGTTAGGCCCTACTTGTGGGGGCGGCGGTCAGCCCAAATTGGGTAGTTACCTTAAGGCATGCTTGGATCGAGCGTTGAAAGGGGGGGCAATGGAGATAAAATGAAGAAAATCAAGATACATCTAGGTGGTGGGAAAAGATATGACGTAGATGATGCAAGTAGGAAAAGTTGAAAGTATAAGAGTAAAAACAGAAGAATACAATATCCAGCAGACTACCAAAGAGCAGAAAGTATAAACAGAAGTGCCAACGATAACTTCTACTATTGTAGAATAACAAGAGATTACCTGCAATTGCAATGTATGAAACAGAAAGTTCTTTAGAATGTCTCCTTCCTCATTGAGTGAGAAAGAAAGTGCTGACGATAAGTAAGGAAGTAGTTAGGAAAGCATTACAAAATGTTAAGAAAAGAAAAAGAAATCAGCATACAGTATTTCAATCAATAAAACAGAAATCAACATACAATATTCAATAAATACTCTATTAGATAGCTAAAACAAGCTCATAAAATCAAATTGGTTTGAATTTCATTCCTTTGTATCAAAGTACTCCTATCCTAAACCATCATCATGAAGAAATTCATCTCGTAAAACCATAACTAACACCAAAATACAGCACAATTCATCTAGTAACACCAGAACTAATCACCAAAATGCAGCAAAATTACTTTGGGAGATGACATTAATTGATTACAGCAAAATTACTAACATTAAAATGCAACAAGATTGGAAGCGGGGGTAAAGCGCTCCTATTCTATGGGTGTATGAATGAGTGTATCATACCATGACAATAGAATCTCACTACGAGGAACGAGGCAGGAAGATTTCACAACTGTGAATGACTCCATGATCATCAGAGAGAGCAACAGCTTCTTGCAGTTGGTACATTAGACTCTGCAATATCCCAGAAAACATAAAGAATTCTCAATCAAAAACCATTCAATTAATTCAAAAGCATAACTAGCTAAACCAGGATATGCAGTTTGCATTGGCTAATACATCGACAATGTGAGGAGGGACATTATCTCGGTATTATGAACGTGTATATCTTAAGACCATTGTCCATGTACTTAAACACCCGATACATGCAAGTCTTTTCCTCATTGTTTTCCCCTGGTTTTAAATCTATCCACCTCTGTACCACTAACACAAAAAACATCAATCCCTTCAAAATAATATAACACCGCCTTGTTTCTCTACAACTAATAGTAATAACTCAAAATTGTACAGAATTATGCCTAGTATTCACCAAAAAATTGCAAATAGTGTTATTGTAATCAAAATAAAAAATTAGCAAATCAAAGAATACAGAAGATTGATTCATAAATTCAAGCATAATTAACCATCGAATTTCAAAGAATGATAAGTCGAGCACATGAGAGTAAATTTGAATGCCTAAATAAATCAAAAGATATGCGAATTAGTAAATTTTAGGTAATGATATGGATAATTCGTCAACAACAGCAAAAATTTTGGTTTAGTAATAAGAAAAATCAAGCGAAAGCAATGAAATGAAGCAGGTATTCGGAAAAAAAAAAGGAATTGAGAACTGAAATTTATGTGCGTAATGAAGGAAATTCTCACAAATGACTTACAACAAGAAAATTTGATTGAACCTCATCAATGAATACAAGCTTCAATAATTCGAAGTAGTGATCTTGATTCCGACAATTCAAATGAATTCGAGTCCTAGGGTTCAAGTTTTCGAACCAGATCGAAAAGTCCAGCTTGTTTTAGTTTAGAACGGGGCAAAATTCGAGCAAACAGAGGTAAAATCGAAAAGCCCTAATTCGATTCCAAGGGTTCAAGTTTTCAAACAAAATCAATCAAAAAAAAAACAAATTCGAGCTACTAACTTGTTTTAGTTTAGAACGGGACAAAATTTAAATGCGAGAAACCCTTGAATCGAAGCTTTGGCAGCAGCACTTCGTTAATTTTCTCTTTGGCGTTGAGAGAGAGAACCAGGTGAGAGAGAGAGAGTAAACCCTAATTATTTTCTTGGTGAGAGGGAGAAAAGAAAATGGGGAAGGAGAGGGAGAAATGAAATGAGCCAAGGAAAAAACGCGGGGTAATGACAATTCAGTAACTGATCCGTTTTCTGTTAACTGATCCGATTCCCTACTGGACCGGATCAGTTACTCAGTCCAGCTGTGAGGCCAAAAAATTTATCGATTTACGGATCCGTTTTTTTAAAACCGGATATGTTGTTTTGTGACATATAACGTTTTTTCCATTAGTGCTTTTTGGAATGATGGAGGGAAGAGGGAGGAACTCATAATCCAAAGTATGTCCATTAATTTCATTTTTTTTTTTTTTTTTTTTTTTTTTTATGAATCAAGGTCATGAGGGATAATTTGATTTGAGTTCCATCATCGAACTCGAAGCATAAATGATGGTGAAAGGCCAATGAAAAATAAAGTAATATGAAATGAAATGAAGATGGAGAGGCTATAATAGATGAAGTCCTATAGTGACATAGACTCGACGGAAAAACACAAAAATAGCTTAGGGTAAGGACTCTCTGATTCATCCTAGCTAGGAAACCAGACATAAAAGACTAAGCCTTTGAATTGTTGATGCACTGCCTAAGGGGTTGTTGGTGATGCTGATTCTCGTTGTAGTAAGAATTAGAAGTCTATTGTCATCGATCAAGTTTTGCAGTGCATTTGTAGGATTCAATACTGGATATCAGATGCTCATTATTCCGTTGGAATACGCAGTAGAAAGATATGTTGCACCTTTTGAATTTTCTTTTAGGTGCAGTGTTCGGAGTAGAACCTATGAAAGTGATCACGCCTCTATTGTGAAGGCGGTCAAAGTAATCTTCATGACTCTAAATGAAGTCGGGTGGTGATAGTGCGTTTGATGAGCTTTAGAATAGGCTCACCTTCTTGTTCCTTCATTAGGCACTCCTAAGTTGTAATTTCTCGAGCGGTCAGGAACAGAATCGAGTGGACCTCGCTTGTAAGATTTTAGAAATGAATTTTGAAATAGAGAATGGAAATGAGAAATGAAAAAGAGAATGAAAATGGGAAATGGAAATGGTTAATGGGAAAAGGAAATGCGTATGGGAAATGATTTTGAAATGGAGGATTAGAAATGGATATGGTATTGAACTAGTATCGGGTTAACCATGATGTTGACATGGGCCTAACTATATGCAGATGCAGACATAGACTGGACTCAATGATTGCGCTTCGCTAAATACTAGACTTTGAACTTACAGGTAGAATAAGCAGTTTAGACTCAAAAAAGATTGCCTATGTGGACTTTAGGCGATACTAGACTTTGAACTTACGGGAGAGTAAGCAGTAGGCTAGGTGACAGGGAAGGCTAGACTTTGAACTTACATTTAGAGTAAGTAGGATAGACCTAAAGGTGACTAGACTATGAACTTACGGGTGAGTAAGTAGGCTAAGCAATAAGGAGGGCTAGACTTTAAACTTATATTTAGAATAAGCAGGCTAGGTCTAAGGGTGGCTTGACTTTGAACTTACGAGTGAGCAAGCAGGTTAGACCAAAAGATTAATGGGTTTAGGGTTTGGACTTCGTCCTATATAGGTTTGGGATTGGATTTAACTAGGGCTTAGATAGACCAAGGATTAGGCTTTTATAGTCCTAAGACTTGACTAATGACTAGGGCTTACATAGAGATGCAAACTAGACCTAGGATTGGACTTTTATAGTCTGAAGACTTGACTAGGGCTTACATGGAGATGCAAACTAGACCTAGGCTATGAATTAGGCTTTTATAGTCCTTAGACTTGACTAGGGCTTACATAGAGATGCAAATGAGACCTAGGATTGGGTTTTATAGTCTGAAGACTTGACTAGGGCTTACATGGAGATGCAAACTAGACCTAGGGTATGAATTGGGCTTTTATAGTCCTAAGACTTGACTAGGGCTTACATACAGATGCAAATTAGACCTAGGGTATGAATTGGGCCAAAATGGACCAGAGGTTTGGATTAGATTAGGATTAGACTTAGATTGGAATGGCTGAGATGAGACATAGATTGGAATGGGCTGCGATGAGACTTAGATTGGGCCTAAGATGGATTATAGTGCAAGTGGGCCTAAATATGAATGCATGGACTCAAATGGGCCTAATATGAATGTATGGACTCAACCTTAGACGGGGCTAGGATGAATGCAAATGGACTCTAATGCACATGGCCTGACATGAATGCAAATGGATTGGAATTGCGTTGATTGGATTGGATTAGATTAGAGGTATTTGGACTAGGCTTAGAATTTTCGAAATTCATTTCAAAAGGGACCCTTTGTTTTTATCTTTTATTGGGAAAAGATGATGGATTAATTTTGAAAATATTTTTATTTTGAATAGGTGCTATGATGATAATTAGAAAACATTTTCTAAAAAAGGATAGAATAGAAGAGGGTATATGATTGATTTTGAAAAGGATGGAATATGATAGGATAGATGTGATAGGGAAGATTTGTTAGAGATGGGATGAGATGAAACGAGCTACGCATGCATGACGACTCTAACTCTACCATGATGACTTTTCTAGATGCACTTTTTAGGATAGACTCGACATTAGATGATATGTATGAAAAGATCGATTTTTATATTTGAATCAGGTGAGATTCGTTTTAGACAAAAAGACTCATAGAACGATCATGACTTTACATGAATGCAGACGAAAAAAACATAGAATCGACCAAGACGACGACTAAATCGACAAAAACATGAGATGCATCGGATGCGCGCCACGCAACAAAGTCGCATGCGACGCGAAGCCTGTGCGTCTGGCACGAGAGCTGTGCGCTAGGCCAAACTCAATGTATTTGGTGCACTACTCCCCGACATGCTTTTTGGTGATTTAGGCGAGAATTTAGCTAATTCCACATAATTTTGGGATGCGACAACAAACATGACATAATGACGGATTTGTTGCAAACTTTTTAGGACTTAAATAATAGCCGAATTGACAATAGCATGAGACGTATAGGTTCCGCGACATACAACAGTGTGTGAGCAGCGAGAAGCCTATGCGTCCAGCGCAAGGGTCGTGCGCCAGGTGCACCATGGTGCGTTTGGCGCACTGCCTCGGCATGCAGTTTGACAATTCGGTGAAGGTTTGGTCAATTTTGACGATCTTTTTAGAGGTGATTTTAGGTGCAATACAAATCAACGTTTTGATAAATTAATAACAGGCAATAATCGCAATCACAAGCCAATGTCACATAACATGGATGCACAACGTTCTCAACCTAAAGTCCAGTTCTACGTTTCAACTATGGTCGGGTTTAGGTTATGGCTGAAAAGGGTCAATGACTCAGAGATTGACCCCACGCTTCGTACCTTTGCTTAAAAAGGTGGCCACGTGTAAGACACGCTCCATTTCTCAAGTCAGGAACAAGGGAACAGTGCCATGGTTGGGTGGGTTTGCTTATGACTAAGATCCAACACTATCGCTCAAGAAGCTTTCGGAAGGACAAAGCAAAAACCCCCCTGGGGTAGCCTCACGCATAAAACATGCACCTAATAAGGCAAGGAAGATTGTCCTTATGGTGCCTTAAACAATAGCCATGCACATGCAAAACAATATGTTATTCTAAGGTATAAAAAGAGAATGAATTGTATTTTTCAAGTTTCACCCACTAATTTAAAAAATTAATTTTTTAAAATACTCCCTAGTGGAGTCGTCAAATTGTAGGCTAGTTGTTATTTGCCTTCGCGGGATGAGCGCGTATTTGACTACCTCATTGTAAAGGTTTTCTTGAAAACGTTTTGAAGTCGCCAACAAATCTTTAAAAGATGACTCATAAACCTAATTGGATATTGGAAAATAATAGGGACTTGTCCGATGAAGATTTCCCCGTCGTGACTCCATTAATGGTCAATATAATGAACCATAAATTGAGTTCGGGGGTAAGGGTTCAAACACCATCATGAACTACGTTCGCCCATTGCTGGTGTTTACTTAACACGATTCATAGCAAGTTTTATGCAAAAGAATAACCACATATTGTTTTTCAACACCCTAAAAAAGATTAATCTAGGTTGGTTCATGAAACACATAAAAGATTACTTTTTTAGTGACATGTGATTTTGCAATCAAAATTACGGGGTTCCTAATAAGTTGTCCAAATTATCTGATTAATGTTGGAACAATTTCTTTGGTCTTGATTAGCAATAATAACATGTTGGTGATGAAAGAATAAGCAGGACAATAATAGAAAATATATAAGAAAAATAAGAACGAAAGAATAGAGGCTAGAATATACAAAAGAACGGATTTTTATTAAAGATCTACATCATGAAAGAAATCGCTAGTAACTTCAATAAAATAAACAAGAAAGATTTAAGGACCCTCAGGAATATACCGGTGTGGCCTGGGTCTGAGGGAATAACAACCTTCGGGAGGAGCAATCGTGAAGCCTTTTCGACCAAAACTTGTGAAGATCAATCAAACTAAAAGTATGTGTTTGTGTGTTTGAGTAGGAAAGTATTAAAGTACAAGAGTATGAGAGTATTTTCTCCTTGAGATATAGCAAGTATTTGGGCGTATAAAAGTGTGCAAAAGTCTCCCCTAGATGCAGATATCATTAGCCTATTCAGATGAAAATATTGATAAAAAGATAAGAAAGTGCAGTACGCTCAGCGCAAAAGATTGCACTGGATGCACCGCCACATGTCAAGCGCACACAGTAATGCGCTGACCACAATCCAGCATGTGCGCCAAGCGCTCAGCCTACGCCAAACGCACCACTAATTTGGCCATCCTTTTTTAACGCGGTTTTTTAAAGATTTTTTTTATCTTTTATCTTTAAATCCCGAAACCAGCTATTTTACATTGATAATATTTACTTATTTATGAAGATATTAATTAAAATAATAAATACATACAATTAATTATCATGAATAACTAATTGGGTTTTTCAAAGGATAGGGCTGAAAATATTTTATTTGTGGGCTAAAAATACAATTAATTATCAAGAATAATTAATTGGGCTTTAAAATAGGAATTTGGATTTTTAATGAAAATAAATAAGCTTTATGCTTTTAAAACAATTTTGGGCTTAACTCACCGGACTGCTCTCTCCTTGGGTCGGACCAATTAAGACCGCAGTATTTTTCATCATTGGGTCCCTAAATGGGGAGACACGATTATGTGTCTACAAGGAGGTTCTTCCACATAAACATTTTCAATCAAATAACCATTAAGAAATTAAAAGTACATTTAACATCCATTTAATATAATTTAAAACCCATGTAAGAAGCAAAAGCAATTAAGATTCTTATAGCTTCTAACCTAGCCACTGGAGCAAAAGTTTCTTCGAGATCATTACTTTCTTGATAATTATAACATTTAACAACTAACTTGGCCTTGTTCCTGAGCATGGTGCCATGCTCATCTAGCTTGTTCCTAAACACCCACTTCAATCCTATTACCTTCTTGTGATCTGGCTTGGATTCAAGGTGTCATACCTTGTTCCTCTCAAATTGGTTGAGCTCATCTTGCATTGCTAAGATCCAATCACCATCCTCAAGTGCTTCAAAGTGATCTCGAGGCTCGAGAATGGATAAGAATGCATTGTAGGCACGAAAGTTCCTCAACTGTGATCTGGTCTGAGTTCCTCTCCGAAGATTACTTATAATCAGATGTGTTGGATAAGACTTGTTATTTCCATGGTTTTGGTTGAAAGTCTATTACAGGAACAAACCTTAATCCATCTTCATTTTGAGTTTGAACTTCTCAGCTAGAGTTCCCTTCATTTTCTTGCTTGTTTAGAACTTCAGCGCTATCTTTAAGAACTTGATCATTTTGCCTTTCAACCGGAGGTTGATCTTCTTGAACTTTTGGTTGTTTCTTATTCGATGGTTGCTCTTCTTCTTCTAGATATGGTCTCACTAGTCCAATATCAAAATCTTATTGTTCTTGCACATCATCATTTACATTCTCTACAAAATTGCCAGTTTCATCAAAAATAAAAATAAAAAACACTTTCCTCGACACACATCGTTTTCTTGTTGTATACTCTATAGGCTTTACTATATAAGGTAAAGCCAAGGAACACAACTTCATCACTTCTTTCATCAAACTTCCCTAAGTTCCTTTTGCCATTGTTATGAATAGATCATTTACAACCAAATGCTCTAAAATAAGAAATTTTAGGTTTTCTTTGTTTAAGCACTTCATAGGGAGTTTTATTAGTGATTGGTCTAATCATGATACGATTTATTATGTAGCACGCTGTGTTGACGACTTCTGCCTAGAAGTTCCTTGGGAGTGAACAAGTTGATAACCACTTACCTTTTGTACCTTTTTAGCATAACATGCACATTCATCAAATGTTTCATCTTTGCTATGAAGGAACATAACCTATATAAATCTAGAATAATCATCAACTATCATCATATAGCTTACCATTTTTAATTTGGACTCTCATGGATGAATTCCAAAGGCTTTGTGGTGCTCACAAACTTTTTACTCTTAAATGAAAATCTAACATGGTTACCTTTTGCACATGCATTACACACTTTATCACAATGGAACTTGATTGGAGGCAAACTTTCTACAAGCTCCTTAGACCTAAGTTTATTAAGCAAAGAGAAGCTAGCATGACCACAACGTTTATGCCAAAGTAAAGGATCATCTTCAATAACACTGAGACTAATAAGGTTGTTCATAGGAATTGCATTGAGATCCACAAGTACGTGTTCCCTTTGCGTTTCCCTTCAAGAATAACCTTACCCGTGTTATTATTAATGATATGACAATGCTCATTAGTAAACCATTTAGAGTTTCCCTTCTCACAAAATTGGGAAGTACTGAACAAGTTATGATTTAATCCATCAACAAGAAAAACATTATCAGCTGAGTGGGAACTTGACTTACCAACCTTACCTGTGGCAATGATCTCACACTTTCTTATTATCTTTATTCATCTCCCATCATGTGCTTGGAACAACCACTCTCGAGGTACCATGTGTTGTTCCCCCTCACTAACACCTGCAAATACAACAACATGTTAGCTGCGGAACCCAGGTTTCCTTGGGTTACTTCGTAGACATATAAGCACTAGTTTTTACTACCCACTCTTGCTTAGCATGCTTTTGATTCTTTTTCACAAAGTTTCTCTTCTTGGAACAACACCCATTTAAGTGCCATGTGTTCCCACAGAAGGAACAAACCTTGCTACTTGGAAGATCCACATATGTTTTCTGTTTGCACTTTTCTTTTTATAGTTAAAACCTAGACCTTCAGTTTGTTTTGTTTGGGCATCCAGAATCTATTTGGGAACTTCATGTTGTTCAACACTTTTACCTTTTCTATCTTGAGCAAGTTCCAATGTCAATTTTTCATTTTCAGGTCTAAGTTTTTCTAAGTCAGTTTTAACGTTATCATACTCAGATAACTTAACAAAAGCATTATTGGAACTACTAAAATTGATATCAAGATTGATCAACTTATAACGGCTAAGTTCCATATTGATTTGGTTGATCTCACTTTTCAAATTTTCAATAGTTTTGTTCAAAGGCGTGTTTTTTTATCAAAAAGCTCAAAGAAAGGATTTTGAGCAACAATTATTATAGTGTTCAACCAATCAACGTGTTCCTTCCATATTTTGAGAGCTCTTTTAGCACTCAAATTTCTTGTTACTCAAAGCTGTCTATTTATCATGTGCTTCTACAACTAGGTCAATTAAATTTTGTTTTGAAAGAGAGTTCTACAACTACTACCTCACTATCAAGTTCCTCAAGGAACTTGTTCTGATCAGTCTTCGTCATCAAATATAAGTTGGCAATTTCTTCCTCAGGTTGTTCCTCATCACCTTCAGAATCAATATCACCCCAAGTTGCGATCATAGCCTTCTTCACATCATTCTTGGAGTATGAAGGTTTGTAGTACTTCTCCTTGTTATGCTCCTTGCCTTTGACTTTGCCTCTATCAATATCCCATTGAGGTCATTCTTTTATAAAGTGCTCCATGGAACCGCACTTGTGACAACCAGAGTCCTTTTTGGAACTTGAGAATTTTATGTTCAAGTTACTCCCATAACTTCGATTCTTGTTGAATGCCTTCTTGAACTTCCTTATGAAGATGGTTGTTTCCTCATCATCTACTTCGAATTCATCATCCTCATCAGCTTTAAGTGCCATGCCTCAGTTCTTGAAACTGTCACAACTACTGGTTTCTAGATGTAACTCATAGGTCAGTAAGGAACCAACTACACTAGAAGAATAATTTCTTATTGCTGCGGTTGAATTGTTGCGGTTTTACCCATACGCAAACCACGCCAAAAAAATAAAAATTCGAAAATCAACCTATTGTTGCGGTTTCCACCCAAAACCGCAGCAATAGATTAAAATATTATTTTTATTTATCTATTGCTGCGGTTTTTTGAAAGAAACGCAGCAATAGGTCCTTTAAGTGTTACACGCTACTAGGGTTTTAAACCCATATCTCTCACGCCTCATTACACCATCTCTCTCACGCCTCATTTCACCATCTCTCTCCTCTCACTCTCAGTTCTCACGCCTTCTCCTCTCATCCTCTTCAGAATTTTCGCATCTCTCATCTTCTCACCTCCTCCTCATCTCTCATCTTCTCACCTCCTCATCTCTCATATTCTTCAGGATCTTTGAAGTTCGAACATCTCCTCATCTTCCTCATAATTTTCGCACCTCATCTTCTCTCAATTCCTTCGCACTTCCTCTCTCGCCGTGAAATCTGATCGCCGGCATCAAAGAATCGAGCAACCGGCATCTGCTCGTTGGATTCGTCGGCATCAAATTAGAGTTTTGTCGCTGGGTTCGTGGGCATCAACCAACCCAAACAAGGCATCTGCTCGCTGGGTTCGTCGGCATCTCCTCACTAGGTTCGTCGGCACGCATCAAGCAGCCGGAATTATCGCTTTGGGTTCGTCGGCATCAAAAAATCGAACAACCTTGTTTGGGTTCGTCGGTATCAAAAAGTCGAACAACCAAGTTACAGTTTTGTGGGTTGGGCTTCGTGGGCGACCCACTTGCATCTTCTTTTTTTTTGGTTTTACTTTCTTAATTTCTTTGGATTTTGTTCTTAGTTTGTTCATTGTAGTTTGGTTTTAGTTTCTTAATTTTTTTGGATTTTGATTTCTTAGTTTTTGGTCGACCCACTTGTATTGTAATTAATTAATTTATAACTAGTTTTGTGTAAACATCTTTGGTTTTCATACTTTGTTGCTCAATCAAATTTGTCAAATTTAAAAAAAAATTGTTTTTTTTGTTTTTTTACCTGTATCTATTGTTGTGGCTTTGGGCAACAACCGCAGCAATATGTCTCAATCTATTGCTGCGGTTTTTGTAACCGCAACAATAGGTATTTACCTATTGTTGCGCCTTGATTTGCGGCGGTGCGAAATCCGTAGCAAAAGGCCACTTACAAACCGCAGCAAAACGCGATTATTCTACTAGTGTAGTTGCTTTATGTTGAACTTAGTGAAGTCCTTTCACTAGTGGAAAAAACACCATCGTATTCCGGTTAAAACATGGGTCACTGATCCGGTTTGGGCCATAACGGTTGGGCCCGGAACAGCTAGAAAAACTCAATTGATCCGATTTTGAACCGGACCAGTTAGTCCTCCTGGCACCAAAGTGCTTGCATACATGGGGTACTAACAGATCTGGTGGTGTCACGAAACCGGATCTGTTAACCCAATGCAAATGTTAAAAAGAAAAGTCACATTTCAGAGGGCCAAATTACGAAATATGAAGACAAATTAATTACAAAATACAAAGACTTATGTCTTATTATTACGAAATACGAAGACAAATCAATTACGAAATCAATGTAAATGAACAACCCTAGTAGTATTCCAAGCAAAAGCAAAAATAACGTTGCCAAAAAAAATCAGAAATAGAAAACAAATAATTACGAAAGTAGAGATGAAAAGAAACTAAATAGGAAATACTAAAATTTAACAAACTAAATACAGAAACCCAAATTAAAACAAACTAATTACAAAATACGAAAAAAATGAAAGCCTAATTACAAATATTAAACTGAAAACGAAACCCTAACATCAAAGTTATTCCAAAAAAATATGAAACTAAAAAAACCCTAACATCGGATCAGATCTGGAGAGCCTGTTGGCGTGACTTGTTGGCGGTGATGTGAGCTTCGAGATCTGGGAGACTAGATGAGAGTTTCGAGACGAGTTCTTCGAGGTGGGAGAAGAGATGAGAGCTTCGAGATCTAGGAGACGATATGAGAGCTTCGTGACGAGTGCTTCGAGGTGGGCAACGAGAGCTTCGGCGTGACTTGTTGGTGGTTGGTGCTTGGCTGTTCGAAAGGAGGGATGGTGAGAGGAGCGATTATTTCTTCGATTTTGTGGTGGTGGTGTTCGAAAGGAGGAAGGTAAGAGCGACGAAGACTGACGGTGGTGGTGGCTCAGTGTGAGAGCTTCTCTTCGCTGGCTATAAGAGAGGAGAGAGGAGAGAAGAGAGTGGGGGTTTGGGTGGGGGCTTAGTGTAATAGCTCATATTTTAAGCAGGTTTACTTAGAGCTTATTATTTATCTTAGCTTAATTATAATATTTTTGTATAAGTTTGATGGATTCCAATGTATTAAGATAAAAGGGAAAAACAATGTTATATTGTAAAATGATATTTTCATGTATAGTTTTATGATTGATATATTTATTTTTAGAAAAAAAATTAGAAACAAGAAAGGGAAGTCATCCGTCATATTTCCTCCTCTTCGTGTCTTTGGGAGATTCAACCAACACAAATCATGAAGTGTCTAATTCTCCTTCAATTAGCATACTCTTTTAATCTCTCAAAACTCAAATCTTAGTTTTGCTCTCTAATTCGTGTTTGAGGCTATTGAAGACCAAAGTCCCTTAAGTTTTCTCTCTCCTTTGTTTTCGTCAATATGTTGCCTCAATTATCTACAACATGCAACCCAATTTTTCTCTTTGTTTCTGCATTAAAGTTGTAGACGTCTTCGAGTTATTGAATTTAGGCAGAAAAATAGCTCAATTCGGAGTTCGGAGCTGTTAGATATCGCTTCTTGAAGTTATGTATTGATGCTGCCCATTTTCTCTCTCCTCTGTTACGTTTTTCTAGTGTTGCTGCCGCCGCCGGTGTTGTTGCTGCTCCTTGCCGGCATTCCAGAGACGCCGCTGCTGCATGTTGTTGGTTGAGTATGAACTTATCGGTGCCATCCTTCTTTCTTTTTGGGCAGTCGCATTCTTGATTAATTAAGGTATAAGCTTAATTTTCAAGTTTCCTCTTGCATTCATTTGTTAAATTGAGAAACCCAAATTGGCTTCTTGTTGGTTCAACGAATTGGTGGAATAAGTTTGGTTATTGTTTGTCAATTCTATGAACACTATAATTGTAGTTAGTAATTGATTTTATCAATGGTTGGAAAAGTTTATATGCATCTTTATATATATGAAAAATGATTTCTATTTATCTAGTCCTAAAAGAGACTTTCAGTAAGAAAACTTTCTTTACTTTAAGAACTTCATGTAAATCGTTTGAGATGAGTGGAAATAGATTATGAGATTGATGTTCATGATTTACCAACAAGTATAATGGGTTCCATTTCTAGATTTCGATGAGAGTAATAAAGGGACTTGTTTTGGGTTTGTCTATTTGGAATTTCAATGAGTATTGTTTGAAATATCATTAGTGCCATTGCTAAAATAAGTTATTCATAAAGATTGCATTTGGCAGTTTGGACCTTTTTCAACTAGCATAATGTGGAAAGATTATGCTTGGAGTTCTAGTTAGAGATGTGATTGAGAATAGTACATAATGTATGATTGAGGAAAGATAAGCAAATTGGTTTACTTACTAGTGAATGGAGTATCAATCATTTGGTATTATTGTTGATCTTGCGAGGTGAATCATTGTGGAATTCAAGTGTCACCTAATATGCAAGGTAATGGACTATTGGAGATTGATCATGAAATTTGGAGATATCGGACTCTTGAAGTTTATTATGGAATCGAGCGTTATTTGGAGAATAGAAGAGGTACACACATGTCCACCCACCTATGTATTACAAATTGGTATTTAATATGATTATACGTTTTTTCTAAGAGATGAAGTTTAATATGGTTTTATAAGTTATAAACATGAATTATATAAACGTGTGATTTGTGTTGATAAGATTAGTTGAATATGCGTTTAAGAGTTTTAAGCCATGAGCAGAAGCTAAATTATATGAAAAGTTTTAATGACTGAACTTTTCATTATGAGTTGTGAAAAGTTTATGAAAGGGAATTGTGTTGAATTATCACTATATGGAAATGCGGAGAGGCACTGGAATTTCCTAAGAATATAAATTCATGACATTGTTATATGAACTTGTTTTGTAAAACCATATTTTAGTAACCATAGTTATGAGTATTGGAGTTAGAATTTTCGTGATTCGATACTTTTACGCTACTCAATTTTGATCTAAGCTATAGTTGAATTTTAAAGATTTCAAAACAAACAAAGGAATTTTGGTCAAGGCTGTTTGAGTTACGGTTTCTAGTATAAATCGATTTTCAAAAGCTTTGCGATATAAGCTTTATACAGGAATTATGAAAGTGTGGAAGACATTGTATTACGGTTTCAGATTTTGATCATAAAAAGGATTTTTTTTAGTGAACGTGTCACAGTTAATTACTCTATAGACATGTACGACGGGAAGATACAAAGAACGGCAGAAGTGATGAAGCACCCTGGTATGTGTGTGTTTACGAAATGATGGGACATGTCCTGGAAACAAGCCTTGCAAGGAGTACAAGATTGGTGGGGGAGACGTCCCCATGAGTTTAGAGATGGTGTCAAGGTCTCCTCTCTATTCATATTCTCTTCCCCGGTTATTTTAGTAAGTTGTTTAAGGCGGAAACAATAAAAGTATATTTTGATTCCTAGAATTGTGTATGGAACTCCTATACTTATGTTGCAAGAGCTAGTATCGGATACGACACTTTAATGATTTATGCGTGAGTTTTCTTCCGAGGAAATGGAATAGTTTCTAAAGGATTTCCTAGTTGGAGTTATACTTTCCCGATATATTTGAACTGATATTTAATTATGTATTTTGTTTTGGTAAAGTTTTTAAAGGAGTATGAGTTTTGACGTAATACCAAGAAAGTAAATTTACAAAAAGGATTTTCTACTAAAAGGTTGTGATTCCTAGATTATTTTTGAAGTAATGTATATGTATTTGGTAAATTTACTTAAGGGAATATATGATATAGCTGAAAGATAAGAAAGTGTTTGTGAAATAGATTATAAGTGAGCTAAAATGATATTCAAGATAGACTTACATTTATATTCCGTTTTCAGAAGACTTATGCGGTATTTTATGGTTTAGTGTCCATTCTGAAATGTTGTAAACATCATTCCAAGCATGTTTATTTCGTATTCTTGAAGAGTATATCATATTACCTTAATATATGTTACTTGTATATTGTGAGTTTACCTATTTAAGGAGAACTGTTAAATTACGTACATATGTTTTAAGCCACTAAAATGAATTTATGGTTGGACGTGTGTACTCAATTTTCCTGATTTTGTTCTTGGAACCTGTCCTGGTGGGGGCAGAGTTCATTGTTGGTGAGTTTACAGGTTTGTGTTGGAAGCTCAGAGTGGATCAAGCGAAAGTTTGGTTATTAAGTTGTAATTAGATTAGTGATTCAGAAATCGTTTTTAGAGTATGAAATTGTTAGTATTCAAGAGCTTATTTGAGAATAATATATTCAATTGTTTTGTGAAGTCGAGCAAAGCATTCAGTAATCTGATATTTCGTTTTAGGTTGTTTTAATGTGGGCCCTGACCCACAGGTCCAATATCGATTTTATAGGTTTTTGTTTCCACTGCGAATAAATGTAAATTCAAGGTTTATTAAGTGTTGATTGTGATTAGCGAATCTCAAGTGTGATTAGCTAGCAGCTCGGAAGTGCGGGTTGTTACACTTAAGATTAGGTTTAAGAGAGAGAAAGAGAAGAGAGGATAAATGGAGATAGAGGAGAAGTGAGAATCACTTTGTAGACACCAAATTTTAAACCCCTATTGTGCATAACGTCTTAAATAAAGATTTTTGAAAAGAAATAAAAATAACAAAACCGTCATGTATTGTGGAGCGCACACCTCGCCAAAGTCATGTTTCGTCTCGTTGCGCGAGTTTCATTCCGTCGTACGGTCTTCCTTTTTTTGCGTTTTAGTCATATAATTCCGGCTTAGAAATATAATTTTCCGTAAGTCGTAGTCAATAACTACAGCCACCGGTTTTAATAAAAGGATTTGTAGTATAATTATGTTCATCTTTACTAATTTGACAAGTTTTCGTTAATTGTTTTAAGTTAGTTTTTCGAAAAACAGAAAAAACGAGTCGCAATTAGGCGCCGGAATTTTAATCGTCCCTCAAAACCGGTAGGAAATAGTTTTCTTGATGATCAATTCATTGTCCATTGGATAAAGAAAAAGAATATATTCTTTAACCACCAATCACATCCTTTTCTCCATTAGTTATGGAATAAAAATCATGAAAAGGAATAAGAATCAGAATCAAATCCAAAGTGTAAGAGCCAAGAATCCGATTTTTTTCGGAAGATTCTAACTGTGCGCCAGGCACAAGATCATGCGCCAGGCACAAGATCATGCGCCCAGCGCACAACAGCTTTGTGCGCCAGACGCATGCCAGTGCGCCAAGCGCACATGGCTGTGTCTAGCTAAGGTTTTTGCCCTGTGCGCAGTTGCCTAGTCAGCTTTTCCTTCACGTTTTTCGATGCATCTCTACGTATTAGGATGTATTTAGGACGAGCTAAAACTCGGATTTTGCCTCATTAGTGTAAAGATCAAAATCAAATCTAAAGATAATAAGAATATTGGTATTTCCAATAAATTTGATGATGTAGGAAGATTTGAGGGGATTTAGTGATGTCATTGGGTTGATGTCATTAAGATAATATGGGATGTTAAAAATCATATTTTTGGCTGAAAAATCTGATTTTCTACCTTTTTCAAACCCTAATTCATCACCTCATTTCCCTATAAATACCCCCCCTTTCTTTTTACTTCAAAGGAGACAAATTCTAACAACAAAAAAATCTCAATACTACTCTCCTTCTCCCTAATTTCTTCCTCTAAGAAAAATCTCATTCAAAAAAGAAATCAAAAGTTATAATTAGTAAGTAAAAAGTTCATCAAAAGAAAAACACAAAAAGGGTTTTATTTAGTAATTAAGTGGATTTAGAAACTCACTTAGAAAGTAAGAAAATCACAAAAAAAAAAAAGTAGAAAACTATGCAAAGGAAGTGCATCATTGAGTTAGCAAGGTAAAGTTAAAGTTCTTGTTATTTTTTCTTAATTATCTTCTTAATTATCATTTTTTAAACTTTGGAGTGATTTGGGTATGTGGAAGTCCTAATAGGTTCACAACCTTAAATCACCCCACCTAGAATAGTCAACTCTAATGGGGAGACTCTTAGGAAATATGTGCTTATGTGATTTTTGTTAATCAAGTTGTTGTTCATCACCAAAAACATGTTTTCATAAAAAATTCAAGTAGAGTTGTGCATAAACATCTCCATAAAAAAAATGTGATGCTGTAATTATGGTCAGTTTCAATTTCGTACTTCATTTCATTTTTCGTCTGTATTATGTGAATAGTTTATAGGATGTAATATTTTTTCTATGACGTTCAAGACGTTTCCACCAACTGGGGTTTGGAATTTCTAAAAAACGAATTTTGTACTGTTAATTACAAATCATACAACATTGTTGTGCAAAACTTATTTTGTCCAGTACCACATAAGCTTATTCTTTCAATAAAGTTTAAAATAAACTCATTTAGATAAAACCAAAAACATTAACTTTAAATTAGACATCAGTAGGTTTTCAATAATATAAAAATCATGTTCATAGGAAATTTATACAATTTTATCGCATTTGAAGTTCATACAAATCACTAAATTCAAGAACACATTGGATAAAGGTCATGTTATGACCGGTTTTAGTATAAAATTCACCATAATTCGAGTTGTCACTAAAAGCTTGTGAATTTTTGGTACAACATAAATAACTCACTGACCTATCCATAGGTGTATCCCATTCTCAATTTAACGCTTTGTAGAGAAAGTTATGAATTTTCACTTGTGGAAAAAAATGAAAGGGCAACAGTGCAAGGGCTGCGTTTTTTGAAAAACATAGCCCTTTATAGTGAAGGGTTGCGGTCAGTACAGAAACAACGGCCCTTCGTATATGAAGGGCTGCGGTTTCTGTACTGACCGCAGCCCTTTAAGTGAAGGGCTGCGTTTAGCCCAAAAACTGCAGCCCTTTAAGGGAAGGGCTGCGAATAGCCCAAAACTGCAGCCCTTTAAGGGAAGGGCTGGGCTATTAATTTAAAAGAAGCGCGCACAAAGCTAAGAGGGGATTTAGGGTTCCCTTTCCTCTCTCTCATTCTCTCACTCAACCCGTCTGAAATTTCCCCCTCTCACTCATCCTCTCCCTCTCTCTCACTCATCCTGTCTCTCTCTCTCAACGCCGTCGCACAAAGAGTGGATCCACCACAGCCTAGCCCTCTCCTCCCTCCTTTTGAACCAGCCACCAGCCAGCCCTCTCCTCCTCGTCGCTCACAACACGTCGCGCACCAACATGTTGGGCGGAATTGAAGCTTCGTTTCTCTCTCGTCGCGCACACTAACGTCGCCGGAATCTTCTTCGACATGCCTTCGCCGTCGCTGCCCAGATCTTGTTGATTCAGATCCGGAATTTTAGGTTCAATGCCATCGCTGCATCGCTGCATCCAGATCCGGAATTTTAGGTTTTTTATTTTATTTTATTTTGTGAGGTTTAATTTGTCATTGTTTTGGAATTTTAGGTTGTTTATTTTATTTTATTTTAGGGATGTTGAATTCGAAGGAATTCACGTTAGAAATGTTTGATGCGTTGAGCAGGAGGAGGAGATTGAAGGTGGAGAAGATTAGTAAGGATGAATTGTATGATTACAGATCTTCTCCGATTCATTTTGATTAACCGTATGAACAAAATTTATAATTTCGTTTTGTTGTGGGATCAATCTAGGGCTATGTTTTTTTGATATTCTCTGTTTTATGTGTGGGACACTGGGATTTCACCACTATATACCTTCGTTAATTATGTTGTGAAAGTTTGTGTATACTATTTTTGCTACGCTAAAGAAATTTCGTTCGTAGAATTTGTGATGTTCTCAGTTTTTTGATATATTTAGGAGTTAAAAAAATGCAAACAAAAAAATAATTATTTTTATTTTTTTTTGGGTCACAAGGGCTGCGGTTATGGTCAAAACTGCAGCCCTTTGTACATAGAAGGGTTGCGGTTTAGGCCCAAAACCGCAGCCCTTCCATATTGGAAGGGCTGCGATATAGGCCCAAAACCTCAGCCCTTCCAGGGCCTAAACCACAACCCTTGGTAGTGAAGGGCTGCGGTCAAAAACCACAGCCCTTCATTTTTACCAAAGGGCTGCTACGGCAAGGGCTGCGGGCCAAAAACACAGCCCTTAGGGCTGTTTTGACCGCAGCCCTTGCGTTTTATTCCACTAGTGTTTGGAAATCAGTATAAGAACAAAAGTGTAATCTGGAAAATGAAATAAAGTGATTAACTCAAGTTTCATAAAAAATATTTTCTTTTCATACGAAAATGTTAACTAAAAGTCATGAAATTTTATGTTTCTCTTAAAATGATTCATTTTTATTATGTAAATTAAAAATCAATAAAATTTGTCATAAAAAATCAAAATCAAATAGGTTAATTATTCTCTAATTTTCACAAGTTTACAAATAAACATGAATTCCAAATCTCATTCAAGAGGATGAATATCAAAGAGCATCATGGTGAAGATAAAGATTGAAGACTTGTATAGATCATAGAATTTGTACATATTGTTGTAATAATAGTTTCTTTGTAAATAATTATTACATCCCTCATTAATAAAAAAATATGAAGATGTTTATGCATAATTTTCATAAATAATTCAACAATTATTTTTGAATAAAATGAGCAATCAATGTTACAAATATTGCATGTTGGGCCCAATATATCATAGTATATGAATTAAATGACCTAATCTCATTTAAGAGGAAAAATCGCAAATCTAACTAAGTTAAATTGTATGATGATTCATCTTACAATTTAAATTTGTTCTCCATCTTCAAATGGATCAATCATGTAATTTGACATAATTCAATTGGTAATTATGATCTCCGAATTGATTTTAGGCCGTTTCACGTGTCTAACTTTAAATGGACAAATTCCGATTAGCCAAACACAAATCTCCAAATTTTATCTCAAATCGGTCATCTTTCTCAAAAGGACTTAATAATCTTCAATTAAGATCATTCATCATCCGTCCAAAAGTCTTCAATAAGGAAGCAAACCTCTAAGATTTCTCGAAAATCTTAAATACGATCACTAATTAGGATGGTTATCTTAAACTTTGGTTAATCACTAATTAGGGTGGTTACTTTAACCTCTTCATTTAATCACTAATTAGAGTGATTATTATCTTAAACCTTGAATAATCACTACATAGGGCGATTATTTCCTAACCTTTATTTTTAATCACTAATTGAGGTGATTATCTTTCCTCCAAGTTTAATCACTAATTAGGGTGATTATCTTAAGCCTTAGTTAATCACTAATTAAGGTGGTTAATTTAACCCTTCTTATTTAAACACTAATTAGGGTGATTATCTTAAACCTTGAATAATCACTAATTAGGGTGATTACTTCCTTCCTTCATTTTTAATCACTAATCAAGGTGATTATCTTTCCTCTTAAGTTTAGTCACTAATTAAGGTGATTATCTTGATCCTCCTTCATATTTAATCACTTATTAAAGTGATTATCTTAACCCCATTTCAATCACTAATTGGAGTCATCACCTTATTCCTAATAGATTTGTCTAATTCTAAAAGGTGAGTTATTCATATTCTATTTGCCTCCCCTTTTCTTACCCAATGGAATTCGCTATTTAGGGGGGGGACATAAGATCGAACTACGATGGTTTTGATCCATGAGTGGATTCCAATCCCGCAATGATTGGTACGTAGTGCAACTTCGGTGCTCAAACCTACCATGTACAAATGATATATTGGCCCTCTTAAAAATGATTGATGTGTATATGTGCAAATTATGTGATTTTTCTTTCTTTTGAATAGCCATGATTACTTTAAAATGGAAAATAACGCATTTAGTAAGAGCCCGTCATGTAGAACGGAAGAGGAGACGAGTTCCAGATGTTCGCACCTCTTAACCTAAACCCCGAACCCTATCTCATGGTATGAAAGACCAATTTTCAAAAAGACTTATTCATATGAAGTCATCATCGTTTTAAATGATATTTCTTGAAATTGATTTTAAAACAATTTATTAAATAAATCTGTCCCTATTCAGTTATTAATTGGGTGGCGCCTTCAAAGTTTTCTAAAACTCATAGTACAATGAGAGACTTTTGTGGGATTCAGATCGTTAATTAAGACAGTCAAAAATCAGGTACACACACTTAAGGTTGGTTTATTGGGGAAGTTGGGCCAAGCACTGAAGGTTGGTTTATGGGGGGAGTTGGGCCAAGTGTTGAAGATTAGCTTAGTTGGGCTTTGAGATTTTTGCCCCTACTATGTTGATCCGGTTTGGAGGACAACCAGATCAGTTTTATAAACTGATCCGATTTTCCTCCAAACCGGATCACTTTAGTAACCTAAAAAATTGCGCTAAAAAACATGAACTTACTTATCCGATTTTGGTAGAACCGGATCAGTTTGGTTGTGTCATTTAAGAGTTTTTCCACTTGTGTTTGTCTCCATTAGGGAAGTCAACTTGGGTCTCCACCTCTCGTTCTGTGGTAGACTCCTTAGATCTTTCCTAACTTGTTCATCAGTAGGGATATGTTTTCCAAAAGAAACAAGTTAAGCTCATTTATAATGCTAGTGAAACGAGTAAGCATTTCTTCGATTGTTTCTCTATAGTCACAAGATGTTCATACTTAGACATTAGAAGCTCAATTTTTGAACGTTTTACTTCATTATTTCCCTCATGAGTTATTTGGAGCAAGTCTCAAATTGGATTAGCAGTTTTTCATCCCATGGCACGATTGTGTTCATGGAGTCTAAGACCACAATGAAGTAATTTAATAGCACGAGGGTTAATTACCATTTTCTCAAAACCCTCTCTATCATATTCAGATATAAGTTTAGGAACTACCTCATTTTCTGCGTTGGACTTTATTACCTCATGTCTCCAACTTCAATCACTTGCCAAACTTGGTAGTTCTCGCCCTTAATAAAGATCTACATGCGGTTCTTCCAATAGGTGTAGCACTTCCCATTGAACATTAGAGGTCTTTGAGTAGAGGAACCTTCTTCGTGTTACTCATGAGTGTTCATTCTTCCAAGGATCTCTGTTTAAGGTATCTTGAATTTTGGACATTCCTTTTCTAATACCAATTGTTGACTCGAATGGAACACTGCAAGAGGGAGGGTGAATTGTTGTGTGGAACTCTTAGTACTTTTTGCGTAATTGTAAAGGAACTAAAGTAAAAAATGCGAAGACACAAGAAAATCTTTATGAGAAAAACTTCCTAGACCCAATAGTAAGAACAATTCCACTTTTATAATAGGTTAACACCTCTATTACAACTTATTCTCTACTCGGACCCTCTAGTTCCACTAGGAACTCTGACTCTCCCGATCAACAGTTCTCTCTAATTGTTGAAGCTCTTCTCTCTCTTATCTCTTTTCTTTATTGTCACACACAATTGAACTCACTCAAGTTCACTCCCCTTGTACTCAGAAAATTACAACTCTTTGAATTACTCTAGTACAATGGAACTTAGAATAATTGGACAAGAACACAACTTGAACTCTGACAAACATTTAACAGAATTTAAATCTAAACTCTTGTGTTTTCACTCTCAGCCGTCCTACAAATAATAACAAGTGATTAGCTATTTATACCAAATTATAAACTCAACCAAGCAGCTCTTAGAACCCATGATGTCCACTTAATTACATAACGTCCACTTTCCCCACTACTAGGAACATGCATGTTCTCATTTGCTTGTTGCCTAAGCTTCCTAGATTTTAACCCACTAGTTGAACTAAAACACATGCCTTATTAATCTCCTAAATTTATTCCTAAAGATACTCTAACAAATCCGATTTTCAACCTAGATATTTATTTAACTAAAAACCTAACTAATTTCCTAATATAATGGCATGAACAATCTGGACTCTTATTTGACTCCATTAATTCAATACAACTCATGACTCATACTTAGACGCAGACTTAGTAGACTCATAGATACCTAAGTTACACTTGAAACTTGATTCGTGTTCCAGTCAGACTCTAGTCTCTAGTGTACTTACAAAAATCTTAAAAATTAAACTCCTAATTTTCTCAAATTCTGTACTCTTTCAAGATGCTCCTTCTCTAAAACTCTTGACTCCGAATTCTCTTTTCAACTTGACATAAACGAGCTTTGCTCCTGCTCTAGAACTCTGCTTGTATCATTCCTTGTTCTATCAAGTAATTCCTGCTACGAAACTCCTTGATAGTCTCTGGATTCCTTGTTTAGATAGTCCTCAATCATTTTAACTTGGAACTATATTTAATTTATTTGTGCTTTAGAAAACTTGTTAGTCCACAAGTTTCTTCCAACAGTATGTGATGCTTTAAGAACCTGTAAAACTTTATAGGAACTCACAGCTTTATTAGACAAGTTTGTTTGTGTGCAAGTCATCATCAAAACTTATAGATTAATAGAGTTGACAATTAATAATGAAGTACGAGAAGACATGAAACAACTCTAAAATGATAAAGTTTACTGACAAATATTATAGAAATCAGTAATAATGACATGAAAGAGTTTTATAAATGATATGAAACAAATTTATAAAAAAAATAATATGAGACAACTCCAAAATGATATGAAATACGTCAATAATGACATAAAAATGAGTAATGGTGATATGAAATACTCATATTAGTTCAAATATGTGTAACATGTTGTTACATAATAAGTTCTGGTGTAACATGTTACACCCAAGACACACTCAATATAAATATGTAACCAAAAAATTACACATCTAAGCAAATTTTGAATGATTATATAGAAGTTCAGTTGGTCTTATAAGAGATTGTCTACTTATCATTTAAAATTAGGCAACGGCTAAAGCCCAATATTAAGAAGAGTGCGGACCACTTTTTATGAATATAATGACTAGTTTAATATATTTAGTTACCAGTTTAATCTATTCAGGGACTAGTTTAATCAATTCAGTAATCACATTCTTTGGTCTAATTAGTGACTACTTTAATACATTCAGTGACTAGTTTAATCCATTCAGTTTGAATGCCCGGTTATTTTTAGAATTGTATGTTGTAGTTCGAGATTAAAAGGGAAATAGAAGAATGAGAAGAGAAGAGACGACTATGTTGGTGCAAAATGTCTAGGGATAATGTTGGGTTAGAGAGTGATGGAATGAGCTTGTTATGATAATGTAGAATGGGGTTTGTCTAATTAATTATATTTTGTAATTAGATAGCTTATTATAAATAACTTGTGTTCCATGAAAGTTGAATTGTCTAGAAAACTTACATTGAGTTTCCATGAAAGTTGAATTGTCTAGAAAACTTACATTGAGTTTCCATGGCAGCCATGAGAGAAGTTTAACTCTATGTCTCTTCTAATTTCAAATGTTCGGTTACGACTTTCCACTAGTGGAAAAAAACCTTAAATGATACAATAAAACTGATCCGTTTCTCGCCAAACCGGATCAATAAATCCATGTATTTTGGGGCCCAATTAACTGATCCGGTTAGGAGGAGAACCGGATTAGTTTTTATTAAGTGATCTGGTTCGTCCCAACCAGATCAGTTACGGCCCAAAATGGCAGGGCGAAACGATCCAATCATTTATGCAATGCACGCCTTAATAAAACCCTACCCCTCTCCTTCTCTCCTTTCACCCTATCCCCTCTCCTTCTCTCCTTTCACCCTAAACCTCTGTCCTTCTCCCTCAAACTATGTCCTTTTCTCCTCAACCTCCCCCACCACCACCCTCCTCCTCTCTCTTTCCTCTGTGCTTCTCCCGCAACCTCTATCGCGGAATCTCCCACCGTCTCCCTAAGCCCCTAACCCAGCGAACAAACTCTACTTCATGCCTCTCTTCCCTCCCCCAGTAATCCTCTAAAGGAGATCGGTGGTGGCGGTAGTTTGAGAAGCGAAGAGTGAAGAGACCATCTTCGTCGCTGTTTTCAATCTTCGTCGCCAACAACCAACAACGGTCTTCACTCGTCCCCGCCAGAATTTATCTTCTCTCAATCTCCATCGCTGCTTTCACCCTTGAAAGGGTAGTGTTCGTCGCTGGCCTCGAAAACGAGTTTGATTTTTTAGTTTTTAATTACTTATTTTTTCGTATTTAATTACGATTTTTTCATATTTAATTACGATTTTTTTCGTTTTTATAATCTGGTTTGTTCATCTTGATATATGAGTTAAATTTTTTTCTTTTTTTTTTTGGTTTCATTTGTTAATCCAGATCTATGCTCAAATTTATTTTGTTGTTTCTCTGTAATTAGACTCAGATTATTTTTTTCCTTTTTTTAGTTTTTTTTGTAATTCCAGATTTAGGGTTTATTCGTTTTCAATTGTTTATATTTTATTTTTTTTATTGTGTAAATTTAATGCCTTATTTTGCTTTGTATTTTCCGGTTTATAATTGTGTTTATTTTCAGAATTTTATTTCGTTGATGTAGTGAATATTTGATGATTGATGTGGTTATTTTCTGCGTTTTGTAATTCTAAATATCTCTGTCTCTTTCTTTCCCTCATTTAGCGCTCAAAAATGAGATTTGTTTTTTAAAATTTTACATTGGGCTAACTGATCCGGTTTAGAAGCAAAACCGGACCAGTTAACATAAGTGACTGATTCGATTTTGCCTCTGAACCGGATCAGTTAAGTGTCAAGTGATCCGGTTTCTGACCGGATCAGTTGATTCCTAAGAGCTGCTCCGGGCCCATCCGATCTGGACCAAAACCAGATCTGTAAGCCCGATTTTCACCGGATCCGACGAGCTTTTTTCCACTAGTGTTCCACTGTAGTATTTTCAGGTTTTTGGTGATTCCTTTTTGAGTCTTTATAGATTAGATACAAAGACCCAAAAATTTTAATGGCTTAGGAAGGTGAAGAATTAACTCTCAATTACTTTCCCTTAGCCACCTACTTTATCACAAACCTTTATGAGCATACTTTACTAAATTTACACTTGGGGCCCATAACCGCAATCTAATAGAATCACTTCAGTGCAATAATTCTAATTTGACTAGCTACCAAATTAGTGATATTGCTCTGGTATCTACACGATAATTATTTCATGATATAAATATAAGCCAGATTTAATCATTAATGGACCAATTTAATAATTAGCTTCTATGATAATTATCACATTTTAATTAGTAAACTATGAGGCCCTATAATTTTATCCCAACAATCTCCCAATAGGCTAAATATGTATCTAATAAAATGTGCGATTTTTTCACCAAGTACCCCCGAGTTTTCGATATATTCACGAGGTACCCTCGCACTTTTCAAAATACACGGGGTACCCCTCAATTTCTTGGTAATACATCCAAATGCCCTTAATGACTAACATCGGTTAACATTGTTAGTCATTAATCTTAATTTTTTGTTTTCAGCCCTAATTAACCCCTAACCCTAACTCTAACCCTAACCCTAATCCTAAACCCTACCACTAACCCTAACCGTAACCCTAAACCTAACCCTAACCACTAGTCCACCACCCCCTCCCCCACCCTCCCACCAGGCCACTTCCCCCCACCACACCCTCTGCCGTTGTCTAATCGAAGAGAGAAATCGAAATGGGGGAGGGGGTTGCGAAAATCGACGAGGGAGTGGGGCCGAGGGGGGGAGGCTGCGGAAATCGGCCCGTGGAATGGGGGGTTGTGGGGGGGTGGGGCTGCGGGGGTGGTGGTGGTTGTGTGGTGGTTGGGTTAGTGTTAGGGTTTGAAGTTAGGGGTTAGGGTTAAAGTAGGGTTAGAAGTTAGGGGTTAGGGTTTACGTAGGTTAATTATGGCTAATTAGGGTTTAATTAGGGTTAAGACTAACGGCGTTAACCGCCGTTAGTCATTAAAGGCATGTGGATGTAATACCAAGAAACTAAGGGGTACCCCGTGTATTTTGAAAAGTGCGAGGGTACCTCGTGAAGAAACCGAAAACTCACGAGTACTTGGTGAAAAAACCCGTAAAATGTGTTGTTCCTCATATACTCAAAATTTCATCAACATAGACTTAGGGGTGTGCGCCGGTCCAGGACATGGCTGGACTGGTGCACCGAAATTTGGGATTTTCTTGGAAAGGGATCGGACCGAAAAGTGTGGACCAGAATTTTTTCGGTCTAGTCCGGCTTTTGACTTGTTGGACCGGAATCTATTAATAAAAAAAAAATCCTTTTTTTTAGTTTTATTTAAAGATATCTATAAATTAGATACATTAAAAAATAATACTTCCTCCGTTCCAAAATAAGTGAAACACTTGTGTCAAAAAGCTCTCACATAAATGAGAGAAGTGTTTCACTTATTTTGGAACGGAGGAAGTAATTTTAATAACAATAATCCTAAAGTAATAAATAGTAGGTTTTTTAATTTTCTAACTTTCTACCTTTTAAAACTTTTTTTAACATATAAACTATTTTTTTACTAAAATAATAGAAATTCAGGTCCAACCGGTCCGGACCGGGATTTTCCGGGTTTGGACCGGACCGTACTGGACCGAAAACCCGGAAATGGGATTTTTTGTGGATCGAGGACCGAACCGGAATCTTCGATCCGGTCCGGTCCAGTAACGCCTCGGAAAAATACATCACCTTAATCGTCAGCGGAAGCAGATCTTAAGCATGTGGGTTTTGGCCCACTAACAAAATAATAGCCTAAAATGACCTCTTTAAACATAAACTTAAGCCTGTGGGTTAGGGCGCACTATGAAAATAATAGCCTAAAAGGGATCTATTAAACATACAAATGAACAATAACAATTCATAACGATTACCCTTAACACAGAGTATTCTAAATAACCGAAATATGCTCAGAGTCACTTCAACTCAACCTTTCTGGAGCATCCTAGACATAACTGACCCTTTGCCATCTTCATAATACCTGAATGATTTCATAAAAAGAGAAACGAGAAAACACAGAAAATAACCTAAAATGAGTTGAAAACACAGAGCATTATCATTGGCATTGAATAGTCTGTTGGCAAGGACCATTTACGTGACTTTAGTTCATTGGCAAGTACAGGCTTTGGACAGAGCGTAACTTTCTTAATTCGTAAACATTAACATATGACCATTTTGGTCCGTAAACATTAACAAAATTCCTCCACCTACAACTCACACATTTACCAAATCAGTTCATGACTCCAAACCAGCATAACCATCCACTTTTATTATCATAACTTATAAGACATCATATGTTCTAAATTCCGAATCATTCATAAATCGTAAACGAAATCATAAACATGACATTTCATAACATACATAAGCATCGTCACATCATAACGTATATCATCGTGCCACAAGCAGATTGTAACACATAATCATATCACATAATCAGCAGCATATAAGTGTATTCACGTAAATGAGCACATGTAAAACGTCACATATAACATATACGGGCATTCACATATTTGCTGGACATGAAAGGTTACACATAACACGTACATGCAAGCATAATAGCTGGACATGATGGTTACCTCAACGCTAATCATCCATTTCTTTAATCCATTTCTTTCCGGAGTTAGCCTCCAAGGAACCCATAATATTCATCATCTCAAGTTGCGAGCTTGAACTCCATAATTACTTTTCCATAAAACCACCTCACCAACAATAGCACTAATTAGCCACTATCTCAAAAACGTCACACAAACAGACCAACTAAATGAACTTCCTTAAAGCAACCTTTCCATCAGTTTATTAACATTCCCTTAGGACCCAAACATATTACTTTACTTGCCAAAATAGGCCAATAATCCATACATAATTGTAAGCTTCTCATAAGATTTTTAATCTCTACACTTTGAGAACCCATATTCCTATCTATACGATGATATTAAAGCTCACCCTTATATAATTTCCTTTGAAAATCCAGTAGAACATCAGTTTAAGCTTCTTGAATTTATTTAACCTTTAAAAAAACAGCCCATCTAATCCATGGAATAGTTCGCTAAGTAAATCTGGTTCAAGCCCAACAATTAGGATTAATAATCAACTTAAACTAAGATGTTTTAATGAAATACTCAAACAGATTTAGGCTCAATTTGTATCTAACTGAGAAAAGCAACTTTAATTTTTTGGGCTTAATTTACAAATTAGAAATCAGAGACAAGAGGAAGAGGTTTTGTTATACCTCAACTCTACTTGGAGCAGCGTTGAACCGCGCAACAGGGGGGGAGACTGAGCTCGGACAGCGGCAACGTAATCCGGCGAGAGCAGCAGCGTGGCGACGGCGGCAGAATACTGGTGGTGTGGCGTGCGTTTGGCGACGTGGCGGCTTTCATCGACCAACGAAGATCCGGGCAGCAGTGAATAAAAACAGGGGAGGACGAGAAGGAGAGAAAGAAGCAGAGCGCTGCAGATCGGCGCGTCTGCGGTGGTTTGACGCGAGCAGACTGGTGGTGGTTGCACGGAGCCGCGAGAGAGAGAAGAGGGAGGTCGGGTTTGAGAGAGAAGCAGGGGAATTAGGAGAGAGAAATGGGTTTGGGTTTCCTTGGGTGAGAAATGTCGAGCAAGAGATTGAGATGGTTTTTTTTCCCATCTTAACCGACAAAGTAAAGAAATGGAAACCGACTTTGCTTTCGTGGTAGGCCAAATACGGCTCAACAAGTCGCGCATAAAATCCAAAATAATTTAAATAATAATAACTTTATAAAATTCAACAAATAAATATATTACCAACACGATAAAAATAGATAATCATACTCCAACCCAAATAAAATGAGAATAGTCGAAATATAATTAACTTAATAGTTATAATTAACGCTAAATAAAACACTCTTAAGAATCGGGGTATTACAGGTCCGGTCCAAATGCAGTCCTGTTCGGTCAGCCCAGTTCGGCCTGACCCTGCTTTGACAACCCTAATGATCATAGTGATCAAACATATCCGTAACAATCTCGTCCATTATCCACATCAATATAGGACCATTGCAGTTTGGTTATTTTCAATAATAACTTTACCATCAACGATCCTCATACTAATGCAACCGAATGACATAGATCAATCATGAGATGTATAGCATGAACATCACATGAAGGTGGTCTATACAGGTCGATTTTCAGCTGGCACTTCCGCACTTTTGTGAGCCGTAATTACTTAACTGTTTAGAACACATAGAATACTAAATGCTCAAACTTTATTTCTGATCAGAAAAATACAAAAATAATCATATGCATATTGTCTAATACATAACTCATTTGATAGAATCTCACTACACTTGACACTCCTCAAACTCTAAGACTCCCAAGTTAGCAGTATTGTAACACCCGACAATTCTCTATTTTCCAAAATACCTTTTTAATACAAAACTTAGAGAATCATCAAAGCATTATCGCCCGTGTGATAGTGTATCGGCTTACTCAGAATTTTGCAGTGGAAATAAATAAACAACTTTGAAAATAATAAACTTACTCAACCATAAGTCAACTCCAAAAACCAAAATCAATAGTCAACCAAACCAAAGTCAAAGTAACACAAAGTCAAACTCAAACCATAAACTAAAAGTCAACACAAGCTCTCCACGAAAATCCCGAACCCATTATGCATCATCTTCGAACCTGAGATGGACAATGCACTATTGATCCCAAGAGACTGCTCACCAAATGGGTCATCACATGATATGTGACACCCTATATTTTCAAAGCAGGAAAAGAAAGAGATAATAATAGTATTATAGGACGATGGCGGAAACATCGTCTTCTGGGAATGTCACTACTACACGAAATGCGTTTAAATAACTAAGTGATAAAACCAACATAATAAATAGTATAAATAAAATTAATTAACTAGATTAATAACCAAAAGAGAAAACTAGCTCTTCAACTAACTGAAAGTCTATGCCTAAAACATCTAACATTTTAATGCTCACATCTCAACCCGAGCCCAAAACCAAAGAAGATTCCCATCAACATAACCTGCAAAAATATACAACAAATATCCACAATCAGTGGGGAGTAACTAACAGCTCTCCCAGCTCAATTAGGATCCACATAGGAGTTATCAAGCATTAATAAATAAGTCTCAATCAACATAAAATATCAAACTTAACCAAATAACAGCCAAACAACAACTAACAGTTTAACATGCTTAAATAAAGTAAATCATCAATAGTAACCTTAATATAAGCATACAAGATCGATAACATAAGCCTCCAAAATAATAGAACAAAATAATATAATAGGTTTTTGAGAAAGAGCAGAACGCCAGTGGATCGCAACCCACTTCCTAAGGTTTGTCAGATCGAAATCTCCAGACAGCCTATGGGCTTACGTTCCTTACTGCCTGTGTCTAAGAATGGCCAAACTCCCGATGCAGGATAGTACCCAGCTCAGTACTTCCCAACCTCTCGGACGACCACAATTAACCCAGGTAATACCCCTAAATCGCAACCTAGGTGGTTGGCATGTTCTTCACCGGGGACTACATCTATCCCACCGGATATCTTAATCTCAAAAAAATAGTTCTACAAATAAATACAATAATTTATTCAACCATTTATTCATCAAATATAAATAATAAGGATGCCCTTCAGGCCTTACACCTAAACTCAGCAGAAACAAGGATCGCAATCCAGAAGTCTCATTTCAACGATATATATTCTTCTCAAAGTAATAGTAATAATAATAAAAATAATAATCATAATAAAATCAATTTTTCCCATTAAAAATCATAAACCTCACTTAAAACATAACTATACACCAAATACACAATATAATCAAATAGTCCAACTACTACACTCTCGTTGTCTGAGTTTGGGTACAAGGTTAATTACAACGTTAGTTATAATACCCCCGGTACATAACTCTTGGCGGAACGGTACTAAAGACAGTATTATTCTCCCTCGAGTACTGAAACGTCGACAACTTAGATATTGATTTATTAAAACTACAATATTATTATACTCCCAATATAATACAAACAACCAAACCATCATAAAATAAATAAGTCACCACAATATAACTATACAACACGTGAGAACATGGTCATAGAAATAACTCATCAAATCTGCCCAATTCACAAAATAAAATTATGCAACTAAATCATAACATAATAATAAATACAATATCTAACTTATAACAAGGAGAGAAAAAGTCACGATGCATTACAACACACCTCTGCAGTTATCAAATAGAATAACTCCCAAAACTTAAAACCATAAAGGCACCTCATGCACACCATAACTTTGTTTTATAAAACGATTTTATAGCTTAACTAATAGAAATAATTCTCTAATTGTATTCATTAATCAAAGTGATTATACAAGATTACAAACTTTTGTTATGGCAGACTACAATCTCTTGTTATAGCTATAGATAAGAATTTGGCTATAGTTATATATTATATGGCTGAACTAATATGGAAGACAAGAGCCTAACATAACCATTTTGCAAGAACGAATACATATACTCTGTCATTAACTATACAACTCAACATCAAGCAAAGCCACTGTAATACTTAGTAAAAGAGGACGGAGAGAAAATAAACGACACCATTACATGATCTCCAAACCAGTTAACTAAAGAAGGGAACCAAAAAAAAACAATCACCCACAGTAGCAGGGGTGGTAACTTGGCAACAACAACATTACTCCAACCACCAAAAATCATCGAAACATCAATCATAAGTTGACAGTGCCATTCTTGATGAAAAAGATATTGCCTCATGCCATACTAACAATCACCCAAGTCTCATAATACCAAGACAACAAATCACTCACCATACAAGAATCCAAGGAACATGAATTAGCTACTCTTTAACATCTAACTTATACTTCACGGTTATATAAAATCATATTTATCAAACCACAGAACCCAAATAATTACATAATCATATAATTCACAAAAACCCATGAAAACAAACATATAACATCCCACCTAAATTCCTAAAATCAATACTAACCCAACTTAAGTATTAAAACTAGATAAATCCTAAACGGATTCTAATCGTACTAGGATCGCCGTTAGTTACCTGGGCCAACTGGAGGAGTGCTGAGTCTAAAGAGATTTCGAAGGATATGCGTGCAATCCAAGTCCTCCACGAACGACAATTGTAGCAACAAAACGCTAGGCGTTTTCTTCTTGAACGTTGAAAAATCTCATTTCATGCTTCTGTTCCAACCATGATTCCCGGTGATCTAAATATCGGATTCTAAATCGCTCCGATCAACGTGAAGATAAAGATGTTATAAACGTGCTGTCCAAATTTGAAGACGATCCAACGGTTAGATCTCCGGCTACCGTTATTTCCGTGATGGTGTGACAGGAAAAACCGGGTTGAACCTTTCTCTTCTTTTCCTCTTCCTTTTCTCTCTTTCTTTTCTTGAAAATGGCGTGGGTTAAATGAGAATGATGCTGAACTTCTCTTTAAAAAAATCAGAATTTTATGGCAAGGAAAAATGAAGGGTTTAGGAGAATGTTAATGAGGGATTAAATGAGCGGTTACAAGAGATCCAAAGATTAGCTTAATAAGCACCAAAACTCTTCATCCACCACTCCATAATTGCTGATTTTCGGCCAGCATGACACGCCACATATGATGCAATATTTCATCACCCAAGTAGGTCCATCAACGTTACAAAAACGCTACGCGACAACACCGCATCCTAAACGCCTAAATAAATAACGAAGCTAATATAACCTTTAAAATAATTAACTAACAGCTTAAAATAAATATATATAAATATACACAACATATAAAAATATATACACATTTCCACAACATGTTCCAAAATAATTTAAATAATAAATTATTTATTTTTACGAAAAATATCATTTTAATGTAAACAAACGCCAAGAATAAAGGATGAAAATTACGGGGTGTTACATGATCAATAAGGCATAGCCATGATCAACATATACACACAAAGCACGTAATCAGCAAAGCTGAGTACTACATAATAAATAAATATAAAACCTAACATGATACTAATAAGCATTAAGGCAAAGATAAATAATAATAATATAATAACATTGCAGACAACTTTACTTAACTTGACTCTATAACTCAAATTAATTATAACTTAGATTGAATAGGCAATGGAAAGAGTTGTCCAAACTAAACTAGTCTTCAATTTAGAAGACGAAGTACAGGCGCGACTCTGTACTCCCCTGACCAATGATATCGATGAACCTTTTAAATAAAATAGGACACGGTGATCAATCCGGTCCTAAGAAAAGTCATGGGCTACCACCATGTACTCCAACTCATACTAGTCCAACACTTCAGACGTGCACAAGTCTAAAGCTTATTGCTATTCACTTTCCATTTCAAGTGATTAATAAATTATTTATTTGTTATGACTCCCAAAGGTAAGACAAACAATATAATCATCAAGGATACATAAACTTCCATTTTTATCTTAGGATTAGATAAGGTGATCATCAACTTAACAATCCAAGAATAATTCCAATTATAAATTCCATAACCATTATTTATTTGTTGATCCAAGTCAACAACCAACCAACCTTTCATAGGTTAAATAACCAACTTACCAAATAAGGCCCTCAGTCCTCATAAAGTAATTAAATAATCCAAAGGGAACAACATGATCCAATTCATGATCCAATAACAACATAATTATTAATCCCTCATGTGAATTAATAAAATAAAGTTTTCAATCCCATATGCTTGCATCAAACATCCATACAAATATAATATAATCATCATAATCAACATGCTTCACACAACGGCATAAAACATGCAATTTCACTTGGATATAAATCACATATGAACTATAAATAGTTCCCAATACATGATACTACATAAATCTCATTCTTAGGACATGATACTAATCCAACCAACACATAGGTTTGTACGTACCTTGTGTAGACAAAATGCGAGGCTACTTTAACAAGCTTAAAAGTCGCCTAAAGAGAATTCTCCGCCTACCAAATATCAACATAACTACAAATCAATACTCTAATAAATTTCCAGCAACTTTAAAATACTTTAAAACCTCTTTAAAAGTGTTTAAAAATCCTTATTTACCATTAAAACTTCACTACTAGTGTCTCCTAGTATAGTGCCACTATACTAGTCATTAAGAATCCTCAAAATCCATCATAATTGTGCTAATAAAAATTCCAGCAACATATATTGTTGTCAAAACCCTTTAAAACATGTTTAATCAAAATCATAATCATAGGAGTACCCAATTTTATAACTATAATATCATACTATGATTTTCCAACTCATAAAACCCTAAAAATCCATACTTCGATACTCAAAACCCTAGTTTAAATATAACTAATAAATATGAAAATTTAATCACTTCACTATATAATTTACATAATCTGAAATTATATTTAAATCATCAAACTATAACTTAAAACATGAAAACCTTAAATCAATCCTTAAAAATATAACCTTTAACATTAAATAAAAATAGAGGAGGAAGAAATGACCAAAGAGAGGAAGGAGGGAGAAAACACAGGACAAGGGGGAGGAAGGGCGGTGGCGGCGCCGGTTGCTGCTGCCGTCAGTGGTGGCAGCCAGTGGCTGCTGCCGGTCGACGAAGGAGGAGGAGCCGAGAGAAAAAAAACGAGAGAGAGAGAAAAAGAAGAGAGAGGCCGAAAGAAAAGAGGAGAAGGAAGGGAGAGAAAATAAGTGTGGCGAATATTTTGGGGTTTTGGGGTTTTGGGGTTTATATAGTTAACCCTTTTTGGGCTTAGGAACTTGTGTTTTGGGCTTTAATACTATTTAATGATTGAGTACTTAGGCATAGTTGGGTTCCTCTAACCCAATTTAAAATCCTTTTTACTAAACCCAAAGATGTTTAAGCTATTTAAATAATTTATGAATAATATAAATACATTTTAATGTATAATATACATTAAAATGTATTTATATTATTCATAAAATTACGGGGATTATAGTCTACCCCTCTTAAAAGAAGTTTTGTACCGAAACCTGCACGAAAACCCTCACAGCTTCAAAATTTTTGACTCAAACTTTCATTTGGAAATACTTGTGTCACAACGTGTGCACACTTTTACCAACTTTAAAACCACTTGTGTTACCCATGAACACATTTTCCATGCGGATAACCAATTTATTTTGCACCAACATGTGCAAATCGCCAAAATAAGCATAAAAATGCATAAAAATACCATAAAACAAGGCAAAAAGCGCAAAAATATATCGCATTCTACCCCCTTAAAGAAAACGAGTTACGCCCTCGTAACTCACCTCAATAAATAAATCTAAATACTTTTTCTTCATTTCATCTTTGGCTTCCCACGTTGCCTCTTCGGACTCATGGTTAGACCAAAGCACTTTTACTATATTCACATCTTTATTGCGTGTACTACGCACCTTTTTATCCAAGATATTCACATGCCTTTCCTCATACGTGAGGCTACTATCAATTTGAATTATTTCAGGCTCCAAGACATGATTCTCATTAAGGATATATCTATTGAGTTGGGAAATATGAAATACATCGTGCATTTTCTTAAATTCCATTGGCAACGCCAACTTATAAGCTACCTTCCCAATTCTTTGCAAAATCTCATATGGGCCAACATACTTAGCACTTAGTTTGCCCTTTTGAGCAAATCTCATCACTCCTTTAGTTGGTGACACTTTCAAAAACACTTTATCACCAATTGCGAATTCATCTTCTCTTCGCTTCAAATCAGCATAACTCTTCTTCCTATCCTGAGCAGCTTCAATTCTAGCCTGAATCAACTTGACATTCTTAGCAGTCTCCTCAATAAATTCCGTCCCCAATACTATATTCTCACTAAAATCATTCCAGCAAATGGGACTTCTACACTTTCTTCCATACAATGCCTCAAAATGAGCCATCTTAATGCTCGCATGATAACTATTGTTATATGAAAACTCAATCAAGTCTAAGTGATCTTCCCAACTACCTTGGAAATCAATTGCGCACGCTCTCAACATATCTTCCATAGTCTGATTGGTCCTTTCAGTCTGACCATCGATTGCAGGATGAAAAGCAGTGCTCATCTTCAACGTTGTTCCAAGATTCAACTGGACCTTTTGCCAAAATTTCGAGAGGAATCTCGAATCACGATCCGAAATAATGGCCGTCGGGACTCCATGCAGTCGCACCACATGCTTGATGTACGTCTTTGCAAGTTGCTTCTTCTTCCATGTCTCTTTGATCGGAACGAACATGGCGGACTTCGTCAGACGGTCCACGATAACCCAGCTAGTATCATTGCCATTTCTCACCTTCGGCAAAGCAGTCACAAAATCCATGGATATAGAATCCCACTTACATCCAGGAACCTCTAAGGATTGAACATTCCCCATTGGTCTCTTATGGTCTATCTTCACTTTCTGACAGGTCAGACACTTTGACACGAACTCAGCGACTTCACGCTTCATATTCGACCACCAATAAATCTCTTTAAGATCCATATACAACTTGTCACCCATAGGGTGCACATAATATGGAGTATCATGCCCCTCATCCATAAGCTTTCTCTTAAGCTCTTCACATTTTTGTGGTACACACCACCTTCCTTTAAACCTCAAACTTCCATCATCATGAATCTTAAAGTTAACTTCCTTTCCTTGCTTCATCTTCTCCTTAATCTTATCTAGGTGCTCGTCTCCAACTTAACCCTCTTTCATCTCATCGAAAACTGACAACCCCAATGATAAAGCACTCAATCTTGCCTCGATCTCCCCAGGATTTATAATTTCTATGCTAAGCCTTTGCATATCTCGACACAAATCCTCAGGAACTACCAACGCATTCATGTTATGGCTCGACTTCCTACTCAAATTATCGGCAACTACATTCGCCTTCCCTTCATGATACTGGATATCTAGTCATAGTCTTTGATCAATTCTAACCATCTTCTCTGCCTCATATTGAGATCCTTCTGGGTGAAAATGTACTTCAAACTCTTATGGTCAGTAAAGATTTTACAAGTCACCCCATATAGGTAATGTCTCTAAATCTTCAAGGCAAAAACAATAGCAGCTAACTCTAGATCACGGGTAGGATAATTAGACTCATACGGTTTTAACTAACGCGATGCATACGCGATCACCTTCCCATTCTGCTGCAGAACACATCCCAAACCATATTTCGAAGCATCACTATACACCTCGAATCCTTCATTCCCATCAGGCAGGGTTAAAACAGGTGCAGAGGTCAAACGCTCCTTCAAAATCTAAAAAGCTTCCTCGCACTTCTCAAATTTTGACTCTTTCTTCATCAAATTAGTCATTGGCCTTGCTATCTTCAAAAAATCTCTCACAAATCTCCTATAATATAGCCAGCTAATCCCAGAAAACTCCTAATATCTGACACATTCTTCGGAGTAGGCCACTCACTAACAACTTGAATCTTTGCAGGATCCACATAAACTTCTTCTTTAGACACATAATGACCCAGAAATGCTACTTTCTCCAAACGGAACTCACACTTAGAGAACTTGGCATACAATTGGTTCTTCCTAAGCGTCTCCAATATTATCCTCAAATGTTCATCATGCTCCTCTTCACTCTTTTGAATAAATCAAGATATCATCAATGAATACCACAACGAACTTATTTAAGAACTCATGGAAAATCCTATTCATAAAATCCATAAATATCGCTGGAGCATTGAGTCGGTCCCAAACGGCATCACAAGAACTCATAATGACCATAACGCGTCCTAAACGCAGTCTTAGGTATATCCTTATCAGCTACCCTCAACTGGTGATACCCCGAACGCAAATCAATCTTCGAAAACATACTCGCTGCATTCAACTGGTCGAACAGGTCATCTATCCTAGGCAAATGATCCTTTGGGCTTTAATAATATTTAATGATTGGGTACTTAGGCATAGTTGGGTTCCTCTAACCCAATTTAAAATCCTTTTTACTAAACCCAAAGATGTTTAAGCTATTTAAATAATTTTCAAAGTATGACTAAATAAAATATTTGATTACTTAAAATCATTAAATAATTTTTTTGACTTTCAAATAGTCAACCTTTCAAGAAATAAATCATTTACACATTAAAATATATATAATATACATTAAATTGTATTTATAAAATTCATAAAATTACGGGGGATTACAAGTATGCTCATGAAAGACCTTTGGAGGGATATGTTCTATATAAATCTCTTTATTCTAAACTCTTTATCTAACAACTCGATACTTAACCATGACGTGCTTTGATTTAGTAGAGGTCTTATTGTTATTAGAATAAAGCACCGCAAACTTATTGTCACAAAATATCTAAATTAATTAGCGTAGGCATGTTTTTATTTCGCCTACGCGGTGTGAGCGCGTATTTGAATACCCCATTGTTAAGTTTTTATTGAAAAATGTTTTGAAGTCGCCAACAGGTCTTTTAAAGGAAGACTCATAAACCTAATTGGATATTGGGAAACCGTAGGGACAAATTAGGGACTTATCCAATGTAGATTTCCCCGTCCTGACTCCATAGATGGTCAATGAACCAAAAATTGAGTTCGGGGGTGAGGGTACGAATACAGTCATAATAAACCACATTCGCCCATTGCTGGCCTCTACTAAATATTGTTTCATGTCAATTTTTATGCAATAGAATAACCAAATAATATTTTCATGCACCCTAAAAAATAATTTAGTCTAGGTTGGTTCAAGAAACATATAAAAGACTATTTTTTTAGTGATATGTTATTAGGCAATAAAATTACATGGACCCTAGCAGGTCGTCCAAATTATCTGATTAATATTAGAACAGTTCTTTAGGTCTTATTTAGCAAAAATAAAATGTGGGTGATAAAAGCATAACAGGATAATCAGGTATGCACGTATATGTATGAAAATAAATAAAAAGAAAAGAAAAGATTAGAATGTTCAAAGAACAATTTTTATATCAAAGATCTACATCAGGAAAGAGATAGTTAACAATATAAAAATAAAAAAATTCATTCAAAGACCCTCAGGATAATACCGTGGCTTGGGTCTCAGAGATTGACAACCTTCGGGACGAGCAATTGTGAAGCCTGAAGATCTAAAGATCTGAATTTCTGAAAGTATTTGTTTGTGTTTGTTTGTATTTGAAAAGTATGAGTTTTGGTAGAGATAATATGTATTTTGTAGAGAGGTTTGTAAGTGTATTCGTAATATGTGTGGAAAAAATCGTTTTTTAATTCGGAAAATCGAAGAGTATTTAAGGAAAACCGGAATAACGCTTCACGCGCCAGCTGCGTCAGGCGCAGGTGGCTGTGTGAGTCACAATCACACGTGTCTGGCGCACATTGGTGTGCCTAACGCGGCATGACCAAAGATCAGTGCCCATGTGGCACACGCTTTAAAAAATATAAAATTGACAGCATGTGCATCGCACAGAGAAGTGCGCTCGACGCACGACTCTCTCTGACACACAGGTCTACGTGGCATGACACGTGCGCTCGACGCACGTTGGTGCGCTCAGCGCACCGCCTTGCTTTTGACACGTTTTGACAGTTTTTTGATAAAAACGCGTTTTAAAGATTTTCTTTTATCTTTTAACTCCGAAATCTGATTTTACGAGATAAAATCCGATTTTAACTATAAAAAATATCTTTGAAAATATTTATTTATTAAAATAAAACAATTAATTATTATTAAACAATTAACTGGGCTTTTCATAGAGTTGGGCTCGAAATACGATTTTGGATCATTAGAATACGCTTTAACACTTTTTAAAATTGTTTTGACTCTTCGGACTGCTTTGCCCTTGTGTCGGACCAATTAAGACCGCGGTATGTTTCATCATTGGGCCCTTAAATGGGGAGAAACAATTATGTGTCTACAGAAGCCCCCACTTTGACTGAGGCTCAGGAAACCGATAATCAAAGTATACGGTGTCGGGATGGAGAACGATTCTTAATGCTCCGCAGTTTAGAACTGATCTATATACGCCGGTCTCTGCAAAACAAAGTTACAATGCAGGGCAATAACTACAAGTAATCTGATTACCTGCAGAGAAAGATGTTAGCAGATAGGTGCAAACAACTCACATAACGCACATAATGATGCACAAATGCAAACTTAGACTCTCTAATGATGCATGAGATGCTATGCAAGGATTAGGGTTATGCAAAGCTGAGGAAGATGACACGTCATGCATGGTCAGGGTTGTGCAAGACTAAGATGTATGAACTGCAATGCAAGGTCAGGATTTTGCAAAGTTAGAAGATTTGGATATGTAGAATGATAGAATGATCAGAAATAGATTAAATGATTTATTTTAGAAAACAATTTTTTAGTAAATAATCGGGATCCGTAAATGAGGTCCGCAGATTACAACTCATCGGGAGTTTTATTTGGAGGAACCACCACATATATAGGAAGCCCCCACTTTGGGTAAGCTTGTCTTGAATTAGGCATTCCGAGCCTTGATTGAAATGTAGTTGATCTGTCTTGAATCGTTTAAAGTTCTTCATTGGGGATTCTTCTTTGGGAAGTGATTTAGGCAAAGTCAAATATCGCCAGAGACCATGGTGTTGTCGAGGAGTCTTTTAGGGACAAAGAGAGCTTGGATAAAAAATAAAAAGTTTAAATTTGTAACTTAAATAGATGTAGGTGGGAAAGGCTTTAACGAGTCAAGGTGCAGACTCGAGTCTATGTCGGGATCTGAAATAGTATGCTCCTAAATTCTAGAAAGTCAAATCCTTAGATCTTGATTAATTTTATTTATTGAAGCTGCCGGACCTCGAGATGAGGATTCCTACGTATCCTTGCAGAATCAGACCATTCATAGTTCAGGATCTGATTTCTTTTATTATTATTTTTTTGTGCCCTAACTTTTGCCTAGGCCGCCCTTTCGGGTTTTCAACCAAGCGGACTTGGACATACCTTGAAAAAAGAGTTAGGGTCGATGAAAGGTTTAAGGTTTGATGGATTGAAGGATTTGAATAAGGGGTAGAACTTGTGTGCAAACCCCCTAGCTAGACTTTTTATCTCTTTTTTGTCCTGTGTGGTTTCTTTTTTCTTTTGCTTATTTTTCTTTCGCACTTTGAGTTTTTTTTTCACCTTTCATTTTTGCCTGGCATTAATCTTTTTTTATGTAGTAAGGCTTGCACACAAGTTTTTGGTTTAGGGTATTGGAAGGATTTGAAGGATATTTGTGGAGCTTTAATTTTGAAAAGATTATATGGCTGATGATCATGGAGGATGATGGTTTAAATGATTTTTTTTATTTTTGGTTGCATGGATGGGGATGGTTTATTGAAGGTGATCAGTCGTTGCAATTATGCAGGGGAGAGGGGAATAACTCTTAATCCAAAGTATATCTTTTTTTCATTTTTCTCTTTTTTTATATTTTCAGATTTTTTTTTTAATTAGTCAAGATCCTTAGGGATAATCTGATTTGGGTTTCATCATCGAATTCTAAGCATATATGATGGTGAAAGGCCAATGAAAAAAAAACATGATATGAAAATGGAAAGGCTATAATAGATGAAGCCCTATAGTGACATAGACTCGATGGGAAAGGGTAAGAACTCTCCGACTCATCCTAAGAAACCAGAAACAAAAGCTTAAGCCTTTGAATTGTTGATGCACTACCTAAGGGGTTGTTGGTGATGCTGATTTTCGTTGTAGCAAGTATTAGAAGTTTATCGTCATCGATCATGCATGTTTTGCAGTGCATTTGTAGGATCCAACACTAGATGTCAGATGTTCATTGTTCTGTTGGAATTCGCAATAGAAATATAGGTTGCACCTTTTGAATTTTCTTTTAGGTGTAGGGTTCGAAGTAGACCTTATAGAAGTGATCGCGCCTCATTTGTGAAGGCGGTCAAAAATATAGAAGTGATCGCACCTCCATTGTGAAGGCGATCAAAAAGTAATCTCAAGACTCTAAATGAAGTTGGGGTGGTGATAGTGCGCTTGATGAGCTTTAGAGTAGGCTCATATTTTGTTCCTCCATTAAGCGTTCTATAAGTTGTATTCTCTCAACCGGTCATGAACAGAATCGAGTGTACCTCGCTTGTAAGTTTTAAGAAATGATTTTCGAAATAGGAAATGGAAATAGAAATGAGAAATGGAAATGGGAGATGAGAAGTGGGAATGGAAAATGGGAGATGAGAAGTGGGAAATGGAAAATGGAAATGGGAAACAGAAATGGAAATGGGAAATGATTTTGAAATGGAGGATTAGAAATGGGTATGGATTTTTGTATTAGTATGGGCTTGACCATGATGCAGACATGGGTCTAACTATATATATATACAGATATGGACTGGACTAGACTGGACTATGCAAGCAAACTGAACTAGACTTTGAACTTACAGGAGAGCAAGCAAGCTATAGGCTTAAGGGTATGAACTGATCTTTTATAGTCCGAAGACTTGCCTAGGGCTTACATGGAGATGAAAACTAGACTTAGGGATGAACTTTTATAGTCCGAAGACTTAACTAGGGTTTACATAGAGATGCAAACTAGACCTAGGGAATAAACTTTTATAGTCCGAAGACTTAACTAGGGTTTATATAGCGATGCAAACTAGACATAGGGAATGAACTAGACCTGGGGAACTTTTATTGTCCGAAGACTCAACTTTTATAGTCCTAAGACTCAATTTTTATAATCCAAAGACTTGACAAGGGTTTACATATAATGCAAAGTAGATCTAGGGAATGGACTGGGCCTAAATAGACCTAAGATTTGAATTGGATTAGACTTAGCCTTAGATTGGAATAGATTAGGAATAGACTTGGACTAGACTTCACATAAAGATGCAAATGGGTCTAGATTTTTTCATGAACTAGACTCATATGGGCTTAAGATCGGCAATAATGCTAGTGAATGTATGGATAAATTTAGACGGACCTAGGATATATGCAAAATGGACTCTAATGCAAATGGGCCTAAAAATGAATGCAAATGGACTGGGTTAGGTTGATTGGATTAAATTGAAGGTGGATTAGAATTTTCGAAATTCGTTGTTGAAAGGACCCCTTGTTTTTTTATCTTTTGTTAGGAAAAGATGATGGATTAATTTTGAAAATATTTTTGTAAATGTCTTGTATGATGATGATTAGTAAACGCTTTTTGAAAAAGGTAAAATAAACATGGGCATAAGATTGATTTTGAAAAATGTAAGTTTTTTGAAATTGATTGAATATGATTGGGTAGGATTCATAGGGAAGATTAGCTGGATAGAAGGGAGAAGGTAGACATGGATGATGACTCTAACTCTATCATGACCATATTTCTAGATGCACTTTTTAGGACAGACTCGACCTTGCATGAAAAGAGTGGTTTTTTTTATAATTAGGTGAGACCCCTAGGATCATTAAAATACGCTTTAACACTTTTTAAAGTAGTTTTGGCTCTTCGGACTACTCTGCCCTTGGGTCCGACTAATTAAGACCACGGTATGTTTCAGCGTTGGGCCCTTAAATGGGGAGACACGATTATGTGTCTACAATTAGCCTCTTATAGCCTCATTTGCAATTCGCAAACCTGTGACAAAATTACATAACCATATTCCATGGTTTGATGCCTTTTCCTCCATGGTAGAAGTGGCTATTATACCTTGTTTATCACTTTTCCAAGATATGACATCACCAGCTAGTTGATAAACATATCTCGAAGTAGATCTACTAGAGTATTCGCATACCACAAAATCAGAGTCAGAGAATTCAATGATCTCTAAGTTGTATGATATATTATAAGTGAGTATATAATCTCTTATTCTCTTCAAGTATATTATGACCCTTTTAATTTGGCTGTTTTCTAATGATCCATTTTTGGATTGCTAAGATATCTTCCCAAAACTCCAACAGTGTACACTACATCTGGACGCACACAACGTGGGCGTGCATTAGACTCCCTATAACTCAACGACAGGGAATCTTTTGCATCTCTTGAATTTCTAGATTAGTTTTAGGGCACTAATCAAGACTCAAAATGTTTCCCTTAGAGATAGGGGTATCCCCTAGTTTACAATCTTGCATACCAGATCCTTTTAAGATTATATCGGTATAATTCCTTTGTGATAACCTTGGGATACTTTGTGATCTATCACGAAGTATCTCAATTCCCCAAAAAAAGAGGCCTTACCAAGATCTTTCTTTCTTATCAAAGTATTTTGATAGAAATATCTTGGTTGCATGAAGCATATATATATTGTTTGTACAAAGTAGAAATTATCATCGACATACAAGACTAGGAAATTCGTCTTGCCTCCCCTAAATTTCTGATATACACAATCATCTACAACATTCATATCAAAACCTAATGAGAGAATACCTAGATGAAACTTATGGTACCACTGACAAGATGCCTATTTTAAGCCATAGATGGACTACCTTAATTTGCAAACCAGTTTTTTGGGATCTCCAGATACAATGTTTTCTGGTTGCATCATATAAATCATTTCATCAATGTAATCATTGAGAAATTAAAAGCGGTCTTTACATCCATTTGATGAAGCTTTAAATCAAATTGCACAGTAAGACCCATGATTGGTTTAAAGGAGTCCTTCGATGAACTAGAGAAAAGGTATGTTTATAGTCAATCCCTTCCTTTTGAGTATAGCCATTAGCTACAAGACGAGCCTTATATCTCTCCACATTACCTTTAGAATCCCTTTTGGTTTTAAAAATCAATTTACAACCAATAGGATTTGCATCTTCGGGTAATGGGACATGCTCCGAATCTTTGTTATCATGGATAGACTTATACTCTTCATTCATTGCTTTGATCCACTTTTCCAAATTGAGACTTTCCGTGGCTTTACAGAAGTTGATAAGACCAACTTCCATCAAACCACTATCTTCCTTATGTTCCTGGAGAAATACAATATAATCATCTAAAATTGCACTTCTCCTTTCTCTAGTGGATCATCACAAAGGCACTTGTTCTTGTTCCATGTGCTCTTCAGGATGTTGAGTTTTCTCATTATGAGCAACATCTTCAATTTGGGTAGGAGAAGATACAACATTCTCTTGTCGAAGTTCTTCATTAGTTTCATAAGAATCATTTATTGAAGAAGTTCCAGAATTTAGACTTTTTCTTCCTCAAAGACAATGTCTCGAACCTTATTTTGTCCCCCAAACTCGATATCCTCAAAGAATGTAGTAGATCCCGTCTCAAAAATAGTGCTTGCTTTGGGATCATAGAACTTATAGCCCTTAGATCGTTCCAGATAACGCCAATAAAGTAGTTGCTGACAGTCTTGGGGTCCACTTTCGTTTCATGTGGCTATAAGGCCTTGCCTCAACTGGACAACCCCATACACGGAGAAATTTTAGGCTAGATTTTCTTCATGTCCAAAGCTCATAAGGTGTTTTAGCAGATGCTTTAGTTTGTACTCGATTCATAATGTAAGTTGCAGTCTCTAATGCCTCACCCTAAAATCTTCATGTAAGATTGAATGGCAAATCATACTTCTTACCATATCTTTAAGCGTTATATTTCGCCTTACAGCTACACCATTCATACGGAATGGGATACAAAGTCAACATATCTCAATGAATATAATCAGATTTATGGCTACACAAACCATTGAGGGTAGTTCTACATCTCACTAGGTGACCCTGGCGTGGTGTACTAAGGGACAACCCCACATTCCTCGAGGTATTCGGCAAAAGGTCTTAGAAGTTATTCACCTGAACCGTCATGCTACTGTAATACTCACCACCATAGTCGGATTGACTTTCTCAATCCGTTTTGTGGAATTGATTTTCAGCTTCAGCTTTATATGATTTGAACACATCCAAGACTTGAGATTTTTCATGTATAAGAAATAAATATGCATATATGGAGTGATCGTCAATGAATGACAAAAAATATTATTGATCATTCCATGAAGGAGTAGGAAAGGGTTCATAAATCTCCATGTGTATTAGTTGTAAGACATCCGAAACTCTGTAACATATCTAGTGGAAAAAACCTTATATGTCACAAACAAACTGATCCGATTCTCCCAAAACCGGATCAGTAAATTAATAAAATTTTGAGCGAGGCCAAGAAACTGATCTGGTTTGGTGGAGAACCGGATAAGTTTTGTGAACTGATTCGGTTCTCCACCAAACCGAATAAGTTTAATTGTCCAAAAAACACAAGGCCCAGTTGGCCAGTTCAATAACTTAGCCCAACTACCTGTTCATTCGCCCCTTTCCTCCCTCCTCCCTACCTGTTCATTCGCCCCCTGTTCATTCGCCCCTTTCCTCCCTTTCACCCCTTCTCTCTTTCACTCTAAATTAAACCCTAAATTTGGGGGTTTAGGGGTTTTCTTTCGAACAACCGCAAAAACCAGACGAAGAAGAAGAAGAAAATGGAAATTCTAACCCGGAAAATCTCGGAAAAAGATGTCGAAGAAGAACAATCTTGCTACTCGCAAGAGACAGCACGATTTTGACCTCTGAAGTAATTATTATTCTCTCTCATCCTTTCTAACTCAATTTCATCGTTGTTTGAATTGGAATTTCGCTGATTGAAATTTCATCGTTGTTTGAACAATCTTGTTTGAAGTAATTTCGCTCGACTTCGGTGCAGTTGCAAATCTGCCGCTTGTTGTCGCCCTTGAGCGGTACGCCCTGTTGGATAGCTGGTTCAGTGAAGGTTTTGCTGTGGTTTTTGGTAATTTTTTTGGTCTTAAACTTATAGTTGGTAATCTTGGTTTAAATTGTTAGTAAACTATTAATTGTAAGAATTGTTAGTAAATTTTGTAATTTGTACAAATCGTCATTTGTTAGTTAACTATAGTTTGTGTGAATTGGTAGTGACTTAGTGAATTTAAATTGTGTGTTAACTTAGTGTGTTAGACTTTCTGAATTGTTACCGAAGTACTTTCTAATGGCTATAAATGTGGTGTTGTGGATTTTTGAATTGAATCGTTGAGGTTGTTTCTGTGAATTTAAATTGTGTGTTAACTTAGTGAGTCAGACTTTCTGAATTGCTAACGAAGTACTTTCTAATGGCTATAAATGTGGTGTTGTGGATTTCTAAATTGAATCGTTGAGGCTGTTTTTTTAGTGTTCTAATGTTGAAGAGTTGATTGGCTTCATGAATTTCCGTTTCTTGGATTTGGAGAACACTAGTAGAATAATTGCTTATTGCTGCGGTGATATTGCTGCGGTTTTACCCATACGCAACAATATATCACGTAAAAAGAAAAGGTAAAATATAAAATAACCATATTGCTGCGGTTTCGGCCGAAAACCGCAATAATATGGTTTCAACGGGAAAATTTATGAAAAAAAGTGATATATTTAATCTACTAAAAGACTATATTAGGGTGCGAAAATTAAAAGAAATAAAAGATAGTACTTAGTTGATTTCCGATAAAGAATTTAATCACCACGAATCTTAGATGCTCAATGATAAAGGCAACGCTACCACAAGGAACAAACTAAGGGTTTTGATGCGTAAAGGCAGAGCCACCAGCAATCAAGAATGTTTGTGTTTGCACACTTAAGTTTTAACAAAACTCACAAAAGTTTAATTCATTTACTCTCATCTTAAAATAAACCATACAACCTAAACTATTTATAAGGAAAAAAAAACCGACTCCTACTATGCTTAGGACAAGTACCTAAGTCATACTCCTAATAAAACTCACAAAGATAAGATTAAACAAACAAGATAACAAAGAAATAACAAACTCCTAAACCAAGTAGAACAAGCTCAACTTGGCGCCTACTAACTTGACTCCTATTAACGATATCACTCTACTCCAATTAGAATCCTAATCCAACTAGGATTTGGATTTCTAACTCGACTAGAATTTATAAACTTTTATACTCCTAATAGAAGTAGGAGTTCTATTCCTACTAGGATTAGGGAGTCCTATTCCTACTAGAACTAGGAGACAACACAAATCCTAACATAACTAGGATTTGTAGAAACGAGCCATCTCTCACATGGATCAAAAAGTTGACTATTTGACCAGACATATTGCTGCGGTTTCTGGCAAGAACCGCAGTAGTATATTAAAAAAAAAAATATTTGAACCTATTGTTGCGGTTCTTACATAAAACCGCAGCAATAGACTTTTAAAATTAAAAATAAAAGGGCTCAACTAGGTTTCCTTTTACTTCTCTCATCTAACCTTAGACGCCGCTCCTCTTCTTCTCCCTCTCTCTCTCTCTCTCTCTCTCTCTCTCAGCATTGCTTCTTCTCTCAATCCCACCCATGACCCATCCCATTCAATTCCCATCTCCATCGTCGGCGATTCTTCCAATCAACGACATGACAAGCAGCACGCCGGCGATTCTTCCTTTTACTCCGACTTTTCTCTCTCCTCCTCTTCATCCGCCATTTCCGACCACCTCCAAGCTCTACACCTCGAAATCCTCAACAATCGCTCTCCTCTAACTTCCGACTACTCGTGGCCAACAGATCTCGGCGGTCTCTACTCGCCGTCGACGTTGCTCGCCGTCGTTCGACCACGCGAAGCCCAGCCTCGTCACCATAGCTCGCCTCAGCCTCGCTCGCCGCCGCTCGTGGTCTTCGCCTCAGCCTTCGTAGTCGTCGCCCTTCGCCGTCGATCTGCTTTGATGTACAATTGGTTTTTCGTTTTCATTTTTAATTTTTTTTTCATTTTCATTTTTTGTACGTAAAAACTAAGATCTACAGTCAGTTTTTTCATTTTTTTTGTTTTCTTTGAATTCTTTTTTTATTTAGTTTATTTTTTTCATTTTTTGTATGTAATTATGTTAAATTAGTTCTTGTTTGATTTGCTCATTAGAATATCTGATTTTTTTATTTTATCTGTTAGATATTGTAATTCTTTATTTTCATTATTTTTTATTTTTCAAGTCATTGCATGAACTCAATATGTTGTACTAGTTCGTCTTAGTTACTTTTGGTTTAATTGCATTTAAAGGTCGAAAAGTATAGATACTTAAATAATAAAAAAATTAAAAAAAAAAGTGCACTTATTGCTGCGGTTTCTATCGAAAACCACAACAATAGACCTAATTTTTAATATAAAAAAAATACATATTGTTGCGGTTGTGGTTAGGAACCGCAGCAATAGGCGTAACATATTGCTGCAGTTGTGGGTAGGAACCGCATTAATAGGCGTAACCTATTGCTGCGGTTTGTGCTAGAAACCGCAGCAATATCTTGGCTTATTGCTGCGGTTTAAAACCGCAGTGCTGTGCCCTGAATTGCTGCGCGGCCAAAACCGTCGCAATAGGCCACTTAATTACCACAACAATAAGCATTTATTCTACTAGTGGAAGTTACTTGTCTCTTGTTAGAGATTGGTTTTTGTGGAAGACTTTTAAAGAGAGAAGAGAATGATGTTATGCTCTTAAATCAATGAAATAGAGCTGTATAGTATGTTTGGGATGCTTACTGGATAGTAGGTTGTTGGACTTGCTTCCTTAGTTTCATACTTTTTCTGCTCCCATTATGTTTTTGTTAAGTGTCATGCTGTGGCTTTTGCTTTATTGCTATAGAAAATGGATGAGTTCATGTGTGGGTCTTACTATTTCCTTGGCACTTTTGTAATTTGATTTCTGTTTCAAGGTTTATTTCTTATTCTTCTCTCCATTTCAAGGGCCTCTAGCTTTTCTGCTAGCATGGTGAAATTGACAGTAGAAAATTGATTTTCTGTAGAGGATTAGTGTAGAGTGCTCATATGTTATCTCTTACAAAGCACTCTTATACTTCCTATATTTCTTAATAGATACATCGTACACTGTGTGTGCAGGGGGATTGTGTGTGCAGGGGGATTGTGTGTGCAGGGGTGGGGTTTGTGCGATGCAGGAGGGGGGCTGTTCGCATTTTGCATGGTACAAGTGGCACTTTTAAATACTACATAAAGGTGTGTTTTGGTGTCAATTTAATGTTGCTAATGCCCTAGTGATATCTTCGGCTTAACAAACATATTTGCAATAACTATGTAATCTTGAGCTCAAAAAAGTTCTATATGACATGCCTACCAATGTCCAAGCTTTGTGTTTTTGTTTGAATTTTGAACGGTCTTGATTATCAGGTTTCTTGGTGGTTCTTCATGCCTTTGTTCTCATCTATTACTAGTTTAAATTATTTGTTCCCAAATGGAGCATAAGTCAATTCGCGCGTTCTGTGGTCTATTTCCTCAGTTGAATAAAATTTCCTACATTGCATTTTGGTGTCTGACTGTTATAACTCGCTATAGTCAACAATGGACCTGTGTATTTATTACAAAGTAAATGCTCTCATCTATTACTAGTTCATTCAGCGCCGGGTTTTTGTTTGATGTTATATGTGTGACGTTAAACCATGGTTCTTCATGACTAGTTTGAATTGTTGTGCTGCTTGATATGGCAATACTATTTCAACTGCGACTCTTAATCAACTTTTTTCACAGTTACTAGGTAAATGGTAAGTGAAATTTTTGTCAGAGTGCATCTAATGTAACTGTGACATAATGTGGGATATCTCTAGCAGTCACCTTCTTTCCAATTCTGTCACACGACAGTTTGCATGACCACGCTTCATCTTTTATGTTTTAGATTGTTCCTACTGAGTACAAATATATCTCAAAAGATGTGTTACCTACCAACCAATTTTCCGTCATAGAGTACTTTTCACCTATGGAAGATTTTGATCGGACATGGCCAGGTATTCATTGAAGCATTTTGTATATGCTACTTATGCCAGTATTCATTTGTTTTGCCTTGCACCCTATGTTTCTAAATATTTTGGCATCATTTATGGCAGCTGTCTACTTCTTGTATGATCTATCACCCATCACCGTAACAATCAGAGAAGAACGCCGCAGGTTTTTTCATTTCCTCACCCGGCTTTGTGTTGTGTTGGGGGTACCTTTGCTTTGACAGGTATGCATGTGTTGGAAATATACACTAGTGGAAAAAACTTCTTTTGCTACATTACAAATGAAACAACCCAAGCATTTGTTAGTTTTTTTTTTTTTAAAAAAAAGAAATTTCACTAATGCTTGGGTTTTTTAAAACAACCCGAGCATTTGACTATTTTATAAAACCTTTTTTTCTCTATTCTATTTTTCCCCTATCGGGTCATTGGAATTTGAAACCCATACTTGGGTTCACCCCCCTTTCTCTCTCCTCTCTGCCTCCATTTTTTTTTTCATTTCACTTCATCGACTTAGGGATTTCTCTGCCTCCCTTCTTTTTCTTCCACTTAGTCAACCACCGTCCTCTTTCTCCCTTGTAAAGCAAGGTTTCAGTTTCTTCAAATTAAGCGTTATATATTATCAGCTTTCCTCGAAACTATGGAGTTTTTAAAGTTATGGAAGACGCTGCTGCAACTGCTGCTGCCGCAAGAAGCTTCAATTTGCCTTTGGTGAGTTCAACACTTTCTCTCTCTCTCTCGCTCCTCTTTCTCTCTCTTCTCTGCTTCAAATGATGTCGAAAATGGCGGATTTATCTAAGCAGGAAAGAAATAGAGGTGCGCAGGAAAGAAATACCGATCCTGACAGAGAAGATCCTTACGACGATTTTGAGGATGTTCGCCCGAAAGTTAAGCCCAATCATGTTGTTGAAGATGTAACCGTTGTAAAATTTGACCATGTTAGCTTGATTGGTGAGTTTAAATTCGATTTATTCGGGTTTTGATTTTCGATTATCATGACTTAATGTGGAAAAACGAGTTAGAATTTTGTCATTTGTGTGTGTTTGCTGGAATTAGTGCCAAATTAGTGTTGGATTTCTGACCTCTTATCCGTGATGTGGTTATTTTGGACTTGTACTGTCCCTTCTTGTCATCTATTTAATCGAATTATGATTTAATCGTGTTGTTAAAGTTGCAGCCGCTGTTAAATTTGACTAGATTAGCTTGATTGGTCAGTTTGTTTTTGATTTAGGGTTTTGATTTTCGATTATCATGATTTATTTTGGGGAAATGAGTTGGAATTTTGTCATTAGTGTGGTTGCTGGAATTAATACCAAATTTGTGATCTCTTATCAGTACTGTAGTTGCTTTGGACTTGTGTTGTGGCTTGTTATCTTCTTTTCTTCTTATTTTACGATTGCGATTAGATAGGTTTTATATTGCCCACCATGTGTTTTGTGATTCGAGCGGTTTTTCCTCCATGCCACATGAAATATTCCGCTTTTACGAGGAGCTTTTAAGCTGATGTTGAAGAGCTTGGCGTGGGTGATGATATAATGAGAAATGTATGTGTATCTATGTTGGTGTCATGGAGTGATGTGGAACAATGGAAAGGAGTTTCTAAAGCAAGAATCAGGGAGTCTGCAGTTATGTTTTCCTTACATTGAAGTATATCTTGTATATCATGTGGTGGGAGCCTGGGATAACACACATTAGCATAGGTTTTGTCTGGACTTTCGTTACTTATATGGTGTGTAAGTTGTATAGTGAAGTTTCATGCTTCCATAATCGAGTTTGATCTATATCCTGAATTATTAAAGCAATATATTTACAGCTTGGAAAACAGGTACCTAGTGAATCCATATTTCGTTCATCTCTGAGTCTGAGATATTGATTGGAGGGCTACTGGCATCTGGCAATTAAGAAAAGGCTAACAAAATGTGTTGTAAGCAGAATTTATAAGTTTGCCAGTTTTGTATATTGATTTTTTTGCTGCATATTAACAAATTGTTCTTTGTTGACTCTTATCCATTAACTTTATATATTCATTAACAGGAAAAGAGCAGTTGATGCTTTCACCGTTACTTTCCACTGATTCTGATAGATGTTTGGCCTACCTTCTTGACTCATTCTCTGCTTTCAAATGGAAGGTAAACCTATCGTGTATAAGCCTAATATATCTAGAACCTTCTCTAATAACATGCTCATCTAATATTCCTTATTCTTCTCTTGGTTGCGGAGCATGAGCTTTTGAAGTTGCAGTTTATTGAGACAGTTTCCCTGTTCATTTAGAAGGTTTAGGCCACCTGATATGGTTAACCTTCATAAATCACATACATATCTCTCTAAATTTTAGAGTGTATATTAGTAAACTAGAATATAGCAGGAATTTCATGGTCAGTTCAGTCAAAGATTCAACAAAATACTGTGCTCATAAGCTGCTAACTTGATGGTCCTATAAACCCAGCTTCAGTTTTATTCTTTATTATGCCCAACTGGAGATTGATATTAGACAAATTATTGAGTTTTGCCTTATCTAGCATTATCTTTCCTCACACCACTCGTCATGTTGTTTGCTTTAGACCAAGTAAGCCTGAACTATTTGTCTCTTCTCTTTGCTTGATGGATCTGCGAGTGTTTCTAGGTAGGGAATTAGAATAGAGGGTGAAATATAATAGGAATAGGGAACATTTGTAATCTTGATGGTTATAATTTATCAATCATAGTTTGTATAGTTTATTAGCATGTAGACTTGTAGATGCCCACTGTATTTTTCCATTTCTGAGTTTTTTCTAAGCAATGCTTGTAAAGGGAGGGTTGCATTAGATTGCTGAAAGATGACGGAGGAAAATGGCTTATTATTCAGCCCCTTTTGCTGCAAACTCATGCCATGCTTTTGTTTCACGACCATTCATTCCAGTTTGCGAGATGTCGTGTTTTGTATGTTCTTTTATCTGTTTAGTTGGAGTTAGCAAGAATTGTAGCTCTTCAAAGAAGTATAGGATATCATTGATGGATATTTTTGTTTGAGTGATTAGTAGAGTTGATTAGGATGGTTAGGCTTGTAGATGTGTTTGAATGCACTTGTGAGGGCTTAGAGTTGCTGGGAAAAGGGCGATGTTTTTAGTTCTGGAAATTCATTATGGATTTTGCATAGTATTCTAGACTTTATTTTGTAGTATGTGCATTATGTGGCTTCATTAAGTCTTTGTTATTTAGAAGCAAAAACTATAGTCTCTACCCTTTATTTTATAGCTTTACGAAACTGATAATGAACTTGTGTTACAATTTTTAAATGTTTTGTTGTGACCTTTATGCAGAGGGCACAAAAGTTTGCAATGTTGCCTTTTTTAGGGTCATTGCTTGCTAGAAGGAATGGGGTTGGAGGATAGAGAATCAATTACAGGAATATGAAGGTGGTGCCTAATATTATTGAGGAAATGAAGAGAAATCTTCAATATATTTTGAAAGTTTTATGTCACCTACTTTTTAAGGGTTATGTCAACTTCATATCAATATATAATACGTTATTTAATGTTTGGACTTAAAGGAGGATATTCTTGTGAGTTCTTGAATAAAATAGATATTCTTTCAAGTTGAACCCCTTGTTTATTTTGCATGTGTAAGTTGTCCTACACTAGATAATAGGATAAAAAACAAAGAGTTACTTTTCTCATTGTCAGTTGGTTGTAAATTTGTATGATGGAACCTTATATGGTATTATAAGTAAACTAAACTCTCCAAACGTATTTGTTTGAAAATGTGGTCTACTTCAGGTTAAGGTGTTTGGCCAGGTTTAACTTTGAAACCGAAGTCTTATTTTACTTGTGAATAAATCTCTTGAATTAGTAATCTTGCTTTAAGGTTTGTTGAATTTTTAGTTTGTCTTATATATGTACTATTCTTAGTCTTCTCTATACAGGATTACTTTGATAAGTTCTTTGAAATATGCACAATATGGGTGTTTTGTGGTCATGGTATCCTATAGCTTATGCTAGTTCCCTGTTTTGGGGTTAAGTTTAGACTTTGCTCATCCTAGCTCACTAGGTTCGGAAACTTGTTGAACAACCATTGCCTACCAATATGCACCTATTAATGCCGGACTCTTGGAAGATTGATAAGTAAGCTTTGCTGTACCTAGTTTGAGGGAATAATGGAGAGAATATTTCATGAAGTTCCGGTAAATTGTTAATGGTTAAATTATATCCTTACAAATTGGATGTCATATTAAGATTAAGAAGCACATCTAGTTGGTACTTGGGTTGTACAGTGGTTTTTTTCCTTTCCATGTGGGTTTATGGTAATTATAGTAGCTCATGCATAACTTAATTCTTGGCCTTTTCCCCCACTGTCCCTAATATCATTGCAAATACATGTGTGTGTACGTGTACGTGTACTAGAAATAAAAATGGGGTGAGGAAGCTTCCTCTTTTACTGAAAATTTGGTGGGTTCTTTATCTTCTTGTTTCATGTCATTGCTTTGTGATACACATTCTCCATTTCGATTTCGAAACTCGACTTCTGGTGTCTGATATTGTGTATGTTATATCAGGCATTTTTCTTTCATGGGTTGGATATTTTGGTAAGGTTATTACTACTACAAGTGAGGATGATGATCTTCAAGAGCCTTTGTTTGATAGACATGATCGAAAAAACAATTACAGTCCTTATGTGAATGTTGGATTCTTTACTACTCTTACTTTCTCATGGATTGGCGATTTGATCTCTAAAGGTTATCACAAGACATTGGATCTTGAAGATATTCCTTCACTTTCGGGAAAGGATAATGTTTTTGAGTCCTACGTGCTGTTTCGACACATCATGCAGGATTATGTTGTAGGAGAAGGTGGTAGTAGTCATAAAAGAGTGACATCTATGCAACTGATGAAATTGTGATCATGTATGAGTTCTGCATCACTTGTTATTTTGATAGGCAGCACCCACCTTTTCCAAGATATCATCATGCAACTGCTGTACATGCTGAAGGATACCTCTTAATATTTTGATGGTTGTTCTCAATCTAGTTGTTTTTATACTTCATATTACTAGACTTGGATATAGTAAGCATATCCCTTTTAGATATTATCCTTTTGTAATGCCTTTTAATACTGTTTGCTTGTATTCTAAAGTATCAAGGTAGGATGAATGATGACACTTGGTATTTTGTGACTGTACATAGACAAATCATAAAAATAATATGCACTGGCAGTAAGCCGGCTGCTAGCACGCATGCTGCTGGCTGGCGGTAGCTAGCTGGTATTTTTTTATTATTAGAACTGCTACAAATGCTCCGGTTGCTAGGGAAAAACCGAAGCATTTGTGAGAAAATGCTTCGGTTTGCCCTCAGCAACCGGAGCATTTGTGGCAGTTTTATCCGTGTTAAGAAGTTCAAATGCTCCGATTTTTCAGACAACCGGAGCATTTGTAAAATGCCCAAATGCTCGTGTGACGTCTGCTACGAGTCAAATACGGAGCATTTGTTGGCTTTTTAACCGGAGCATTTGAGCATTTTTCCACTAGTGATATGACTAGTTATTTTGATTTGTGTTGCACGGAAGCAGGTAATATAACACATCAAGGTTTTAGTTTCTAATCATACTGAAGAGCTTTGTCATTCATTGGAACCAAAGGATCATGCTCTTGAAGCACTTCAACAATCACTTTTGGAGAAGGAACAGATATATATATAATAATTGTTTTACTTGGTTGGGTCCTAGATGCTGTAAATAAACAATGTATCTAGTTATAGTTTAGTATGATGTTAAAATTATAGTTATTAATATTTTTATGTATCCAATTATTTATACTTATGCTTCAATTGAGGATAATATGCTTAATAAAATGAGTATTGATATATATTATTGATTTTGTATTGATTAATAATGAAAAAATGAAAAAAAAATAAATTTAGTTTTTGGGGTGGTCAACTGCTCCGGTTTTCACCCAAAACCGGAGTGGTAAATGATTAACTGATCCGGTTTAGGACCGGATCAGTTAATCATTGTTAACCGCTGCTAGCCCACCCCATCCGGACCAAAACCGGAGCGATATGGCCGATTTTGACCGGATCGGATGGGCTTTTTTCCACTAGTGCATATCTCCTTTTCCATATTATTATATTAGATTATGTATTATTTGAAAACTAATCTATACACATTCAAATTAACTAAATAAGATCACTCTTAAAATATTATTTCTTATATATGCTAATGGGTATTTATAATATCTAATATACTTTTTTTAACTGTATAACCGAAAGCTTTAAAAACTTTATGCAATAGACCAAGTATTTGCAATCAGAAAAAAACACTAAAGTTTATTATATCATTGTAGGAAGAAATATTGACAAATATCACTAGTGGAAAAAACATCAATTGCTCCGGTTAAAAAGCCCACAAATGCTCTGTATTTGACCCGTAGCAGACGACATACGAGCATTTGAGCATTTTACAAATGCTCCGGTTTCAACCGGAGCATTTGGTGTCTCAAATGCTCCGGTTATTTAAAAAACCGCAGCATTTGATTGTTAAATGCTCCGGTTGTTAAGGAAAAAACGGAGCATTTGTAGCATAAATGCTCCGGTTTTTTCTTAACAACCGGAGCATTTGCTAGTTTTTTTATTTAAAAAAAAATTGTACAGCTTGCTGAAGCTGTACATGCACCAATAAGGAGTAAACCTTTAATTACTAGTACCTTTTAGTGGCAGCCCCTATCATGCAGCATACATACAACTCATACCCCATTGTCCCCGCATAATTTAAAGACTATATATAAGAAGGATATAAACTGAAATTTTATTAATCAAATAAAAAATTAATATGTCATTACATAAGTATAAACAACAAGATAATAATTGCAAAAAAAATCTCATTATGCCTCTAGGACACCATAATTAGTATTCTAAAAAAAGTTCCGTGAAAAACAGGCAAGAATTCTAAATCTAAACCAAGGAAAGTTGTCACCCTTTTGCGTGATGGTGACTCCTCAATCATTGCAATAGATTCTTCATCATTATTCTCACAAGCTAAAACATCATCACAATCAAATTGATTCAAAACCTGCTCCTCAGGACACCACAACCACAACAACCTCTGCACCTAATGAGACAAACCAAATAATATAACAATGATCATTATGTACCCTTCATTACTTACAAGAAGAAAACCTTTAATTTCAAAAAAATAAAAAGTAATCAAGAATCGATCTCGTATAGATTGCAAAACATCCATCCAAATAAAAAGAGAAGGTAGATCGCTACAAAATTCATTAACAAAGTACACAGAACAATTAATTTAAAAGGAGAACCACCAAGTGCACATATGCCGAGCAGGGGAGTTTACACCCGCTTGGACTCCCAAAAATATGTGTATATACCATCCAGATATTTCATTAAAAATATATTTAAAGACGCCTAGGGCTCCACTTGGAACACCTCTCTCAATCCACCATTGTTTGCATAATGATGATATCCAGTGTCCAACAACAATGAAAGATGCTATTAGTATAGGTTTAATACTCTAGGGGATATACTAATTAGACCAATTTCCTATCTGGCTGGAAGTAAGGAATAATAAAACAATTACCAAAAACAATGCCATATCCTATATTTTCCTGTAGACATTATAGGTTTAATACTCTAGGGGATATACTAATTAGACCAATATCCTATCTGGCTGGAAGTAAGGAATAATAAAACAATTACCAAAAACATTGCCATATCCTATATTTTCCTGTAGACATTAGGATGTAAGTCTCACCTTGTTGTTGATCAAGTTGTGGAGAGCGATCACACTTCGGATAAGAGAAGACAGATATATTACCAAGCATCATGTCATTCGTTTTGACCGCAAAAGAGACTGCAAAAAAGAATACGAATCATAAACAATGGACGAGAATCATACAAGATCCGGGGAAAGAAATAGAAGATTATTTTCCTCCATACCAGCAAAAGCCTTGACCAACTCAAGCACACTAAGGTCTGGAAGAAGGTTGAACACATCCTAGACAAAAAATAACAATAAGTTCTGTTAGCAAGAGATCTTATAGCATCAAACTTAGTAATGAAGGACTAGACATTAAATTAAGGAGAAGGTAGGAAACAACCTACAGAAAAACTAATAACATTTGCTAGCAAGAAAAGCTTATTACTAAGATATGAAATACAAACTGAACAAGGTAAACAACATGAGAGTGAAAACGTGACTTGGAGGACAGAAATTTTAAATAAAATCATAGTAGGCAGCTGTCCTCATACAATGTAGAATCACGACAGAATACATGCAACCCTACATTTGGCACGACACTTTCATTGTTCATTGACTCTTCTTGTGAAGCTTGCCATGGGAGAGGAATAGAGAATGTTCCTCAATCTTTGTTTACAGAGTATGCAGTTGGCTCCCTATTGAGCAAAAAGGGATTCATTTTAAAGAATCTTTTTCAAGTAAAATTATTCAAGGTGGGCACATATTCACTTAACCTCATAGTTACTTCTCATGCCTCAACATGTTAGCAACCCCACCCCAGCCTTCGATCTGTGATTATGTCTCTAATATTCTAAAACTTTAGCTATCGACAAAGCCACACACCCGCAACCTTCATATAAGTAATGGCAGAAAGAACCATAGTTGTCATGGACAAAATAAAATACCACCAGGAAACAAGAATGCTGATATGATAAAAAAACTATAGATGAACAAACCTGCAAATGGTACAGTATTTCATGGTTAAGTGGGAGTTTCCCATCTATAACGAGATCAAGATAACTGCGGATCTCTCGCAGACGGGCATCAAGCCCTTTGAGAGCTGCAAGTTTACCAGTCACCTGGACATAAAAAAAAATAAGGGTTACTTTTTATCCATCAAAAATTAAAAAGACATATTATTGGAACACTTATAAGTCCCTTTCATTTATCCAAACCGAGGAAAATTGCAAGCCAAAAATAGCCAAGTGCTGAAGTATTACCTCTTGTCGCTAGAGTGCGATTGTAGTGTCCTTCACATCTCTAAGCAAGTGCTCCACTCCTGGAAGAACATATAAATTACATGAAGACAAGGTTTATGCCACACAATAGAGCACGTAAAATTAGTCAGACACTCCTAATTCTTGCTGTAAATGACAAGCAACGTTCTTCTCCAACACAAGAATGTTGCAATAGAAAACAACCATACATGTCTAGTGAGAGAAGATACCTATTTCTTCTACTTCATGGGCAAGCAATTTCGAGGGGAACATGTATAAATACCTTCGGCTCTTACCGTGTTGCATTCCCGCAAATGTTAACTCTAAATTAGATATTGGAGGATTATTCAGATTTTCAACATTCATCTATGAAAACGTAAGAATCCACTATATAGGTACCATTTTAAGTTCATATGTAACATGCTAATTAAACTTTTAAGAAGTAAGAACTATTTCCTATTTGAAATACCATCTGAGAAAATTTATCTACTTTGACATTAGATACCTACCAATTTTTTCCTAAGAATGATATGACACTAATTTATGTCTAATTCTAGGCTCGATTCACGAATCGAGGTTCAAATGCCAACCGGACAGCAGAGAGGCAAGCAAAATTTAAATCTTACCTCTTTTACCTCCTCAACAGCATAATAAGCCTCGGTTGGTATTCCCAGCTCTTCTGGTTGTACATCAATGAAAACCAAAACGGGATTTGGAACATAGCTATAACACCCCAAACATAAGTAGAGCTAGGGTTAGGTCAGGAGAAACAGAAATAAAGCTTGCTTAATTAAATTATACAAAGACCCATGCAGGATATTGCAGTCCATTTACAGAACATGAAGACACCACAGAAGCAAGGAGAGCTAATTGCAAAAGTAGATCACTTTCTCAGGATGAACACCGAATGACTCAGTGAAACGGGTACAATAATACAGCAGTAAGCTAATTCATTGAACATGTTGCTTAACCATACAAAATCCCTATCCCTGCTTTCATGTCACTGTCACAGCCAACTAACAAGAGAATTAATGCTTACCAATAGTTGCATGAAGAGATTTTTCTTCGTACCCAAAGTATAGTGTAATACTCATCTATTATGGCCACGTTGACCATAAGATATTTCAGTCATGGTCGGGAATAATTCAACTATGCATCAGCCAGAAGATCCTTAGCTAAGAAGGTGCTTCCACATATGAGCGTGCCCCGTACAAAAAATTATAGAGCATATATACAAATAGTTGTTTTCTACGTAACCAATTAATATGGAACATCAATTTGAGCTCCACGAACGAAATACTCCCTCATTTATCAGATACTCTTCCCAGAATCCAACTTGGATGGTTTGGAATTAATCATTTCCTATACTCATCCGGTATATTTTGAGTGAAAATGCATCTGTTGCTTTTGGGTAAATCATATAGGCTTACTTTTCATCAATACACCCTTAATTTAATACTCTTGAATGTGCATTCAGAAAACAACTACAACAACTATAAGAGAGCAGAGGGAGTAACATCTTACTCGGTAAATAATCTATGAACGTCCGAGATCATTCTCCCGTAGCTTAGGACCGAGTGCTATACCAACCCACAACATGCTCCTTTGCTTGAACATTAAGACAAGATTAAACCAAGTTAAATATGAACAGTCTTAGAAGATGAGATGCAAGTTATGCTTCCCGAGAGAACATTACCGTTGATCCTCCCCGAACATGGAAAACATAGATTCGTGATAGTTGTGGTCAAGAAACCAAATGCTAGGGTCCTTCTCCTCTTCCTCAAAGGGAACTGCATTTTTTCATTCAAATGTGAAAGCAAGACAAATAGAAAAAGGAGAGGGATGAGAAGCGGATTGAGGGTAAATGTATCTGATGTGCACTATATATGTAATACAATAGGATAGCAAAAGGTTTTGGTATGACTTTCTCATATGAAAGCATGTAAAATCGAAACGCTCTTAATGAGTTAGAGAATATTCTGACCACAAGGAGCATAAAATTCTTAATATAAGAAGTGTGCAACATTTTTAACCAAACGCACATCTTTTTCATCAACCTAAAAGTTTTGGCTTGAAAACAACAAGATGCACACACATACACACACATCTATATACACTCATGACTCATCCCAGCATCCTGACATGTGGCAAGTAAATCTACCCAGAGCCAACAACAACCAACGACACTAAAAGGATGACTGTGCACTCAGAATGTCAACAGGTCATTAAACATTCCTATTGACAAGTAAAGAGGCTGTATCATAAAGACCTTGAGAAAAATCATTCTTCACTAAACAAATAAAACCTTTTGGGACTTGAATACTTATGTATTATAAGAGAGAGATCTAGAGGAGCAACCGAGCAATCATTTCAAAATCTTCATTCTTCACTCTTTTAACTCTGTTTCAGTATTTTGAAGTTTGAAATACATAGGCGACGATTATCATGCACATAGCACTATTATCAACTCAATCAAATGTACCTTGATATTGAAAAGAATAGACTGAAGATGGAAATGAAAACAAAGATACAACGAAGATTCCATCAGATCTCCAGTAAATTCAATGTAATAATCCAAATGAAAACCAGTGTAAAAGGTGTTGTACACCCACCAACACCCAATCAAACTATTCACAAGTAAATATATGAAAATTGCAAATTCCAATAATACTCAAAAAGAGGTTTAAACCTCCTAATTTTAATCATTTACATATGAAAATCGCAAACCAAATCAATCCAGCTACTTCGAAATTGCAAATTTGAATACATTACATCAACAAAAAGCTAAAACTTCTCACAGTCTTCCAGAATTACACCAAGAAATCAACTAAATTCTACGTCTAACTAAATCAAGCATATTACAGATAAATTCGATTAAACAGATAGCAAAGCCACACTAGAAGTCCAAAACAACCACATTACAGATAAGAGATCATGAAATCGGCTAATTTGGCACTAATTTTTCAACATCGAATCATAATAACCGAAAATCAAAACCCTAAATCGAATTTAACTCACCAATCAAGCTAATATGGTCAAATCTAACAGCGGTTGCAGCTCCAACAACACGATTGCGCTTGACTTTCGGGCGAATGCCGTCAGAATCTTCTCTGTCAAGATCAGTAGGGGTTTTGCTCACTAGGTTAGGATTCAACTTCGCACCTCTATTTCTTTTCTACGCACACAAATCCAACATTATCGACATGATTGAAGCAGAAAAGAGAGAGAAAGTGAGGAGAGAGAGAAGAAGTGTTGAAACTTACCGATCGAACGGCGAACTGAGGCTTCTGAAATCGCTGCAGCAGCGTCTTCCATAAAAAAATGCTGGTTGTTGTTCACGAAAAGCTGCTAATATATGACGCTCAATTTGAAGAAACTGATAACTTGCTTTATAACGAAGAGGATGAAACAGAGAGAAGGCGAGAAAACCCTAAGTCGATGAAGAGAAAATGAAAATAGGAGGCAGAGAGGAAAAGAGGAGAGAGAAAGGGGGGTATGGGGTTTCTAATTCTAATGAGCAAATAGGGGGAAAAAGAGAATAAATAAATAAAAAGTTTTAAAATAGTCAAATGCTCCGATTGTTTTGAAAAACCCAAGCATTAGTGATTTTTTTTTTAAAAAAAATTAGAAAGGCTGTCAAATGCTCGGGTTGTTTAAATAACCCAAGCAATTGTAAAGTAGCAAAAGAAGTTTTTTCCACTAGTGTATAAAATTGATATACTTATAATAACATAATGAGTTTCATAAATAGTCATTAACTATAGATATCATTCAATATATTCCTTCTGTTCCCAAATGGACTTTCTATTTTTTAATGGATAAGGTAAGTGAGTGAGACCTATGATTGATTGATGGAATAGTGAGTAACATAATAAAAAATGAAAGATAAATAATATTTTAATGGGTGAACCCATGCCAAATAAGGAAATGAGAAATGTATTTGAGACAACCATAAATGGAAAATGGAAAATCTATTGGGGCACGGAGGGAGTAGTTTGTAACAACATTCTTATTAAACAAATAACTTCCTATTGCATTATGCACGGGTCCAAAGGAAAGAAGATCTTTCCAAGGGTATCATCAAATTAAAGATTGTTTATAAGTAAATCAATTTGAAATCGACATGGGAAGATACCCCAAACTTAGAGTTTATGGTCACAATTTAAAATATTATTTTGATGCTTATGTTGAAAAGTGTAAAAGTGTTATTGTAAAGTTACATAGTCATTTTACTTTGCTTCCGCTCGTACTTCAAAATCATACTTTTATCAAAGCCCAAAGGACAAGTTTCCACTTTAATTTCTTTAATTTAATCAATTTTTAGTATTTCCTCATTTTGAAATAAATGAAATGCTTCTCTTAGAAAGTTTTCACATAAAAAAAAGAAAGAGTTTCTTTTATTTCAGATCGGAGTAAGCATATAAAGGCCCTGTTTGGCAAACAGAGTTTAGAGTTTAGCGGTTAGAGTTTAGAGTTTGTTGTTAGAGTTTTAACTTTTTTATACAGTGGATTTGACTGCGGATTTGACTACTGTTTATATAAATGTGTCTGGTAACACTTACTTGTTTGATATAAGCTGATAAGTATTTTATGTTATAAAATGACAATTATAGACATTGGTCTTTATTAGTTTGTTTTATTAATAATAATAATAATAATAATAATAATAATAATAATAATAATAATAATAATAATAATAATAATAATAATAATAATAATAATAATAATAATAATAATTTATCTTTTATTCCCCTTCTAAGTCCTAACCCACCCCACCACACGCCACCAACCTCCATAACCCCTTTCTCTCTCCTCTTTCTCTTTCACTTCCATCCCACTGATTTCATATAAAAAAAATCGTAAAACTAATCTGTGGAAACCCCATCTCATCATCATCATCAATCGTTCATCAAGATTCATCAAGAATCATCATTGTCAATCGGCAATCGTTCATCATCAACATAAGGCAACATCATCTATATCATCATCACCATCAGGCATCATCACTATGTTCGATTCTTCATCAATGATGGTGGTGGTTTTTCGGGTGGATGTTGGTGGTGGTTTCCTGAGTGGTGGCGGTTTTTCGGGTGGATTTTGGTGGTGGTGTTTACGATGGTGGATTTCGGTGGAAGTGTTGGTGGTGGAAATGTACATTGCAAACCACCAAACACCCATAATAGAGTTTTGACTGGTCAAAACTCTAAAATGGTTCAAAACCTCTAAAAGCTAATGAAAATGCTCAGTACCAAAAAAGGGCCAAAATCTTCTGCATCATGATCATCATCAACAATTTGCCATTAACGAGTATTGTTCATACCAGTTAATGCGAAGGTTCATACCAGTCGTTGATGCCAATAATATGACATCAAATCACTTAATGAATAAGCTTTGCCGATACAAGATATATATAATTGTAAATTTGTAACATCTCATCGTAGAAATTAGTCAACTAAAGGAAATATATGAATAAGTCATAAGTAAAACTAATCAAAATAAGGACACAAGCATGAGGAAGGAAATTGAATCACACTATCATGAGAGTCATCAACATTCAAAAACAAAGCCTCCTTCTCTCCCATCTCTCCTCTTCCACCTCAAAAAAACCCTAATAATTTTCTTCTAGTTTGGGGTTGTGGTGAGCCCCCAGTTCTTCTTTTTTCTTCTAGTTTTCATTGTTTTTGTTATTAATAATCTTCTATTTTCTCTCTTTTTGAGAGTTTTCTACCCAATTTTTGGGTTCTTTCTCTCATTTCATGGGAGTTTGGAGTTTAGTTTTATTCTCTTCCTATGTGGAAGTTTAAAAATTGGTATGAGAAATTATTCCTATTGGTTGAAGTTCAAGACCATCAACATCGAAGTATTGGAAATTCAGATGCGGTCAACATGGTTAAATTAAGAATTTTCTTCCACAAACTATGTCAGAATGATAGACTTCCACATTAATAGCTGCGTGATTCAGCAAATACAAGTGGGTTGCGTTGTATTGCTCGATCTGGTTCATTGTAGTTTCTTCGAAGACGAATTTGATTTGATCTTGTCTGATTATATCTTGTTTTTTTTTAATACTTATTGTAGATGCCGTTTGGCCTTCAATTAATGAAATTTCTCTTAAAAAGAAAAATTCAAAAACAAGATTAAAAAATCTACTAAATTTGCTGGCCCTACTAGCTCACCCCAAACCTCAGCCAAGAATGCCAACCCCTCAAGGCCACAAACCTTTAGCTTGGCTTGCTAATCAGTCTACTCATCCCTAATACGTCTCGTCTAGGGTTATCTATTCCCGACTTATCTTAACCCTTAGCCTAGTGCCAACTTCCCTAGGTCAAAAATCGTTAGCTCGACTCACTAATTAGTCATGACATCCCTAACAGGGCTCGTCTATGGTTGCCTTTGAGTGATCCAACTCAACTCAGTCTGCTCATTGTTGTTTCCTTTTTTAAAAATATTGAAAGATGTAAAATAAAAAAATTATTACAATTGATCTCGTCATAATTATGAATCAAAAGTTGTTAAAGGTGTGGACGCTACACAAATTTAAATTAGAATAATATGATGTTTATTCATGACACAAAATGTAAGTAGCTATAATTCATGACACAAAACATAAGTAGCTACTATTTATTCATGTCACTCATCATCTCATTGTAAACAACAAGACTTTAGTTTTAACAGTAAACAACAATAACACCTAGAAGATCAATAATGTGTTGTTGATTTCCGATCACATCATAATGACCAGGATAAGAGTAAGACTATAAAACTTATCATCAAGAAATTAAGAAGCAAATAGTTTGATATTACCTAATATAAACCGACCTTGATGACTAGTGAAAGAAATTACATATACCGTCCAAGAGGTTCCGATATTATGCACTGTGGGACCCAATGTGCGGACCTTCCACATGTAAAGCAAGAATTCAAGTCCTTGAAAAACTTAATGCTTAATTAAAAACCTCTATCAAAAGCAATAATCGTCCATCAAACAAGTCCTAGTCATTCCACCTTGTCATCTTAAATACAATCCAAAAACTACCTAACCAAGGAAAGAAACCCACTTTTTCTACATCCTACGCATCCTTAACTAACATGCCACATTCCATTACGTAATTCCTAGGCTCAAATCATATCATTCTATGAACCTAAGCTTATTTCCCTTCAAACTCACTCTCACCACCTGAACCAAAAATTTCACCAACAATACACTTTACACACAACCTCATAAAATTTCTTCTTCATTTTCCCAAATATTAATTAAACCCAAACATGGCCTTACCAATACCAGAAAGATCAGTATCATGTTTTATACGAACCTTACTACTAATTCTATTTTTTATAGCTCCAGTTTATGGATATGTTGAATCAAGGAAGCTTGATGAAACAGGATTGCCAGGATCATCTGACCCAACTATAAAGTGTGGTGGTTGTTCACCTTGTGGTCACCCATCATGCTATTCAAGTCCACCACCACCACCACCGCCATCACCTCCACCACCGCCTAAGAAACAGTCGTACACCCCTTACTGCCCGCCACCACCTTCTTCAGCCGGTTTCATCTACATAACCGCACCTCCGGGTGAGCTTTACCCGATTGATCATAGCTATTCGGGTTCAAGCCGGAATTTTGTAGCTGGTTTCAAGACTTTCGTCGGATTTGGATTGCTAGGATTGCTGATTTTATGGTCATAAATTGGTTAAAAAAAAAAATATGATGATGCTTGTAAGTTGTAAGACCCAAGGTCTTGTGAACTTGTTCATATGTCGGCAGTTGCCTCTATTTTACATATGCTCTATACTATACATGTATGATAGAAGAAGTATTAAGGATCTGTGTATGAAACGATGTTCTAGAATAAGAATATGTTTTGTGATATTTGATCTGTTATCCTCTATAATCATGATCATTATATGATCTTTTCATGTTTTTGACATATGTATAGCTTGAGAACAGAGACTAAAAGTCTGATAAGACTACTGTTTCATCGGAATTTGACTATTATACACTCTCGCTTCCTGGATTTCTTATACAAAGTTTTCCATATTCGACTTTATATGACACTCTGGATTTAAAGAGTGAAATTTTATGATTCAGTGCATCCTTTCTTACTATATTATTCTTTTATTATTATTATTATTTTACTTATTTATTTATGTTGTAATATAGAGATTTGAGCAATATTGGGTGATTTTGTTATCCTAGTTGTGTTGTATATTTTCTCCCATAAAATGAGGTATATATATATAGTGCCGGGTGAAAAATTCACCTGGTGACATATTATCTAACTACAAGTATGTTGTGAGACTTCTAATCCTTGGGCGGCAAATACATAATCATTTAATCCGTTCACTATTTACATATTATATTATAACACTCCCCTTTGAACGGATCCTAAAATAATGTAAACTATGGGGTGACAATTGACTCATTAAAAACTTTACATTTGACAAAACCCTAACGAAATAAAAAGAAACATAAAGGAAAAAAAGTACAATTGGGCTTTGATATGCCTATATGTTATCCTGCCTCGCTAAAACCATGCCAAGAAAAATACAATGGGATAAAAATTGGATGAAGGAAAAAGAGTACAGAACAAATAGAGCTCTCATTCAATTTAACGTATATCCCGAAGGCGACACATACATGTCAGGTGCACAAGCTCTTGGAATTTCTTGGTTGGTAATGCCTTCATGAGTGGGTCGGCTAAATTGTCGCATGATTGAACTTGTGTGACATTGATCATTCCTTCCTTTACCCAATCAACAAGAAAACTTATTTATGCTAATTTTGGTAATCATTCTCATGGGGATGGTAATCACTCTTATGAGGAATTTTTTTTAACATTAAGGCATGACTTGATTTTTTTTTACTATCGTCATAAAACTTCTGATTTTTAGACTCCTTAATGAGTGATTAAACTTAGGCATAAAAACATTTAACTCATACTCAACATATTAACAAAAATGAGCATGACTCGTGATAAAAAGCATGGCATTTAAACTAAGTTCATTAGAGAGATTAAAAACGTGTCCATGCGATGACGTTACATTAAGAATTGTAGATTTTGATGTAATAGGGTGAATGGAAGAAAATTAAAAATTTCGTAACAGAACATTTGGTGCGCCCGCACCAACGCTCCTGCCAAACGAGCTAGTTAAGCAATGTTGCGTCACACAAAACAAGATGTGCGACACACAACATGGTTGCACTGCACACAACAGGGATGTGCAACACGCAACGTGACGACGCTGCCCATCGTACTTCGATATGTGATATGTCCCCACCTTCGTGAAGCTTTGTTTTTAATATAGTGAATAATCATTGGAAAACCATTCGTGTGCATCGTACGGGTCTGTATTTTATCTTCGAATGTCAAAATTGTTAGCAATAAATGCAATTTCTAGGACCTAGGGTTTGCTAGTTAACTTCAAGTTCAACAATAAATGCAAAGTTGTAAACTTTAAGTGAGAAAAGTAAGCAATAAAGAGAGACAAAGATTTAACGTGGTTCGGTCAATCTTGACCTACATCCACAAGCAAGAACCTTGGAGTTTTCTTTAGCCTCTCTAATGGAGGATTTACAATGGAGAAGAAGAGAGAGAGGAGGAGAGAGAGAGAGTTATATTTTGTGGCTAATTTGAATCTTAGGGTTCTAAATGACTTTAGGATGCCTTATATATGACATCCTTAAGTTTACAAAATGACCCAAAACCCAAAACATTAAATCCGGAATAATCCGGATTAAATCGCGAAAATACGAAACAGGGCAAGCTGCCCGCCCGGGCCAGACAGCCCGCCCGGGCTCCAACCCAGCCCGCCCGGTGAAGGCGTTTCTCAAAGAATCTGCCTTCGAGGCAGAATGTTGGTAAGTGGGCTGGCCCGCCCGAGCTAGCCATTTGCCCGCCCGAGCTAGCCATTTGCCCGCCCGGGCTGACCCTCGTGGTCGGGCTCGGCTTCGCTCGTCCGGGTTGAGCTTCGAGCTCTTCCTCCTTCTCTTCTTCGCCAAGAAATCAAGGCACATATAACAATTCTCCACCTTGACTTGAATTTCTCCAAACACCTCCAATAACACCAAAAATGCTAATCACACTCCAAGGCTCTACCCCATAGGGGTCTACAATAAACAAGAGGAGAGACCCACCAAGTTCACACACAAAGTGAACTTAGTGGTTGGCAAAGGCTTTGTCAACATGTCGGAGGGGTTCTCCTCGGTACGAATCTTCATCAATGTCAACTCTTTCTTATCAATGACATTCCGGATGAAGTTGTACTTCACATCAATATGCTTCGTTCTTCTATGAAACGTGTTTTGGTTCTTAGCCAAGTGAATGGCACTTTGGCTATCACAAAATACGGACACCTCCTTAGAACACGAGCTAATCTCCCCAACCAAACCTTTGAGCCACTTTGCCTCCTTGAATGCCTCGGTAATTGCCATGAACTCCGCTTCCGTAGTTGAAAGAGCTACAACATCTTGTAGCGAAGATTGCCAACTCACGGCCGTACCTCCCAAGGTAAACACATAACCCGAAGTTGATTTCCGATCATCCAAGTCTCCACCATAATCCGAATCACAATACCCAATCACACCATTTGCATCTTGGCCAAACTCCAAACAAATGTGTGAGGTACCCTTCAAGTACTTTAGAAGCCATTTCAAAGCTTCCCAATGCCCTTTCCCGGGTCTTGACATATAACGGCTCACCATGCTCACCGCTTGAGCAATGTCCGGCCTAGAACATACCATGGCATACATCACACTCCCAACGGCACTAGTATAGGGGATGTGAGCCATGGCCCTTTCTCCTTCTTCGGATTTAGGACAAAGCTCCTTTGAGAGCTTGAAGTGAGAACCGAGAGGAGTAGAAACGGGCTTTGCATTGCTCATTGAGAATCTCTCAAGAACCTTCTCAATGTACCTCCTTTGGCTAAGGTACAACGCCCCCTTAGATCGATCTCTCCAAATCTCCATCCCAAGTATCTTCTTGGCTTCACCAAGATTCTTCATATCAAACTCACTACTCAACAAATTCTTCAAATTGTTGACCTCAATCAAATGCTTGCAAGCAACCAACATATCATCAACATAAAGCAAAAGGTAAATGAAGGAACCACTTACTAGCTCTTTGTAGTAGACTCAACTATCATAGGAGCTTCTTGTGAACTCATGAGCCAACATAAACGAATCAAATCGCCTATACCATTGCCTAGGAGATTGTTTCAACCCATACAATGACTTCACCAAACGGCACACATGTTCTTCTTTCCCTTCAACCTCAAAACCTTCCGGTTGCTTCATGTAGATTTCCTCCTCCAAGTCCCCATGGAGGAAAGCGGTCTTAACATCAAGTTGGTGTAGCTCCAAGTCTTCCATAGCTACCAAGGCAAGCAAAACTCTAATGGACGAGTGCTTCACAACCGGTGAGAAAACTTCATGAAAATCAACACCCTCAACTTGAGTGAAACCCCTTGCCACAACTCTTGCCTTGTAGACGGGACCTCCCGAATCCGGTGTACCCTCTTTTCTCTTGTACACCCATTTGCACCCAACGATCTTCTTCTTCTTAGGTGCAACAACTAACTCCCAAGTATTGTTCTTGTGCAAGGACTCCATTTCTTGCTTCATCACCAACAACCACTTGCTTGAATCGGGTAGAGACATTGCTTCCTTGTAGGAGCATGGATCATCAAAGGTCTCTACCTCATTTGCCACGGTGAGAGCATATTGCACATAGTCACACTCCTCAACATATCTTTGAGGAGGCTTGATTTGCATTCTTTGTCTCTCACTAGCAAGTGTCTTGCGTTGGGTTTGTGGTGAACCCTCAACATGCCTCTCTTGAGTGAGAGCATCATCATGTGAAGCACTTTCAAGCTCCACCTTCTCCTCGGTGTCATGAGATGAACCTACATCATTACAAATAGCAAGCTCCTTCTCCGGAGTGATTATACATGATTCATCAAACACAACATCTCTAGAAGTTATTACCCTCCCAGATTTTTCACACCAAACTCTATATCCCTTAACCCCTAAACCATAGCCAACAAATACACATTTTCTAGCTCTAGGTTCAAGTTTATCCTCATTTACATGAATGTAGGCCGGACAACCAAACACTTTCAAATTAGAATAATCACAAGGAGTTCCGAACCATACCTCTTGAGGAGATTTAAAGTTAAGGGCGGAGTGAGGAGACCGGTTCACCAAATAGCATGCCGTTGCAACCGCTTCGGCCCAAAAGATCTTCCCCAACTTGGCTTGGGAGAGCATACATCTTGCCCTCTCTAGGAGAGTCCTATTCATCCTCTCCGCAACACCGTTTTGTTGAGGCCTCCCAACACAAGTTCTATGACGAACAATGCCTTCATCAAGACAATACTTAGTGAACTTCTTTTCAACAAACTCTAGGCCATTGTCGGTTCTCAAAACCTTGATCTTCTTGTCGGTCTTCTTCTCAATCATAGTCTTCCATTAAAGAAACACATCAAACACACCATCCTTATGCTTGAGAAAGAACGACCACACCTTCCTAGAGAAATCATCAATTATTGTGAGCAAGTAACTACAACCACCCAAAGAAGTCTTCCTAGAGGGACCCCACAAATCCGAATGGATGTAATCAAGAGGTCCTTTGGTGTTGTGTATTGCGGGCTTGAAGCTAACCCGCTTGTGTTTACCAATCACACAATGCTCACAAAAGCCAAGGTTGCCTAGCTTCACATTATCTAGCAATCCTTGCTTGCAAAGTTCGGACATTCCTTGCTCTCCCATATGACCAAGCCTCAAATGCCAAAGCTTGGTATCATCGTCACTCATAGTGCCGGTGGAGACATTTGCCGAACCACTAACCATGGAACCTTGTAACACATACAAGCTTCCCCTTTTAATACCCTTCATCAACACAAGTGCACCCCTAATAACCTTCAATACTCCACCTTCCGCTATGTACTTACACCCATTGTTGTCAAGAGTACCAAGAGAGATCAAGTTCTTCTTCATTTCCGGAACATGGCGGACTTTGGACAATGTTCTAACTGTGCCATCAAACATCTTGATATCCACGGACCCTATGCCAATCACCTTGCAAGTAGCATTGTTACCCATGGTGACCGTGCCTCCGTTATACTCCTCATATGAGGTGAACATGTCTTTGTAGGGTGTCACATGAAAAGAACATCCCGAGTCCATTATCCATTCACTCTTGCTCTTGAGCCTATCATGCGTAACAACCAAAGCTCCACTTTCGCCATCGAAATCAACATAGCTTACATCGGCGGAGTTCATGGGTTCCTTGCCTTTTCCGGGCTTACTATCCCTGATGTTACGGTTTTATATAGAGTTTTCTCCCTTATATCTGAGCTAAAATGTGCATCAATGGTGCTCTTAGGAGCCATTTCACGCTAACTTTCTTCTTCTAGTTGTGGTCTTCTGTTTTGTGATGATTTGTAAGTATTGGGGAGCTTTTTCCCTATTTTCTATTGCTTTACGTCTACCACAGTCAAATGGAGAGGTCCGAGGGCATATTTGATGAGTTCCGGGGTCCCGAGAATACTTTCCGAGGCCTTGGACAAAATAAGGAGTGAATCCTTGGCGCCTGAAGCCAAGGAATGAAGAAATGGCGTCTCGCCCAACTCAATCGGGCTGACTTGGCCCGATCGGGCGTCCATCACAGCCATAAGTAAGTTTGTTGCGGGCCCGATCGGGGGCTATTGCCCGTTCGTTAGTTCGGTGAGTCGCCCGATCGGGCGAGATGGCCCGACACCATCGGGCGTGCTCGAGTGCCTTGCTGCTGCTGTGTTCGTGCTCGAGAGCTGCGCGCTGATCCTTGGCGAAGCCCTAACGCCCGACTCCATCGGGCGAGATGGCCCGACAGCATCGGGCGATTGGCGAGAGCGTACATGCGTCTGCGGAGCTGAGCTGAGCGCTGAACATCGAGATGGCCCGACAGCATCGGGCGGCCTAGCCCGACTCCATCGGGCGGATGCTATTTTGGAGCGCAGCTGCTGCTTTGAGCCCGATTTGATCGGGCTGACTTGGCCCGATCGGGCGATTGACTCCGTGCGCTCATTTAATGAATGTCGGGCTGTTTAGTATAAATAGAAAAATTAGAACATTACTAAGACATCTTTGATTCATCTTTGTTTTAGTCCTTAATTCTCATAGTTTCTCTCAAGAACCCTAGTTACTACTTTTCATTGTGGATTCAAGATCAAATCTTTGGATTGCTTGCAAGTTCAATATAGTTATTTTATTTGGTAATCTTCTTCCTTGTTTTCTCCATTATTGTTTGTTTTCTCTATTATTGATTGGATTGATTTCTTAATTAATTGCAATAGTTGAAAGTATGAATTTTTACATTGATTTTGTTATTGTTTTCTCAAGCATGAGTGAGTAGTTTTATTTCTAGGATTGTGGGGATCTATGTATGCAATGAGGGATTGATAGATTAGTATAATTACTCTTTATTTCAATTGTCTCCTGTGATTGAATCGTTCATGCTAGACTTATGAATTAGGCCTGATTTGTATTTCTACTTTCACAATATTGAATCTGCTTCGAGAGGAGAGATTTCGTATAGGCTTTCAATCATTAGGCATAGTGATCCTTGACCATGCGAGAGCGGCTAGGTGATCTTTGAGGGAGGTAATGTTCGAGAGAAATTACATGTGCCCTAGATAAATTGACTTATTGGGTGATTATTATTCGTCTCTGATTTCCTGAATTGTATGCATAGTGATCCATAGTCCTAGTTCTTTATTAATTGATTCTTACCTTCATATTTAGTTCTATCATTTGCCTATTAGTTTAATCACACACCCATTTTCAACTGATTTTAGTTAGTATAATATTAGAGTTCAGATACAATAGTATAACTTTCTCCCTGTGGATTCGATCCTGACTTCCCTGAGTACTTGTTAGTGGACCTTAGGTTATTTTTGATTAGGTGATACGACTTTAGCCTGTCAAATTTTGGCGCCGTTGCCGGGGAGACGGTTTATTTTTATTTTGTCTGAATTATAATATTACACTAACCTCTACTCCGAAGAACATCTGTTCTTTGGAACATCTCACGTTTGTTTTAGTGTTTTTGGTGTATGAGTAGGAAATTGAAATCCCCAAATCTTATTCCATTTGACCCGGAGATTGAAAAGACTGCTCGTCGACTCAAAAAGACAACTAAGCAAACCAAGTTGTCTGCAGGGACACCCTCCCAAAAGGCACCTTCTCCACCATCTTCACCACAACAAGGATTCTCCGCCTCACCTATTACTGCTAGAATGGGTGACGAAGCTAAACCGACCTTCAGAGATTATGCACAACCATCTCTTGATAATGTGCCCACTGGGGTACGGTTGCCTACTATTGCTGCCGCGAACTTTGAAATCAAGTCTCATGTTCTGAATATGGTTCAGAATAATCAGTTTGCTGGGTTACCATCTGAAGACCCAAATCAGCACCTGCAGCGGTTCTTACAATGTTGTGCTACTCAGAAGCAAGCTGGTGTTACTGCTGATGAGATGAAACTCATCTTATTTGGTTTCTCTCTGCGCGACAAAGCTCTATTTTGGTATAATAAGTTGCCTTCCACCATCACCACCTGGGCAGAACTCTCAAAGATCTTTCTCATCAAGTGGTACCCTTACCAAAAGACTGCAGATATGCGTCATGCGATAGTGACTTTCACCCAAGATCCTGGAGAGTCATTGTATGAAGCTTGGGAAAGATTCAAAGATCTGCAACGTCTGTGTCCTCATCATGGTTTTGACCAGTGGTATCTGTGCCATATTTTCTACACTAGAGTTGATGCAGACACGAGACGGGTAATTGATGGAGCTGCTGGTGGGTTCTTCATGGATAAAGCCATCGACGAGGGGTACGAACTTCTGGAGAAACTCGCTTCTAACCAAGCGTCTACTATCCGTTCTTCTATGCCAAAGGGCGGCAAACATGATGTTGAAGCCATTTCTTTACTGACCGGGCAACTAGCTGCTCTTCACCAGAAGATTGATTCTTTGAAGCTAGGTAACAATTCCTCCCCTCAGATGAGTGTCAATGCTATGGCTAGTGTGTCTGGTTACAATGCTTTCATATGTGATGCTTGTGGGATAGTTGGACATAACTCTCAAGAGTGCCCCGCTCTCTCACATTCTAGTGAGCCAGTGCACGCATTACAATCCCAACACAAGCCCAAGTTCGATCCCTACTCCAATACATATAATCCTGGGATGAGAGATCATCCAAATCTCTCGTATAGGAGTAATAATGTGATGAATCCGCAACAACAACATTATCCTCAACAACAACAATAACAACCACAAGCTCCTCCTGGATATCAGAGAACCCAGTTTCAACAGCATCACAACACACCACCTCCAGACCTAGCTATAGCTGAGCTCAAAAGTCTCATGTTGCAGATGCAGAAGGGTATTATTTCCTTTCAAGCAGATACTAGGTCTCAATTTGAGAGCCTGCATGCTCAGAATAAGCTGCAAGGGACACATAATAAGATGTTGGAGTCACAAATAGCTCAGTTGGCTAGTTCATCTGCTAGTAGGCCATCTGGCTCACTGCCTTCGCAGCCAATGCAACCCAGGGACACCGCCAATGCTATCACCCTTCGCAGTGGAGTGCAGTACGATGCTCCGACAGTGCTAGAGGTGGAATCACCACGTGCTCAGAAACCACAGGAAGTGCCTGAGGATGCTGAACCTTAGGCAGAGCAAGGAGCCGCAGACAAGACTATGGAGGTGATTAAGGAGAAAACTGTGCCTCCGGTGATCAAGCTACCATTCCCCGAGCGGATGCTCAAGAAGAAGCTCGACCACCAGTATGGTAAGTTTTTAGAGGTGGTAAAGAATCTGCAGGTAACAGTTCCTTTTACTGAATTATTAAATCAAGTGCCTGCCTATTCTAAATTTTTGAAAGAACTCGTTGATGAGGAAGCGGACTCTCAATGAGGTGGAGATCGGGGCTTTTACCGCCGAATGCGACGCTCTTTTACAAAACCAGTCTCCACCCAAGTTGAAAGATCCAGGGAGTTTTTCCATCCCCTGTCACATTGGCACCATATTTATTGATAAAGCTTTATGTGATTTGGGTGCCAAAGTGTAAGTGTCATGCCTCTTTCTATCTCGTAAGCAACTGAACATGGGTCAATTAAAATGTACTACCATTACTCGCAAATGGTCGACCGTTACGTGCAATACCCCCTAGGTATATTAGAGGACGTTCTGTTAGAGTAGGTAAATTCTTTATCCCCGTGGACTTTGTTATCTTAGACATGGCCGAAGACACTCAAACGCCCATTATCCTTGGGAGACCTTTCCTCCATACTTCGTCGGGGAGTGATAGATGTTAAGAGTGGGAAGGCGACACCGACCATGGGGGATGATCATGTTATGTTTAGCCTAAACAATGCTCACAAAAGCCCAATGCTAGAGGAATCATGTTATAGTGTTGATGTTATAGATGACCCGATTTATGATTGCATGCCTCATTCCCCCTCCCATGCTACTTCAAATGATGTGCTTGTCTTAGAGTCTACCGTGCGAGTGATGAGCATTTTCTAACGGTCTTACGGGACTCACAAACAGACCATTGGCTATAGCACTGATGACTTGACAGGAATAAGCTCTGACCATAATGAGCACCGCATTCATCTATATGAAGGCCTCCACACTAGCATTATAGTCCAACGCGGGTTGCAAGAGGTGGTACAACATGTGGCTACTAGACTGCTCGATCCAGGTTGATGGGCCGCTGATGTCCATGTCCCTCTCCTTCTCCTTGTTGCAATGAGGCCATTGCCAAGTTCAGCTTGGGGGAGGATTTCTGTAAGTATTGGTAGTGTTTTTCTTTTTGTTTTGAGTGTTTTTCTTTTTGTTTTGTTTGTTTTTTCTTTTTGTTTTTACTGCTTTTTAGGTTAGTTAAGTTAGTTTAATTGCTTTGAAAAATGAAAAATCACAAAAATACGAGTTGAATATGAATAGATTGATTGCTTCCCTGTCTCCCGAACTTTATTCTGAAAAACGATTTAACTCATTATACTGGATAGTTGGGCATTTGTGATTGGGATGTTGTGATGTGATCTCTGATTGCCTTGATCTTGAGTGGATTTTGTCGATAAAGCGATTACTTTAACTGCATGCTTGAATTGGTTAGATTGTGAGAATTCATTCTAGCCCTCGGATTTATCTCTATATCCGGTCTATTCCTGTGTGTTAGTTCCTCGTAGCATTCTTATCTTGGTTTTGGCATTGTACTCGTTGATTTCTGATGACTTTGGACATGTGCTATGATAGAGGCGTTCATTTGTTTAATCTTTAAGCCTCAGAGTTGTTAATGAATCAATTTTCCCCCTAGCCCCGCTGAGCCTAATGACTTCTTTTTGGATCTATATTAAGCCACATTACATGCCTTGAGCCTTTTCAATGACTATTGTCCCAAGCCTAGCTTGGGGGAGCATTTGCTAAGTTGATATCATATTGTGTGGTTGATTTCGTAGGGCGGTTGGAAAATAATGATATTTGGGTACAAAGAAAAGAAAGAAAAAGGAAAAAATAAAGCATTGGAAATTATGTTGAAAGAGACAAGTATTCGTTGGTTCGTGAAATTTCAAGAGTCGGTTATTATCTTGGTTATGTTGCTGATGCCATGGGAGTTGTTTCGACCACACCTAGTCCTACTAGTGTTTTTGCTCCCCTTTCTTGGCTTTTCCACCACATTCCCTAAATAATTCCCGCACCTTTACCCGAGCCCCGTTACAACCCTGAGAAAGACCTTTTGAGCACGTGTCTGATTGTTTATTGGAATAATACTGAGTCAATATGCCAAAGTTAAAGATTAAGTTTGTTATTTGAGTCGACCTGATTAGGATGAGCGATAGTATACCTTTCTAAACACATGAGAGTGTGAGTGGGAAGGGCTATTATGGTTGGGTTGGTGAGTGATCGGGCACATATTATGCCTGCCACAAAATTGAGAGGAGTGACACCTCAGTGAGCGCCTTTTCAAGATTTGCGTGATATGTAGGGCAGCTGCATTTGATGGTTTGCTTAAGTGATTGGTAGTCAGGTGATCTAAGCAACTGAACTTGAATTTTGCTTGCTTGAACGATTTTGAGTTAGAAAAAATTGAGTTTAAACTTTCCTATCAGAGGGGTGAAGCAATCCTATTCTTATTCATGTTGTGCTTTGCTTGGGGACAAGCAAAGGTTTAGCTTGGGGGAGTTTGATGTTACGGTTTTATATAGAGTTTTCTCCCTTATATCTGAGCTAAAATGTGCATCAATGGTGCTCTTAGGAGCCATTTCACGCTAACTTTCTTCTTCTAGTTGTGGTCTTCTGTTTTGTGATGATTTGTAGGTATTGGGGAGCTTTTTCCCTATTTTCTACTGCTTTACGTCTACCACAGTCAAATGGAGAGGTCCGAGGGCATATTTGATGAGTTCCGGGGTCCCGAGAATACTTTCCGAGGCCTTGGACAAAAGAAGGAGTGAATCCTTGGCGCCTGAAGCCAAGGAATGAAGAAATGGCGTCTCGCCCAACTCAATCGGGCTGACTTGGCCCGATCGGGCGATTGACTCCGCGCGCTCATTTAATGAATGTTGGGCTGTTTAGTATAAATAGAAAAATTAGAACATTACTAAGACATCTTTGATTCATCTTTATTTTAGTCCTTAATTCTCATAGTTTCTCTCAAGAACCCTAGTTACTACTTTTCATTGTGGATTCAAGATCAAATCTTTGGATTGCTTGCAAGTTCAATATAGTTATTTTATTTGGTAATCTTCTTCCTTGTTTTCTCCATTATTGTTTGTTTTCTCTATTATTGATTGGATTGATTTCTTAAATAATTGCAATAGTTGAAAGTATGAATTTTTACATTGATTTTGTTATTGTTTTCTCGAGCATGAGTGAGTAGTTTTATTTCTAGGATTGTGGGGATCTATGTATGCAATGAGGGATTGATAGATTAGTATAATTACTCTTTATTTCAATTGTCTCCTGTGATTGAATCGTTCATGCTAGACTTATGAATTAGGCCTGATTTGTATTCCTACTTTCACAATATTGAATCTGCTTCGAGAGGAGAGATTTCGTATAAGCTTTCAATCATTAGGCATAGTGATCCTTGACCATGCGAGAGCGGCTAGGTGATCTTTGAGGGAGGTAATGTTCGAGAGAAATTACATGTGCCCTAGATAAATTGACTTATTGGGTGATTATTATTCGTCTCTGATTTCCTGAATTGTATGCATAGTGATCCATAGTCCCAGTTCTTTATTAATTGATTCTTACCTTCATATTTAGTTCTATCATTTGCCTATTAGTTTAGTCACACACCCATTTTCAACTGATTTTAGTTAGTATAATATTAGAGTTCAGATATAATAGTATAACTTTCTCCCTGTGGATTCGATCCTGACTTCCCTGACTACTTGTTAGTGGACCTTAGGTTATTTTTGATTAGGTGATACGACTTTAGCCTGTCAATCCCCCGATTGCTTGTTTTTCAACTTATAGCATTCGGACTTAATGTGCCCCTTTAGATGACAATAATTACAAGTCTTGTGCTTGTTAGAATTGGGCTTCTTTGACTTAGAACGCCACCTATTCTTACCACCATTACCACCTTGACTAGTAGATGCAACATCATTTGATCTACCCCTAACAAACAAGCCATCACTAGAGTTTGATGATTTAGATGTCAATTGATTATCAATCAATTCCCTTTGTTTCAAAGCATCCGTAACATCATCAATACTCAAATCATCTCTACCATACAAGATAGTTTCCCTTAAATGCTTGTATGAAGATGGTAATGAACACAACAACCAAATAGCCAAATCTTCATCATCCAAAGCTTCTTCATCATCCAAAATTGATGGACCTATCAAACTTCTCAATATCAAGCTTCATTGTTGACATATCCTTCAAAGAAATCAACTAGAAACCTCTCAAACCTAAAGCTCTTGATACCAATTGTTTGCAATAAATGCAATTTCTAGGACCTAGGGTTTGCTAGTTAACTTCAAGTTCAACAATAAATGCAAAGTTGTAAACTTTAATTGAGAAAAGTAAGCAATAAAGAGAGACAAAGATTTAACGTGGTTTTCATTAGCCTCTCTAATGGAGGAATTACAATGGAGAAGAAGAGAGAGAGGAGGAGAGAGAGAGAGTTATATTTTGTGGCTAATTTGAATCTTAGGGTTCTAAATGACTTTAGGATGCCTTATATATGACATCCTTAAGTTTACAAAATGACCCAAAACCCAAAACATTAAATCCGGAAAAATCCGGATTAAATCGCGAAAACACGAAACAGGGCAAGCTGCTCGGCCGGGCGCCCGTCCGGGCCAGACAGCCCGCCCGGGCTCCAACCCAGCCCGCCCGGTGCAGGCGTTTCTCAAAGAATCTGCCTTCGAGGCAGAATGTTGGTAAGTGGGCTGGCCCGCCCGAGCTAGCCATTTGCCCGCCCGGGCCCATGTCACGACCGCCCGGGCTGACCCTCGTGGTCGGGCTCGGCTTCGCTCGTCCGGGTTGAGCTTTGAGCTCTTCCTCCTTCTCTTCTTCGCCAAGAAATCAAGGCACATATAACAAAAATCTTACTGACAGAGATGTGCTTCTCCACCTCAACACCACAATTATAGATGGCAAGCCCATCACGTTTTGGCCTAGCAACGAAAACCAAATTCCCATGAGCACCAACTTCAACGTTGCGCGAATCTGGGTTCGAATTCATGATCTTCCATGGGGCGTTTTGGATCCTGAAAGGACAGTAAGAATCTTGAGCCATGTTGGTTACGTGGAATATCTCGACAACAACGGTCCCGGTCTTCTAGTGCATCCATATCTTCGTGCTCGCATAGTCCTCGATCTGACTCAACCTTTGATTCCTGGGTGTTTTCTTCTTATTGGTGGTCTTAATGATAGATTTATCAACAGGAATCCTCGAGTTAATTTGAGGTAGGCTTATCCCAATGGTCAAGTTCCTTGTCAACATCCGTACCATTTTCCACATATATATTTTAACCAGGGAGGTGAATTCGACAGGTCATTTGGAGGAAGCATCTCCAGTTTCGGGGCTAATCATGTCTTTGAATATTCCGATCGAATTCGTAGCATCACACAAACCCTCCTCCAGATTTCTCCAACTCTTCAATCAGGAATCTTACGCCTTCAAGGCTCAGAGAGATATTTCAAGTTTTACCATCTTCAAGGTGTCGCTTTGGCTTGGATCCAGATGCTCGCGGGTCAGTCACACCGACTACTTTGCCTAGGAGGAGAGATGAGCAGACCCGAGATCTAAACCTAAATCTCCCTCCTAATTCTCATAGCCCAGTCCAAAACTCTTCCATGCAGCAAGCAACGAAGGTGGTAGGCCCAACCTCAAGAGGTTTCTTTCAGTCTTTGGGTTTGCATAATTGGGTCGAGCGCTCTATGCGAGCTGCGACCAATTTGTGTTTAGGTCAGCGAGGAGATCTTCAGCCCAGCCCAAACTTGCAAACGCCACCGAATTTTGGGCATCCATCTCCTGAACCAATTGGTCCTATTATGGGAGGAACGCTTGAGGCGTTAATTCAACAAGGTTGGGCTCACAAAATACCTCCAGGACTAGATGAAGCAGATCCCAATGATTGGTTCAACCGCCAAAATCATCAAATGAGCCCAATCCCCACTGGCCATGCTTTTCTAACAATTTTTTTGTTCCATCCACAAAATGAGCAACGTAACTCATAACCCATGGAGCTTAGAAATATATCTAATCTTATTAATAGCAGATTTCGAATATCACCTCCTTTATTTGCATATCCTTTTGATCCCATTTTGCACGGCAACTTGGTTCGATAATAAGGCAGGAAGGTCAACATACTGGCGAAGTATATTCTCCTACTAGTCCTCTTTAGTTTTTCGATATCAATGCGGAGTCAGACTATGAATCAGATACCAGTGCGATGAATAAGTCTACCGAGCACAGGCCAATTGTTTTAGGCTTACAAATTTCAATGCACCTCAGCAATATTCACAGGAACGAAAAGACGCGAAAAAACATATGTCGAAGTCAGTCTGCAAATGGTTACTTAATTGTGGAAAAAGAAGGAAGTCTAGGTCGTGTCAAGAAGAGGAAGAGAAGGTTTGAAGAATGGGACGCAAAGGGAGGGTTTAATATATGTCCTCGGAAAAGTAATTTGAAGTTCAAAGCCAAGGCAATTACAAACATGTCTATGATCGAGATTCTGGGGGTTGAACTAGAGGAAGACATTTTATATCGATGTGCAAAAAAGCATCCAGCAAACGTGTCTCTGATTGATCCTAAAGGTGATTAGAGTCTGAAACGAACCAAGCAATCTGATCCAGAATCAAGTATGCAGGGTATAGCTAAGGAAACGAATCATGATAACATGGAGTTCAACTTCAGCATGATTGTGTCTCTTACCGAAAACAATGATTCCCGGGATGTGGTTGACCGAGATAAACCACCAGGGATCAATGAATGTTCTCTCCTGGAACTGTTGAGAGTTAAATGCCAGAGATAGCAGATAAGATAGGTGGTTCAATGTTTATTCGAGGTTGGGAGGATATAATCACATGGAAAATTGCTTTAAATTTGCATGACATTCCTTTCTATGGTCCTAGATTCACATGGTCAAATAATAGGGAAAGTGAAGACTTGGTCATGGAACGCCTAGATCGGGCGTGCCTAGATCGGGCGTATGCTTCATCGGATTGGCTCGAAGAATTCCCTCATTCTATTTTTCGGAATGTTCCAATCATTCATTCCGACTACGCTCCCATTCTATATTAGACTACTCTTCCTAAGGCAAAAGAATTAAGACCATATCAAGTGGAGCATTGGTGCCTTCAACGGCAGGAGGTGTGTGATATAATAGCTGAAGTTTGGAATTTGCAGATTTTAGGTTTCAAGAAAACTATTGATAATTCGAGAACGACTAAAATCCTAGTGTCTCTACACAAAAAAAAGATTTTGGGGTAGAAACTGGAAAACAATCTTCGAACAACTTCGAACTCTTGGTAACCAAGTGAATTTGGTGTCTCAATGTATTTCAATTATTGGGCATCATCGACAAATGATGGATGAAGTTACTCTTGCAGTCGTTTATTGGCAGCAACGAATAAAAGTTCAAAACATTTGGTTTGGAGATCTACATTCGACCTTCCTTTTCAAAAGACTTAGAAATAGAAAGCAACGAAATCACATCTATATGCTTCGTGATGCTTCGGGTACATGGGTTGATGATCAACTGGAAATTGGGAAAATGATTACTGATCATTTCATGGGGATTTATCTCCCGGCCTTGTCTCCTATTTTGGATAGTCAACAACATGGAAACGACATCGATTTGGTATTGCGTGAATTATATCTCCCAACAATTAATGCCTCGGATTCAGCCGCTTTAATGAGACCGTTCTCTGGCCAATAAATTAAAGATGCTATATTTTCTATTGATGAGGATAAGTCTCCAGGGTTGGATGGGTTCTCTTCTGAATTCTTTAAGATCTATTAGGATACAATTGGAGATCATGTTGTTCAAGCAGTTAATAGATTCTTTTCTACCAAGCATCTTCTTAAGGAATGGAACATATCTTTACTTATGCTTATCCCGAAGACTGACCCACCTGAAGAGGTAAACCATTTAAGACCAATTAGCCTTTGCAATGTTATTTATAAATGTGTGTCAAAGTGCATGGTTAATCACATGAAACCCCTTCTCCCGTTGCTTATTCAAGACTATCAAAATGTTTTTGTTCCAGATCGTCAGATGAAAAAAAATCATGATTTCTCATGAGCTATTACACATTATTAATAAGCAAAAAAGGAGCCCTCGATAGTTAGCTGCTTTAAAAATCGATATGAATAAAGCGTATGACAGAGTTAGTTGGCTTTTCATTCTAAAACTTTTAACAACCTATCGGTTTCTGGAGAAGTAGGTCCAATTAGTCCAATAGTGTATTTCAACGGTGTCATATAGGATTCTATTGAATGGTTCGGCCACCAAAGATTTTGTTCCAAGTTGTGGGTTGCAACAAGGGGATCATCTCTCCCCTTATTTCTTTATTTTCTGTATGGACATCCTGTTGAGATTGACTACATTGGCATAAGACATTCGACTCTTTCAGGGTATTCCTACTCGTCGTCATGGACCTACGATCTCTCACTTGTTCTTTGTTGATGATGCTCTATTTTTCTTTCGGACTTCTAGGGAGGCTTGCTCTTCAATCAACCACATGATTGCAAGATTTTGTAATATTTCTGGCCAAATGATCAATCTTCAGAAGTCTTTTGTGAAATTCAGCCCTAACATCCCTATTGATCAACAACAGGAGTATAAAGATATTCTCATAATGGATTCAAGTAAATGATTAGGTTTGTACATGGGAGCGCAAGTTGGCATCCAAGAGTCAAAAGTTTGTCACTTCGATCCATTTGTGGATAAGTTCTCTAGCAAAATTTCTCAATGGAAGCACAATACTCTATCTCAGTCCGCTAAACTTATAGTTATAAATTCAGTATTATTGGCCACCATTACTCACCAGATGTCTATGTTTCGTCTCCATGTTACTATTGCTAATAAAATTGATAGTATGTTAGCTAGATTCTTTTAGAAGAATACACAGAACAAAGGGATCCACTGGAAAAAACGACGGATCCTTCATTCTCCACGAGGTTAAGGTGGTCTGGGGATTTGGGGTATTAAAGCTTTCAATCAGGCCTAATTGATGAAGGGAGCCTGGCGAATCATGCAACATTATCCCCAACTATTGGTGTCGAAAGTCCTAGGAGCCAACGATCAACAGAGACATAATCAACTAGGTCGTTGAGGTATATCTTGGGGTCTAAGGGGCTTATTACAAGTTGGGAAAAAACTATGCCAGCATTGTGCTTGGAAAGTGTGTAATGGGATGCAAATTCTTATTGCTTGCGACAAATGGATAAACGACAATGCTCCTATAAATTTCTCTAAATGTTGTAGCTCGTATTAAGGTTGAGGACCTAATTCTTCCCGCTGGTCAGGGTTAAGATTATAGGAAAATCCACTAGATTTTGGCTCCTAAGAACGTTCGCCAAATTAATGGTATAGAATTTGTGTCGGTGTTGAAACGATGGCGGACACAGAGATGTCCGTCAATAATTTAGGGGGGCGTCCGAGATTAGAAATCTGCAAGGAAGACAAACGTAAACTACCCTCGGGGGGGATGCGAGGAAACCCCCTCCGACGCTCAAGTCAGTAAGTGCCCAATAAGGATTTTTAGAGAGAGAGAGAGAGAGATATAGAGAGAGAAAGTTAGGCTTAGAATGTGTGAGAATGTACCTGCAGAATAGTACCCTTTGGCTATTTATAGTAGTACTATTCATCTGGCAGGATGCGTAATCCTTTGACATGTGTACGACTATGGTGAGTCTGGTCAGAGGGAAGATTCCCTTGTTTTGTCCTTTAGTGTGGCCGCGAACACCGTCTCGGCCTGCTTATTAGGAATGGCTTGGACGCTCTTTGTGAGGTCGCGCCTCTAGTTGCCCATGTCGGCCATACAAAATCTGTCCGACACTAGGCTTAGATATACCCATACAACTAGCCCCCCCAGCATCATTGGGGGTTGTGACCGACATTGATGTTGCATTGTGGACGCGAGTGAACTTGTGCCTGCTGGAAGCAATTTTTGCGTTGCCACGTGTTGCCCTGGGGAGAACTTCGAATTTTCGAAAAAGTGTAATCATTACTTTTTCCTAGAATCCCGCCCACTTTTATTTTTTATTTAGGGTTTGGCACTTGGCGCGCATCCAGCAGGGTAGTTGATGAGACTTCTAATCTTGGCCGCTGAATTTTGTCCTTATAAAGCCATTTTTCATTTTCTTTTTGTTTACTCTTCATCTTCAACCTTAAACTCTCTGGTTTGCACGGTTTCTTCAAGAACTTCAAACCTCCTTTTTCTTGCCAAAATCTTGCCGTTTTGTGACCAAATTTCCTTAAAAGTATTTCAGGTGACTCTTCGTTTCTTATTTCTGAGGAATTTTAACGTTTTCGCCTCTCTTCGTCTGGGTTTATTCGAGGGTTTCTCTTCAAAGTTTTCAACTTTCTGGTAAATTTGCTTTCTCCGGCGTTGTAGAACTTGAAGATTCTTCTGTTCGTGCTTTTGGGACACTTCACTGCACTTTTTGGGAACCAGCGTGATTTTTTGGCCATTTTCCGTCGATCTTTCTCAGGTACCTTTTTCCAACTTCCCTTCAACTGTTTTTCGTTTCTTTCTTCTTGTAGAAACATGTCGGACTGCTCAGATAGCCAAAATACTTGTGATAAGCTTATGTCCGAAAGTGACCCTTCGTCTCCCTCTTCCCTTTCTTGTGAACATGGCTCGTCTACCTCCAGCCCTAGGGAAGGAAAAACACGCTTACTAGCTGACTTGCCCCTTACTGCTGATAGGGATAGGGAACTTAGATCTAAATTTCTTAATGACCGCTCTACCCCTGAGCAAGAGAATTTAACTTCCCAATATCTGTCCGCGAGGATGAGTGGTGATAGACAAACACTCCGAGAACTAAGACATCAAATTTTGGCTCGTCGTACTGTAAGAGATCCTCCTCCTGATGCTTGTTCCGGACTTGATGTTCCTCCTTTGAGGGAACATGCCTCGGTTAGATAGTTTAGCGGACGCCGGAGTTGTAGTGGCGGATGACTTTTATGATCGTTTTGCCCATGAAACCGGCCCTTCTCACCCACCCGTTATTGATTTAGGTTCCGACAACGATTCGATTGCTACAATGGACGAGACTGAGGGTCCTTCTACTTCGGTCGGGATGAAAATATTCGTCCCGGCCGAGATAGTTTTGGGAGAAAGCTCCGACATGCCCCTTGATTCTCGGCCCGAGCCGATTCCTAACCGTGAGGATATTCAGCACTCTGGGATATGGTCGCCGAGAGATTATAGCAACGGTCCGAGATCCACCGCTATTCGCAAATCTTGGCGACAATGCGCCATAGACCTCAATTATTGCGATGTTGCGGAGAAGTTGTATGCCTCCCCGCCGGAGTATAAGTTGGTAATCCCGACAAGGGAGCGAAAGTGACTCGATTGTCCTAGCAGGGCATGTGGCCGTTTATGCGAACCATTTTGAATTTGGGTTGCGCTTCCCTCTGGACTTAACCCCGGTGCGAATTTTGGAAAGCTTTTAACGTCCGCTCGGCTCAACCGACGCCCTTGGCCGTTAGGAACCCGATCGCTTATGTCCTGGACTTGCCGCTATTTAGGGTTTCCTGAGACGCTCAACCTTTTTCGTCGCCTTCATTGGTTGAGACGCAATGGCTCCACTGAGAAAGGATGGTGGAGTTTGATGACGGCCAAGAATAAACTTACCGTCTACCCCAAGTTGACCGGGTTGAAGGGTTGGCAACCCGTTTTTTATTGGGTTAAAGTACTGGGTAATTTCCCTATTCGCCGTCACTTTACCAAGCCGGTTACTCGGATGGAAGACGTCCCTTCATATGGTTTATTGGCGTCCGAGCAAGAGGCCTTTAATTATTTTGAATCTGAGGTTGTGATGGTCACTATTGTTGGTGAAGATACCGAGGAAAGGATCCCTTGTCGTTGGCTTCCCCATGCAAAGTACATACTGGGGAATGAACCCTTGTCGGCTTTATTTCTCTGCCGGACCCACCCAGAAGGTTTGCCTCTTATTCTCACGGTCCGCCGTGGGACTTGTACCCCTTCTTTTTGTTAATTAAAATGATATTAATCCTTCGCTTTGCTATTGCGTGTCCTCTCGCTTAGATCTCAAGAGTTGGGACTCAACGAAGATTCGACGCCAATGTCTCGAACTCCCGACGAGCCTATCTTTGATTATGACACTGTTCACGGCCTCACCGGAGGTCTCGGAGGTGCGATCGTGGCCGTGGGGGTCGCTAATCCGGCCGCGCAGTGTTCGTCGTGCCGGCCGCACATCCGGGCGTGCTCCGGCAGATTCGCTGGACGTGGGGATCGGGAATCTCCTCGTCCCGCCGTTCAAGTTCCCGTCCGTCGCGGCGGAGGTGGCGTAACCGTGGTCGAGGCGGCCCAGTGAGTCCTCCGATAATAGTCCCAAGAAAAGACAGCCCTAGATGCTGCTGCCACGAAACTCAAGAACCGGAGATCGGCATTACCATCCCGGACTCGAGTCCAGTCCGGGAAGCATCTCGCTACCGTGGTTTCTCCCGAGAATGCTGCCATTGACAAAGATTGGGACCGGCATTGGGGTCCGGCTCTTCCATGCGCCAAAAAATTTATGATCTCCTTAGCTCCCCCTAGCTTCTTGACAAATCTTGGGCCGGGAATTTTTCTCGGATCCATGAGTGGATTGAGCACAAGGAGATAACTCTTAGTACTGCTGTGAAAGCTGCATTTTTTCGTCCCCCTTCTGTTCCTGGGAAAATTTACCAGCCCAATTGGGACGTGAGGGAGGATGAATCCTTGTATGCTGACATTCCAGCTAATGGCGGTACTCTTGGGTATCGTCTCCTGAAGGGCCTTCAATTGCGCACTGATCGCCCAGCCGACAAGCTGGTAGCGCCGGCAGCCCAACTTGCTCATGACTTGGCCGTGGTAAGCTACAGCCCGTTTTTTTTTTTTTTTTTTTTTAATCTCGTCTTTTTGATGCAGACTAACAATTCCGCATCGAGCTCATCGAGCAATTCGTCCTTTATCAATCTCGAGTCCGATAGCGTAAGCAATCCTTGGGTGAGCTCCAAGCCCAACTTCGATGCCGCCCGTGATCATTCTGATAACATACAACAAAAACTTGATGCTGAAAAGGCGTCCCGGGCGGCAATCGATGTTGAGATGATTGATTTGCGGGTTAAAGCTGACAAGGTTGATCAGGCTGAGAAGAGATCAGGAGAGCTTGAAGCTGCCCTAGCATCTGTTAAGGACGAGATGGCGTCCGCTATTGCCAAGGCCAAGGATGATGCTGGTTCCCAGGCTGTTGCAAACTTCAAAAGATCTGAGGAGTTTATCAACATGCTAGGAGAGAGATATGATGGCGGCTGGGTAGCTGCTAAAAGATGTGTTTGCCATTCTCACCCCAACTTCAACTGGGAGGAGATGGAGACCGCTTTTGCAGGGGGTGTTCACACGCGTCCTCTTGAAGATAAGCCCTTCATCTGTGAGGAGCATGTTATTGCTAACGTTCTTCTCGTCGCTCAGGACGAAGAGGCGCCTCTCCCTTGATGTTTTTGGCGGTCATCTCTAGGCTCTTCTGTTGATTCTAATAGCTATTAGATTTTTTGTTCTTCCAATATTTTGTAAACGTTGAATTCGGCCCAATATGGCATGTACCTTTGATAAGCTTTACAATTACAATTACTGCTATGAATTTTTGATGCCTTTTTTGGTGGCTGCCCACATTTTTGCTTGTAGTTGGCCGCCATGCCAGTAATTAGTAATGAAGCTTGATTTTTGTGAGAATTTGTTCTCTTCTATTTTTACTTTGTATCGAAGTAGCATTGCTTTATGGATGTTTTCATATTTGCCGTATTACCGATTTTCGTACTTGGACCATTTACATGGTCAATTCTGTACTTAGACCTGTTATATGGCCGTTTTTTGTACTTGGACCTGTTATATGGCCGTTTTTTGTACTTGGACCTGTTATATGGTCGTTTTTTGTACTTGGACCTGTTATATGGCCGTTTTTTTTGTATTTGGCCTGTTATGTGGCCGTTTTCATCTTTGACCTGTCATATGGTCGTTTTTGCGCATGGCCTGTTATGTGGTCGTTTTCATTTTTGACCTGTCATATGGTCGTTTTTGTACTTGGCCTGTTATGTGGCCGTTTTCATTTTTGACCTGTCATATGGTCGTTGTGGATTAATGGAACGTGGCGTACATAAGATAAGCATAGTCAAACAATTTATTGAATGCTCTCGGGCAGTTATATTATTAAAACGAGAAAGTAATGGCCCTTGGCCTTTTACATGAGATATCTACACATAGTACTTTTTTAAAACACTTGTGTTCCAACAATTCTTTAGTTCAATGCCATCCATTGTTTTCAGCACAAAGGAGCCGGGACCAATTTCTTTAGATATTTGATATGGTCCTTCCCAGTTAGCTGTTAACTTTCCTTCAACGTGTGCTTTTCCGGTGGCTGCCGTCCTTCGTAGTACTAGATCCCCTTTTGCTAATGGCCTTTCAAGAACTCTCTTGTTGTAAGCTTTACCGATACGATCTTTGTATGCGGCGGACTTTGAGTTCCGCTATCAACCTTGTTTCGCTAGAAAATCTAGATTTTCTCTTAAGGCTTGATCATTGTTCTCTAAATCTTTGTATTTGATCCTAAGTAGGACGGTAAACCCACCTCTTACCGGCAAGATCGCTTCCGTTCCAAAAGCTAGCTTGAATGGACTCTCTCCCGTTGCCTCCTTTTCCGTTGTTCTATTGGCCCATAATACTGCTGGAATCATATCGGCCCAAGCTCCCTGAGTTCATCCAACTTTTCTTCAGTGGCCGCGAGAATCTGTTTGTTTGCGGCCTCGCCTTGCCCATTGCTCATGGGTGACATACTCACGAAAATGCGAATTTTACCCTAAATTCGGACAGAAATTTTTTGATTGGTCGACAATAAATCAAGCGCGCCATGATCAAAGACTATTGCAGCCGTATACCAAACCTTGTCATTATGTTTTGCCAAATGAACTTTTTGACTTGATTTGACTTTATCTTTTGTTTTCGCCCGCTTCGATCCATTTTGTGAAATAGTCGATACCAACAATCAAGAATCTACGACCTAAGGTGGTGGCCGCCGTAAAAGGTCCGAGGATATCCAAACCCCACTCGCGCAAATGGTATCGGACATATTATAGGTCGGAGGTCGTTCGCGGGCCTATTGATGATGGAGCAAATTTTTGACATTTGTCGCACTTCTTGACATAACTTTGCGCGGCCTCGCCAACATGCTCGGCCGCAATATCCTGGCTCTCAATGCTTTTAATGCTAATGCTTTGCCTCCAATGTGATTTCCACAAATTCCCTCGTGTATTTCTTCCAAAATCTTTTCGGATTCCCATGCCGTTGCACATTTTAATAGCGGTAAGCTAAACGATTTCTTGTATAGCTTATTCTCGGTAAATGACATACCAACTTGCCCGCCTTTTCAACTTCCCCGGCTTCCATTGCATTCGAAGGGAGTGAGCCTCGTGAGTTTATAAGCCACTATTTCACTAAACCATTCGCCTTGCCGATTGACGATTTGCAATCACAGCTTTTTTCGATGATACTTTTCTCTCAAAACCTCCACCATAACGCATCTTTCGACGTTCAAAGAATCGTAGCTTGCCGGCTTGGAGAGTGCGTCCGCTTTAGTGTTGTCGGCCCTTGGAATGGCTTCGAACGTCAAAGTGAGTCAACCGAGCTATAATTCCTTGGCCTTCTCCACATATTTTTGCATATTTGCTTCTCGGGCCTCAAACTCTCCTTTTAACCGGCCATTAACTAGCCGCGAGTCCGTTTTCAAAGAGACGCTTTTGGCCCCCAAGCAGATACGCACATCCTCGCCTCCGCGATTGCGGCCTCGTACTCCTGCCTTATTGTTTGAAGTCGGGAAAGTGAACTTGATGGCGTATTCAAAAATATTTCCTCTCGGGCTGGTCATTACAATGCCGCCCCGAGCCGGTCATTACAATGCCGCCCCGAGCCACTAGCTGACGACGAGCCATCTACTTCTAACACCCAAGTGCTTTCTTCCACCTCGCTCTTCTTCGTAAGATGCCTCCACGATAAAATCCGCCAATGCCCGGGCTTTTATCGCGATCCTAGGTTTGTCTTGGATATCATACTCGGACAACTCAACCGCCCATTTTAAAAGACGTCCCGAGCCGTCCATCCTCTCGTAAAGCTTTCTCCGCCGGTTGATTAGTTAGGACTTGAATGGGATGACAATCGAAATATGGCCTCGGCTTTCTAGCGGCAATTATCACGGCCAACGCCATCTTCTCAACCGGTTGATAGCGGCTTTCCGGGCCGTTCAAGATGTGACCGACAAAGTATATCTGTCGCCTTTTTTCCTTTTCAACCAATAGAAAGCCGCGACGGTTTTTGGAGAGGCCGAGATATATAATTGTAGTGTATCCCCCGTTTCGATCCTGGTGATGGTGGGTAGGGTCTTCGATGCTCCTTGACCGCGATGAAAGCTTGGCTTTGCTCCTCGCCCCCACTCAAATTTCTTGTTTCCTCTCAATAGTGCGAAGAAGGGCAAGGCCTTGTCGGCCGACTTGGAGATGAAACGAGTTAACGCAGCCATTCTTCCAGTTAACCTTTGTACATCTTTTATTCCTTTCGGCTCTGGCAAATCCATAATAGCACGCACTTTGTCCGGAGTTAGCATCAATTCCCCTCTCTCGACCATAAACCCTGAAATTTTTCCCCGCTCTCACCCCAAATACACATTTTTTTGGGTTGAGTTTCATCTTAGTATCTTCTAAGAGTATTGAAGGTCTCTTTTAAATCATCAATGTGCTCGCGGTCTGTTTTGCTCTTGACGATTGAATCGTCCACATAAACTTCGATGTTCCTTCCCTTCTGTTCGGCAAATACCTTGTCGACCAATTTCTGGTACGTGGCTCCCGCGTTTCTCAGGCCGAAAGGCATTGCTTTATAATTAAACACTCCACACTCTGTGATGAAAGCTGCTTTCTTCCTATCATCTTCCAGAAGACTAATCTAGTGGTAACCTGAAAACGCGTCCATGAAGCTCAAAAGCGCATGTCCGCTAGTAGAATCTACCAACTGGTCTATTCTTGGCAAAGGATAACAATCTTTTGGACATGCTCTATTAAGATCCGTGAAATCAACACACATCCGCCATCAACCATTCGCTTTTTCACCATAACGACGTTTGCTAGCCACTCTGGGTAATCACAGACTTCAATAAAGTCAGCCGCTAATAACTTATTAACTTCTTCTCTGACGGCCTTGTTCTTTTATAATGAAAAATTCCTTTTCTTCTGCTTGACTGGGCGAACCGAGCTGTCGACATTCAGACGATGGACTATCACGGTCGGGTCTATTCCCGGCATCTCATCCGCCGAGAACGCGAATACATCAGCGTTTTCTCGAAGGAGAGTCACCAGGTTGATCCTGACCTCTGGATCCATGTCCGTTCCGACAGCCACGGTCCTTTCTGGATCATCCGCCAACATTTCTAACTTGGACTCTCCATCAGGCCTAGGCCTTGGCAAATCTTCTGGTCGAGCTTCTAGCTCCTCCATGATTACCTCCATAGCATTTTCATTCTTTTTCTCAGATGGTTCTTCTGTCACGGCCTTTTTCTTAGCTCTATTTTCCTTTCTTGATGGCGGACATGATTCTTCAACAGAAACCTTCTTCTCCAGCTGTTTCGGGAGCCGTTAAATAACATGACTTTGATGTTTCTTGATTTCCTCTTATCCTTGCTGTCGTCGTCCGAATTGGATACATACAACATGGTTAAATGATAAGTAGATACCACTCCCGAATATCATGGATTAGTGGTCTTCCTATGATTGCATTGTATGCTCCCGAACGTCTACTACCAGGAATTCGGCCATCACATCTCCGGCTTCACTTGTTCTCGCCAATCCCGACCGGCAACTTTATAATCCTTTCGGTATCGGCGATGCTCCAGTGAATCCAATCATCGGGTACCGAACAGCCGTAAGTGCTCCCGCCTATCATTAATTTTTCGAAAGTAGACAGAGAACGGGAATATTAGCGGAACTTCCTCCATCCACCAAAATTCTATGAATCAAACAAGTTTGCAACTTTTAAGGTGACCACCAAGTGGGTCATCATGAGGGTAAATCACGTGCTTTGCATCTTCTAATGAGAATGACATGGCTGGCATGGCTGGTGGCTTTCTCCATTGGCAACTCTCATTAAAGTTCACTTGATGTCGGAACTCCTTTAAACTGGCTTTCGCCCCACTGACACTTCCGCCATGGATTGGACCGCCACTAATCACATGAATCTCTCCTATCCGAGATTGAACATTCCGATCTCTCGGGTTTCATCAAATCGCCCCGCTTATCTCGAGCTTTATATTGGGTGAAGTACCCTCTGCGGATAAGATCCTCCAAATTATCCTTGAGGTGCCGACGGGTCTTCGGTTATATGGCCGTGATCTCCATGAAAATCACACCACTTAGTCTTATCCCGGTTTTTATGAAACATCTTCTTTGGTCTCTCGCCATTTGTCACTTTCCTTGTTCATGGTGAATATTTGTGCTCGGGAAGTAGTGAGCTGAGTATACGCATCAAATCTATCTTTGCGTTCACTTTTTTCCCGGCCATCCCGCTCTCGGTCATTTCCTTTTTTGACCATATTAGATTCTCTTCTTTCATCCCGCCACGCTCAACTTCGCGACCTTTATCTTTCCGTGACTTATCCTCTTTCTTCTTGTCGGGCTCCCGATGTCAGCCGCTAGCCGCCTTGTCAAATTCTTCTCCTCTTATGAAATCGTTTGCTTTGCCAAGCACTCGGTCCTAACGACGTGAAAGATTTTCGGCCGAGATAACTCCCGAACGCAGCTTCCTTCTCTTAACCCCGACATCAAGGCTAAGACCGCTACATCCTGCTGCAGCCTGGGAATAGATACGACCTCTACATTGAAGCGCCCAATGTAATCCCGGAGAGATTCGGTTTCCCCTTGCCTGATTGACAATAATTCCCCAGTAGTGCGCTCACGGCGCCGGTTGCTTACAAAGTGAGTACCGAACATAGATGAGAGTTGAGAGAAATCGGACACATTACCAGTGTTTGAGACTCTTAAACCAAGTTTGAGCTATGCCGTAAGAGTGGACGGGAAAACCTTGCACCAGATAGCGTCTATTTGCGTGTACAAATACATGTGTCCTTCATAGGATGCGACATGATCGTCGGGATCTGAACTACCGTCAAATTTGCATGACGGCATTTTGATTCTCAGCATTGGGTACTTAAGAACCTCCGGAACAAATGGGGAGAGTTTTGGCTTGATTAACAGATGTCCGCCAACCGAATAGTTACTAGCACCATGTGTGTTGTACTCTCGGTGCGAGCGACTTTGGTTCTCGTCTTCTGAATTATCAAGCTCTTCTGTTTCCATCTCTTCATGCTCGGGATCCTCCAGTTGTCTTTCCAACTGTCGGCCCTCTTGAGTGAAAGAACGCATTCTTCTTACTGGCGTACCATCAGCATTTCTTCCCCCTAATGGTGGCAATCGTTTACGGGGTGCTCTAGCATTGGGGGTTGGAGTATTACCATCAGGTTGAGGTGTGCCTGCTAGCATCTGGATGAAGGATGCTACTGTCTTCAACTGTTCCGGGGAGAATTGACTCAGCTGAGCCAGATTGATTGGAACTTCATTTGGATTAACCTGAGATACATTGTTCTCAGGAGTTTGCTGTTCAGTGTTGTTCTCGGGCACCCTTGTATTGAACTGAGGTGCACCCAATGGTCCGGTAATGGCTGGCTGAGTAGATCTCTGCCCGATCTCAAACCCAGGTGGACCACGACTTGCATTGCTCGTCTTATCCATGACTGCTTCACAAAGATGGGAGGCCCCTTCTTCTAGCGCCAAGTTGTTTCGGTGTTGAAACGATGACGGACACAGAGATGTCCGTCAATAATTTAGGGGGCGTCCGAGATTAGAAATCTGCAAGGAAGACAAACGTAAACTACCCTCGGGGGGGATGCGAGGAAACCCCCTCCGACGCTCAAGTCAGTAAGTGCCCAATAAGGATTTTTAGAGAGAGAGAGATATATATAGAGAGAGAAAGTTAGGCTTAGAATGTGTGAGAATGTACCTGCAGAATAGTACCCTTTGGCTATTTATAGTAGTACTATTCATCTGGCAGGATGCGTAATCCTTTGACACGTGTACGACTATGGTGAGTCTGGTCAGAGGGAAGATTCCCTTGTTTTGTCCTTTAGTGTGGCCGCGAACACCGTCTCGGCCTGCTTATCAGGAATGGCTTGGACGCTCATTGTGAGGTCGCGTCTCTAGTTACCCATGTCGGCCATACAAAATCTGTCCGACACTAGGCTTAGATATACCCATACAGAATTATCTACTTCACTGACTTCTCCTGATACTCGCTACTGGCCGATGATGAGATCAGGTGAGAACTCTACCAAAATAGGGTATAACGTTGTGTTACAACATCTTCAACATGAAACTTATAACATGACAACTCTAAGGCTTTTGCGGTTTTTTTGCATCATTTGGGATTCGAGCATCATGCCAAAATAGGAACTATTTAGTTTGCAAACTTTGGCACAATAGCTAAGCAACTGCTGCTAATCTCTTTCACAGAAGTATAGGTGATTCAGACAGCTGCCCAATTTGTCTATATGAGGCTGGTAAGGATAATCGTTTCGGAACATGTTCTCTTGCTTTTGAGGCCTGGGACATGAGTCCCCTCAACATCCAAGATAATAACAATCCTCCCACCCCCTTCACAGACTGGTTGGTGGATACAATTACGCATTTCAGAGAGGAAGATGGGATTATGAGTACTCGTATGTGTACATATATGGGTATCTTATGGGCCATTTGGAAAACGTATGACGATCAAATCTTCAGACACAATCGTGAAACAAGGGAAGCTATTCAAAGAAACATTGAAGAAAGTAGACAACAACATCTCATTTATTCACAGGGTAATACTATGGTCCATACTACTTCAGAGGAAGCGAATGCTCCACCAGGCTTCATTGTTGCTACCTTTGGGAAAAAATAATCAGGACTTTCGGAAACGAAATTAACTATAGATGGTTATTGGGAAAGGAAAAATCAAATGGGAGCGGCGGCGTAGGTTATCAATTCAATAGAGTCGCAAGAGCATTTTGGCCGAGGGTGTTGTTATGCCTCATCAACTCTCCAAATCGAAGTTAAGGCGTGCCTACTTGTCTTACAATAAAAAAAGGTGTAAGTTAATGTAAGAAATGGTATTGTATAATGAAAAAAGTGTCACTATGTTATTAAAAAAAAGTACATAAGAGCAACTAAAGATTGAAAAAGGAGACTATATGGCACATGTGTGATTTTGGTCCATACTAATATTAGAGGTGACCAAGTCCACGCAAGATATATTGTTCTATACTTCTACTTTATTACAATGAATATCATCGTTAAAATAACCTTCTTGATTAATATATAATTTAAAGGTCTATCAAAATGTCTTTTATACTTTGTTAGAAGCTACCCGGAAATTAAGATTAATGATTTAAGAAAATTTTCGAAAATGTGTATGCTCAAAGCTAGGATTATCAGAGTCTGGTACCAACCAGATCTTGAAAAAACATTGGAGAAAGAAATTGTTGAGATGGTGTCAATGATGGATGAAGAAATGTGTATTTTTTTAAAAAAATTGATTAAGTATTGTTTTATCGACAAAATTTCCTGAAATCAAATCTATTTTACAAAAATCATTACTGCACAACGTACGAGTCATAATATAGTTTCAATTATTCTCAATAAAAGATCATAGAATTTAAATCACAATTTATGAGTTTTGAGATTTAGATAGAATTGTTCTCATGAACTTCTCAAAGTCTAAAAGCATTGACTATAGTGACTGACATTGATAGTAATATGTATAAAGGATTTCATATTGCCAATTCAAAAGTATTGAACAAAATTTTTAGATATCAAGTTCATTTTACAAAAATCATAATTGTACAGTGTACGAGTCATAAGTCCGTTCTAATTAAACTCAATGCAAGATTATAAAATTTAAATTATAATTTATTAGTTTTTTAATTAAAATAGAATTGTTCTCATGGAGTTCTCAAAGTCTAAAATCATTGACTATAGTCATGACATTGATAGTAATATGTAAAAATTATTTCATATCGCCAATTTTAAAGTATCGAACAATTTTTTTGGATATAAGTCCATTTTACTAAGATCATAAATGTACAACATACGGGTCATAACCCACTTTTAGTTATTCTAAATACAAGAACATAAAATTTAAATCACAAGTTATTAGTTTTAAATTTAGATAAAATTGTTTTTATGGAGTTCTCAAAGTCTACAATAATTGACTATAGTCAATGACATTGATGATAATATGCAAAAAGTTTTTCATATTGCCAATTCAAAAGTATTGAACATAGTTATCATATTTCTTTACAAAAATCACAACTGTACAACATACTGGTCATAAGCAAGTTTATGTATTCTCAACACAATATCATAAAATTTAAATCACAAGTTATTACTTTTGAAATTTAGATAGAGTTGTTCTCATGGAGTTCTCAAAGTCTAAAAGTATCGACAATAGTCAATAACATTGATGGTAATATGTTAAAAGTACTTTTTTCCTTCTTTAGCATGTCCGTTCACTTTTGTTTCAAGGTCCAAAATTTAAAAATTCAGTATCATTTTATCTTAATACTTCGTATGTGTTAACAATATCGTATAAGATATGCATGAATCCATTTAATTTGTTAGGTATATTACTTAAAAATTGATGATCAAATGTGTGCATTAAAAACCCTAAACAAGCAAAGATAACAACATTAAATAATTGAGTGAGTCATTTATTTCTCTAATTAAGTAAATGATCATGAATTCAACCATTGATTTTCTATAATTGATCACTCATGCTATAGAAAACATGTATATAGATAATAGCAAATTAAAATTTACTTTTTCAAACATATATTTATGTATTTATTGTTATATTTTATATTATCACTTTTATAGATAAATACCCTGATTTTAGGGGAAATAACATAAATCTTAAATTGATAAAATAAAAAACTTCCCATGGAACTTGCACGGGTCTCAAAAATAGTTCATTGCAAAACATTTTATTTTCCTAAAAACATATTATTATAATTATTGGTTCAGGTAGTATTGGATCATGTAAGGCTTGGGTCGGATAGTATTGGGTCGGGGTTAGATTGGGTAGGGTAAGAATTGGGTCGGGTTGACATTGAGTCAGTTTGTTATTGGGTCGGGTTTATTATGGGTCGATTTGATATTGAGTCGAGTTTAGAATGGGTCAGTTAAGGATTGGGTCGGGTGGATATCGGGTCGGGCTGCCACTAAGTCGGGTCCAAGCAACTCGAGTCTAAGTGAGTGATTCTCGAGTATATTTGGGTGTGGGTTGATTTTGAGTCATAATCAGATTGAGTCTAGGTCATACTTCGTGCGTCCAACTGGATTCGGGTACAACTTGGATCAGTCGAAATTGGTTTTTTATTATGACAGTTTCAACTAGACCGGGTAGACTTTGGGTTGAAATGGGTCGGATATTCAACCTTCCACTTTCGTTGCAGAACAGATTGGGTGGTCGGATGCGGGTTCAAATAAATTCCATGGTAATATTATTAGTTCAAATATATTAGGGAATTTTAGAGAAATGGCTGATTTTCACAAAAAGTTTAGATATATTACAAATGGATCTTGTTGTAAAGTATTTTTAAAATATTTTCTAATGCTACAAAAATTATAAATTTTCGGAATATGTATCAAAAGTTATAATGCATTTACTATTTTTAAGTATTATTTCATAGTAAACCTAACTCTATTTCTTTTGAAATAAATGTATACTTTTGAAATATTCACATACTCCATTTAACCGTATTTTTGTCCGACATACAACAACAAAAGTTATATATAGCGTAATATTTTGTTGGATTTTTCTATATGTATATTGATAATATTAACTTTATTAATATATTATAAAATACAAAATCAAAGATATTAATGATTAGAGTTTTTAAATGTCAAACATTATAACCAATTAAACTCATAAATGTGTAAACAGTCTTAAGTATATATCTTAAGTATGGAAAAGAATCTTGTCAATGAGGAGCATGATTATTAAATGCAGCAAAAACTCAAGATAATGGACTGTAATCAGATTTCAGTCTGTGAAACCAGGGCCGTCTTGAAGATTTTGGGAGCCCTGTTTTAACATGAAAATCAGGCCCTTAAATTTATGAAAAATAAAGATGGAAGGTCGGGATATCAAAGATGGAAAGTTGAAAATTCAAAGATTGATAACTGAGAAATTTATTAAGGGTAAAAAATGAGGGTGATTTCCTCAAATATGAAGTAACTTTTTTAAAAATAATATATTTTTGGGCCCTTATAGTTTTGGGGCCCTGTGCCGTTGGGCTCCTTGCACACCCTCATCTACTCCCCTGTGTGAAACTATATAAGAAAGATATCAATGTACTTAAATCACAATGTAATTGAAACTCAGATAAGAACACAAGATGATACAGGATAGACAAATAAACAGGAGGTTGTATGTTTTGAAATATGCAATGAACGCAAACAAGTAATATGGACAGTTTTAAAGATTATAGTCAATGAAATTGAGAATAGAAAACTAATCATACGTTGAGTCCAGGAATAATCTAACTAAAACCTGAATTCTAGCAGCCTAACCTTATCAAATTTTTGAAAATATTCAGCAAGAAATAACCCTACAGATCACCAGGGCATTAAACCTTTTATTGCACATCGTTATTGGAATTATTAGTATTCACCTATCTTAACATTTCTGAATTGGTAATCTGACCAGTTATGAAGCAATGCCGTGGGTCTCTTACTATAATTTATACCTACCAAAACTTTAGATCCGAATACTTCAAGAATGAGTGCAACACACAAGAGGAACAAATATAGATATCTGAATAATCACTATGCCCTCACATAAATTTTTATAACCCCCGTGATACCATTAGACATAGAGGTAATCCACAAACATAGATCATAGACACACCAAAAACAAATTGTACTACAACTTCATAAGGTTTGTCATTCATGAAGTAGACAAGTTAGGTTCAAATCTTTCTTTGAATCAAATACCATTGACTAGGTCCGAGAATAAGTAAAAGACATGAATCATGAAATATCTTATAGTATCTAGTCATTAAGTCTTAAACGTAGTATGATAATCATGTTAATCCCAACTAGACCATTAGGTGGATAAAACCAGGGGCGGTTCTTGGCCATTGCGGGTTGGGCGACCGCATAGGGCCCCGGTATTACAGGGGCCCCGAAATTGTAGACTTTGCAAATATATTAGCAACAAATTGATGTGGAGTTGGTAGGATAATGGGACTTTTAAACCTTGGATACAAGGTTCGAATCCCATAGAATACACAAAATCTCCTTTTTTTTTTTTTTTTTTGACAGCCAAGTGAGCCATAATTATATTTACACAATCTCTCTTTTTTTCCTCCTTCAAATGCAATAAATTAAGCATTTACGAGACAATTCATTAATTGCCTTGTCTCCTACAATACTCCATGAAATAAATTCCTCAATTCTCTAGATTCATCTACATTCTTTCGGTCTTCCTTCTTCGGTTCTTCATTTTCAAAATCCAAATTATTTACTGTTATCCCCAAATTCCATTAATATCATCTAGTCATTTCCAAAATACAATTTACAGTATTTTAGAGGGGAAAATTGATAGTCAAAGAATGGGAAATTGGGCAACTATAGCAAGATAGCAAGTAACGCAAATATATTTCTTCGAAGGTAATTTTACATTTTATATTTTTCAATTTTATATTACATGAAATAATTTAGTTTCTGAAGTGCTGTTGTGTGCAAGGATGATTCCTTGTTGCTATATCTTTCTTTAATTTCTAATGATGTCAATGGTGGGCATTTTGTGTGGATTTGTAGCCACTGCGTTTTGGCTTAATGTTTCCATTGTTCACTCTCCTTGCTGGGGGGTTGAAAATTGTTTGTATCTAAAAGCCTTTTTGGTTGATTAATAAAATAAACCAAATTTAAAAAAATATTACATGAAATAATTTTTTTGTCAATTAATCTTCTATTCTGATTGAAAAAAATGAAACTTTAATTATTTTGTTTGTATAAGGTTGTAGGAGACTAAAGGTTAAAATTAAATCGAAGTTTTTGGTTGAAAAATTTATGAAATTTTTTTATATGAGTCAAGAGCCCTAAGTATAAGAATTTGAGTAGGGCCCCGATAATGGTATTTTGGAAATGAGTAGATGATATTTTTTGCCAATTAGTTTAGTATTTTAGCACAATAATTTAGAGCTGGTAATTTATATGTAGACTTACATTTTTTTTTAGTTAACATATCCAGTACATTAGTTAGTGTTGTTCTATAATTAGTTAAGATCTATTGGGCATTATTTAGTTTCCAGTATAAACGGAGAAATAAATTTGTTATAAATCTAAAATGTCAAATACAAAAGACAACCTGAAAAAAGAACTTAAAACAACCTAGCATTTGGAGTAAAATTCAATTTGGTTCTTGGAATTTGTTTTTTTAGTCTTCTCAAAATGACTTTTTTTCCTTAAACTTCTTCCCTTTGTTTTTGCATGATCCAGGTCTAAAATAACCAATGTAGTTGTACTTAATTAGCATTGTTCTCATGAAATTGGTTTTGTAGTTAAGACTTTGTTTATACGCAGCAGTATTTTTGTAGACTTCTTGCGGTACCTTTCTTGCATCTTCATTATCTTGACTTTTGAGAATGAGATTGTAAAACTTTCTTGCAGTTTAATATAACCATGGGGTTACGTTGTTTGTAACTGCTCTAGAGATTTCTCTTTTCCACACTTCGCTCTTTGCAAATCTAGTCCACCTTTTGCACATGTACCTATGTGGTATCGTTGTGATTAAACGCGTGTGCATGATTGAATGCATGTGCATGATTCTCAAGGTATGAAAACATAACAATTGTGGCTGCATAAACTTTTACATCATATTATTTAGCTATTACGAATAAATTAATAACTAATAACATTGAGGTATTATTTATGTTTTTCATATAAAAAGTTAAACTTTCAAATGCGAAAGTTAAGTTTTCCGTACCAAAAGTGATCTGACTAGATACTGAAAATAGGGCCAATAAAATACGTTATAATCTGGTTTCTATGATATAAGTAATATACTTCAGCGCTTAACTAATTTATCTAGAAGCAATGTAAGGCTAGCATAACTAATATATCCAAGTGCTTAACTAATTTCGGTGTTGGTTTGATGCACGAGCATAATGTCAGCATGACGTCAGCTGGTCTCACGTTAACATGAGACCGTCTCTTCAAAAACAGACTCTAGACATCAAAACAAAAGATGCTACATACATACATATATGACGTGTCTCATTGACAATAAAAACAATACCAGTTGTAATACCCCAAATTACTCACTTTAAAATAAATAATTAAATAAATAATATTTGAGTAATTTAGGAGTATTACCGCCACGTGACTATCACGTTGTTGGCAACTAGCTACTAATTAACTAAATAACTTGCAGCGGAAGACTTAACCAAAAGACAATACTTCTTTATTATTATAAATAAGTATTGTCTCAAACTTAAAACAAATAAAACATGGTGAAGGTCTCATTCCTAGTATGCTCCCATGCACATTCAAAGTTCACCTACAAAACTGCTTAGCAATAAGATAAACAGGGCAAAGCCAAATAGGAAAAATGAAATACGTGTCAGTATAAAACTGAGTACGATACGTACAAGATAGGTAACACATTTACTGGTTCGCAACATTTTACATTTCGAAATCTCCTTAATTTATAACTCAAGAATAACTTTTAAGAACAAACTCTTTCCAAACATTTTAACTAATTATAATTCAAGAATAACTTTTAAGGATAATTTTTTTCCAAATAGCTTGGATTAAAAATGATCTTGAAAACAATTCATTTTCTTACCTCCCCTCCCTTTACCTAAGTGTGCACACCCCCCAAGTTAGTCATCCCATCACGGATCTATATCAAGGGGTAACCATAATTGTCAACTAATGGACTTTGAAGCATAAACCCTTCTTGACGTTAATCAAGCGGTAATAATAATAATAATATGACTTGTAAGTCATGAATAAATCTCCTTTTCTCATAAACAACTTTTTGAACATTCAAAGTTCATAAAAACCAATCAAACCATTCCTTGTAATAATAATTTAAATTTCCAAAATGGATAACAAAACTTTCTTATAATATGATTGATAAATTCATTCCTACTGTTCATTTCCAAGAGTGAATAATAAAATGTTGTAACCATTTTAAACAAAATTTCTAAATCCACTGAACCATTAAATCAATAAACAATTTTAACACAAAAATCATATTTCAAAAGATCTAGCCACATAACGTACCTTGATCTTGCACAAAGAGTATACTAGTATCTTCACTTAGTCTTATGCTTGAGTGTTCTCCTAACAACCAACAATATAAAAATCTAATAAGTAACTTATCACATGAACTTAAATATAAATTTAAACATGAATTCCTACATAACCTATCATCAGCATAATATTTTTGAGTAAGAAACATGAAAATCTTTTACTTAGACCAAATAATATTGGAACTTGAATAAAGAATACAAAACTAAATTAATTATGAAGAGAAGGAAGAACCTTGAAGTAAGCTGAGAGTTTGGATATTTCAAAGTTTTTGTGTAGAAAAATATGGCTTGAGGTTTGGGGCATTTATGGGAGTGGAAAGAGGAGTACTTAATTTCCAAAATTAAATATTTTCTAACCTTCATCATAAATTAGGAGATTAATCCAAGATTTGTAACCTCCATCATAAATTTGGAAGTTTTAGAAAATCAAAACCCCTACCCCATCATTATGGGTGGCCGGCCATCCTCAACAATTTTGTTATTATTATTTTTTTTTTCCAAATCTCCGTCATAAAGAAAAACCATAAATATTTCAATGTTTAAAACTTGTTCAATAAAATTTTTGACTAGGATTTAAATAAAAAAGTTTAAAAAATCTAAGTTTGGCGCCATATTCCCGCCAAAATAATTTAAAACTAATGAAATTACTAAAATATCATTTTGCTTAAAATATTTATTTTAGAAAATAAATATTTAATTATTTAAATAAAAACTCAAAAATATGAAGCATTATAATTTATAACTAAATCAGATCCTTGACAGATATACTCCTAGCAAAAATAATGCACCAAGTGGAACAAGCTAATATCATTCAAAAAGCTGTGTGCAAACATGATATGGACATGTTACTTGTAGACACATAATCGTGTCTCCCCATTTAAGGGTCCAATGATGAAATATACTGCGGTATTAGTTGGCACGGTCTAATGGAGGAGCAGTCCGAAAAACCAGGCCATGTGTGTTTTGAAATAATATTATGAAAGCCCAATTAATTATCCATGATGATTAATTGTAAATTAAACCCGTAAAATATTTTCAGTCCATTTTCAAAGCCCAATTGAATATTTATTGTTTTAATTAATATTTTCATAAAAGCTTTTATTATTATCTTTAGAGCATAAATTAGATTTTCATCCCGTAAAACTCAATCTCCGGATTTTTAGGGTTAAAAATAGCATCTTAAAAGCACATGTAGAATAAAAAACGAATATACTGGAATATGCGCCGGACGCGGCGGCTGCGCTCAGCGCGCCACGTGCGTCCAGCACATTGGCCAGATCGCATCAGGCGCGGCAATGAGCGCCTGACACGTGTACTTGTGACTCACACAGAGTCCTGCGCCTGGCGCAAGTCATGTGGGAGATGCAAGCTACTTTTTATCTTTTCAAAAACGTGTTTCCACGTGTAAACTTTTAACTGGACGGACGACGTCAGGCGCGCCAATCTGCGCCTGACGCGTGTCCTTGCGCCTGACATGTAGGCTTGCGCCTGGCGCAGGACTTGCGTGCAGCGCACGGTTCTTTTTGCCTATAAATACGGGTTAATTTCCCGAATCAGAAGGGGCTTCAAATTATTATTTTACAAACACAAAATTCTCTCGAATACTTCGAATACTATTACGAATCTCAAAAATACTTCAATCTTTCAAATCAATTCGTATTAATGATCATACTATATTCCTGGTTCCACGATTGCTCCACCTGAAAGTCGTTACACTCTTCGATCTAAACCGCATAGGTATAATCCTGAGGATCCTAGAATAATTATATTTCATATTGAAGTTACTAACAATTTTTTGTCATGATGTAGATCTTTAATTGATAATCGTGATTCCTTGTAAATTCCAACCCTTTTATTATTCTTGTATATAATATTCCTGATTGTTTTATTTGTCTTGCATGCTTTTTATCACCCACATGTTATTATTGCTAAACAAGACCTAAAGAACTGTTCTAATTAATTCAAATAAATTGGACAACCTATTAGGAACCTTGTAATATGATTGCTTAATAACTTGTCACTAAATAATTAGTCTTTTTATGTGTTTCCTGAACCAACCTAGATTAATTATTTTTTAGGGTGCTTTAAAATGTTATATGATTATTCTTTTGCATAAAATCTATTATGAGTCGACATTTAATAAAGGCCAACAATGGGCAAATGTGGTTCATTATGACAATATTTGTACCCTCACCCCCGAACTCGATTTATGGTTCATTTTGACCATCTATGGTGTCAGGACGGGGAAATCTACATTGGATAAGTCCCTAAGATGTCCCTACAGTTCAATATCCAATTAGGTTTATAAGTTTTCCTCTAAAAATTTGTTGGCGACTTCAAAAACATATTACGCGCTCACACCGCGTGTAGGCATAAAGGAATAAAATCCACGCCTACAATTTGGCGACTTCACAGGGGATGATTTTAAAAAAAAAAAAAATTTTTTAAATGAGTGGGTGAAACTTGAAAATATACGATTCATTCTTATTTTTTGCCTTTGAATAATATATTGTTTTGCATATGCATGGCTATTGTTCAGCCACCACAAGGGCAATCTACCTTGCCTCATGAACACATGTTTAATGTGTGAGGTCACCCTCGGGGGTTTGCGCTTTGTCCTTCAAAAAAGCTTCCTGAGCGACAGTGTTGTATCTTTGTCATAAGCAAATCTACCCAACCATGGCATTGTTTTCTTGTTTCTGACTTGAGAACTGGAGTGCGTCTTACACGTAGCCACCTTTTTCAGCAAAGGTACGAAGCGTGGGATCAATCTCTTAGTCATGGACCCTTTTCAGCCTTAACCTAAATCTGACCAATAGTTGAATGTAGAACTGGACTTTAGGTTGAGAACTTTTGCATCCATGTTATCTGACATTTATATGTGATTGCAATTTTTACCTGCTAATATTTTATTAACATGTTGATATGAATTGCCCGTAAAAAATAATGTAAATCGCGTCTAAAAACTATCGTCGTTTTCGCCCGAACATTCGTCAATTTACCAATACGCATGCTGCAGAGAAATGCGCCAAACGCATTAAGTTGCGCCTGGCGCAACATTCCTGCGCCAGACGCATAGCCTGCGAGCGCACGCACCTGTTGCGTGATGCACAATCTATTCGTCCCATGCAAATTGGCCTTTTGACCTCTGTTCGAGTCAACGCTTTGCGTCAATTAGTGCGTGTTTAACTTAGTGCGGCCTAAACTTTGCGTCAATTAGTGCATCGGTCTTTGCGTCCTAAAATTCTACTAAATTTGTCAAAACATCGCCTAAACTGTCATGAAAACGTGGGTGGATCAACACGCTAGACACATGAGGATGTGCCTAACGCGTTGGTCTTACGCCAGACGCACCACACTGCGCCACATGCAGATTTGCTACGTTGCGTGTTGTTGTGCATCTCTCGTTTTCCGCCACTTTAGGCAATGCGGTGACAAATTCCGTGTAATATTGTTGCCTACATGCATTAGAGTCATTGACTGTTCAGAACTTCTCGTGTCTAACTTCACCTAAAAAAAAAGAGAATCTTTGTTTTCTTTTAGAGTTCTATTATCATTAGGTCTCATCTAGGTGAACGGTTATGTTTTGGATTTTTGTTTTTTTTTGGAGAAAGTTGGATTTTTGATTAGTGACAGACTCTTGCCAAATCATCATTATCACATAAACCATTATCCATTTCCATCCACAAAATAAATTCACGTCCATAACATCCAATATACCATTATCCATTTCCCTCCACAAATAAATTCACTTCCATAACGTCCAATATATTATTATCCATTTCCCTCCACAAAATAGATTTCCTTTCATGAATATCCTCTCCTTTTGGCAAGAGTTTCGAACAAATTAAAAAGATTTTTTTTCAAAAACCTTTTTTTTTTCTCTTCTTCATTTTCATTCCTTACCCTATCCATTTTTGGAGTGAGTTCTAAGTTAATGTGTCCTTGTCAAACAGGGTAATCGAGAAAACGTATCCGATAGCTCGTTCACGTGCGCGAAAGTCTAGATCTGTTCAAGCAGCTGATAGACGGTTAATTGTTGAAGCAAGAATGGGTGATGAAAAGGTTACCGAGCTGACTAATATCATCGAACGAATGGCTAAGAACATGGAGGAGGTCACTCTCCGTCTGCACCAAGTTGAAAGTGGTGAAAATGCTGGATTCACCAAACAAATGGAAAATGTTGTTCAAAAAGTCACCAATAAGGACTCCTACTTCGATTTGGATGAGAACAACAAATTCAAGGGAAAGCTACCTGAAAAGTTTTCCACGAGTGACTTTCCTAAGTTTAAGCCCACTGACAATCCCAAGTACCACTTGAGGAACTTCAAGGCCACTATGATCATTAAGTCTATGGACCCTGAACTGTATCCAACGGTATTCCCAATGTCGTTGGACCCTGCCTGTCAAAACTGGTTCTACTCCCTGGACCCCAAACATGTTGAAACATGGGGTGATATCACTAGAGAGTTCATGAAACACTGTAATCCAAACCTCACTAAGGGAATTGGAAGTACAAACAGGATAACAATGATGGCTTTACCACCTACCTTAATAGGTGGAGGGAAAAGTCTGCTTACATGATCTCCAGACCTGCCGACAAGGACCTCGTCTGCATCTTCGTCAACAACTTGTTGCCCAAGTACAAAACTCATCTCAAGTACTTGGGTATCGATAATTTCACTAAGCTACATGACTAAAGGATTGTAAGGAGGACATTCACTCCAATAGGCATGTCGTATGCCACCGCTTTTGATCGCCTCAATTCAAAGGGCGCTCTGTTTCGCATTGGACCGACTCCCGATCCGGAAGAAGGTAGGAAAAGACCAAATTGGGACAAGAATGCTTACTGCAAGTACCATAGAGGGAATGATCACATAACGGAGGACTGTTACAGACTAAAGAACGCCATTAAAGACATGATTGATGACGGTAGACTCCCCATTCCTCCTGCGGGGAAGAAGCGTAATAATCAAGATAGGCCGCTAACCCAAGTTCTGGTTATCTCCGAGGATCAATGCTGTCATGATCCATCCTATCTCATCGTACCAATAGGGGATTCTGTCCCCAATACCATTTTTGCTGAAATGACACCAGATATCAACGGTATTTTGGATAGTGACGAGGAAGATGACTATGTCACTGGAGAAAGTGACTATATCCGGGGAACATACATCCCTCCACCTCCGGGATTATACGACGACGAAGGAATCATTGATCCCCAAACCGATCGCATCAATTTAGCGATGGATTGGTACAAAAGTGATGAAGAGGAAGCAATACGAGTGCTTACCCGAACTGGAAGGCTAATTCAGCCAGTTCAAGACAACCCTGCCAAATTGTCTGCATCTCCTGAAGAGCTTCTTCGCAAAGAGAACTCTCTCATTCAACAACTCATGAAGACAAAGGCCGAAATTAATATTTGACAATTAATAGCTTCTTCTCATGAGCATTGCATGACATTGCTAAATGCTCTCACAAAGATGAACGTGTCATCTGACACCTCCCCTGAAGGATTGGTCAATTTCCTTTACTGACGATGACCTCCCTTTTGAAGGGAGTAAGCACAACAAGGCCCTGCATCTTACTGTAGCATGCATGAGCATGAATGTCCCAATGACATTAGTTGACAATGGATCCGCAATTACCGTGTGTCTGTTACGAACTGCGCGCCGCCTAGGTTTCAAAGATGAGGATTTCAGTCCATCTCATAAAGGCATCCGAGCATATAACAATTCCCATCGTCAATCCTTGGGAACTATAGCCCTAAACATCTCTGCAGGGGTTATAGAAAAGCGCAAGATTTTCCAGGTCATTGATATCAAGGCCTCATTCAACTTACTGTTACGACGAGTCCCATCTTCCTTGCATCAAAAGGTTAAGATGATTGTGGATGGCAATCCCATAACTCTCGATGCCTCTACAATGAAGGTACAAGTAATCGACAAATCTCTCATCCACATAGACCATGACGATGAGGATGAAGATCTTCGAGGATTCGTTCACGAAGAGGAAGCCCTCATTGAAGAGGATTTGCGCCATTTGACTTTGATTGCTTCTCTCCAATCTAGCAGTCAATTACATCATGCGAAAGAAAGGACACTTCCCAGGCATGTCACTGGGTGGTAAGAAGTCTAGAGCACGTCCTGTCACTGATTCTAAATCAACGGAAAATTTATTTGGCTTAGGATACAAGCCCACCAGGAATAAGTTCAGAGAACGTATTGCACAACGGATGTCATATCGCAATGCTAAGGACAAGGACAATATCCCTTTTCCTCCCTATCAACCGACTCTGAATGGGCAGTTTCTGAGGGAAGGAGAAGATTATCCTTGCTATGAATTCCCTGAACCATTTTATCAGGCTTAAGAGGGAGTGATCTACCCCGAATTTGAGATATTTCTGGATTGTCACTTTCTGGAAGAAGGGATTCCTGATCCCAAAATTAAGCAGTTCACTGAAGACTGTTTAGACTACAAGGCATTGGGACTTCTATTCAGTCAAGAACGAGTCAAATGCCCAAATAATACTACTCATATTCAGGCTGTGCTACAAAACGAGGACTTCGATCCTGCTATGCTGATCACTCCTGCAAGTGGCACCATGCAAGGATGGAGGAAGACTATCAAGCTGACTACTCCTGATGGAAAGAAGATGATCTTCCCCACCGGGGAAGGGCCGATGTTTGAAGAGTCCGAGTCATCTGAGTCAGAGTCTGAGTCTAAGTCCGAGTCTTTTGAGTCTAGTGTCCCAGTTGGGACTATGTCTGAGTCTATTAATCCTAGTGTCCATGTAGAGTCTTTACTTTCTGCCGAGTCATTGTTCAACTCTATGATTTATGATTTCAATAATATGAACTCATTTGCTTATAACTTATGCACAATTTCTACTCCTCTCTTCCTTCTCCTTCTGATTGCAACAATGAATCTGAAAAAGAAATAATTAAAGCAGTGGAAGAACATGAAAATAAAACTCCAATTATTGAAGAGACTGAAAAAATTAATCTTTCTGATAATAATGAACCAAAGGAGAGAAAAATTGGATTAACTTTAAGCGAATGCGAACGCGCTCAATTAATCAAAACGTTAATTGAATATATCGACGTATTCGCATGGTCCTGCCAGGACATGCCAGACATTGATCACAAGATTGCTCAGCATACCATTCCCCTAATCGAAGGGATGAAACCTGTCAAACAAAAGTTGCGCGGAATGAAGCCAAATGTAGCTCTAAAAATCAAAGAAGAAGTCATTAAACAACATTTTTTTTAGAGGAGTCATTAAACAACTTAATGCAGGTTTTATTAAAGTAGCTAATTATCCTGACTAGATTGCTAACGTGGTGCCTGTGCCTAAAAAGGATTGAAGAGTTAGGATGTGTGTTGACTATAGGGACCTCAACAAAGCAAGTCCTAAAGACGGCTTCCCCTTACCTCACATAGATGTCCTAGTAGACAATACTGCTAATCATGCCCTTTTCTCCTCTATGGACGGGTATGCGGGATATAATCAGGTAAAATTAATTGTTGAGGAAGACATGGAAAAGACCACCTTCATCACTCCGTGGGGAACCTTTTGCTATACTGTTATGCCTTTCGGGTTAAAAAACGCTGGGGCCACTTACCAAAGAACTGCGACTACTCTTCTCCATGACATGAAGCATAAAGAGGTAGAAGTCTACGTAGATGACATGATAGTTAAGTCCAAAGATAGAGAGGGACACCATACCGCCCTTGAGAAGTTCTTCATGAGGCATCCTAAATATAATATGAGACTTAATCCACAAAAATGTGCCTTTGGGGTCACTTCAGGGAAACTCCTAGGTTATGTCATCAGTTCTAAAGGGATTGAAATTGACCCTACTAAATTAACGACCATCATGACCATGCCTCCACCTAGGAATGAAAAACACATAAGGGGTTTCTTAGGTAACATCCAGTACTTTCATCTCTAAACTGACCATGGTGTGTGAGCCCATCTTTAAAAAGCTTAAGAAAAGTGTCGGTGCCGAATTGGATGAGGATTGCCAAAAAAGCCTTTGACAAAATCCAAGAATATTTATCCAACCTACCTGTCTTAGCACCTGCCTTTCCAGACATACCTTTAAGACTCTATTTGACTGTGACTAAGACCGCAACTAGGGCCATGTTGGCACAAGAGATTGATATGAAAGAGTGCGCCATTTACTACCTTAGTAAAAAGCTCTTAGACTACGAATCCCGTTACACTCCCTTAGAAAAGCTTTATCTTGCACTAGTCTGGGCCACTAAGAAGCTTAGGCATTATATGCTTACTCACACAATCCAAATAGTGTCACGACTAGATCCCCTTATGTTCTTGTTCGAAAAGCCAACCCTTAATGGTAGACTCTCCCGCTGGGTAGTAATGTTGGCCGAATTTGACTTAAAATTTATCCCTCACAAATCCATAAAAGGCAATGCTGTTTCAGACTTCTTAGCAGATTTCCCTGTAGATGAATATCGCGAAGAGTATGAATTTCCCGATGAAGACCTTCTCATGACGGAAGATGAAAATTGGGCACTATACTTCAATGGTGCTTCCAACCAAAAGGGATGTGGCGTAGGGGTACTCCTGGTATGACCTGAAGGCGAACACACTCCTCTCTTTGTTAAACTCGACTTCGATGTTACTAACAACGCAGCTGAGTACGAAGCATGTATCATAGGGCTCCAGGCCGCAGTGTCCCTCGACATTAAGAAACTAAGAGTATATGGTGATTCATCTTTGATCATCAACCAAATCTCTAAAAGATAAAAAGTCATAAATGAAAGCCTCTTGCAATACCAAGCTCATTTAAAAGCCATCGCTGAACAAATACCAGAAATACAATACACATACCTTCCCCGAGAAGAAAACCAATTTGCTGACGCTTTGGCCCGTTTAGCCTCTATGATTAGAATTCGTCGCACTATGCCAGAAATGCCCCTTATCATTGAGAGAAGGCAAGAGCCTACTTATATTCACACATTAGACACCAAGCCAGATCCCATTCCTTCTGAATCCTGCTTTACTGACATACTCAACTACCTAACTAAAAAGGAATATCCACCTGGAGCTTCAACAAGAGCCCGACGTGCCTTAAGGGTCTTGGCCTCCCAATATGTCGAATATAACGGGACACTGTACAAAAGAACACCACAAGGCGTGCACCTGCTCTGCATCGATAAACCAGACACCATGACAGTTATTGTTGGCATGGATTTATAATTCCATTAATGCCTACACGCGGTGTGAGCGCGTATATTTGACTACCCCATTGTTAAGTATTTATTAAAAATATGTTTTTGAAGTCGCCAACAATTCTTTAAAGGAAGAATCATAAACCTAATTGGATATTGAAACGAAAGGGACATCCTAGGGACTTATCCAATGTAGATTTCCCCGTCTTGACTCAATAGATGGTCAAAATGAACCATAGATTGAGTTCGGGTGTGAGGGTACAATACAGTCAGGAACTATATAGCCCATTGCTGGCCTCTATTAAATATCGATTCATTACAGATTTTATGCAAAAGAATAATCATATAACGTTTTAAAGCACCCTAAAAATAATTAATCTAGGTTGGTTCAAGAAACACATAAAAAGACTAATTATTTAGTGACAAGTTATTATGCAATCATATTACAAGGTTCCTAACTGGTTGTCCAAATTAACTGAATTAATTAGAACAGTTCTTTAAGTCTTATTTAGCAATAATAACATGTGGGTGATAAAAGGCATGCAGGATAAATAAAACAATCAGGAATATTATTTACAAGAATAATAAAAGGGTTAGCATTTACAAGGAATCACGATTATTAATTAAAGATCTAGATCATGACAAAAAACTGCTAGTAACTTCAATTTAAAATATAATTATGTAAGGATCCTCAGGATTATACCTATGCGGTTTAGATCAAAGAGCGTAACGACTTTCAGGTGGAGCAATCGTTGAACCAGGAATATAGTATGATCAGTATCATGAATTGATTTGAAAGATTGAAGTATTTGGAGATTTGTAATAATATTCGAAGTATTCGAAAGAATTTTATGTTCGTAAAATAATAATCCCAAGCCGTGATTGATTCGGGAAATCAGCCCGTATTTATAGGCAAAAAGAAACGTGCGCTCCACACAAGCCCTGCGCCAGGCGCAGGCCCACGTAGCAGGCGCAAGGACACGCGTCAGGCGCTGATTGGCGCACCTGACGTGGTCCGTCCAGTTACAAGTTTACACGTGGAAACGCGTTTTCGAAAAGATAGAAAAGTAGCTTGCGTCTCACACAGGACTTGCGCCAGGCACAGGACACTATGTGAGTCACAGGTACACGTGTCAGGCACTTATTGGCGCGCCTGACGCGATCTGGCCAATGTGCTAGACGCACGTGGCGCGGTGAGCGCAGCCGCCGCGTCCGGCGCATATTCCAGTATATTCGTTTTTTTATTCTACGCGTGCTTTTAAGATGCTATTTTTATCCCTCAAAATCCGGAGATTGAATTTTACGGGATGAAAATTTGATTTATGCTCTAAAGATAATAATAAAAACTTTTATGAAAATATTTATTAAAACAATAAATATTCAATTGGGCTTTTAAAATGGACTTAAAATATTTACAGGTTTAATTTACAATTAGTCATCATGGTTAATTAATTGGGCTTTTATAATATTATTTCAAAACACATATGGCCTGGTTATTCGGACTGCTCCTCCATTAGGCCGTGCCAATTAATACTGCAGTATATTTCATCATTGGACCCTTAAATGGGGAGACACGATTATGTGTCTACGGAAGCCCCCACTTTGACTGAGGTTTGCAAAATCGAAAGTCAAAGTCCACGTGTCGGGACGAAGAATGATTCCAGACGCTATGTAATCCAAAATCACTCTTTTACGCCGTTACCTGCAAAATAAGCAAAAGCTTCAGGAACAGACTTGTGTGTAACATAGTTGCAAAATAATTTTAAATTTGCAAAAATGAAATGATATAGATGATAGGGAATCATGAGCTATTTTAGTCCGGCTCATGTTGGCGTAGAACTACTTTAGTCCCGCTCCAGGGCTGTGTTATGATGTGTAGAGTTACTTTAGTCCCGCTCCAAGGCATAAAGTAATTTTAGTCCCACTCTTGGGCATAGATCTATTTTAGTCCCGCTCCAGGGCATAGAGTTACTTTAGTCCCACTCCAGGGCATAGAGCTATTTTAGTCCCACTCCAGGGCATGAAGCTACTTTAGTCCCGCTCCAGGGCATAGAGTTATTTTTGTCCCACTCCAGGGCGTTTATGATGTAACGTGTAGAGCTATTTTAGTCCCGCTCCATGGCGTTGAGTTATTTTAGTCCTACTCCAGGGTGTAGAGTTATTTTAGTCCCACTCCAGGGCCTAGATGATGGTCCGCAGACCCAACGCTGGATTTGCCCGCTGTTTTGATCTATATTGGTCCACAGACTTAGCGCTGGATTTCCCCGCTGTTTTGATTAGTATAGAGTATTGCGTGTGGGAAGAATGGCAAAATTGTATTTTTGTTGACTTTTGAAAGTTCGTTGGTTTGTCGCGCGTAACATCGAAGTGTAACGAATATTTGAAATCATTTTAGAACTGGGCGTGTGGGCTCCACCAGGCTAAGAAGCCCCCAAGCGCGTTGCATGGGACTGTGCGCCAGACGCACAGGCCTGCGCATAGCGCGGGATTCTGCGCTGGACGCAGTGGCGTGCACACCTTTTGTCTGTTCGGCTTGCACACGTGGCCCGCTGGGCGCAGTTCTTTAAAAGACCTAAAAAACACAGGCGACCTTCCTTTTCCCCATTTATCTTCTCTGCCGTTATTTCTTCATTCCTCTCTCTCTCTCCTAAGTTCGAACTCCATTTTTGAACTTTCAAAGCTTCAAACTCCTTGGTTCTCGAGTGTTTCTTCAAATCTAGCTTAGAGGAGTGAGTATTTTTGCTTGGTTGTCACTTTTGTGAAGTTATTTGGGCGATTTTTGAGCGGTTTCCAAGAGATTTGGGGTGCGAAAATTTCGACTCACTTCCGGGCCATCTTTCGACGAGTTCGCGGCATTCACGGGTCACTTTTCGGTGGTTTTCCGATTCGTTATTGATCTCTGTTTCTTTTTTTGCAATTTCTTTTATTTCGGTAGTTCCCCCTTTTTTTGTGTGCGGGGTGAGAACATTAATGGTGGCCAGTGTTTCAGGTGACGTGCGCCACCTCACTCGAACTCTAGCGAGTTTTCTGGTGAGTTTTCTTGCGTGTATTCTTGTTCTTCACGAGTTTGATACTCGTTCCATGTTAGAGTGATGATTCTTGGATCATAAATCTTAGAATCAGAATTAGCGTAGCTTCTAAGTCTGGAACCTAGAAACATGCTTAGGGAACTCTAAACGTGTGGATTTGCTGCTGGTAGAAATCATGTTTTAGGCGATGATATATATTCTTCTCCTATAATCTGTATGTTATAACTAAAATGGATTCTGGGAATCTCATGTAGTGGTGACGCTTTGAAGCGGTTTTTAGAAATTATCGATTCATGAAATCTGGTAATTTATGTTAGAGTCGGGAACTCTTTAATTCTAGTTTTATTTGTGATTTTCATTCCGATTAGCATGTCGTCGGAAGATTTGGGTAGAGAGGACGATGGTAGGGCCGCTTCACGTACTAGGAAGGCGTGGAAAGCTGAGGGGTGGACTCCTGATCAGCTGCATTTTGATCCACATCACCATGTTTCGCATCGACCGCTCTCGGGCGTTGTAAGTGTCTGTGTTATGTCGTCCTCATTTTTGGTTAAGTTCTAGGCATTTTCATTAATTGTACTTTCATTTGCAGGAAGAGGGTAGGACTCGTCATTTTGGCACTTTTGACTTCGATTGGGTCAGGAAGGTTCGGAAGCGTCGGGATCAAGCTGTTCTGATTGAGCAAAGCGGTCTATCCTCTTTCCTCGATGTTTATGAGAGCATGGGAGACGTTCATTCCTCCGAGATTGTTGTCCGCAGCATGTTGGAGTGGTGGTGGGATACCACCAACTCCTTTCACACACGTCAGGAAGAGTTGACCATCACCCTGCTGGATTTCTCTTTGATATCCGGCCTATCTTTCACCGGGGCCCGAGTACAGTTGGGTGAGTCGTTGTCGTTTAGCACGATAGTGGTTAGAGATTTGATTGGCCCAGTTGCCGACACTCTTCCTCCGGGCTCGTCATATGAGCCTCGGTCATTGGTTATCGAGGGACTTACTACACCGGGCACTTCTGAGGAGTAGAAGGTGCGCATTATGCTATGGCTTACTATTTGCGGCCTATTACGCACTGACAGGGGATCGCGTGTTTCAACCAAATACTTGATGTCTCTGGAGAACATGTCTGAGGTGTCGACCTTCGATTGGGCCGAGCTAGGCTATTGTAGCCATTTGTCTTATCTGCGCACTGCTTGCAGGAAGTTGAGGGATGGTGACTCGGTCTCCCTCTTCGGTCCGTGGAGACTTTTAGAGGTACGATCCGATACGCTGCTTGTCTTTTTATTTGTTATCCCGACTGGACCTGATGTGATTTTTTTTGTTGTCGATCTGGTTTTATGAGTACTTTCCGGGATTGGCCCCGGAAAGGGTTCTTGATCGTTCTTTTCCTGCCGGCCTTTCATGGGCGCAGTGTAGGAGGACACGATATGGCGCTGTGGAGAGTGTTCGGAAGGCCCTCCGACGAGTCAAGGACGACAAGGTAATCGTAGTGAATCACCCTCATTCTTCCGTGCATGTAGCAAATGTTAACTTTTATTTGTTCTGCAGGTCACTTCTTATCCCTGGGCGTCGTTTCCGGATATGCCTGATTGGGTTCATAGAGCTCGTGTTCTGACCCGTGAGAGGGTCATTCTCTATGGGGAGGGGCACCCTGTGTGGTACCTGGGCGAGCGAATGACACGTCAGTACGACGGTACGATGCTATTGTTGGTGCCTCATGACCCCCCTGTCACTATGATGGACATGGATGCTCTTGTTCGGGTTGTTGAGGGAGGGGTGGTGCTTCGGGCGAGCTATCACGATTTTATTTTTCGTGATCGTGATTATCAGACTGTCCTCTTGCCTCGCTTGGCTCCTCATGTCAAGTTTAATGAAGCATGGACCTTGAATTTGCTTATTCTTGTTCATTTTGACATGATCAAAGTATTGACTGTTATTGTTTTCTTTTGTTAGGAAGCTGTTGCGGCTCGTATCTCTTTCATTCCGGATCTGAGAATTTGGTACGTTGGAGATTCCGGGCCTGTTGAGGAGATGATTGATGTTGTCCCAGAGGCAGAACAGCACGCTGTTCATGCTATGCCAGCCCATGTGAGCTCGGTAAGTGTTGAAAGTTAGGAACTTTCGTTTATTCATTTTGTTTGTAGTGACTTATGCATTGTTTATTTTTTGGTTCCTCAGGAGACTGTCGTCCAGATTCTCCGAGTGGTTGACTCGTTGAAACATGGGATGGCGAAGCTAAAGAGGAGCATGTCTTGTCACCGTAGCAACGCGCATAGTCAGGTAGACTGACATACTGTGCTTTGATTGTTTTCCCTTGTCGCACTTGTTTTGCTAATGCTTTATGACATTTTTTGCAGTCTCGTCCTCATGAGAGCAGGCCTCATCCCGAGGTGAGGATATCGACTCAGTCAAGGACTCGACCCATACTCTTCGAGAGTCGACATCTGAGAGGCCTCAGATGTGCCCGTTTGCTGGGCAGTTTGGCATGGGAAGTATGGATTTTATGGGGTGTGTCAGGCCTGATCCATGCTTCGGGCCTTCTCCGATGTGGATGCAACAAATGCAGATGCAACAGATGTTGGGGATGCAGCAGATGCCTCCCATGCGACAGACGCCGCCTACATATCCTTCTATACAGCCTGGGATAGGCTATCATATGGGCGGGTCGAGTGGGGTCCGGATCGAGGAGCCGGAGGATTCCTCTTCGAGGGAGTAGGATCCGCCCTCTTCTTTGATTTCTGCATTGTTTTGCTCTTGTGTACCTATGTCCTACATCTTTGTTATGATATATATATATTTTGCACATTGATATGTATTGCGCGTTTTGTTCAAACTGTCATTTTATTGGTGTTGCCTTTTTATGTTGTTGAAGGAATTTTGCTAGCAATGTGACTCCTCTCCTAAAATGCAAAGTATGGAAGCATGACAACAATTTCAATGCGACTGACTCGAATGAAATATGTTTTTGTTTAAAACAAGTTTTAATGGAGCATAACCAACCTTCTCCCAACAAAAAAAAAAGAAAAGAAAAGGACAGAGAGAAGGGTTTGGGCGGGTAAGTGTTGAATGAACCAAAAATGTAGGAGGTAAAAAAAGAAAGTATTTTTCATCTGAATTGCAGGAGGAGTGGCCCAAAATCGTGCGATAATCCGAATCCATATATACTTGGGATATGTGCGCTTGGCGCATGCATGTTGTGCGTGGCGCACGCCTTTGCATCTGACGCAAAATGCTGAGTGGGTGGTTGTCGGCGCTGACCAATGGGTCTGGATCGGTAAATCCGAATCCGTATAGGATGGGGACGCGGACTTCTTATAAATAGCGACAAAGCGTACGTAATATATTACGAGTTCAACATTATTTGTCTCTGCAACTTTTGCTCTCTATAATATTTCTCTGCCATTTTTTTGACTGTTCGCTATGGCTTTTGAACCAATGTTGAGTTGGTGGTTGTCGGCGCTGACCAATGCAGAGAAGCAAGAACTGGAAAGGCGACATATGCATGTGCTGGCATCCCTAAGGTTTGTGCAATTGGACTATAATTTCCTTTATCACTAGAGGAAAAAAAGCCAAGGGCAAGGGCTGCAGTTATCTGAAAAACGCAACCCATAAAATTAAGGGTTGCGGTTAACCCAAAAACCGCAGCCCTTTATCAATAAAGGGCTGCGGTTAATGCTAAAACCGCAGCCCCTAATTCTTCCCTTATCACACGCGAAAATTTTCCGCACTTAGTCTTATACACACAAAACCCTAGCTTTTCTCTCTCTCTCCCCATTCACCCGATTTTCCCTCTCTCACCTCATCAAACCCCATTCATCTCTCTCTTCGCACCTTTCCTCACCCTCTGCCGCCGTTCTCTCGTTGGAGCTTCTCTCTCATATGCTGTCGCGCTCTTCCGTCAGTGCTCCTGTTCTGCAACGTGGACGTCGTAAGATCAGATGCTGAAGAAAGATGACATGTGGCTTCCCTTCCGCCGCATCTTCTCCCTCCTTGGTGTTGTAGCTGCTCACAGAGGCTTCCCGTTCCTCGGGCATCATGGATGGGGTCCCCTGTCCGGCTTCGCTTTTCTCCTCCCTCCTCCAATATCGGTATTTCTCTCTTTCTCCCTTATTCTTCTTCTTTAATTTGTTTGGTTTTTTAGGGTTTTGATTTGGTAGATCGAATGGAAGTTTCAGCTACTGCTCGTGATAATGATTTTGTTATTGCGAGATGTTGACTCTTACTTTGATAATGCAATAGATTTTGCTTGTTCTCTTCTCCAACATGTCGAGCTATTATGTGGTTTCTTATATTGGTTTTTTTGGAACTGATAATGTAATGGGTCGCTTGAGAATTTTGATTCTTATTTTAGGAATTTTGGGTTTAATCAAAATCGTCAAAGCGAGATTATGGACTTGGGCATTATTCTAATTAGTGAGATGTTACATGAATTGCTGAATATAGTTCTGATTTTTTATCCTTTGACTGTTTTTTGCTGGGTAGTTCAATGATGGAGTTTACGCTGTTGGAGTAGTTAAAATCAACTAGAAATGAGATTTAGACTATTATAATGCCTTGATTTTGGTTGACTAATGATTTTCTTGTTGAAAGTTTGTGAATATGGATTGTGTATGAAAGTGGGATTGGCATACTTAAGAGCTAACTAGTGTAATTTGAGGATGCTAATGAGCTGATGGCTTCCTCTTGTGATCTTGTTGCGTTTGAGAAGTCGTTGTCTTTCGAGGTCCCAAATCTTCAAATTCTGTATTGGGAAGATTTGTCTCTCTCCTGCTTGTCATTTTGGTCTTTTATCAATGTTGTAGATTTGACTTTGTAATTATCCTTATACCAAATGGAAGGAGTTGGATTATTTACTTATAAGAAAGTTTTGTATCAGACAACTTACTTTAAGCAATCTAATATCCTTTTTAATGGTAAAGTAATAACTGAGCATATACTATTGAGCATATTCCAAATCTCTGTTTGGTTTTAGAAAAGCAGTTGTGCATATAGATGGCCACATTTTGGTTTTCCTTTATGCTGTATTGATGATTCCGAATGGCCGTAGCCAGAAGTTCTATGACCAACCACCAACTCCATAAATTACTGCTTAGCTTAGCTAATGGAGAGATTTACCAGTTATCTTGCCTATTTAAATATGTGGTTCTTCTGCCTTCATAAGTGCCACTTTTGCCATCTTGTTGTTTTCATGACTAGTGTGACCTTGGTGTTTTTTGATCTTTTGCTTGTGGTTTTATGAGTAATTTAGTTGTGTGAAGAGTCAAATTAAGTTGATTAGTTTAGTGCTAAAAGTTATTCTTTTGGTGATTAATTGAATTTGAAAGTAGCTATACTTTTGTATGATTAGATTTGATTAAAAGAAGTCTTTACTTATGGAAGTTTAAAGTTTCATGATCAATTGGATTTAGGCTAGAGGCTAATTAGGCTAGACCTAAATTTAGGGATGGGCCAAAATATTTTTATCACACAACTATCTTCAAGCTCTACTACCGCCCCCGCCGCACTCCCCCTCCCCCGCCCGGCCTCCCCAGCCCTGCCGGCCCTCCCCATGCATACCCCCTGCCCGGGCCCCCGGCCCCCCGACACCCCTTCCCGGCCCTACCAGCCCCCCAACCCGGGTCCCCCGCTACCCCTCGAACACCCCCTCCCCCATTGCTCCTTTTTTCGTATGGGGAGGAGGGTAAATTTGACTAGATTAGCTGCAATGTATAGTCCCCCTACTGAAAGGGCTAGGAAGACATATCGTATGCGGGCGTTGGTATTTTGTCTGCTTAGTCGATTTTTATTTGTGAACGGAACGGTGCTGGATTTTCGTCCCTGATTACTGTGGCAGAGCAACTGGAAGTAGGCCGAACTCCGATGCCGCTGTGTGTAGGGGAGATGATCTCCAGTCTGGATGCTGTGAAGAAGGACCCAAAAGGGCAATTTTCAAGGAGCACTATTGCAAGTAAAAATATATTTTTAGTCATGAACCAAAGAATTTATTTTTGTTTGTTTATTATGACTCTATGCGAAGTAATAATATACTTCCTCCATTTTTTATTACATGTTACACTTTCCTCAAACGGAATGGTGCAAAATACATGTTACACTTTTTTTTGTTTCCCAAATTGGTAAGTTTTCCCCTGTAAAATGACCAACTTATCCTTACTTACTACAATTAAGAAAAATAAAATCCACTTAATCTATCCTAATAAAATAAAACCTAATCTAATCAGATGTTAACTATTCCCACCAAATTATAAACCCCCCTAACAACTTTTCATCCAACACATTAGTAAATGAAACCCCCCAACTACATTTCATTTAATCAACCCCCCAGTAATATCAATTCCCAGAACCCTAAATCTACGAAATTCATCTCCCCTCCCTTCAAACGTTCATCTTCTCTCTCCACACCTTCATTTTCTCTCTTCTCACCTCCAATTCTCTCTCCTAACTTCCATTTTCTCTCTCTTAATTTCTTGTGTTTCTCCTAAAATCGCCTCTACCAACTTCGATTTCTCCATTCATCGGAAGAATTCGTCACTCCATGCCTTCGAAATCATCATAAAGATCTCAAAAACCCTATATCTGGTTTTAGTAGTCCCCAAAAAACCCTAATTTCGCCAGAAAATGTATGTCCTAAATCTTCAACCCCTTGTTGATGCCGCTGTGTGGGTTCTTGTAATTATTTCCTCCTTTGCATTTAAATATCTCTACCATGACATAATGCAATTGCAACTAAGTGTACTTTAATACTTCAGGGTCAATGAAATCATAACAGTCCTGCACTTTTAAAATCAAATCATCTAGATTCTTAGGAAAAGACTTATATTGTAGTGCTTGAATTGCTCTAAAAAATCCCAAGTCTAGCACATTTAAGTCAGGAGACTGAGGTGGTTGATTGATTTGTTGAATATTCAAGCCATTCTGAGTTGCTGATGCCCTAAATGCTGGGTCATCTGCATGAATGTGAGGTCTTGCATTCTCTTGCTGTATGTAAATATCATTTGACACACCCTCTGGCCAATTCCTCATGATGGAAGGGATGATAGTATTGATTATCACGTCCCTCATAACTACTAGGTTCACACTTTCAATTGCCTTTGTCAACCAAGTTCCTGCCTTTCTGTTCTTAGTTGAATACTTGGCTCTCCCATACTCAACAAAAGGATAGATACCAAATTTTCCATCATGTATCATCTTCCTCTCACTGTCCTTAATAGGTCTAGATGTTGCACACATGAACATAGCTTTAATCTTATACCTCTTAGATTGACAACAACTATAAGGGTCATCTTCAGCAGGGAGCAAGTAGAATCTCCTCATGTCTGGACTCAAATAAAACAACTTTTCATCTATGGGAACAACATTATGCATGTCAACAAATTTTGGTGGTTGTGTCCTTGTTGCTGGTAATATGTGCTGCAACACCCACTTCATTCTTTGAAGCTTGTGATCATCTGTCAGTTTTGGGTGAGTGCTGCTTGTGTGAGTTCTGAGCTTCCCCTGTTTCAGCAGTCTATACACAGTGGATGAGGGGACTCTAAGATAACCAGCAAATGCCCTCATACTTGTCCTTAGATGTAGTGGGACTGACTGAAGCCATTTTTCATCATAAACTCTAAGTTTTCTACTACATCTGCCAATTTTTTTGCTTCTAACATCTATGGGCTGCCCACTTTCTCTCTGTTTTTTTGCATCTTTCCATATTCTATCAAATGTCATCCTACTTATGCCATACTTTCTTGCTAATTTTCTTTTTAAACCCCATGCAAGTTTACCTTGTGTTTCTAAGGTAAGAAGTTCATCAACCAACACTCTCCTTTTTTCTAAACTTAACATTGGTTTTTTTCTTGATGAACTTACATTGTCCCCTGTTTGTGTGTGTGGTTGGTATGGGTGAACTTGTTGTTGCTGTGCTTCCTGCTCTGTTTCTGTGCCTCTATCATCATCATCATCATCATCCGTGTACTGATCATCATCACTTTGATAATGATGTCCCATTTCATGCAGCAGCAAGTCATCCTCCATGCCTTCAATTTGCAGCAACTCGTGAAAGCCAAAGAACCCTGCATGTCCCTCATCTGCTGACCCCATTTTGAGTGATTGAAAGAGAAGAAGATGACTGAAGTTTGAAGTTTTTTGTGGGACACTTCAGTCTGTAATTTTTTAGATGATTAATTTAAACATTAATGTGCAGTGTGTGCAGTGAACTAGTAGCTTAACTTAATTAACTTGTAATGATACTAAACCATGGTAGTTGATGACATTTTCCCTCTCTTCATTTTGTGAAAAAAATCCTTATTTAATGTTGGGGGTTTATATAGAAGAGAGAGTTTGTAGAAGACACCCTTAAACTGGTTTGAAGAAGGATGGAATTTGAATTTTATTAAAATTTGAAGATTATGGAACTTTTGGAGGGAAATTAAATTGGTGCCAAAAAATTTAGCTTTCTCTGATTTTTCCCCCACTTGGGCGTGCAAAATAAGGAGGGAAGTTGGGTGTGGTCCCTGCTTTTCTCTCTCCTCCCTTCCCTTAAACCCCCATGTGCAATGGTCCCCACTAGTTCAATCCCCCTCCCTTACTTTTACTTAATCCCCTATTAAAATTTTGCCTTGGTTCCCTCAATTTTCAAAAGTGTAACATGTAAAAAAAAACGGAGGAAGTATAATAATTTTTCTGATTAATACGACTAGAATGAATAATGGAATTATGATATTACACCCAAAAAAAACATCGAACAGGAACGTGCGCTGAGCGCATGGGGTTGCGTCGAGCGCAATGGTCGACGTCTGGCGCAAACTCTGTGCGTCTGGAGCATGGTAGGTGATTAATTTTACTCGATGTGAAGCAATAATAACATATGTCGTACGTAGTACTACTCTTTAGGAAGCAATATTGCGTATATTATTACTTTATAGGAAGCACTAACAAAATTATATTGCACGTATTATTACTCATTAGGAAGCAATAATAAAAGATTCTGCATGTATTATTACTCTTTAAGAAGCAATAATAAAATAGTGTGTATATGTATTATTACTCATCGGGAAGCAATAAAAATATAGATTTTTTTTGTTGATGCAGATCTGGCTGATGGAGCATTTGAGGTTGATTGATCCTCCAGAGAACATGGAGAGGTATAATAAAATAAGGTTTCATCGGCAGGAAGAAGATTTTTACTAAAAAATTGTTTCAGGACTGGACCTTTTACTTTGGGGATGACGAGCTGAGTGTCAGGTGGGTAGTGCCATGGTGGAAAATTGGCTCCATGGTAGGTATTCGTGACGATTCTCCTTATGTGAGGTTGTGTAGGCTGTATACCATGACCTTTTATTTTCCTTCGAGGGTATTGAGACAGTATGGGTACCGTCAATTAATTCCTGCAGAGGACACTATTGCACCCAAAATATATGGTCTGACCTGGAGTGGAATTAGGAAGTGGGAGAGATATTGAGGAGAGCGCCCAATTTGGTATACCCAGGAAAGATTAGAATCTAAAAAGGTGTCTAAGAGTTATATAGTATGGATGCTGACGAGAGATCCTGCTGTGAGGAAAGAGATGAGGGAGAAGGAATCCGCTGAAGTGACCAAGAAGCGGAAATTTACTCCACGCACCGTTGGGAAAACTTTAGAGAGTTCGAGTAATAGGGGCAAGAAACCAGCTGGAAACTTATCTGCAGGGAAGAGCAGCCAAAAACCTGTTACTAAAACTTCCTCTGTGAAGGAACGCTTAGGGTCGAAGGTAGCACCAGTGCGGGAAAGACTTGGGCCACGCGTGACACCGACAAAGAGAAGACTACGCTTAGGGGGTGTAGTAATCAGGGAAAGGACTGACGCAGGAAGGATGACTCGACAGACAGACGCTCCTACAGGCAAAGGGAAGGAACCGATGGTGTACTGGGAAAAGAGAAAGGCGCCTAGACCAAAGCTACATATGGAAAAGGGAGAAACTTCTACCAAAGAGGCAGAAAAGGCTGAGAAGGGGAAGGAAATGAAGGATTGATTGCAACAATGCCTTTAAATTATAACTTGCTTTTTTTCTAGTTATTGTTTTTATGTTGAATTATTGCTTTCAATAAGGCTTGCATGCCACGTAGTTATTTTATAGGATAATCATAACTTATGTTTCATGTTTTATTTTTCATTCAGCAATATTAATAAAAACAAGTTTATTTTTATTTAGACCGAAGTGAGCCTAAATATGTCGCAAAAATATGTTGCCGTACTATTATATTTTTTTAGCATCGTAGCGAACACCGGAAGAACGATCGAACCAGTAGCACAGCAGAGTAGTGCGCTTGACGCGAAGAGGTGCATCTGGCGCACTGCGCTGCGCTAGGCGCAACTTACGTGCGTCTGGTGCGAATAGTTAGTTTAATAAATTTTTTTTTATTTTGCTTTATACTCGTGTGAACCGAAGGAGGTTTTGATTAATGAAGGGGCCGAACCTTGTACAAGGTTGCCTACTGTAGGCGTGTTTTTATTTCGCGTACGCGGTGTGAGCGCGTATTAGATTTGACTACCCCATTAAAGGTTTTATTGAAAACCAACAATTCAGTTTAGGAAGAATCATAAACCTAATTGGATGTGGGAAAACCGTAGGGATAAATTATCCAGTATAGATTTCCCCGTCCTGACTCCATAGATGGTCAAAGTGAACCAAAGATTAAGTTCGAGGGTGAGGGTACGAATATAGTCATAATGAACCACATTCGCCCAAAGTTGGCCTCTACTAAATATCGATTCATTACAGATTTTATGCCAAAGAATAATCAAATAATGTTTTTATATACCCTAAAAATATTTAGTCTAAATTAGTTAAGGAAACACATAAAAAGACTAACTTTTACTGACAAGTTATTATGCAATCGTTTTACAAGGTTCCTAGCAGGTTGTCCAAATTAATCTGATTAATGTTAGAACAATTCTTTAGGTCTTTGATTAGCAAAAATAACATGTAGGGTGATAAAAGCAGTAAAGCTAGACAATCATAATAATATACATAGAATGTTCTGGCAGGCATGATAATAATATGAAAAATAAATAAAAAGAAAGAACAAGGTTTAGAATATACAGTTGAGCGATTTTATATTAAAGATCTACATCATGAAATAAGTGGTTAGTAACTTCAATATAAAAATATAGATTTTATTCAAGGATCCTCAGGATTATACCTATGCGGCTTAGATTGAGGAGCGCAACGATCTTTTGGCGGAGCAATCGTGGAACCAAGAACGCAGTGATTAAGAATTGATTGAAAGTATTGAAAGTATTTGAGTGTTTGAGTGTTTGTAGTATTCGAAGTGTAATTCGGAGTATTCGAGAGAATTTGTATTCGTGAAATAATAATATGAAAAGCCGTCCGTAATTCATGAAATTCCGGATATTTATAGGGAAAAGGAGACGTGCGCTCCACGCAAGACCTGCGCCTGGCGCAATCCTACGTGGCAGGCGCACATTGGTGTGCCTGACGCAGCCAGCCCAATCACAGACTGGCACGTATAAACGCGTTTTGAAAAGATAGAAAAAATAGTTGCGTCTCACACAAGACCTGCGTCAGACGCATAACTCTGTGTGAGTCACAAAATCTACGTGTCGGGCGCTTATTGGCTCGCCTGACGCGTTCTGGCCTATGTGCTGGACGCACGTGGCGCACTGAGCGCAACCCCTGCGTCCGGCGCATATTCTGGAATATTCGAGCATATTCCATTGCGCGTCTTTCAAAGATACTTTTTTATCCCCAAAATTCCGGAGATGGAATTTTACGGATTAAAAATCTGATTTATTTATCAAAGATTATAAAATATTAATGAAAAATATCTATTAAAATAATAAATATATGATTGGGCTTTTAAAATAGAATTAAAACATTTTATGGGCTTAAAATACAATTAATCATCATGGACAATTAATTGGGCTTTAGAATATCATTTCAAAACACATTTTGGATTGCTTCTTTTGATTGCTCTTCCGTTGAGTCGCGCCAACTAATGCCGCGGTATGTTTCATCATCGGATCCTTAAATAAGGAGACACTATTATGTGTCTACAGAAGCCCCCACTTTGACTGAGGTTCAGGAAACCGATAGTCAAAGTATACGATGTCGCACTACAAGAAAATGCTAAAATAACGACGGCCTACTAGCGACGGCTTAACAAACGGCCGGTATCATCATAATAAGCGACGGCTTGAAGTCGTCGTTGATCACCGACTGCTATTATAGCAGACAACGGCTGTTTAGCCGTCGGTGATGAACAACGATGGTTAAAAGCTGCTTGGCCGACGGTCTTAAACAACGACGGAATTAAATCAGGATTTTTTTTGGCTTGGCCGACGGTCTTAAACGGTTGTTGATTTCTAAAGGGGGTTTAATTGAAGCTGCTCCTTCAGTTGGGCTTTTTTTCAACAACAAAAAAGGAGAGAAGTAAGTTGGGCGATTTTGGCAGAGACGAAGCTCGGTCGACTCCACCTCCACCTGCCTCCTTCCTCCAGCCAACGGCAGCGATCCACCTCCACCTCACTTCGCCGGCGGTAAGCTTTATTTTCCTTTTTTTTTAATTTTTGTACTCATGAACCAAACCCTAACAATTGGGTTTTTTCCTCGTGAGAGAAGTGAACTTGGGCGACGAACTTCAGTCGGAATCCACCTCGCCGGCGGCAGCGATTTCTCTTGGACGAGATACTTCACCTGGCGGTAGCGGGCCAATTTTGTTTGTTTTTTTTTAAATTTGTGTACTCATGAAACTAAACCCAAAAAAATTGGGTTTTGGCTAAATCTTGTCTTTCTCGCTAAAAATCTCATTTGGCTTTGGCAATGTAGGTCGCCAAACACCACGGCTCGATTGCGTCCGCCCTGCCTTGGGACCCCCGCCGCCTCTAGGTACTCTTTAATTTTTAAATTCTTTAATTTTAATAGTAAATTTAGTTTATATGGTTAATTGCTTAATTTTATGTATAAATTTTACTAAATGCTTAAAGATTACCGTTTAATAATTGATTTTATACATGATGTAGGATTACGTAGCATTTTGGTGTTTCTCTTTGGCTTAATTGTAAGGTTAGTAGCAATTTTGACCATATTTTGTCTTCAATTTATATTGTTTTTGTTCATGTAAATTCTATATTTTAATTTTTGTGTAAGTTTTTCATCATGAAATATAATGTATTAAAAAAACTTTTGTTTAGAGAATGTTAAAAACTATATAATATATTAGTTTATATTACTTTGAAGATTAAGTTACTTTAATTGTATAAGTTTAAGTTACTATATAATTATCACAATAGTTTTTATAATGGTTCGTTTATTAAAGGTTATAAAAGTTAAAAACTATATAATTATCACAATAATTTATTTATTGCACATTCCTTTATTTAGTTTACACTATTTAAAATGTTTATATTGTTTTTGACATATTCGTTTTCGTGGAGATAGTTTGGATGATGTTATAAATTTAATTTAAGTGATTAAATAAATATGTTTGCATCATCATGTGCCTAGATACCCGTTTAAGGTAACTCATTAGGAGTATATCTTGAATAGTCCCCGATTGGTTTGATGATAACAAGGTTAGTGGGTCCATCACTGACATTTTCCAGGGCCATTTTCGACAACCTTGGTTCAATTACAGTGAGGTAGACAATGCAACAAAGACGCATTGGTGGAACATTTTCACAGTATGTATGAATCGAATTATGAAGAATGAAATTGATTATATTACTTTATAAATAACTTGGTTTAATGTTTGATTAAAGGGTATTTACGAATGGGCTCCTGAGTTAGATGGCCTAGTGAGGAAGGATTACAAGAAAAAAGCTTCATCGCGTCTGAGAGACTTGCGATACAGGGTGCTTAAGAAAGCCAAAGAAAGGCCAAAATGGTTGGGGGAGACGATCTACGAAGACATGAAGAAGAGAAGTGAAGAGCCCACATTTCTGGAAAAATCTGAAAAGGCGAAGAAGAACCGAAGAGGCGGCATAGCATGCTAGAAAGATGGTAAAAATGTTTCATATCTACTACTTAGTTTAATTTTCATGACATTTTCGGTATGAATAAAAAATAAAGCTTTTGTTTAACAATGTGTACAGGCAAAGAGTAGAGGAGGAGTACTCCCTACCGCTCCCGAGTTGTTCTTGAAGACTCATTTTAAGACTGTTCCTGGAAAAGGAGAAATTCCAGCAAACAAGAAAGCAAAGCAAATCTCAGTACATACTTCTAAACATAAATTAATAAGTAGTTTTGATTGAAAATACACCTTAAACATATATTTTAGGCCATTTTACTTGAAAATGAATGAATACGAGTAGTTTGATGTTAGTTTAAGTTATAAACAACTCAAACATCATATATATAGTTAGTTTAATGTACTTATAAGTTGTTTTGATTGAAAATACACAATATAGGCAAGTAAGAACCAAATATAGGCCTTTTGAGACCATTTTAGGCCATTTTACTTGAAAATGAATGAATACGAGTAGTTTGATGTTAGTTTAAGTTATAAACAACTCAAACATCATATATATAGTTAGTTTAATGTACTTATATGTTTTTTTGATTGAAAATACACAATATAGGCAAGTTAGAACCAAATATAGGCCTTTTGAGGCCATTTTAGGCCATTTACTTGAAAATGAATGAATATGAGTAGTTTGATGTTAGTTTAAGTTATAAACAACTCAAACATCATATATATAGTTAGTTTAATGTACTTATATGTTGTTTTGATTGAAAATACACAATATAGGCAAGTTAGAACCAAATATAGGCCTTTTGAGGCCATTTTAGGCCATTTACTTGAAAATGAATGAATATGAGTAGTTTCATGTTAGTTTAAGTTATAAACACCTCAAACATCATATATATAGTTAGTTTAATGCATTTATTAGTTGTTTTGATTGAAAATACACAATATAGGCAAGTTAGAACCAAATATAGGCCTTTTGAGGCCATTTTAGGCCATTTTACTTGAAAATGAATGAATACGAGTAGTTTGATGTTAGTTTAAGTTATAAACACCTCAAACATCATATATATAGTTAGTTTAATGTATTTATAAGTTGTTTTGAATGAAAATACACAATATAGGCAAGTTAGAACCAAATATAGGCCTTTTGAGGCCATTTTAGGCCATTTACTTGAAAATGAATGAATATGAGTAGTTTGATGTTAGTTTAAGTTATAAAAACCTCAAACATCATATATTTAGTTAGTTTAGCGTATTTATAAGTTGTTTTGATTAAAAATACACAATATAGGCAAGTTAGAACCAAATATAGGCAAATATAGGCCATTTTAGGCCATTTTACTTGAAAATGAATGAATATGAGTAGTTTGATGTTAGTTTTAGTTAAAAACACCTAAAAAATCATATATATAGTTAGTTTAATGTACTTATAAGTTGTTTTGCTTGAAAATACACAATATAGGTAAGTTAGAACCAAATATAGGCATTTTGAGGCCATTTTACTTGAAAATGAATGAATACGAGTAGATTGATGTTAGTTTAAGTTATAACCACCTAAAACATCATATATATAGTTAGTTTAATGCACTTATAAGTAGTTTTGATTGATTCAACACAATATAGGCAAGTTAGAACCAAATATAAGCCTTTTGAGGCCATTTTAGGCCATTTTACTTGAAAATGAATGAATACGAGTAGTTTGATGTTAGTTTAAGTTATCAACACCTTAAACATCATATATATAGTTATTTTAATGTATTTAAAAGTTGTTTTAATTGAAAATACACAATATAGGCAAGTTAGAACCAAATATAGACAAATATAGGCCATTTTAGGCCATTTTACTTGAAAATGAATGAATACGAGTAGTTTGATGTTTGTTTAAGTTATAAACAACTCAAACATCATATATATAGTTATTTTAATGTACTTATAAGTTGTTTTGCTTGAAAATACACAATAGAGGCAAGCTAGAACCAAATATAGGCCTTTTGAGGCCATTTTAGGCCATTTTACTTGAAAATGAATGAATACGAGTAGTTTGATGTTTGTTTAAGTTATAAACAACTCAAACATCATATATATAGTTAGTTTAATGTACTTATAAGTTGTTTTGAATGAAAATACACAATATAGGCAAGTTAGAACCAAATATAGGCCCTTTGAGGCCATTTTAGGCCATTTACTTGAAAATGAAATAATATGGGTTCTTTCATGTTAGTAAAAGTTATAAACACCTCAAACATCATATATATAGTTAGTTTAATGCATTTATTAGTTGTTTTGATAGAAAATACACAATATAGGCAAGTTAGAACCAAATATAGGCCTTTTAAGGCCATTTTAGGCCATTTTACTTGAAAATGAATGAATACGAGTAGTTTGATGTTAGTTTAAGTTATAAAAAACTCAAACATGATATATATAGTTAGTTTAATGTACTTATAAGTTGTTTTGATTGAAAATATACAATATAGGCAAGTTAGAACCAAATATAGGCCTTTTGAGGCCATTTTAGGCCATTTACGTGAAAATGAATGAATATGAGTTGTTTTATGTTAGTTTAAGTTATAAACACCTCAAACATCATATATATAGTTAGTTTAATGTACTTATAAGTTGTTTTGAATGAAAATACACAATATAGGCAAGTTAGAACCAAATATAGGCCCTTTGAGGCCATTTTAGGCCATTTACTTGAAAATGAAATAATATGGGTTCTTTCATGTTAGTAAAAGTTATAAACACCTCAAACATCATATATATAGTTACTTTATTGCATTTATTAGTTGTTTTGATTGAAAATACACAATATAGGCAAGTTAGAACCAAATATAGGCCTTTTAAGGCCATTTTAGGCCATTTTACTTGAAAATGAATGAATACGAGTAGTTTGATGTTAGTTTAAGTTATAAACAACTCAAACATCATATATATAGTTAGTTTAATGTACTTATATGTTGTTTTGATTGAAAATACACAATATAGGCAAGTTAAAACCAAATATAGGCCTTTTGAGGCCATTTTAGGCCATTTACTTGAAAATGAATAAATATGAGTAGTTGATGTTAGTTTAAGTTATAAACAACTCAAACATCATATATATAGTTAGTTTAATGTACTTATATGTTGTTTTGATTGAAAATACACAATATAGGCAAGTTAGAACCAAATATAGGCCTTTTGAGGCCATTTTAGGCCATTTACATGAAAATGAATGAATATGAGTAGTTTCATGTTAGTTTAAGTTATAAACAACTCAAACATCATATATATAGTTAGTTTAATGTACTTATATGTTGTTTTGATTGAAAATACACAATATAGGCAAGTTAGAACCAAATATAGGCCTTTTGAGGCCATTTCAGGCCATTTACTTGAAAAGAATGAATATGAGTAGTTTCATGTTAGTTTAAGTTATAAACACCTCAAACATCATATATATAGTTAGTTTAATGCATTTATTAGTTGTTTTGATTGAAAATACACAATATAGGCAAGTTAGAACCAAATATAGGCCTTTTGAGGCCATTTTAGGCCATTTTACTTGAAAATGAATGAATACGAGTAGTTTGATGTTAGTTTAAGTTATAAACACCTCAAACATCATATATATAGTTATTTTAAAGTATTTATAAGTTGTTTTGAATGAAAATACACAATATAGGCAAGTTAGAACCAAATATAGGCCTTTTGAGGCCATTTTAGGCCATTTACTTGAAAATGAATGAATATGAGTAGTTTGATGTTAGTTTAAGTTATAAAAACCTCAAACATCATATATTTAGTTAGTTTAATGTATTTATAAGTTGTTTTGATTAAAAATACACAATATAGGCAAGTTAGAACCAAATATAGGCAAATATAGGCCATTTTAGGCCATTTTACTTGAAAATGAATGAATATGAGTAGTTTGATGTTAGTTTTAGTTAAAAACACCTAAAAATCATATATATAGTTAGTTTAATGTACTTATAAGTTGTTTTGCTTGAAAATACACAATATAGGTAAGTTAGAACCAAATATAGGCATTTTGAGGCCATTTTACTTGAAAATGAATGAATACGAGTATATTGATGTTAGTTTAAGTTATAACCACCTCAAACATCATATATATAGTTAGTTTAATGCACTTATAAGTAGTTTTGATTGATTCAACACAATATAGGCAAGTTAGAACCAAATATAAGCCTTTTGAGGCCATTTTAGGCCATTTTACTTGAAAATGAATGAATACGAGTAGTTTGATGTTAGTTTAAGTTATCAACACCTCAAACATCATATATATAGTTATTTTAATGTATTTAAAAGTTGTTTTAATTGAAAATACACAATATAGGCAAGTTAGAACCAAATATAGACAAATATAGGCCATTTTAGGCCATTTTACTTGAAAATGAATGAATACGAGTAGTTTGATGTTTGTTTAAATTATAAACAACTCAAACATCATATATATAGTTAGTTTAATGTACTTATAAGTTGTTTTGCTTGAAAATACACAATATAGGCAAGCTAGAACCAAATACAGGCCTTTTGGCCATTTTAGGCCATTTTACTTGAAAATGAATGAATACGTGTAGTTTGATGTTAGTTTAAGTTATAAACAACTCAAACATGATATATATAGTTAGTTTAATGTGCTTATAAGTTGTTTTGATTGAAAATATACAATATAGCAAGTTAGAACCAAATATAGGCCTTTTGAGGCCATTTTAGGCCATTTACGTGAAAATGAATGAATATGAGTAGTTTTATGTTAGTTTAAGTCATAACACCTCAAACATCATATATATAGTTAGTTTAATGTACTTATAAGTTGTTTTGAATGAAAATACACAATATAGGCAAGTTAGAACCAAATATAGGCCCTTTGAGGCCATTTTAGTCCATTTACTTGAAAATGAAATAATATGGGTTCTTTCATGTTAGTAAAAGTTATAAACACCTCAAACATCATATATATAGTTAGTTTAATGCATTTATTAGTTGTTTTGATTGAAAATACACAATATAGGCAAGTTAGAACCAAATATAGGCCTTTTGAGGCCATTTTAGGCCATTTGACTTGAAAATTAATGAATACGAGTAGTTTGATGTTAGTTTAAGTTATAAACAACTGAAACATCATATATAGAGTTATTTTAATGTACTTATATGTTGTTTTGATTGAAAATACGCAATATAGGCAAGTTAAAACCAAATATAGGCCTTTTGAGGCCATTTTAGGCCATTTACTTGAAAATGAATAAATATGAGTAGTTGATGTTAGTTTAAGTTATAAACAACTCAAACATCATATATATAGTTAGTTTAATGTACTTATATGTTGTTTTGATTGAAAATACACAATATAGGCAAGTTAGAACCAAATATAGGCCTTTTGAGGCCATTTTAGGCCATTTACTTGAAAATGAATGAATATGAGTAGTTTGATGTTAGTTTAAGTTATAAAAACCTCAAACATCATATATTTAGTTAGTTTAATGTATTTATAAGTTGTTTTGATTAAAAATACACAATATAGGCAAGTTAGAACCAAATATAGGCAAATATAGGCCATTTTAGGCCATTTTACTTGAAAATGAATGAATATGAGTAGTTTGATGTTAGTTTTAGTTAAAAACACCTAAAAAATCATATATATAGTTAGTTTAATGTACTTATAAGTTGTTTTGCTTGAAAATACACAATATAGGTAAGTTAGAACCAAATATAGGCATTTTGAGGCCATTTTACTTGAAAATGAATGAATACGAGTATATTGATGTTAGTTTAAGTTATAACCACCTCAAACATCATATATATAGTTAGTTTAATGCACTTATAAGTAGTTTTGATTGATTCAACACAATATAGGCAAGTTAGAACCAAATATAAGCCTTTTGAGGCCATTTTAGGACATTTTACTTGAAAATGAATGAATACGAGTAGTTTGATGTTAGTTTAAGTTATCAACACCTCAAACATCATATATATAGTTATTTTAATGTATTTAAAAGTTGTTTTAATTGAAAATACACAATATAGGCAAGATAGAACCAAATATAGACAAATATAGGCCATTTTAGGCCATTTTACTTGAAAATGAATGAATACGAGTAGTTTGATGTTTGTTTAAGTTATAAACAACTCAAACATCATATATATAGTTAGTTTAATGTACTTATAAGTTGTTTTGCTTGAAAATACACAATATAGGCAAGCTAGAACCAAATATAGGCCTTTTGAGGCCATTTTAGGCCATTTTACTTGAAAATGAATGAATACGAGTAGTTTGATGTTTGTTTAAGTTATAAACAACTCAAACATCATATATATAGTTAGTTTAATGTACTTATAAGTTGTTTTGCTTGAAAATACACAATATAGGCAAGCTAGAACCAAATACAGGCCTTTTAGCCATTTTTGGCCATTTTACTTGAAAATGAATGAATACGAGTAGTTTGATGTTAGTTTAAGTTATAAACAACTCAAACATGATATATATAGTTAGTTTAATGTGCTTATAAGTTGTTTTGATTGAAAATATACAATATAGGCGAGTTAGAACCAAATATAGGCCTTTTGAGGCCATTTTAGGCCATTTACGTGAAAATGAATGAATATGAGTAGTTTTATGTTAGTTTAAGTCATAAACACCTCAAACATCATATATATAGTTAGTTTAATGTACTTATAAGTTGTTTTGAATGAAAATACACAATATAGGCAAGTTAGAACCAAATATAGGCCCTTTCGAGGCCATTTTAGGCCATTTACTTGAAAATGAAATAATATGGGTTCTTTCATGTTAGTAAAAGTTATAAACACCTCAAACATCATATATATAGTTAGTTTAATGCATTTATATGTTGTTTTGATTGAAAATACACAATATAGGCAAGTTAGAACCAAATATAGGCCTTTTGAGGCCATTTTAGGCCATTTACGTGAAAATGAATGAATATGAGTTGTTTTATGTTAGTTTAAGTTATAAACACCTCAAACATCATATATATAGTTAGTTTAATGTACTTATAAGTTGTTTTGAATGAAAATACACAATATAGGCAAGTTAGAACCAAATATAGGCCCTTTGAGGCCATTTTAGGCCATTTACTTGAAAATGAAATAATATGGGTTCTTTCATGTTTGTAAAAGTTATAAACACCTCAAACATCATATATATAGTTAGTTTAATGCATTTATTAGTTGTTTTGATTGAAAATACACAATATAGGCAAGTTAGAACCAAATATAGGCCTTTTAAGGCCATTTTAGGCCATTTTACTTGAAAATGAATGAATACGAGTAGTTTGATGTTAGTTTAAGTTATAAACAACTGAAACATCATATATATAGTTAGTTTAATGTACTTATATGTTGTTTTGATTGAAAATACACAATATAGGCAAGTTAAAACCAAATATAGGCCTTTTGAGGCCATTTTAGGCCATTTACTTGAAAATGAATAAATATGAGTAGTTGATGTTAGTTTAAGTTATAAACAACTCAAACATCATATATATAGTTAGTTTAATGTACTTATATGTTGTTTTGATTGAAAATACACAATATAGGCAAGTTAGAACCAAATATAGGCCTTTTGAGGCCATTTTAGGCCATTTACTTGAAAATGAATGAATATGAGTAGTTTCATGTTAGTTTAAGTTATAAACAACTCAAACATCATATATATAGTTAGTTTAATGTACTTATATGTTGTTTTGATTGAAAATACACAATATAGGCAAGTTAGAACCAAATATAGGCCTTTTGAGGCCATTTCAGGCCATTTACTTGAAAAGAATGAATATGAGTAGTTTCATGTTAGTTTAAGTTATAAACACCTCAAACATCATATATATAGTTAGTTTAATGCATTTATTAGTTGTTTTGATTGAAAATACACAATATAGGCAAGTTAGAACCAAATATAGGCCTTTTGAGGCCATTTTAGGCCATTTTACTTGAAAATGAATGAATACGAGTAGTTTGATGTTAGTTTAAGTTATAAACACCTCAAACATCATATATATAGTTAGTTTAAAGTATTTATAAGTTGTTTTGAATGAAAATACACAATATAGGCAAGTTAGAACCAAATATAGGCCTTTTGAGGCCATTTTAGGCCATTTACTTGAAAATGAATGAATATGAGTAGTTTGATGTTAGTTTAAGTTATAAAAACCTCAAACATCATATATTTAGTTAGTTTAATGTATTTATAAGTTGTTTTGATTAAAAATACACAATATAGGCAAGTTAGAACCAAATATAGGCAAATATAGGCCATTTTAGGCCATTTTACTTGAAAATGAATGAATATGAGTAGTTTGATGTTAGTTTTAGTTAAAAACACCTAAAAATCATATATATAGTTAGTTTAATGTACTTATAAGTTGTTTTGCTTGAAAATACACAATATAGGTAAGTTAGAACCAAATATAGGCATTTTGAGGCCATTTTACTTGAAAATGAATGAATACGAGTATATTGATGTTAGTTTAAGTTATAACCACCTCAAACATCATATATATAGTTAGTTTAATGCACTTATAAGTAGTTTTGATTGATTCAACACAATATAGGCAAGTTAGAACCAAATATAAGCCTTTTGAGGCCATTTTAGGCCATTTTACTTGAAAATGAATGAATACGAGTAGTTTGATGTTAGTTTAAGTTATCAACACCTCAAACATCATATATATAGTTATTTTAATGTATTTAAAAGTTGTTTTAATTGAAAATACACAATATAGGCAAGTTAGAACCAAATATAGACAAATATAGGCCATTTTAGGCCATTTTACTTGAAAATGAATGAATACGAGTAGTTTGATGTTTGTTTAAGTTATAAACAACTCAAACATCATATATATAGTTAGTTTAATGTACTTATAAGTTGTTTTGCTTGAAAATACACAATATAGGCAAGCTAGAACCAAATATAGGCCTTTTGAGGCCATTTTAGGCCATTTTACTTGAAAATGAATGAATACGAGTAGTTTGATGTTTGTTTAAATTATAAACAACTCAAACATCATATATATAGTTAGTTTAATGTACTTATAAGTTGTTTTGCTTGAAAATACACAATATAGGCAAGCTAGAACCAAATACAGGCCTTTTGGCCATTTTAGGCCATTTTACTTGAAAATGAATGAATACGAGTAGTTTGATGTTAGTTTAAGTTATAAACAACTCAAACATGATATATATAGTTAGTTTAATGTGCTTATAAGTTGTTTTGATTGAAAATATACAATATAGCAAGTTAGAACCAAATATAGGCCTTTTGAGGCCATTTTAGGCCATTTACGTGAAAATGAATGAATATGAGTAGTTTTATGTTAGTTTAAGTCATAAACACCTCAAACATCATATATATAGTTAGTTTAATGTACTTATAAGTTGTTTTTGAATGAAAATACACAATATAGGCAAGTTAGAACCAAATATAGGCCCTTTGAGGCCATTTTAGTCCATTTACTTGAAAATGAAATAATATGGGTTCTTTCATGTTAGTAAAAGTTATAAACACCTCAAACATCATATATATAGTTAGTTTAATGCATTTATTAGTTGTTTTGATTGAAAATACACAATATAGGCAAGTTAGAACCAAATATAGGCCTTTTGAGGCCATTTTAGGCCATTTGACTTGAAAATTAATGAATACGAGTAGTTTGATGTTAGTTTAAGTTATAAACAACTGAAACATCATATATAGAGTTATTTTAATGTACTTATATGTTGTTTTGATTGAAAATACGCAATATTGGCAAGTTAAAACCAAATATAGGCCTTTTGAGGCCATTTTAGGCCATTTACTTGAAAATGAATAAATATGAGTAGTTGATGTTAGTTTAAGTTATAAACAACTCAAACATCATATATATAGTTAGTTTAATGTACTTATATGTTGTTTTGATTGAAAATACACAATATAGGCAAGTTAGAACCAAATATAGGCCTTTTGAGGCCATTTTAGGCCATTTACTTGAAAATGAATGAATATGAGTAGTTTGATGTTAGTTTAAGTTATAAAAACCTCAAACATCATATATTTAGTTAGTTTAATGTATTTATAAGTTGTTTTGATTAAAAATACACAATATAGGCAAGTTAGAACCAAATATAGGCAAATATAGGCCATTTTAGGCCATTTTACTTGAAAATGAATGAATATGAGTAGTTTGATGTTAGTTTTAGTTAAAAACACCTAAAAAATCATATATATAGTTAGTTTAATGTACTTATAAGTTGTTTTGCTTGAAAATACACAATATAGGTAAGTTAGAACCAAATATAGGCATTTTGAGGCCATTTTACTTGAAAATGAATGAATACGAGTATATTGATGTTAGTTTAAGTTATAACCACCTCAAACATCATATATATAGTTAGTTTAATGCACTTATAAGTAGTTTTGATTGATTCAACACAATATAGGCAAGTTAGAACCAAATATAAGCCTTTTGAGGCCATTTTAGGACATTTTACTTGAAAATGAATGAATACGAGTAGTTTGATGTTAGTTTAAGTTATCAACACCTCAAACATCATATATATAGTTATTTTAATGTATTTAAAAGTTGTTTTAATTGAAAATACACAATATAGGCAAGTTAGAACCAAATATAGACAAATATAGGCCATTTTAGGCCATTTTACTTGAAAATGAATGAATACGAGTAGTTTGATGTTTGTTTAAGTTATAAACAACTCAAACATCATATATATAGTTAGTTTAATGTACTTATAAGTTGTTTTGCTTGAAAATACACAATATAGGCAAGCTAGAACCAAATATAGGCCTTTTGAGGCCATTTTAGGCCATTTTACTTGAAAATGAATGAATACGAGTAGTTTGATTTTTGTTTAAGTTATAAACAACTCAAACATCATATATATAGTTAGTTTAATGTACTTATAAGTTGTTTTGCTTGAAAATACACAATATAGGCAAGCTAGAACCAAATACGGGCCTTTTGGCCATTTTTGGCCATTTTACTTGAAAATGAATGAATACGAGTAGTTTGATGTTAGTTTAAGTTATAAACAACTCAAACATGATATATATAGTTAGTTTAATGTGCTTATAAGTTGTTTTGATTGAAAATATACAATATAGGCGAGTTAGAACCAAATATAGGCCTTTTGAGGCCATTTTAGGCCATTTACGTGAAAATGAATGAATATGAGTAGTTTTATGTTAGTTTAAGTCATAAACACCTCAAACATCATATATATAGTTAGTTTAATGTACTTATAAGTTGTTTTGAATGAAAATACACAATATAGGCAAGTTAGAACCAAATATAGGCCCTTTCGAGGCCATTTTAGGCCATTTACTTGAAAATGAAATAATATGGGTTCTTTCATGTTAGTAAAAGTTATAAACACCTCAAACATCATATATATAGTTAGTTTAATGCATTTATTAGTTGTTTTGATTGAAAATACACAATATAGGCAAGTTAGAACCAAATATAGGCCTTTTGAGGCCATTTTAGGCCATTTTACTTGAAAATGAATGAATACGAGTAGTTTGATGTTAGTTTAAGTTATAAACAACTGAAACATCATATATAGAGTTATTTTAATGTACTTATATGTTGTTTTGATTGAAAATACACAATATAGGCAAGTTAAAACCAAATATAGGCCTTTTGAGTCCATTTTAGGCCATTTACTTGAAAATGAATAAATATGAGTAGTTGATGTTAGTTTAAGTTATAAACAACTCAAACATCATATATATAGTTAGTTTAATGTACTTATATGTTGTTTTGATTGAAAATACACAATATAGGCAAGTTAGAACCAAATATAGGCCTTTTGAGGCCATTTTAGGCCATTTACTTGAAAATGAATGAATATGAGTAGTTTCATGTTAGTTTAAGTTATAAACACCTCAAACATCATATATATAGTTAGTTTAATGCAATTATTAGTTCTTTTGATTGAAAATACACAATATAGGCGTGTTAGAACCAAATATAGGCCTTTTGGGGCCATTTTAGGCCATTTTACTTGAATATGAATGAATACGAGGAGTTTGTTGTTAGTTTAAATTATAAACACCTCAAACATCATATATATAGTTATTTTAATGTATTTATAAGTTGTTTTGAATGAAAATACACAATATAGGCAAGTTAGAACCAAATATAGGCCTTTTGAGACCATTTGAAGCCATTTTACTTGAAAATGAATGAATACGAGTAGTTTGATGTTATTTTAAGTTATAAACAACTCAAACATCATATATATAGTTATTTTAATGTACTTATATGTTGTTTTGATTGAAAATACACAATATAGGCAAGTTAGAACCAAATATAGGCCTTTTGAGGCCATTTTAGGCCATTTACTTGAAAATGAATGAATATGAGTAGTTTGATGTTAGTTTAAGTTATAAAAACCTCAAACATCATATATATAGTTAGTTTAATGTACTTATATGTTGTTTTGATTGAAAATACACAATATAGGCAAGTTAGAACCAAATATAGGCCTTTTGAGGCCATTTTAGGCCATTTACTTGAAAATGAATGAATATGAGTAGTTTCATGTTAGTTTAAGTTATAAACACCTCAAACATCATATATATAGTTAGTTTAATGCATTTATTAGTTGTTTTGATTGAAAATACACAATATAGGCAAGTTAGAACCAAATATAGGCCTTTTTGAGGCCATTTTAGGCCATTTTACTTGAAAATGAATGAATACGAGTAGTTTGATGTTAGTTTAAGTTATAAACACCTCAAACATCATATATATAGTTAGTTTAATGTATTTATAAGTTGTTTTGAATGAAAATACACAATATAGGCAAGTTAGAACCAAATATAGGCCTTTTGAGGCCATTTTAGGCCATTTACGTGAAAATGAATGAATATGAGTTGTTTTATGTTAGTTTAAGTTATAAACACCTCAAACATCATATATATAGTTAGTTTAATGTACTTATAAGTTGTTTTGCTTGAAAATACACAATATAGGCAAGCTAGAACCAAATATAGGCCTTTTGAGGCCATTTTAGGCCATTTTACTTGAAAATGAATGAATACGAGTAGTTTGATGTTTGTTTAAGTTATAAACAACTCAAACATCATATATATAGTTAGTTTAATGTACTTATAAGTTGTTTTGCTTGAAAATACACAATATAGGCAAGCTAGAACCAAATACGGGCCTTTTGGCCATTTTAGGCCATTTTACTTGAAAATGAATGAATACGAGTAGTTTGATGTTAGTTTAAGTTATAAAAAACTCAAACATGATATATATAGTTAGTTTAATGTACTTATAAGTTGTTTTGATTGAAAATATACAATATAGGCAAGTTAGAACCAAATATAGGCCTTTTGAGGCCATTTTAGGCCATTTACGTGAAAATGAATGAATATGAGTTGTTTTATGTTAGTTTAAGTTATAAACACCTCAAACATCATATATATAGTTAGTTTAATGTACTTATAAGTTGTTTTGAATGAAAATACACAATATAGGCAAGTTAGAACCAAATATAGGCCCTTTCGAGGCCATTTTAGGCCATTTACTTGAAAATGAAATAATATGGGTTCTTTCATGTTTGTAAAAGTTATAAACACCTCAAACATCATATATATAGTTAGTTTAATGCATTTATTAGTTGTTTTGATTGAAAATACACAATATAGGCAAGGTAGAACCAAATATAGGCCTTTTAAGGCCATTTTAGGCCATTTTACTTGAAAATGAATGAATACGAGTAGTTTGATGTTAGTTTAAGTTATAAACAACTCGAAACATCATATATATAGTTAGTTTAATGTACTTATATGTTGTTTTGATTGAAAATACACAATATAGGCAAGTTAAAACCAAATATAGGCCTTTTGAGGCCATTTTAGGCCATTTACTTGAAAATGAATAAATATGAGTAGTTGATGTTAGTTTAAGTTATAAACAACTCAAACATCATATATATAGTTAGTTTAATGTACTTATATGTTGTTTTGATTGAAAATACACAATATAGGCAAGTTAGAACCAAATATAGGCCTTTTGAGGCCATTTTAGGCCATTTACTTGAAAATGAATGAATATGAGTAGTTTCATGTTAGTTTAAGTTATAAACAACTCAAACATCATATATATAGTTAGTTTAATGTACTTATATGTTGTTTTGATTGAAAATACACAATATAGGCAAGTTAGAACCAAATATAGGCCTTTTGAGGCCATTTTAGGCCATTTACTTGAAAAGAATGAATATGAGTAGTTTCATGTTAGTTTAAGTTATAAACACCTCAAACATCATATATATAGTTAGTTTAAAGTATTTATAAGTTGTTTTGAATGAAAATACACAACATAGGCAAGTTAGAACCAAATATAGGCCTTTTGAGGCCATTTTAGGCCATTTACTTGAAAATGAATGAATATGAGTAGTTTGATGTTAGCTTAAGTTATAAAAACCTCAAACATCATATATTTAGTTAGTTTAATGTATTTATAAGTTGTTTTGATTAAAAATACACAATATAGGCAAGTTAGAACCAAATATAGGCAAATATAGGCCATTTTAGGCCATTTTACATGAAAATGAATGAATATGAGTAGTTTGATTTTAGTTTTAGTTAAAAACACCTAAAAAATCATATATATAGTTAGTTTAATGTACTTATAAGTTGTTTTGCTTGAAAATACACAATATAGGTAAGTTAGAACCAAATATAGGCATTTTGAGGCCATTTTACTTGAAAATGAATGAATACGAGTATATTGATGTTAGTTTAAGTTATAACCACCTCAAACATCATATATATAGTTAGTTTAATGCACTTATAAGTAGTTTTGATTGATTCAACACAATATAGGCAAGTTAGAACCAAATATAAGCCTTTTGAGGCCATTTTAGGCCATTTTACTTGAAAATGAATGAATACGAGTAGTTTGATGTTAGTTTAAGTTATCAACACCTCAAACATCATATATATAGTTATTTTAATGTATTTAAAAGTTGTTTTAATTGAAAATACACAATATAGGCAAGTTAGAACCAAATATAGACAAATATAGGCCATTTTAGGCCATTTTACTTGAAAATGAATGAATACCAGTAGTTTGATGTTTGTTTAAGTTATAAACAACTCAAACATCATATATATAGTTAGTTTAATGTACTTATAAGTTGTTTTGCTTGAAAATACACAATATAGGCAAGCTAGAACCAAATATAGGCCTTTTGAGGCCATTTTAGGCCATTTTACTTGAAAATGAATGAATACGAGTAGTTTGATGTTTGTTTAAGTTATAAACAACTCAACCATCATATATATAGTTAGTTTAATGTACTTATAAGTTGTTTTGCTTGAAAATACACAATATAGGCAAGCTAGAACCAAATATAGGCCTTTTTAGGCCATTTTAGGCCATTTTACTTGAAAATGAATGAATACGAGTAGTTTGATGTTTGTTTAAGTTATAAACAACTCAAACATCATATATATAGTTAGTTTAATGTACTTATAAGTTGTTTTGCTTGAAAATACACAATATAGGCAAGCTAGAACCAAATACAGGCCTTTTGGCCATTTTAGGCCATTTTACTTGAAAATGAATGAATACGAGTAGTTTGATGTTTGTTTAAGTTATAAACAACTCAAACATCATATATATAGTTAGTTTAATGTACTTATAAGTTGTTTTGCTTGAAAATACACAATATAGGCAAGCTAGAACCAAATATAGGCCTTTTGAGGCCATTTTAGGCCATTTTACTTGAAAATGAATGAATACGAGTAGTTTGATGTTTGTTTAAGTTATAAACAACTCAAACATCATATATATAGTTAGTTTAATGTACTTATAAGTTGTTTTGCTTGAAAATACACAATATAGGCAAGCTAGAACCAAATACAGGCCTTTTGGCCATTTTAGGCCATTTTACTTGAAAATGAATGAATACGAGTAGTTTGATGTTAGTTTAAGTTATAAAAAACTCAAACATGATATATATAGTTAGTTTAATGTACTTATAAGTTGTTTTGATTGAAAATATACAATATAGGCAAGTTAGAACCAAATATAGGCCTTTTTGAGGCCATTTTAGGCCATTTACGTGAAAATGAATGAATATGAGTTGTTTTATGTTAGTTTAAGTTATAAACACCTCAAACATCATATATATAGTTAGTTTAATGTACTTATAAGTTGTTTTGAATGAAAATACACAATATAGGCAAGTTAGAACCAAATATAGGCCCTTTGAGGCCATTTTAGGCCATTTACTTGAAAATGAAATAATATGGGTTCTTTCATGTTTGTAAAAGTTATAAACACCTCAAACATCATATATATAGTTAGTTTAATGCATTTATTAGTTGTTTTGATTGAAAATACACAATATAGGCAAGTTAGAACCAAATATAGGCCTTTTAAGGCCATTTTAGGCCATTTTACTTGAAAATGAATGAATACGAGTAGTTTGATGTTAGTTTAAGTTATAAACAACTGAAACATCATATATATAGTTAGTTTAATGTACTTATATGTTGTTTTGATTGAAAATACACAATATAGGCAAGTTAAAACCAAATATAGGCCTTTTGAGGCCATTTTAGGCCATTTACTTGAAAATGAATAAATATGAGTAGTTGATGTTAGTTTAAGTTATAAACAACTCAAACATCATATATATAGTTAGTTTAATGTACTTATATGTTGTTTTGATTGAAAATACACAATATAGGCAAGTTAGAACCAAATATAGGCCTTTTGAGGCCATTTTAGGCCATTTACTTGAAAATGAATGAATATGAGTAGTTTCATGTTAGTTTAAGTTATAAACAACTCAAACATCATATATATAGTTAGTTTAATGTACTTATATGTTGTTTTGATTGAAAATACACAATATAGGCAAGTTAGAACCAAATATAGGCCTTTTGAGGCCATTTTAGGCCATTTACTTGAAAAGAATGAATATGAGTAGTTTCATGTTAGTTTAAGTTATAAACACCTCAAACATCATATATATAGTTAGTTTAAAGTATTTATAAGTTGTTTTGAATGAAAATACACAACATAGGCAAGTTAGAACCAAATATAGGCCTTTTGAGGCCATTTTAGGCCATTTACTTGAAAATGAATGAATATGAGTAGTTTGATGTTAGCTTAAGTTATAAAAACCTCAAACATCATATATTTAGTTAGTTTAATGTATTTATAAGTTGTTTTGATTAAAAATACACAATATAGGCAAGTTAGAACCAAATATAGGCAAATATAGGCCATTTTAGGCCATTTTACATGAAAATGAATGAATATGAGTAGTTTGATTTTAGTTTTAGTTAAAAACACCTAAAAAATCATATATATAGTTAGTTTAATGTACTTATAAGTTGTTTTGCTTGAAAATACACAATATAGGTAAGTTAGAACCAAATATAGGCATTTTGAGGCCATTTTACTTGAAAATGAATGAATACGAGTATATTGATGTTAGTTTAAGTTATAACCACCTCAAACATCATATATATAGTTAGTTTAATGCACTTATAAGTAGTTTTGATTGATTCAACACAATATAGGCAAGTTAGAACCAAATATAAGCCTTTTGAGGCCATTTTAGGCCATTTTAGTTGAAAATGAATGAATACGAGTAGTTTGATGTTAGTTTAAGTTATCAACACCTCAAACATCATATATATAGTTATTTTAATGTATTTAAAAGTTGTTTTAATTGAAAATACACAATATAGGCAAGTTAGAACCAAATATAGACAAATATAGGCCATTTTAGGCCATTTTACTTGAAAATGAATGAATACCAGTAGTTTGATGTTTGTTTAAGTTATAAACAACTCAAACATCATATATATAGTTAGTTTAATGTACTTATAAGTTGTTTTGCTTGAAAATACACAATATAGGCAAGCTAGAACCAAATATAGGCCTTTTGAGGCCATTTTAGGCCATTTTACTTGAAAATGAATGAATACGAGTAGTTTGATGTTTGTTTAAGTTATAAACAACTCAACCATCATATATATAGTTAGTTTAATGTACTTATAAGTTGTTTTGCTTGAAAATACACAATATAGGCAAGCTAGAACCAAATACAGGCCTTTTGGCCATTTTAGGCCATTTTACTTGAAAATGAATGAATACGAGTAGTTTGATGTTAGTTTAAGTTATAAACAACTCAAACATGATATATATATAGTTAGTTTAATGTGCTTATAAGTTGTTTTGATTGAAAATATACAATATAGGCAAGTTAGAACCAAATATAGGCCTTTTGAGGCCATTTTAGGCCATTTACGTGAAAATGAATGAATATGAGTAGTTTTATGTTAGTTTAAGTCATAAACACCTCAAACATCATATATATAGTTAGTTTAATGTACTTATAAGTTGTTTTGAATGAAAATACACAATATAGGCAAGTTAGAACCAAATATAGGCCCTTTGAGGCCATTTCAGGCCATTTACTTGAAAATGAAATAATATGGGTTCTTTCATGTTAGTAAAAGTTATAAACACCTCAAACATCATATATATAGTTAGTTTAATGCATTTATTAGTTGTTTTGATTGAAAATACACAATATAGGCAAGTTAGAACCAAATATAGGCCTTTTGAAGCCATTTTAGGCCATTTTACTTGAAAATGAATGAATACGAGTAGTTTGATGTTAGTTTAAGTTATAAACAACTGAAACATCATATATAGAGTTATTTTAATGTACTTATATGTTGTTTTGATTGAAAATACACAATATAGGCAAGTTAAAACCAAATATAGGCCTTTTGAGTCCATTTTAGGCCATTTACTTGAAAATGAATAAATATGAGTAGTTGATGTTAGTTTAAGTTATAAACAACTCAAACATCATATATATAGTTAGTTTAATGTACTTATATGTTGTTTTGATTGAAAATACACAATATAGGCAAGTTAGAACCAAATATAGGCCTTTTGAGGCCATTTTAGGCCATTTACTTGAAAATGAATGAATATGAGTAGTTTCATGTTAGTTTAAGTTATAAACACCTCAAACATCATATATATAGTTAGTTTAATGCAATTATTAGTTGTTTTGATTGAAAATACACAATATAGGCGTGTTAGAACCAAATATAGGCCTTTTGGGGCCATTTTAGGCCATTTTACTTGAATATGAATGAATACGAGGAGTTTGTTGTTAGTTTAAATTATAAACACCTCAAACATCATATATATAGTTATTTTAATGTATTTATAAGTTGTTTTGAATGAAAATACACAATATAGGCAAGTTAGAACCAAATATAGGCCTTTTGAGACCATTTGAAGCCATTTTACTTGAAAATGAATGAATACGAGTAGTTTGATGTTATTTTAAGGGAAAAATTGATAGGAACAGTCCCAACTACGGGCGTTTCACCATTTTCAGTCCCAACTAAGGATTATTTCTGAGCGGTCCCAACTATGCATCATTTTTGCCAAAATTGGTCCCAGCAGGTCATTAACCTGCTACAGTAGGTAAAATGCGTTTTTTTCTTTTTTTTTTAATTTCTTTTATTCACAACACAACAATCACACCCCTTATTCATCCTTCCCTTTCCTCTAAAAAAATGTCGACACCGACAATTCTCCGGCGAAAACCCGCCCAATCTCCGGCACAGAAAACAAGTTAATTTTTTTTATTTTTTCCTCCTCCTTCTCTTTCCTCCCTCCTACGTCCCCTACCACCCCTCTGCCTCCCCCTCCTCTGTTTCGCATCACTTTTATCTGTCTCTCCTCTGTTTGGGTAGGCCACCCACGCACCACCGCAGTGGCGCCATAAACCCTCCAAACTCCGACCATCAGCGCACCACCAAAAGCCACCTAAAACACCAACTAACCTTTTGGGGGTGGCAGAGACTCCTCAAAAACAACACTAGCTCCAGCTTTCTTTAACCTTTTTTTCTTAACAATCAAGCTTGTCCCGATGAAAAAATTGGATGGTAAAGCCAATATTAAACCTTTAATGTTATGAGAAGACATCCCATGTAAGTTTTCGAAGATTCCCCTGAATCTTGCACAGCTTGAAATCTTCACAATCACTCAATTCAATCTTGCTCTCTTCTCTCTCTCTCTCTTACTCTCTTTCACAAACTATGATTGCAGTGGCGGAAAAGATTGAAGATTTTGACCCATATATGATATAACAATAAGCAACAACAAAAAAAAACCCCAGTTTAATTCAGAAGGTGGGTATTTCTCTTGTTCAAAAAATAAAAAATTGAAGCTTTTTTTGCAGAAGTGAAACAACAATGTCAAAAGTTGGAAATTACGGGAGATGTAAAATTGAAAGTGAATGTATAAAATCCGACAAAAATGGGAGGATTATTCACTTTAAGCAAGGAGCGTCAGGGTGGTTTTTGGGGGTGGCGAGAATGGAGGCCGGAGAATGAGAGGCGAGAACATTCCGAGTTATGGCGTTGGCGGTGGAGGGGGTGGGATTCGGGGGTGGTGGGGATGGGGGTGGCGGGGGGAGGGATGGGGTGGTAGGAAAGGAATGAGATAGGAGAGAAAAAGGAAGAATAACGTGACTCAAGAAATAAAAAAAAAAAAAATTTACCTGTTAAACAGGTAATGGGTCATCTGGGACCAAATTTGGCAAAAATAATGCATAGTTGGGACCGCTCAAAAATAATCTTTAGTTGGAACTGAAAATGGTGGAACGCCCGTAGTTGGGATTGTTCCTATCAATTTTTCCTATTTTAAGTTATAAACAACTCAAACATCATATATATAGTTAGTTTAATGTACTTATATGTTGTTTTGATTGAAATTACACAATATAGGCAAGTTAGAACCAAATATAGGACTTTTGAGGTCATTTTAGGCCATTTTACTTGAAAATGAATGAATACGAGTAGTTTGATGTTAGTTTAAGTTATAAACAACTCAAACATCTTATATATAGTTAGTTTAATGTATTTATTGGTTGTTTTGATTGAAAATACACAATATAGGCAAGTTAGAACCAAATATTGGCAAATATAGGCCATTTTACTTGAAAATGAATGAATATGAGTAGTTTGATGTTAGTTTAAGTTATAAACACCTAAAAAATCATAAATATAGTTAGTTTAATGTATTTATAACTTTTTGCTTGAAAATACACAATATAGGTAAGTTAGAACCAAATATAGGCATTTTGAGGCCATTTAACTTGAAAAAGAATGAATACGAGTAGATTGATGTTAGTTTAAGTTATAAACACCTTAAAAATCATATATATAGTTAGTTTAATGCACTTATAAGTTGTTTTGATTGATTCAAGACAATATAGGCAAGTTAGAACCAAATATAGGCCTTTTGAGGCCATTTTAGGCCATTTTACTTGAAAATGAATGAATACGAGTAGTTTGATGTTAGTTTAAGTTATAAACACCTCAAACATCATATATATAGTTAGTTTAAAGTATTTATAAGTTGTTTTGAATGAAAATACACAATATAGGCAAGTTAGAACCAAATATAGGCCTTTTGAGGCCATTTTAGGCCATTTACTTGAAAATGAATGAATATGAGTAGTTTGATGTTAGTTTAAGTTATAAAAACCTCAAACATCATATATTTAGTTAGTTTAATGTATTTATAAGTTGTTTTGATTAAAAATACACAATATAGGCAAGTTAGAACCAAATATAGGCAAATATAGGCCATTTTAGGCCATTTTACTTGAAAATGAATGAATATGAGTAGTTTGATGTTAGTTTTAGTTAAAAACACCTAAAAATCATATATATAGTTAGTTTAATGTACTTATAAGTTGTTTTGCTTGAAAATACACAATATAGGTAAGTTAGAACCAAATATAGGCATTTTGAGGCCATTTTACTTGAAAATGAATGAATACGAGTATATTGATGTTAGTTTAAGTTATAACCACCTCAAACATCATATATATAGTTAGTTTAATGCACTTATAAGTAGTTTTGATTGATTCAACACAATATAGGCAAGTTAGAACCAAATATAAGCCTTTTGAGGCCATTTTAGGCCATTTTACTTGAAAATGAATGAATACGAGTAGTTTGATGTTAGTTTAAGTTATCAACACCTCAAACATCATATATATAGTTATTTTAATGTATTTAAAAGTTGTTTTAATTGAAAATACACAATATAGGCAAGTTAGAACCAAATATAGACAAATATAGGCCATTTTAGGCCATTTTACTTGAAAATGAATGAATACGAGTAGTTTGATGTTTGTTTAAGTTATAAACAACTCAAACATCATATATATAGTTAGTTTAATGTACTTATAAGTTGTTTTGCTTGAAAATACACAATATAGGCAAGCTAGAACCAAATATAGGCCTTTTGAGGCCATTTTAGGCCATTTTACTTGAAAATGAATGAATACGAGTAGTTTGATGTTTGTTTAAGTTATAAACAACTCAAACATCATATATATAGTTAGTTTAATGTACTTATAAGTTGTTTTGCTTGAAAATACACAATATAGGCAAGCTAAAACCAAATACAGGCCTTTTGGCCATTTTAGGCCATTTTACTTGAAAATGAATGAATACGAGTAGTTTGATGTTAGTTTAAGTTATAAACAACTCAAACATGATATATATAGTTAGTTTAATGTGCTTATAAGTTGTTTTGATTGAAAATATACAATATAGGCAAGTTAGAACCAAATATAGGCCTTTTGAGGCCATTTTAGGCCATTTACGTGAAAATGAATGAATATGAGTAGTTTTATGTTAGTTTAAGTCATAAACACCTCAAACATCATATATATAGTTAGTTTAATGTACTTATAAGTTGTTTTGAATGAAAATACACAATATAGGCAAGTTAGAACCAAATATAGGCCCTTTGTGGCCATTTTAGGCCATTTACTTGAAAATGAAATAATATGGGTTCTTTCATGTTAGTAAAAGTTATAAACACCTCAAACATCATATATATAGTTAGTTTAATGCATTTATTAGTTGTTTTGATTGAAAATACACAATATAGGCAAGTTAGAACCAAATATAGGCCTTTTGAGTCCATTTTAGGCCATTTTACTTGAAAATGAATGAATACGAGTAGTTTGATGTTAGTTTAAGTTATAAACAACTGAAACATCATATATAGAGTTATTTTAATGTACTTATATGTTGTTTTTATTGAAAATACACAATATAGGCAAGTTTAAACCAAATATAGGCCTTTTGAGGCCATTTTAGGCCATTTACTTGAAAATGAATAAATATGAGTAGTTGATGTTAGTTTAAGTTATAAACAACTCAAACATCATATATATAGTTAGTTTAATGTACTTATATGTTGTTTTGATTGAAAATACACAATATAGGCAAGTTAGAACCAAATATAGGCCTTTTGAGGCCATTTTAGGCCATTTACTTGAAAATGAATGAATATGAGTAGTTTCATGTTAGTTTAAGTTATAAACACCTCAAACATCATATATATAGTTAGTTTAATGCAATTATTAGTTGTTTTGATTGAAAATACACAATATAGGCGTGTTAGAACCAAATATAGGCCTTTTGGGGCTATTTTAGGCCATTTTACTTGAATATGAATGAATACGAGGAGTTTGTTGTTAGTTTAAATTATAAACACCTCAAACATCATATATATAGTTATTTTAATGTATTTATAAGTTGTTTTGAATGAAAATACACAATATAGGCAAGTTAGAACCAAATATAGGCCTTTTGAGACCATTTGAAGCCATTTTACTTGAAAATGAATGAATACGAGTAGTTTGATGTTATTTTAAGTTATAAACAACTCAAACATCATATATATAGTTAGTTTAATGTACTTATATGTTGTTTTGATTGAAAATACACAATATAGGCAAGTTAGAACCAAATATAGGCCTTTTGTGGTCATTTTAGGCCATTTTACTTGAAAATGAATGAATACGAGTAGTTTGATGTTAGTTTAAGTTATAAACAACTCAAACATCTTATATATAGTTAGTTTAATGTATTTATTGGTTGTTTTGATTGAAAATACACAATATAGGCAAGTTAGAACCAAATATTGGCAAATATAGGCCATTTTAGGCCATTTTACTTGAAAATGAATGAATATGAGTAGTTTGATGTTAGTTTAAGTTATAAACACCTAAAAAATCATAAATATAGTTAGTTTAATGTATTTATAAGTTTTTTTGCTTGAAAATACACAATATAGGTAAGTTAGAACCAAATATAGGCATTTTGAGGCCATTTAACTTGAAAAAGAATGAATACGAGTAGATTGATGTTAGTTTAAGTTATAAACACCTTAAAAATCATATATATAGTTATTTTAATGCACTTATAAGTTGTTTTGATTGATTCAAGACAATATAGGCAAGTTAGAACCAAATATAGGCCTTTTGAGGCCATTTTAGGCCATTTTACTTGAAAATGAATGAATACGAGTAGTTTGATGTTAGTTTAAGCTATAAACACCTCAAACATCATATATATAGTTAGGTTAATGTACTTATAGGTTGTTTTGATTGAAAATACACAATATAGGCAAGTTAGAACCAAATATAGGCCTTTTGAGGCCATTTTAGGCCATTTACTTGAAAATGAATGAATATGAGTAGTTTGATGTTTGTTTAAGTTATAAACACCTCAAACATCATATATATAGTTAGTTTAATGCACTTGTAAGTTGTTTTGATTGAAAATACACAATATAGGCAAGTTAGAACCAAATACAGGCCTTTTGGGGCCATTTTAGGCCATTTAACTTCAAAATGAATGAATATGAGTAGTTTGAAGTTAGTTTAAGTTATAAACACCTCAAACATCATATATATAGTTAGTTGCATGTATTTATTAGTAGTTTTCATATAAAATACAAAATATTGCCATGTTAGAACTAAATATACGCCATTTTTGCCACTTTATATTACTTGAATATTAGTTTATTTAACCAAATGCAGGAGGCATACAATCAGAAGCTGGATCATTGTACCACTCAGGGGTCATAGCCGAACCCTGATCTGTTGTATTGGGAGATAGTTGGGGGGAGGAACAGAGGAAAAGTTCAGGGGTTGGGTCAGGGCGATCATTTGTACTACAACTCTTCTTCTGGGTGAGGAGATGGCGGCTCTTCACAACCATATGAGCCGTCCATTTTTTCTCAGATTGAGGCGCAGGTGGAGGCAAAGGTCGCTGCACGGATGGAAGAGGTCGAGGCAAGGGTCGCAACACGGGTGGAAGAGTCAAGTCGAGCCCTCGTAGAGGAAATGATGAGGAACATGTGTAGAATGAGCAGGATTGAATAGAAATGCATAGAATGATTTTCGAAAATCATTTTTAGTAAATGATTAGGGTCCGCAAACGAGGTCCGCGGATTACAACTCTTCGGGAGTTTAGTTTGAACTGGAGGAACCACCACACGTAGGAAGCCCCCACTTTGGGTGAGCTTGCCTTGAATTAGGCTTGAGCCTTGATTGAAATGTAGTTGATTTGATATTGAAGTGTAGTTGCTATGTCTTGAACGTTGAAAGTTTTCACTAGGGATTGTACTGGGGATTCTTCTTTGGTATAGGCAAAGTTAAGTATCGTCAGAGACCATGGAATCATCGGAGAGTCCTTCAGGGAAAATGAGAGCTTGGATTGAAAAAATAAAAGGTTTGAATTTGTGACTCAAATGCATGTAGGTGGGAAACGGCTTTAACGAGGCTAGGTTCAGACTCGAGTCTATGTTGGGATCTAGAAAGAACATGCTCCTGAACTCTAGAAAATCAAATCATTAGACCTTGACTAATTTATTTTTATTTTAGCGGTCGGACCTCAAGATGAGGATTCCTACGTATCCTTGCGGAATCAGACCATTCGTAGTTCCCGATCAGATTTTTTAATTATTATTATTATATTTTTTTGGTGCCCTAACTTTTGTCTAGGCCGCCCTTTCGGGTTTTCAACCTAGCGGGCTTGGACATACCATGAAAAAGGAGTTAGGGTTGATGAAAGGTTGAAAGGTTTAAGGCTTGAGGCATTGATGAAAGGTTAAAGGCTAATGTAAGGATTATGAATTTGGATTATATGGATTAAAGGTTTGATGAATCGAAGGGATTTAAAAGAGGGGTAGAACTTGTGTGCAAGCCCCCCAGCTTGACTTTTATTTGCCTTTGGCTCTTTCTTTTTGTCCTGTACATTTTTACTTTTTTCATTTTTTTGCACTTTGAATTTTTTTCACTATTTTATTTTGCCTGGCATTGATTTTTATGTAGTAAGGCTTGCATACAAGTTTGGTTTAGGGTATTGGAAGGCTTGAAGGATATCTGTGGAGCTTTGATGTTGAAGGTATTTTGTTTTTCTTTGGTTGTATGAGGATGGCTTATGAAAGGTAATGGAAGGGAGATGGGAATAACTCCTGATCCAAAGGATGTCCTCTTTTTTTTTATTCTTCTTTTTTTTCAGATTTTTTTTATTAGTCAAGTTCATTAGGTGATTCTAGTTTCATCATTGAATTAGAAGCATAAATAAAATGATGGAAGGCCAATGAAAATAAAAATGAAATTCTTTTATTAATCAGAAATAAATAGAACAAGGCTTATAAGAAATAAAAACCTAAATGCCATAGACTCGACAAGAAAGGAAATGAAGGAGCTAGGGGAGGGACTTTCCGACTTAACCTAGAAAACTAGATTTAAATGACTAAGCCCCGACGTTATTTAGGTGCTGCCCAAGGGGTTACTGCTATTGCTGACTTTTGCTGCAGGCGGAATTGGCAATCTACCGTCTTCAACCATATCCTGCAGGTGATTCTTTAAGGTCCAACACGCAGATGTTGGTTGTCCATTCCCATGGTGGCATTTGTAGTAGGCATTAGGATCCCACCTCTTGGATCTATTTTCGGGAGCAGGATTTGGAGTAGGGCCAATAGACTGAAGTGCTCCCTTTGCATGAAGTCTAGTGAAGGCTTCTTCTAGGGACATGCCTAAAGGTGAGAATGTTCTTTGAGGTTTTTGATAACCTCTCTTTTCAGTAGCTATGACATTGACCTCATTGTTTTTGGAACTAGAAGGGTTATTGTTACTCTTCTTGAAAGACTTGTTGTTGTTGTTGGAAGCCTTATTCTTATTGGCTTATATCTCCTCCTCAATCAGCAGGCCTATCTTATAGAGCTTCGTGAAAGGCTCTATGGGTTGGAACTTGATATGATCCCCATACTTCGGCTGCAGGTTACAGATCACCAGTCGGACTTGATCCTCCTGAGATAGCATGTTAATCATTTGTGCAGCTTTATCCCTCCATCTGTTAAGGAAGGTGACGAAGTCTTCGTTGGAGGTTTGTTTAGTTAACTCCAACTCACGAAGGCCAATGGGAAGCTGAGTATTGTAGATGTATTATTTGTGGAACTCTTCTCTGATATATCGACGTATTCGCACGGTCCTGCCAGGACATGCCAGACATTGATCACAAGATTGCTCAGCATACCATTCCCCTAATCGAAGGGATGAAACCTGTCAAACAAAAGTTGCGCAGAATGAAGCCAGATGTAGCTCTAAAAATCAAAGAAGAAGTCCTTAAACAACATTTTTTTTAGAGGAGTCATTAAACAACTTAATACAGGTTTTATTAAAGTAGCTAATTATCCTGACTATATTGCTAACGTGGTGCCTGTGCCTAAAAAGGATTGAAGAGTTAGGATGTGTGTTGACTATAGGGACCTCAACAAAGCAAGTCCTAAAGACGGCTTCCCCTTACCTCACATAGATGTCCTAGTAGACAATACTGCCAATCATGCCCTTTTCTCCTTTATGGACGGGTATGCGGGATATAATTAGGTAAAAATTATTGAGGAAGACATGGAAAAGACCACCTTCATCACTTCGTGGGGAACCTTTTGCTATACTGTTATGCCTTTCGGGTTAAAAAACGCTGGGGCCACTTACCAAAGAACTGCGACTACTCTTCTCCATGACATGAAGCATAAAGAGGTAAAAGTCTACGTAGATGACATGATAGTTAAGTCCAAAGATAGAGAGGGACACCATACTGCCCTTGAGAAGTTCTTCATGAGGCTTCCTAAATATAATATGAGACTTAATCCACAAAAATGTGCCTTTGGGGTCACTTCAGGGAAACTCCTAGGTTATGTCATCAGTTCTAGAGGGATTGAAATTGGCCCTACTAAATTAACGGCCATCATGACCATGCCTCCACCTAGGAATGAAAAACACATAAGGGGTTTCTTAGGTAAAATCCAGTCAATCAGTAGGTTCATCTCTAAACTGACCATGGTGTGTGAGCCCATCTTTAAAAAGCTTAAGAAAAGTGTCGGTGCCGAATTGGATGAGGATTGCCAACCTACCTGTCTTAGCACCTGCCATGCCAGACATACCTTTAAGACTCTATTTGACTGTGACTAAGACCGCAACTAGGGCCATGTTGGCACAAGAGATTGATGGAAAAGAGTGCGCCATTTACTACCTTAGTAAAAAGCTATTAGACTACGAATCCCGTTACACTCCCTTAAAAAAGCTTTGTCTTGCACTAGTTTGGGCCACTAAGAAGCTTAGGCATTATATGCTTACTCACACAATCCAAATAGTGTCACGACTAGATCCTCTTATGTTCTTGTTCGAAAAGCCAACCCTTAATGGTAGACTCTCCCGCTGGGTAGTAATGTTGGCCGAATTTGACTTAAAATTTATCCCTCACAAATCCATAAAAGGCAATGCTGTTTCAGACTTCTTAGCAGATTTCCCTGTAGATGAATATCGCGTAGAGTATGAATTTCCCGATGAAGACCTTCTCATGACGGAAGATGAAAATTGGGCACTATACTTCAATGGTGCTTCCAACCAAAAGGGATGTGGCGTAGGGGTACTCCTGGTATCACCTGAAGGCGAACACACTCCTCTCTTTGTTAAACTCGACTTCGATGTTACTAACAACGCAGCTGAGTACGAAGCATGTATCATAGGGCTCCAGGCCGCAGTGTCCCTCGACATTAAGAAACTAAGAGTATATGGTGATTCATCTTTGATCATCAACCAAATCTCTAAAAGATTGAAAGTCATAAATGAAAGCCTCTTGCAATACCAAGCTCATCTAGAAGCCATCGCTAAAGAAATACCTGAAATACAATACACATACCTTCCTCGAGAAGAAAACCAATTTGCTGACACTTTGGCCCGCTTAGCCTTTATGATTACAATTCCTCGCACCATGCCAGAAATGCCCCTTATCATTGAGAGAAGGCAAGAGCCTACTTATATTCACACATTAGACACCAAGCCAGATCCCATTCCTTCTGAATCCTGGTTTACTAACATACTCAACTACCTAACTAAAAAGGAATATCCACCTGGAGCTTCAACAAGAGCCTGACGTGCCTTAAGGGTCTTGGCCTCCCAATATGTTGAATATAACGGGACACTGTACAAAAGAACACCACAAGGCGTGCACCTGCTCTGCATCGATAAACCAGACACCATGACAGTTATTGTAGGCATGGATTTTTAATTCCATTAATGCCTACACGCGGTGTGATCGCGTATATTTGACTACCCCATTGTTAAGTTTTTATTAAAAATATGTTTTTGAAGTCGCCAACAATTCTTTAAAGGAAGAATCATAAACCTAAATGGATATTGAAACGGAAGGGACATCCTAGGGACTTATCCAATGTAGATTTCCCCGTCTTGACTCAATAGATGGTCAAAATGAACCATAGATTGAGTGCGGGTGTGAGGGTACAATACAGTCAGGAACTATATAGCCCATTGCTGGCCTCTATTAAATATTGATTCATTACATATTTTATGCAAAAGAATAATCATATAACGTTTTAAAGCACCCTAAAAATAATTAATCTAGGTTGGTTCAAGAAACACATAAAAAGACTAATTAATTAGTGACAAGTTATTATGCAATCATATTACAAGGTTCCTAACTGGTTGTCCAAATTAACTGAATTAATTAGAACAGTTCTTTAGGTCTTATTTAGCAATAATAACATGTGGGTGATAAAAGGCATGCAGGACAAATAAAACAATCAGGAATATTATATACAAGAATAATAAAAGGGTTAGCATTTACAAGGAATCACGATTATCAATTAAAGATCTAGATCATGACAATAAACTGTTAGTAACTTCAATATAAAATATAATTATGTAAGGATCCTCAGGATTATACCTATGCGGTTTAGATCGAAGAGCGTAACGACTTTCAGGTGGAGCAATCGTTGAACCAGGAATATAGTATGATCAGTATCATGAATTGATTTGAAAGATTGAAGTATTTGGAGATTTGTAATAATATTCGAAGTATTCGAAAGAGTTTTATGTTCGTAAAATAATAATCCCAAGCCGTGTTTGATTCGGGAAATCAGCCCGTATTTATAGGCAAAAAGAAACGTGCGCTCCACACAAGCCCTGCGCCAGGCGCAGGCCCACGTTGCAGGCGCAAGGACACGCGTCAAGCGCTGATTAGCGCACCTGACGTGGTCCGTCCAGTTACATGTTTACAAGTGGAAACGCGTTTTCGAAAAGATAGAAAAGTAGCTTGCGTCTCACACAGTACTTGCGCAAGGCACATGATTCTGTGTGAGTCACAAGTACACGTGTCAGGCGCTTATTGGCGCGCCTGACGCGATCTGGCCAATGTGCTAGACGCACGTGGCGCGGTGAGCGCAGCCGCTGCGTCCAGCGCATATTCCAGTATATTCGTTTTTGAAGTTACTAACAGTTTATTGTCATGATCTAGATCTTTAATTGATAATCGTGATTCCTTGTAAATGCTAACCCTTTTATTATTCTTGTATATAACGCCTGACGCGATCTGGCCAATGTGCTAGACGCACGTGGCGCGGTGAGCGCAGCCGCTGCGTCCAGCGCATATTCCAGTATATTCGTTTTTTTATTCTACGCGTGCTTTTAAGATGCTATTTTTATCCCTCAAAATCCGGAGATTGAATTTTACGGGATGAAAATCTGATTTATGCTCTAAAGATAATAATAAAAACTTTTATGAAAATATTTATTAAAACAATAAATATTCAATTGGGCTTTTAAAATGGACTTAAAATATTTTACGGGTTTAATTTACAATTAGTCATCATGGATAATTAATTGGGCTTTTATAATATTATTTCAAAACACATATGGCCTGGTTATTCGGACTGCTCCTACATTAGGCCGTGCCAAATAATACTGCAGTATATTTCATCATTGGACCCTTAAATGGGGAGACACGATTATGTGTCTACGAAAGCCCCCACTTTGACTGAGGTTTGCAAAATCGAAAGTCAAAGTCCACGTGTCGGGACGGAGAATGATTCCAGATGCTATGTAATCCAAAATCACTCTTTTACGCCGTTACCTGCAAAATAAGCAAAAGCTTTAGGAACAGACTTGTGTGTAACATAGTTGCAAAATAATTGTAAATTTGCAAAAATGAAATGATATAGGTGATAAGGAATCATGAGCTATTTTAGTCCGGCTCATGTCGGCGTAGAGCTACTTTAGTCCCGCTCCAGGGCTGTGTTATGATGTGTAGAGCTACTTTAGTCCCGCTCCAGGGCATAAAGTTATTTTAGTCCCACTCTAGGGCATAGAGCTATTTTAGTCCCGCTCCAGGGCATAGAGTTACTTTAGTCCCACTCCAGGGCATAGAGCTATTTTAGTCCCACTCCAGGGCATGAAGCTACTTTAGTCCCGCTCCAGGGCATAGAGTTATTTTTGTCCCACTCCAGGGCGTTGATGATGTAACGTGTAGAGCTATTTTAGTCCCGCTCCAGGGCGTAGAGTTATTTTAGTCCTACTCCAGGGTGTAGAGTTATTTTTGTCCCACTCCAGGGCCTAGATGATGGTCCGCAGACCCAACGCTGGATTTGCCCGCTGTTTTGATCTATATTGGTCCACAGACTTAGCGCTGGATTTCCCTGCTGTTTTGAAATTAGTATAGAGTATTGCGTGTGGGAAGGATGGCAAAATTGTATTTTTGTTGACTTTTGAAAGTTCGTTGGTTTGTCGCGCGCAACATCGAAGTGTAACGAATATTTGAAATCATTTTAGAACTGGGCGTGTGGGCTCCACCAGGCTAAGATGCCCCCAAGCGCGTTGCATGGGACTGTACGCCAGACGCACAGGCCTACGCTTAGCGCGGGATTCTGCGCTGGACGCAGTGGCGTGCACACTTTTTGTCTGTTCGGCTTGCACACGTGGCCCGCTGGGCACATGTCTTTAAAAGACCTAAAAAACACAGGCGACCTTCCTTTTCCCCATTTATCTTCTCTGCCGTTTTTTCTTCATTCCTCTATCTCTCTCTCCTAAGTTCGAACTCCATTTTTGAACTTTCAAAGCTTGAAACTCCTTGGTTCTCGAGTGTTTCTTCAAATCTAGCTTAGAGGAGTGAGTATTTTTGCTTGGTTGTCACTTTTGTGAAGTTATTTGGGCGATTTTTGAGCGGTTTTCAAGAGATTTGGGGTGCGAAAATTTCGACCCACTTCCGGGCCATTTTTCGAAGAGTTCGCGGCATTCACGGGTTACTTTTCGGTGGTTTTCCGATTCGTTCTTGATCTCTGTTTCTTTTTTTGCAATTTCTTTTATTTCGGTAGTTCCCCCTTTTTTTTGTTTGCGGGGTGAGAACATTAACGGTGGCCAGTGTTTCAGGTGACGTGCGCCACCTCACTCGAACTCTGGCGAGTTTTCCGGCGAGTTTTCTTGCGTGTATTCTTGTTCTTCACGAGTTTGATACTCGTTCCATGTTAGAGTGATGATTCTTGGATCATAAATCTTAGAATTAGAATTAGCGTAGCTTCTAAGTCTGGAACCTAGAAACATGCTTAGGGAACTCTGAACGTGTGGATTTGCTGTTGGTAGAAATCATGTTTTAGGCGATGATATATATTCTTCTGCTATAATCTGTATGTTATAACTAAAATGGATTCTGAGAATCTCATGTAGTGGTGACGCTTTGAAGCGGTTTTTAGAAATTACCGATTCATGAAATTTGGTAATTTATGTTAGAGTCGGGAACTCTTTAATTTTAGTTTTATTTGTAATTTTCAATCCGATTAGCATGTCGTCGGAAGATTTGGGTAGAGAGGACGATGGTAGGGCCGCTTCACGTACTAGGAAGGCGTGGAAAGCTGAGGGGTGGATCCTGATCAGCTGCATTTTGATCCACAGCACCATGTTTCGCATCGACCGCTCTCGGGCGTTGTAAGTGTCTGTGTTATGTCGTCCTCGTTTTTGGTTAAGTTCTAGGCATTTTCATTTATTGTACTTTCATTTGCAGGAAGAGGGTAGGACTCGTCATTTTGGCACTTTTAACTTCGATTGGCTCAGGAAGGTTCGGAAGCGTCGGGATCGAGCTGTTCTGATTGAGCAAAGCGGTCTATCCTCTTTCCTCGATGTTTATGAGAGCATGGGAGACGTTCATTCCTCCGAGATTGTTGTCCGCAGCATGTTGGAGTGGTGGTGGGATACCACCAACTCCTTTCACACACGTCAGGAAGAGTTGACCATCACCCCGCTGGATTTCTCTTTGATATCCGGCCTATCTTTCACCGGGGCCCGGGTACAGTTGGGTGAGTCGTTGTCGTTTAGCACGACAGTGGTCAGAGATTTGATTGGCCCAGTTGCCGACATTCTTCCTCCGGGCTCGTCATATGAGCCTCGGTCATTGGTTGCCGAGGGACTTACTACACCGGGCACTTCTGAGGAGTAGAAGGTGCTCATTATGCTATGGCTGACTATTTGCGGCCTATTACGCACTGACAGGGGTCGCGTGTTTCAACCAAATACTTGATGTCTCTGGAGAACATGTCTGAGGTGTCGACCTTCGATTGGGCCGAGCTAGGCTATTGTAGCCTTTTGTCTTGTCTACGCACTGCTTGCAGGCAGTTGAGGGATGGTGACTCGGTCTCCCTCTTCGGTCCGTGGAGACTTTTAGAGGTACGATCCGATACGCTGCTTGTCTTTTTATTTTGTTATCCCGACTGGACCTGATGTGATTTTTTTTGTTGTAGATCTGGTTTCATGAGTACTTTCCGGGATTGGCCCCGGAAAGGGTTCTTGATCGTTCTTTTCCTGCCGGCCTTTCATGGGCGCAGTGTAGGAGGACAAGATATGGCGCTGTGGAGATTGTTCGGAAGGCCCTCCGACGAGTCAAGGACGACAAGGTAATCGTAGTGAATCACCCTCATTCTTCCGTGCATGTAGCAAATGTTAACTTTTATTTGTTCTGCAGGTCACTTCTTATACATGGGCGTTGTTTCCGGATATGCCTGATTGGGTTCATAGAGCTCGTCTTCTGACCCGTGAGAGGGTCATTCTCTATGGGGAGGGGCACCCTGTGTGGTACCTGGGCGAGCGAATGACACGTCAGTACGACGGTACGATGCTATTGTTGGTGCCTCATGACCCCCCTGTCACTATGATGGACATGGATGCTCTTGTTCGGGTTGTTGAGGGAGGGGTGGTGCTTCGGGCGAGCTATCACGCTGTTCATGCTATGCCAGCCCATGTGAGCTCGGTAAGTGTTGAAAGTTAGGAACTTTCGTTTATTCATTTTGTTTGTAGTGACTTATGCATTGTTTATTTTTTGGTTTCTCGGGAGACTGTCGTCCAGATTCTCCGAGTGGTTGACTCATTGAAACATGGGATGGCGAAGCTAAAGAGGAGCATGTCTTGTCGCTGTAGCGACGCGCATAGTCAGGTAGACTAACATACTGTGCTTTGATTGTTTTCCCTTGTCGCACTTGTTTTGCTAATGCTTTTTTTTTTGCAGTCTCGTCCTCATGAGAGCGGGCCTCGTCCCGAGGTGAAGATATCGACTCAGTCAAGGACTCGACCCATACTCCTCGAGAGTCGACATCTGAGAGGCCTCAGATGTGCCCGTTTGTTGGGCAGTTTGCCATGGGATGTACGGATTTTATGGGGGGTGTCAGGCCCGATCCATGCTTCGGGCCTTCTCCGATGTGGATGCAACAAATGCAGCAGATGTTGCAGATGCAGCAGCAGATGTTGGGGATGCAGCCGATGCCTCCCATGCGACAGACGCCGCCTACATATCCTTCTATACAGCCTGGGATAGGCTATCATATGGGCGGGTCGAGTGGGGTCCGGATCGAGGAGCCGGAGGATTCCTCTTCGAGGGAGTAGGATCCGTCCTCTTCTTAGATTTCTGCGTTGTTTTGCTCTTGTGTACCTGTGTCCTACATCTTTGTTATGATATATATATTTTGCACATTGATATGTATTGCGCGTTTTGTTCAAACTATCATTTTATTGGTGTTGCCTTTTTATGTTGTTGATGGAATTTTGCTAGCAATGTGACTCCTCTCCTAAAATGCAACGTATGGAAGCATGACAACAATTTCAATGCGACTGACTCGAATGAAATATGTTTTTGTTTAAAACAAGTTTTAATGGGGCATAACCAACCTTGACGAGGCTAGGTTCAGACTCGAGTCTATGTCGGGATCTAGAAAGAACATGCTCCTGAACTCTAGAAAATCAAATCATTAGACCTTGACTAATTTATTTTTATTTTAGCGATCGTACCTCAAGATGAGGATTCCTACGTATCCTTGCGGAATCAGACCATTCGTAGTTCCCGATCTGATTTTTTTATTATTTTTTTTTTTTTTGGTGCCCTAACTTTTGTCTAGGCCGCCCTTTCGGGTTTTCAACCTAGCGGGCTTGGACATACCTTGAAAAAGGAGTTAGGGTTGATGAAAGGTTGAAAGGTTTAAGGCTTGAGGCATTGATGAAAGGTTAAAGGCTAATGTAAGGATTATGAATTTGGATTATATGGATTAAAGGTTTGATGAGATTTAAATGAGGGGTAGAACTTGTGTGCAAGCCCCCCAGCTTGACTTTTATTTGCTTTTGGCTCTTTCTTTTTGTCCTGTGTATTTTTACTTTTTTCATTTTTTTGCACTTTGAATTTTTTTCACTATTGTATTTTGCCTGGCATTGATTTTTATGTAGTAAGGCTTGCACACAAGTTTGGTTTAGGGTATTGGAAGGCTTGAAGGATATCAGTGGAGCTTTGATGTTGAAGGTATTTTGTTTTTCTTTGGTTGTATGAGGATGGCTTATGAAAGGTAATGGAAGGGAGATGAGAATAACTCCTGATCCAAAGGATGTCCTCTTTTTTTTTATTCTTCTTTTTTTACAGATTTTTTTTATTAGTCAAGTTCATTAGGTGATTCTAGTTTCATCATTGAATTAGAAGCATAAATAAAATGATGGAAGGCCAATGAAAATAAAAATGAAATTCTTTCATTAATCAGAAGTAAATAGAACAAGGTTTATAAGAAATAAAAACCTAAATGCCATAGACTCGACAAGAAAGGAAATGAAGGAGCTAGGGGAGGGAATTTCCCACTCAACCTAGAAAACTAGATTTAAATGACTAAGCCCCGACGTTATTTAGGTGTTGCCCAAGGGGTTGCTGCTATTGCTGACTTTTGTTGCAGGCGGAATTGGCAATCTACCGTCTTCAACCATATCCTGCAGGTGATTCTTTAAGGTCCAATACGCAGATGTTGGGTGTTCATTCCCATGGTGGCATTTGTAGTAGGCATTAGGATCCCACCTCTTGGATCTATTTTCGGGAGCAGGATTTGGTATAGGGCCAATAGACTGAAGTGCTCCCTTTGCATGAAGTCTAGTGAAGGCTTCTTCTAGGGACATGCCCTAAAGGTGAGAATGTTCTTTGAGGCTTTTGATAACCTCTCTTTTCAGTAGCTATGACATTGACCTCATTGTTTTTGGAACTAGAAGGGTTATTGTTACTCTTCTTGAAAGACTTGTTGTTGTTGTTGGAAGCCTTATTCTTGTGGGCTTATATCTCCTCCTCAATCAGCAGGCCTACCTTATAGAGCTTCGTGAAAGACTCTACGGGTTGGAACTTGATATGATCCCCATACTTCGGCTGCAGGTTACGGATCACCAGTCGGACTTGATCCTCCTGAGATAGCCTGTTAATTATTTGTGCAGCTTTATCCCTCCATCTGTTAAGGAAGGTGACGAAGTCTTCGTTGGAGGTTTGTTTAGTTAACTCCAACTCAAGAAGGCCAATGGGAAGCTGAGTATTGTAGATGTATTATTTGTGGAACTCTTCTCTGATATAGTCCCAGTCATTTAGCTTGGCTTTGTTCAGTGACCTGAACCACTTGGATGGATGTGCATCCAAGGTTAAAGGAAAGACATAAAAAACAGGTCCTTGCCCATGGTCTTGAGAGCCATAGAGATGGAAAATGCTCTCAAGTGGTCATCTGGGTCTTCGACCCCCTTGAATTTTGGGAGGTCACCCAAGGTTACCTTTTTAGGGAGTTTTTCCCTTAGTTCAGGATCAATGATGTCATGGCCATGAGCCTGACTCTCGAGCGCAGAAATTGACTGGATCAATTGCTCGAGTTTTTCGAACCTCAGTTATGTGTTGGTTTTGAATGGTGGTGGAGTGTCGCCTTCCTCGTCTTCTTCAGTTAGCTTCTCCGTCAGTGCCTTAATTTCTTTGTCTTGTTCCTCAAGATGAGAGTTCATCAGTGTGAGTTGAGCCATAATGGCACTGAGTTGTTCATTAGTTTCTCCCATTGCAGATGATGCTTCAGAAGAGTCAGAGGATTCGTCTGAAAAAGTGAGGATGCGCTTGACGAGTCTGGGAGTAGGTCGACCTTGTTGCCTCTGTTTCGGACGTTCCCAAGTTATAACCTCACGATCCGTCCTGAACAGGAATTGAATGGACCGCGTAAATTTCAAGAAATAATGTTTTCGAAATGAGAAATGGAGAATAGAAATGGGAAATGAAAGTGGAAAATGATTTTGAAATGGAAATGGAAATGGAAATGGGAATGAAAAAATATTAGGAATGGGTATGGTTATGGAATTAGTATGGGCTTGACCATGATGGAGCCATGGGCCTAACTATATGCAAATGCAGACATGGACTGGACTGGACTATGCAAGCAGACTGGATTGTGTTTTGGTGATGATAGGAGAGACTAGACTTTGAACTTACGGGTGAGCAAGTTGGCTAGACTTTAAGGAAGACTGGACAATAAGGGAGACTAGACTCTTAACTTAAGGCAAGCAGGCTAGGCACCTATACTTTGAACTTACGGGTGAGCAAGCAAGCTAGACAACTAGACTTCGGAACTTACATTAGACTAAGCGGGCTAGACTCGAAAATTGCCTATGGACTTATGAAATGCTAGACTTTGAACTTACGAGTGAGCAAGTAGGCTAGACATTAAGGAAGGCTGGACAATAACAGAGACCAAACTCTTAACTTAAGGCAAGCAAGCTAGGCAACTAGACTTTGAACTTACGGGTGAGCAAGCAGGCTAGACAACTAGACTTCGAAACTTACATTAAACTAAGAAGGCTAGAATCAAAGAATGCCTATGAACTTAAGGAATGCTAGACCTTGAACTTACGGGTGAGCAAGCAGGGTAGACACAAAAATTGCTTATGGACTTAGGGAATGCTAGACCTTGAACTTACGGGTGAGCAAGCAGGCTAGACACAACAATGCCTATAGACTTTAAGGAATGCGTAGACCTTGAACTTACGGGGGAGCAAGCACGCTGGACTTTAGAGGAATTTGGGCTATATGGAATTGGACTTGACTAGGGCCTACATGGAGATGCAAACTAGACCTAGGATATGAATTGGACCTAAATGGACCTAAGTTTGGATTAGATTAACATATAGGTTTGATATAGACTTGGAGATGTATATGGGCTTGACAGTGGAAATAGACTAGGATTAGACTGGGATTAGACTTGGACTGGGCTTGACATAGACTAGGGTTCACATAGAGATGAACATGGGCCTAGCTTTGACTTGAACTAGACTTATATGGGCCTAAGATGGATCTAATGCTAGCGGGCCTAATATGCATGCATGGACTTGAATTAGATGGACCCTATATGAATGCAAAATGGACTCTGATGCACGTGGGCCTAGAATGAATGCAAGTGAATCAGATTGATTGGATTGGATTCGATGAAGGTGTTTGGATTGGGCTTTGAATTTTCGAAATTCGTTTTTGAAAGGAACTCCTTGTTTTATCTTTTGTTTGGAAAAGATGATGGATTGACTTTGAAAATATTTTTTTTTGAAATGTCGTGGTATGATGGTGATTAGTAAATGCTTTTTAAAAAAGGTAGACTAGACACGGGTGTAGAACCGATTTTGAAAAAAAATGAGATGTAATTTTTGAAATTGTTGAATATGGTAAGGTAAGATTGGCAGGGATAGCGGGGAGGAAATGGGAAGAGGTAGACATGCATGACAACTCTAGCTCTACAATGACCCATTAGATGCATTTTTTTAAGGACAAACTCGACCTTGCATGAAAAGACCTTTTTTGAATGTTTGATTAGGTGAGACCTCTAATTAGACCATGTATTACGCAGATGCAGATAGCCAAACATAGGACTGAATATAGGATCGGCAATTACGACGGCTAAATTGACGAAAAGCATGCGATGCACAGACTGTGTGCCGCGCAGCATTGCTGTGCGTGGCGCACAACCGTACGTCTGGTGCGGAAATAGTGCGCCAGGCGCAACTTAATGCGCTTGGCGCACTACTCCCCGACATGTTTTTCGGGGATTTAGGCTACTCATTGGCCGATTGATGAATTTTTCTTGTTTTTAGACGCAGTTTTAGGAACGACGCATAATAATGACAATTTGACAGAATAATAGCAGGAAAGAATTGCAATCACAGGCAAATGTCATATAACATGGATGCAAAAGTTCCAACCTAAAGTCCAGTTCTATGTTTGAAACTATTGGTCAGGTTTAGGTTCAGTCTGAAAAGGGCCCATGACTAAGAGATTGATCCCACGCTTCGTACCCCTGCTTAAAGAGGTGGCCACGTGTAAGACGCACTCCAGTCTCAATTCAGGAACAAGAGAACAATGCCATGGTTGGGTAGGTTTGCTAATGACTAAGATCCAACACTATCGCTTAGGAAGCTTTTTGAAAGGACAAAGCGCAAACCCCCCGAGGGTGACCTCACACATAGAACATGTGCTAATGAGGCAAGGTAGATTGTCCTTATGGTGGCTGAACAATAGCCATGCATATGAAAACTGTATATTATTCTAAGGCATAAAATTAAGAATGAATCGTATTTTTCAAGTTTCGCCCACTCATTTAAAAAAAATTAATTTTTTAAAATCCTCCCTAGTGGAGTCGCCAAATTGTAGGCGTGTTTTTATTTCGCCTACGCGGTGTGAGCGCGTATTAGATTTGACTACCTCATTGTAAAGGTTTGATTGAAAATTGTATTGAAAGAAGTCGCCAACAATTCTTTTAGGAAGAATCATAAACCTAATTGGATATGGGAAAACCGTAGGGACAAATTATCCAATGTAGATTTCCCCGTCCTGACTCCATAGATGGTCAAATTGAACCAAAGATTGAGTTCGGGGGTGAGGGTACGAATATAGTCAAAATGAACCACATTCGCCCAAAGTTGGCCTCTACTAAATATCGATTCATTACAGATTTAATGCGAAAGAATAATCAAATAATGTTTTTATACACCCTAAAAATATTTAGTCTAAATTAGTTCAGGTTACACAAAAAAAGACTAATTTTAGTGGGAAGTTATTATGCAATCGTTTTACAAGGTTCCTAGCAGGTTGTCCAAATTAATCTGATTAATGTTGGAATAATTCTTTAGGTCTTTGATTAGCAAAAATAACATGTAGGGTGATAAAAGCAGTAAAGCTGGACAATCATAATAATATGCATAGAATGTTCAGCCAGGCATGATAATAATATGAAAAATAAATAAAAAGAAAGAAGAAGGCTTAGAATATACAGTAGAGCGATTTTATATTAAAGATCTACATCATGAAATAAGTGGTTAATAATTTCAAGATAAAAATATAGAATTTATTCAAGGATCCTCAGGATTATACATATGTGACTTAGACTGAGGAGCGCAACGATCTTTAGGCGGAGCAATCGTGGAACCAAGAACGCAGTGATTAAGAATTGATTGAAAGTATTGAAAGTATTTGAGCGTTTGAGTGTTTGTAGTATTCGAAGTGTATTTCGGAGTATTCGAGAGAATTTGTATTCGTGAAATAATAATATGAAAAGCCGTCCGTATTTCATGAAATTCCAGATATTTATTGGGTAAAGGAGACGTGCGTTAGACGCGACAGATAGGCACGTATAAACGCGTTTTGAAAATATAGAAAAGAAAGTTGCGTCTCACACAAGACATGCGTGAGTCACAAAATCTACGTGTCAGGCGCTTATTGGCTCGCCTGACGCGTTCTGTCCGATGTGCTGGAAGCACGTGGCGTGCTGAGCGCAGCCCCCGCGTTCGGCGCATATTCTGGAATATTCGAGCATATTCCATTGCGCGTCTTTCAAAGATACTTTTTATCCCCAAAATTCCGGAGATTGAATTTTACGGATTAAAAATCTGATTTATTTATCAATGATAAAAAAATATTTATGAAAAATATCTATTAAACTAATAAATATTTGATTGGGCTTTTAAAAGGGAATTAAAATATTTTATGGACTTAAAATACAATTAATCATCATGGACAATTAATTGGGCTTTTGAATATCATTTCAAAACACATTATGGATTGGTTTAGATTGCTCTTCCGTTGAGTCGCGCCAACTAATGTCGCAGTATGTTTCATCATCGGATCCTTAAATGGGGAGACACGACTATGTATCTACACCTACGTATCCAAATAGGAATCAGGCCGTACGTAGTTCATGCTAAAGAATTGGACTACTTTTACCAATAAATGAACTGTTTGTGTTTTACACATAAAATTTCTTGAGTTGATCAAGATTGGTTAGATTATGAAATTCAGTGCCATCCATATCAATAACTTGAGCTGCTCCTCCAGATAGGATTGTCTTGACGATATATGGACCGGAACAAGTAGGTCTGAATTTACCTCGAGGATCTAACACATTTTTCCTTAATGCCTTGAGCACTAAGTCACCCTCTTTAATATTTCGGGGTTTTACCTTTTTATTGAAAGATCGTGCAATACGATTTTGATAAACTTGCACATGATGCAAGGCAGCTAATCTTCGTTCATCGAGCCAGATGAGCTCTTCGAATCTAGCTTTGACCCAGTCAGCTTCAGGAATTTGGCTTTCGAGGACAATGCGTAGTGATAGTATTTCCAATTCAATATGTTGGACAACTTTTACTCCATTGACAAGGGAGTAAGGTGTAGCTCCAGTAGATGTTCGAATAGAAGTACGGTATTCCCATAAGGGAAAGTGTAGTTTATCTAGCCAATCCTTATAATTTTCGGTCATTTTCTGGATGATAACTTTGATATTTTTGTTAGCAGCCTCCACAACACCGTTAGCCTGGGATCTATATGGGGAGGAGCGATGGTGATTGATGCTATATTTTTCAAGGACTTGTTCACATTCGGATTGGAAGTGGGTACCTTGGTCACTTATGATCTCGTGGGGAACCCCATAGCGACAAATTATGGTCTTTTCTAGGAAGGCAGCTACATGTTTGGCTGTCAATTTGGCATAGGATGCCGCTTCTACCCACTTAGTGAAGTAGTATATGGCCACAAGGATGAATTCATGCCCCCCAATACCAGGTGGTGTTAATTTACCAATAATATCAATACCCCAAGTTGATAATGGCCAAGGTGAAGTAAAGGTGTAACAGTGAGGGTGGGACATGTTGCAAGTTAGCGCATAATTGGCATTTTGGACAGGTTTTGGCATAGAGGAAACAATCTGTCTCCATTGTAGTCCAGTAATAGCCTAAGCGAATGATCTTTTGGGCTAACATACGTACGTTCATGTGCGTGCCACAGATTCCATTATGGACTTGATCCATAACCGTCATGGTGTCTGGTTTTTCGATGCAGAGCAGGTGCACGCCTTGTGGTGCTCGTTTGTACAGTGTCCCGTTATGTTCGACATATTGGGAGGCCAAGAGCCTTAAGGCACGCTGGGCTCTTGTTGATGCTCCAGGTGGATATTCCTTTTTAGTTAGGTAGTTGAGGATGTTAGTAAACCAGGGTTCAGAGGGAATGGTATCTAGCTCGGTGTCTAATGTGTGAATATAAGCAGGCTCTTGCCTTCTCTCAATGATAAGGGGCATTGCTGACATGGTGCGAGGAATTCTAATCATAGAGGCTAAGCGGGTCAAAGCGTCAGCAAATTGGTTTTCTTATCAGGGAAGGTATGTGTATTGTATTTCAGGTATTTGTTTAGCGATGGCTTCTGGATGAGTTTGGTATTGAAAGAGGCTTTCATTTCTAACTTTCCATCTTTGGTTGATGATCAAAGATGAACCACCATATACTCTTAGTTTCTTAATGTTGAGGGACACTGCGGCCTGGAGCCCTATGATACATGCTTCGTACTTAGCTGCGTTGTTAGTAACATCGAAGTCGAGTTTAACAGAGAGAGGAGTGTGTTCGCGTTCAGGTGATACTAGGAGTACCCCTACGCCACATCCCTTTTGGTTGGAAGCACCATCGAAGTATAGTGCCCAACTTTCATCTTCCGTCATGAGAAGGTCTTCATCGGGAAATTCATACTCTTCGCGAGATTCATCTACAGGGAAATCTGCTAAGAAGTCTGAAACAGCGTTGCCTTTAATGGATTTGTGAGGGATAAATTTTAAATGAAATTCGGGCAACATTACTACCCAGCGGGAGAGTCTACCCTTAAGGGATGGCTTTTCGAACAAGAACTTAAGAGGATCTAGTCGTGACACTATATGGATTGTGTGAGTAAGCATATAATGCCTAAGCTTCTTAGTTGCCCATACTAGTGCAAGACAAAGCTTTTCTAAGGAAGTGTACTGGGATTCGAAGTCTAAGAGCTTTTTACTAAGGTAGTAAATGGCGCACTCTAACCCATCAACCTCTTGTGCCAACATGACCCCAGCGGCGGTCATACTCACAGTCAAATAAAGTCTTCAAGGTATGTCTGGTAAGGCATGTGCTAAGACAGGTGGGTTGGATAAATATTCTTTAATTTTGTCAAAGGCTTTTTGGTAGTCCTCAGTTCATTCGACAGTGACACTTTTCTTAAGCTTTTCAAAGATGGGCTCACGCACCATGGTGAGTTTAGAGATGAACCTACTGGTGTACTGGATTTTACCTAAGAAACCCGTTATTTGCTTTTCATTCTTAGGTGGAGGCATGGTCATGATGGCTATTATTTTGGTGGGATCAATTTTAATTCCACTAGAACTGATGACATAACCTAGGAGTTTCCCGGAGGTGACCCCAAAGGCGCATTTTTATGGATTAAGTCTCATATTGTATTTCCGAAGTCTCATGAAGAACTTCTCAAGGGCGGTTTGGTGTCCCTCTCTATTTTTGGACTTAACTATCATGTCATCTACGTAGACTTCTACCTCTTTATGCATCATGTCATGGAGAAGAGTAGTCGTAGTTCTTTGGTAAGTGGCCCCAGCGTTTTTTAACCCGAAAGGCATAACGGTATAGCAAAAGGTTCCCCACGGAGTAATGAAGGTGGTATTTTCCATATCTTCCTCTGCCATTTTTACCTAATTATATCCCGCATACCCGTCGATAAAGGAGAGAAGGGCATGATTGGCGGTATTGTCTACTAGGACATCTATGTGAGGTAAGGGGAAGCCGTCTTTAGGACTTGCTTTGTTGAGGTCTCTATAGTCAACACACATCCTAACTCTCCCATCCTTTTTAGGCACAGGCACAACGTTAGCATTCCAGTCAGGGTAATTAGCTACTTAGATAAAACCTGCATTAACTTGTTTAATGACTTCTTCTTTGATTTTGAGAGCTACATTTGGCTTCATTTTGCACAACTTTTATTTGACAGGTTTCATCTCTTCGATTAGGGTAATGGTGTGCTGAGCAATCTCGCGATCAATGCCTGGCATGTCCTGGTTGGACCATGTGAATACGTCGATATATTCAATTAAAGTTTTGATTAATTGAGCGCTTTCGCATTCGCTTAAAGTTAATCCAATTCTTACCTCCTTTGGTTCATTATTATCAGAAAGATTAATTTTTTAAGTTTCTTCAATAATTGTTGTCTTATTCTCATGTTCTTCCATTGCTTTAATTATTTGTTTTTCAGATTCATTGTTGCAATCAGAAGGAGAAGGAAGAGAGGAAGTAGAGATAGTACACAAGTCATAAGCAAATGAGTTCATATTATTGAAATCAGAAATCATAGAGTTGAACAATGACTCGGCAGAAAGTAAAGACTCTACTTGGACACTAGGATTAATAGACTCAGACATAGTACCAACTGGGACACTAGACTCAAAAAACTCGGACTCAGACTCAGACTCTAACTTAGATGATTGGGACACTACCCAGTGACATGCCTGGGAAGTGTCCTTTCTTGCGCATGATGTAGTTGACTGCTAGATTGGAGAAGCAATCAAAGTCAAATGGCGTTAAATCCTCTTCAATGAGGGCTACCTCTTCGGGAAAGAATCCTCGAAGATCATCATCCTCATCATCATGGTCTATGTGGATGAGAGGTTTGTCGATTACTTGTACCTTCATTGTAGAGGCATCGAGAGTTATGGGAATGCCATCCACAATCATCTTGACCTTTTGATGCATGGAAGATGGGACCACCAAGCTCGTGAAGCCATGGTCGTCCTAACAGTAAGTTGAATGAGGCCTTGATATCAATGACCTGGAAAATCGTACGCTTTTCAATAACCCCTGCAGAGATGTTTAGGGCTATAGTTCCCAAGGATTGACGACGGGAATTGTCGTATGCTCGGATACCTTGATGAGAAGGACTGAAATCCTCATCTTTGAAACCTAGGCGGCGCGCAGTTCGTAATGGACACACGTTAATTGCGGATCCATTGTCTACTAATGTCATTGGGACATTCATACTCATGCATGCTACAGTAAGATGCAGGGCCTTGTTGTGCTTACTCCCTTCAAAAGGGAGGTCATCGTCAGTAAAGGAAATAATATTTCCTTGGATTGGCTTATCAGCAGTCAGGAAATTGACCAATCCTTCAGGAGAGGTGTCAGATGACACGTTCATCTTTGTGACGGCATCTAGTAGTGCCATGCGATGCTCGTGAGAAGAAGCTATCAATTGCCAAATATTAATTTCGGCTTTTGTCTTCATGAGTTGTTGAATGAGAGCGTTCTCTTAACGAAGAAGCTCTTCAGGAGACACATACGATTTGGGAGGGTTGTCTTGAACTGGCTGATTTAGCCTTCCAGTCCAGGTAAGCACTCGTACTGCTTCCTCTTCATCACTTTTGTACTAGTCCATCGCTAAGGTAATGCGATCAGTTTGAAGATCAACAACTTCATCGTCGTCGTATAATCCTGGGGGTGGAGGGATGCACGTTCCCTGGATGTAGTCACTTTCTTCTGTGACATACTCGTCTTCTTCATCACTATCCCAAATACCATTAATATCTGGTGATGTGTCAGCAATAATGATAGTGGGGACAGGATCCTCTATCGGTGCGATCAAGAGAGATGGATCATATCAGTATTGATCTTCAGAGATAGCCAGAACTTTGGTTAATGGCCTATCTTGATTGTTAGGCTTCTTCCCTAGAGGAGGAATGGGAAGTCTACCTTCATCAATCATGTCTTGAATGGCATTTTTCAATTTAAAACAGTCCTCCGTTTTGTGACCATTCCCTCTATGGTATTTGCGGTAAGAATTTTTGTCCCAATATTGACTCTTTTTACTTTCTTCTGGATCAGGAGTCGGTCCAATGGGGAACAATGCGCCTTTTGAGTGAAGGCGATCGAAAGCAGTGGTATATGTCATGCCTATTGGAGTGAATGTCCTCCTTGAATTCCTCTGGGGGGTTTGTTCGGTGCCTCAAGAAGGTTCACCTCTCCACCCTTAGAAGTGGATCCGTAATCATTCTTCTTGTTGTTATTATTGCCCTTATAACGATTGTTGTCATTTTAGGCATTTTTCAACAAGTCATCTTCGATTTGCACACCTATGTCGTATAGCTTGGTGAAATTATCAATACCTAAATACTTGAGATGAGTCTTGTATTTAGGCAACAAGTTGTTGACGAATATACGGACAAGGTCCTTTTCGGCAGGTCTGGAGACCATGTAAGCAGCCTTTTCCCTCCACCGATTAAGGTAGGTGGTAAAGCCTTCATTGTTATCCTGCTTCAACACTTTCAATTCCCTTAGTGAGGTTTGGATTACAGTGTTATGTTCATATTGCTTCATGAACTCTCTAGTGATATCACCCCATGTTTCAACATGTTTGGGGTCCAGGGAGTAGAACCAGTTTTGACATCCAGGGTCCAACAACATCGGGAATACCGTTGGATAAAGTTCAGGGTCCGCATACTTAATGATCATAGTGGCCTTGAAGTTCCTCAAGCGGTACTTGGGATTGTCAGTAGGTTTGAACTTAGGAAAGTCACTCGTGGAAAACTTTTCAGGTAGCTTTCCCTTGAATTTATTGTTCTCATCCAAATCGAAGTAGGACTCCTTATTGGTGACTTTTTGAATAACATTTTCCATTTTCACCACTTTCGACTTAGTGCATACGGAGAGTGACCTCCTCCAAGTTCTTAGCCATTCGTTCAATGATATTAGTCAGCTCAGTAACCTCTTCATCACCCATTTTTGCTTCAACAATTAACCGTGTTTCAGCTGCCGGACTTTCGCGCACGTGAACGAGCTATCGGATATGTTTTCTCGATTACCCTGTTTGATAAGGACACGTTGACTTAGGACTCACTCCAAAAATGGATAGGGTAAGGAATGAAAATGAAGGAGAAAAAAAATATTTTCGAAAAAGATCTTTTTTATTTGTTCGAAACTCTTGCCAAAAGGAGAGGATATTTATGGAAGGAAATCTATTTTCTGGAGTGAAATTGATAATAATATATTGGATGTTATGGATGTTTATGGAAGTGAATTTATTTTGTGGAGGGAAATAGATAATGATTTATGTATAATGATGATTTGGCAAGAGTCTGTCACTAATAAAAATGCAGTTTTAGAAAAAATAGGAAAGAAAAAAAAAATTTAAAAACTGATGGGGTAAGTTGTTGGGAGGATAGGAATACCCGACTTTCTCCAAAAAAAACAAAAACCCACACATGACTGTTCACCTAGATGAGACCTAATGATTATGGAACTCTAGAAGAAAACAAAGATTCTCTCTTTTTTTTAGATGAAGTTAGACACGAGATGTTCTGAACAGTCAATGACTCTAATGCTAGAATATTATACGGCATTGGTCACCACATTTCCTAAAGTGACGGAAAACGAGAGATGCACGACAACACGCCACGTAGCAAATCTGCGTGTGGCGCAAGACCATCGCGTCAGGCACATCCTCATGCATCTAGCGTGCTGATCCCACCCACGTTTTCATGACAGTTTAGGCAATGTTTTGACAAATTTGGTATAATTTTAGGATGCAAAGACCGACGCACTCAATACATCGAACAATTTAGGCCACACTTAGTTAAAGATGCACTAATTGACGCAAAGTGTTGACTTGAACAGAGGTCAAAAGGCCAATTTGCATGGGACGAATAGATTGTGTGTCACGCAACAGGTGTGCGCGGCTCGCAGATTATACGTCTGGCACAGGAGCATTGCGCCAGGCGCAACTTAATGCGTTTGGCGCAATGCTCTCCAGCATGCATATTGGTAAATTGACGAATTCGGGCGAAAACGACGATAGTTTTTAGACGCGATTTGCATTATTTTTCATGTGCAATACATATCAACATGTTAATAAAATATGAGCAGGCAACAATTGCAATCACACATAAATGCCAGATAACATGGATGCAAGAGTTCTCAACCTAAAGTCCAGTTCTACATTCAACTATTGGTCAGGTTTTGGTTAAGGCTGAAAAGGTCCATGACTAAGAGATTGATCCCACGCTTCGTACCTTTTCTTAAAAAGGTGGCCACGTGTAAGACACACTCCAGTTCTCAAGTTAGGAACAAGAGAACAATGCCATGGTTGGGTAGATTTGCTTATGACTAAGATCCAACACAATCACTCAGGAAGCTTTTTGGAAGGATAAAGCGCAAACCCCCCGGGGGTGACCTCACACATAGAACATGTGCTAATGAGGCAAGGTAGATTGTCCTTATGGTGGCGGAGCAATAGCCATGCACATGCAAAAATAGTATATTATTCTAAGGCATAAAATAAGAATGAATCGTATTTTTCAAGTTTCACCCACTCATTTTATAAAATAATTTTTTAAAATCCTCCCCAGTGGAGTCGCTAAATTGTATGCATGGATTTTTAATTCCTTTAATGCCTACACGCGGTGTGAGCGCGTTTATTTGACTACCCCATTGTTAAGGTTTTATTAAAAATATGTTTTTTAAGTCCCCAACAATTCTTTAAAGGAAGAATCATAAGCCTAATAGGATAGTGAAACGGAAGGGACATCCTACGGACTTATCCAATGTAGATTTCCCCGTCTTGACTCCATAGATGGTCAAAATGAACCATAGATTGAGTTTGGGGGTAGGGGTACAATACAGTCAGGAACTATATTGCCCATTGTTGGCCTCTACTAAATATCGATCATATTACAAGGTTTTTTGCAAAATAATAATCATATCACCCTAAAAATAATTAATCTAGGTTGGTTCAAGAAACACATAAAAAGACTAATTATTTAGTGACAAGTTATTATGCAATCATATTACAAGATTCCTAACAGGTTGCCCAAATTATCTGAATTAATAGAATAGTTCTTTAGGTCTTATTTAGCAATAATAACATGTGGGTGATATAAAGCATGCAGGACAAATAAAACAATCAGGATTATTATATACAAGAATAATAAAAGGGTTAGAATTTACAAGGAATCACAATTATCAATTAAATATAATAAAAGGGTTAGATCTACATCATGACAAAAAACTGTTAGTAACTTCAATATAGAATATAATTATTCAAGGATCCTCAAGATTATACCTATGTGGTTTAGATCGAAGAGCGTAACGACTTTCAGGTGGAGCAATCGTGGAACCAGGAACATAGTATGATCAGTAACAGGAATTGATTTGAAAGATTGAACTATTCGAGAGAATTTTGTGTTCGTAAAATAATAATCCAAAGCCGTGTTTGATTCGGGAAATTAGCATGTATTTATAGGCAAAAAGAAACGTGCTCTCCACGCAAGCGCAAGGACACGCGTCAGGAGCAGCTTGGCGCGCCAGACGTGGTCCGTCCGGTTACAAGTTTACACGTGGAAACGCGTTTTTGAAAAGATCAAAAAGTAGCTTGCGTTTCACGCAGGACTTGCGCCAGGCGCAAGACTCTGTGTGAGTCACAAGTACACGTGTCAGCCGCTTATTGGTGCGCTCGACGCGATCTGGCCAATGTGTTGGACGCACGTGGCGCGCTGACCGCAGCCGCCGCATATTCCAGTATATTCGTGTTTTTATTCTACACGTGCTTTTAAGATGCTATTTTTAACCCTAAAAATCCAGAGATTGAATTTTACGGGATGAAACTGATTTATGCTCTAAAGATAATAATAAAAGCTTTTATGAAAATATTTATTAAAACAATAAATATTCAATTGGGCTTTTAAAATGGACTTAAAACATTTTACGGGTTTAATTTACAATTAATCATCATGGATAATTAATTGGGCTTTTATAATAATATTTCAAAACACATATGGCCTAGGTATTCGAACTGCTCCTCCATTAGGTGGTGTCAACTAATACCGCAGTATATTTCATCATTGGACCCTTAAATGGGGAGACACGATTATGTGTCTACAGTTATGGATCAAGTCCATAATGGAATATGTGGCATGCACATGAACGGACGTATGTTAGACCAAAAGATCATTCGCTTAGGCTAATACTGGATTACAATGGAGAAAGACTGTTACCTCTATGCCAAAACCTGTCCAAAATGCCAATTATATATGCGCTAACTTGCAACATGTCCCACCCTCATTGTTATACGCCTTTACTTCACCTTGGCCATTCTCAACTTGGGGTATTGATATTATAGGTAAAATAACACCACCTGGTACCGGGGGGCATGAATTCATCCTGGTGGCCATAGACTACTTCACTAAGTGGGTAGAAGCGGCATCCTATGCCAAATTGACAGCCAAACATGTAGCTGCCTTCCAAGAAAAGACCATAATTTGTCGCTATGGGGTTCCCCATGAGATCATAAGTACCCACTTCCAAGTCGAATGTGAACAAGTCCTTGAAAAATATAGTATCAAGCATCATCGCTCCTCCCCATATAGACCCCAGGCTAACGGTGCTGTGGAGGCTGCTAACAAAAATATTAAAGTCAATATCCAGAAAATGACCGAAAATTATCAGGATTGACCAGATAAGCTACACTTTGCCTTATGGGGATATCGTACTTCTATTCAAACATCTACTGGAGCTACACCTTATTCTCTTGTCTATGGAGTAGAGGCTGTCCAACCAATTGAACTTGAAATACCATCCTTACGCATTATCTTGGTAAGTCAAATTCTCGAAGCTGATTGGGTCAAAGCTAGATTCGAAGAGCTCATCTTAATCGATAAACGGCGATTAGCTGCTATGCATCATGTGCAAGTTTATCAAAATTGTATCGCACGATCTTTCAATAAGTCAAACCCTGAAATATTAAAGAGGGTGACTTAGTGCTCAAGGCATTAAGGAAAAATGTGTTAGATCCCCGAGGTAAATTCAGGCCTACTTGGGCCGGTCCATATATTGTCAAGACGACCCTATCTGGAGGAGCAACTCAACTAATTGACATGGACGGCACTGAATTTCATAATCTAACCAATCTTGATCAACTCAAGAAATTTTATGTGTAAAGCACAACCAATTCTTTGATTGGTAAAAGTAATCCAATTCTTTAGCATGAACTACGTGCTGCCTGATTCCTATTTGGATACGTAGGCAACCTTGTAAGGTTCGACCCCTTCATTAATCAAAACCTCCTTCGGTTCATACGAGTCTAAAGCAAAATAATAATAAAATATTAAAATTGATATTCGCGCCAGAAGCATGTAAGCTGCGCCTAGCGCAACGCAGTGTGCCAGACGCACCTCTTCGCGTCTAGCGCACTACTCTGTTGTGCTGCTAGTTCGATCGTTCTTCCGGCATTCGTTACGATGCTAAAAAAAGTAATAATACGACAACATATTTTTGCGACATATTTAGGCTCACTTTGGTCTAAATAAACTTTGTTTTTATTAATATTGCTAAATGAAAAATAAAACATGAAACATAAGTTATGACTATCCTATAATATAACTAGGTGGCATGCAAGCCTTATTGAAAGCAATAAATCAACATAAAAACAATAATTCAAAAAAAAAAGCAAATAATTATTTAAAGGCATTGTTGCAATCAGTCTTTCTTTTCCTTCCCCTTCTCAGCTTTTTCTGCCTCTTTGGTAGAAGTTTCTCCCTTTTCCATATGTAGCTTTGGTCTAGGCGCCTTTCTCTTTTCCCAATACACCATCGGTTCCTTCCCTTTGCCTGTAGGAGCGTCTGTCTGTCGAGTCGTCCTTCCTGCGTCAGTCCTTTCCCTGATTACTACAACCCCTAAGCGTAGTCTTCTTTTCGTTGGTGCCACCCGTGGTCCAAGTCGTTCTCGTGTCGGCACTACCTTAGGCCCTAAACGTTCCTTCACAGAGGAAGTTTTAGTAACATGTTTTTGGCTGCTCTTCCCAACTGATAAGTTTCCAGCTGGTTTCTTGCCTCTATTACTCGAACTCTCTAATGTTTTCCCAACGGTGCGTGAAGTGAATTTCCGCTTCTTAGTCACTTTAACAGATTCCTTCTCCCTCATATATTTCCTCATAGCAGGGTCTCTAGTCAGCATCCATACTATAGAACTCTTAGACACCTTTTCATATTCAAATATTTCCTGGGTATACCAAATTGGGCGCTCTCCCCAACATCTCTCCCACTTCCTAACTCCAGGTCAGACCATATATTTTGGGAGCAATAGTGTCCTCTACAGGAATTAATTAACGGTACCCATATTGTCTCAGTAACCTCGAAGGAAAATAAAAGGTCAGGGTATACAAACTACACAACCTCACATAGGGAGAATCGTCACGAATGCCTACCATGGAGCCAATTTTCCACCATGGCACTACCCACCTGACACTCAGCTCGTCATCCCCAAAGAAAAAGGTCCAGTTTTCAAAAGATTTTTTAGTAAAAATCTTCATCCTGTCGATGAAGCCCTTTTTATTATACCTTTCCATATTCTCTGGAGGATCAATCAGTCTCAAATGTTCCATCAGCCAGATCTACATCAACAGATAAAATATATTAGTATTGCTTCCCGACGAGTAATAATACATATATACATACTATTTTATTATTGCTTCTTAAAGAGTAATAATACATCTAATACCTTTTTATTATTGCTTCCTGATGAATGGTAATATGAAAGAGTAATCATGTACGCAATATTGCCTCCTAAAGAGTAGTACTACGTACGACGTATATTATTATTGCTTCACATCGAGTAAGAGTAATCACACCACCTAACGTGCGCATGACGCAGAGAGGTTGCGCCGGACGACGCCCTTTGCGCCAGACGCAACACGCTGAGCCCAGAGCACGTTCCTGTTCGATGTTTTTTTTTTATTTTTGTTTAGTTTTGTGGGATGTAATATCATAATTCCATTATTCATTATAGTCGTATTAATCAGAAAAATTATTATATATTATTACTTCGCATAGAGTCATAATATATCCAAATAAATAAGAAAAAAATAAATTAATTGGTTCATGACTACAAATATATTTTTACCTGCAATAGTAGGGGGCTCCCTAAAAATTGCCCTTTTGGGTCCTTCTTCACAGCATCCAGACAGGAGATCATCTCCCCTACACACAGCGACATCGGAGTTCGGCCTACCTCCACTTGCTCTGCCACAATATTCAGGGACGAAAATCCAGCACCGTTGTCCCCGTTTACAAATAAAAATCGACTAAGCAGACAAAATACCAACGCCCGCATACGATATATCTTCCTAGCCCTTTCAGTAGGAGAACTATACATTGCAGCTAATCTAGTCAAATTTACCCTCCTCCCATACACAATTTCAGATATATTTTATTCCTTCAAACCCATAAACCTTTCAAAGTCCTTAAAAAATAATCCACCAGACTAGGGACGCACGGTAATTTACTACAAGGCCCGCCAATTATAGCACCAAATTCCTTAGGCAAAATAGTTAACTCATGATTCCAAAGCAAAAACAATGATTGGTAACATCCCAAAAATTAACAGCTGCATAAAGGAAATTATAGTCCAATTGCACAAACCTTAGGGATGCCAGCACATACATATGTCGCCTTTCCAATTCTTGCTTCTCAGCATTGGTCAGCACCGACAGCCTCCCACTCAACATTGGTTTAAAAGCCATAGCGAACAATCAAAAATTGCAGAGAAATATTATAGAGAGCAAAAGTTGCAGAGACAAATAATGTTGAACTCGTAATAATATTACGTACGCTTTGTTCTCTATTTATAAGAAGTCCGCGTCCCCATCCCGTACGGATTCGGATTTACCGTTCCAGACGGAAAATGCGTCACGCGCTAATCCTGCGCCTAGCGCAGAATAGTACGCCAGACGAAGTATTCTGCGTCAGACGCAAAAGCGTGCGCCAAGCACACATATCCCCTAGCATATATTGATTCGGATTATCACACGATTTTGGGCCACTCCTCCTACAATTCGGATGAAAAATACTTTTTTTTTTACCTCCTACATTTTTGGTTCATTTAAAACCCACCCGCCCAAACCCTTCTCTCTATCCTTTTCTTTTCATTTTTTTGTTGGGAGAAAGTCGGCTACGCTCCATTCAAACTTTGTTTTTAACAAAAAACATACTTCATTCGAGTCAGTCACATTAAAAATGTTGTCGTGCATCCATACGTTGTATTTTAGGATAGTAGTCACATTGCTAGCAAAATTCCATCAACATAATAAGGCAACACTAATGAAATGACAGTTTCAACAAAACGCGCAATGCATATCAATGTGCAAAATATATATATCATAACAAAGATGCAGGACACAGGTACACAAGAGAAAAATAACGCAGAAATCTAAGAAGAGGGCGGATCCTACTCCCTCGAAGAGGAATCCTCCGGCTCCTCGATCCGGACCCCACTCGACTCGCCCATATGATAGCCTATTCCAGGCGGTATAAAACGATGTGTAGGCGGCGTCTGCCGCATGGGAGGCATCTGCTGCATCCCCAACATCTGTTGCTGCATCTGCAACATCTGCTGCATCTGCATTTGCTGCATCCAGATAGGAGAAGGCCCATAGCATGGATCGGGCCTGACACCCCCCATACAATCCATACTTCCCATGTCGAACTGCCCAACAAACGGGCCCATTTGAGGCCTCTCAGATGTCGACTCTCGAGGAGTATGGGTCGGAGTCCTAGACTGAGTCAATATCCTCACCTCGGGACGAGGCCCGCTCTCATGAGGACGAGACTGCACAAAATGTCACAAAGCATTAGCAAAACAAGTGCAGCAAGGGAAAAACAACAATCAAAGCACAGTATGTTAGTCTACCTGGCTATGCGCGTCGCTACGGCAACATGACATGCTCCTCTTTAGCTTCACCATCCCATGCTTCAGCGAGTCAACCACTCGGAGAATCTGGACGACAATCTCCCGAGGAACCTGAAAATAAACAATGCATAAGTCACTACAAACAAAATGAATAAGCGAACGTTCCTGACTTTAAACACTTACCGAGCTCACATGGGCTGGCATAGCACGAACAGCGTGCTGCTCTGCCTCAGGGGCAACATCAATCATCTCCTCAACAGGCCCAGAATCTCCAACGTACCGAATTCTCAGATCTGGAACGAAATAGATACGAGCCGCATCAGCTTCCTGACAAAAGAAAACAATAATTGTCAATACTTTAATCATGTCAAAATGAACAAGAATAAGCAAATTCAAGGTCCATGCCTCATTAAACTTGACAGGAGGAGCCAAGCGAGGCAAGAGGACAGAATGGCAATCACGATCACGAAAAACGAAGTCGTGGTAGCTCGCCCGAAGCGCCGTCCCTCCCTCAACAGCGCGAACAAGAGCATCCCAGTCCATCATAGTGACAGGGGGGTCATGAAGCACCAACAATAGCATCGTAGGGTCGTACTGACGTGTCACCCACTCGCCCAGGTACCACACAGGGTGCCCCTCCCCATAGAAAATGAGCCTCTCACGGGTCAGAAGACGAGCTCTATGAGCCCAATCAGCACTAGGAGAAATGCTTATTGCTGTGGTCATTAAATGGCCTATTGGGGTGGTTTTGGCCGCGCAGCAATTAAGGGCGCAACAATAGGTAATTAACCTATTGCTGCATTTTTTGACCCCAGCAATAGGCCTAGCTATTTCTGCGGTTACTGGCAAAAACCGCAGCAATAGGTGATACACAGGAGGCTTTATATTGACTAACCTATTATTGCGGTTTTGAGCCAAAACCGCAGCAATAAGTAGTAATTTTTTTTGTTGGTAAAAAACTTTAGTGTTCAAAAAACATTAACAGGCATGAAAGAGAATGAAGAAAAGAAAAGAGATGAAACACACCAGATGTGGAAAATAAAAAATGTAACTAATACCAAAAACTGAAATATCATATTCATTCCAAAAAAAAAATGAAAATTGAACTAAAATAGAAATTCTAACATAATTCATTCAAAAAAAGTAAAAAAAAAAAAAAAAATCCTAAACATCAGATCTAAACTGAAAATAAAATAAATGAAGAAAATAAAAAATACAAAAGTATGGAGTTATCCTCTTCGTTGGTGAGCAAGCCGACAAGGTCGAGTGAAGAATTGTTGGTGAACGGCCGACGATCCGGTGAACGGCCAAGAAGAAAGGTTGACGAACAACGAGAAGGAATCTCGAGAGGCGAGAATCGGCCAACGAAGGATCTTGATCCATATGGGCTATGGTCATTTTCTATAAATCCTAGTTCTGTTAGGATTCTTATGTAGTTTCCTAGTTCTGTTAGGAAACTATGTGTTTTATTTGCGTAATAACTCTTTAATTTAGGTGTTTGCATGATAAAGGGATCCTATTATGTTTAGGAGTCTAATTCCCTAAGTCATAGTGGTTGAGTTTAGAAGTCTTTATTTTCTATCCTACAATAGGCGTGTGATGATAAGGCTGGTTGTTAAGTTGTTTAGCATGGTTATAAGTCCTAAACTAGATAAGAATATGCATAGTTATCTTGTTAGGCGTGTGGTGCTTAATTAGCTTAACTAGGAGTCTTTATTATTTATCTTCTTAGTTGTTAGTGTGTGTTAGGACTTGTTTCAAGGTTGTATTTATATGCACCAGCTTCATTAATAAAATCAGTTTTGTTGAGTAAAAGAAAGTGTGTAATTGCATGTGTTGAGCGTAAGCTAACAATTGGTTTCCGAGTAGTAAACCAAAACAAACAACCGAGACTTGTTTATCTATGCTCTTAACCGCGACTTAAGAGTAATATCCCTTTAGTTTCATAGTTAATTCGTTCATAAATCACAAAATCATAAAAAGAGTCCGAAAAAGCCACAAGAATCACATCAAGTGGTATCAGAGCAAGGCGACTATAATGAGGCGTCAGGGCGCGCGGATTATCCAAAACATGATTGTTTTGGCTTGTTGGAAAGCTAACTTATAGACCTACGTTGTGTCAAAATTTCAGATCAATCAGATATGTAACGAAGTCGCAGCGAAGCAAAACATCCGGCGTTACCATGGGAGAAAGCGAAGCAGACGAACGGAGGGATGCCATGTTGGAGGCCCTTCAAAAACAGTGCGAATCTCTCCAAGGTGCACTCTCTCTTTTAACATTGGATGCTGTCAATAGTAAGAAGGATGAGGCACGAACATCAAAGGGGGAATCAATTAAACTTGGGGATCTTCCTTAGTTTGATGGAGCACTAGATCCGGAGGTCTATTTGGAGTGGGAACGAAAGCTTGATAGACTCTTTGAACACAAGGGCGTGCTTGATCATAAGGCATATACTTATGCTGTGCTCAAGTTGTCTAAACTTGGTTCTCTTTGGTTGGACAACATGCAGATGAGGCGAGAAAGAGAAGGGAAGGATAAGATCAGTTCATGGGATGACTTGAAATTGATGATGAAGAAGCGATTTGTCCCAAGGACTTATAAGCAAGATTTGTTCCACAAGTTTAACACTTTACAGCAAGGGACCATGGATGTTGAAGGGTACATCAAAGAGTTTGAGAGGTTGTCCTTAGCGTGTGATTGCAAGGACGTGGAGCAACAAAAGATCTCAAAGTTTCGTGTGTGATTGAACGTAGAAATTAGCAATAGAGTGGAGTTGCAGCCCTTTTTCTCATTTGATGAGGCATGTGAATTGGCTGGGAAGGTGGAGAGGCAAATTAAGGCCACCAAGACTCGATCTTTTAAGTCTTCTTTCAATCCTAAATCTGAAACAACGTTTTCTTCACCAAAGCTGGAGGCTTTAGATAACGGTAAGTCTATTGCTGCATCGGTGGTGGGGGATTTGAAGACAAAGCAAGGATCTTTGACCCCGGGGCAGGTGATATTGAAGGCAAAGCAGTGTTTTAAGTGTCAAGGACATGGACACATAGCTCGTCAATGCCCTAACATGGTTCTTGTTTCGTTGGAAGAGCATCACGCACTTTTAATGGAACAGCAAGAGGAGGAAACGAGATTGTTGGCCTCTAATAAGTCTTCTAATGACTTTGAGGAGATGGAGGCTTCCTTGTTTAGCACTAATTTGGTGCATCCGGAAGAGGAGAGGAGGAGTATGATCCTTAGGTGTGCTTTGGTGGTGCAATCTGTCGAAGAGGATGAGCATGAGCAACGTGAGAATCTATTTCATTCCCGGTGCTTGATCAATGGTAAGATGTACAAATTTATTATTGATTCGGGTTCGTGCACTAATGTCGTGGCTCAATCTGTTGTGAGTTCATTACATATACCTACGCAAATACATCCTAGGCCTTACAAGTTGAGTTGGTTGAATGATGATGGTGGTGTGTGGGTTAATAAGCGTGCGTTGATAGGCTTTAGGGTAGAAACGTACATGGATCAATTGTGGTTTGATGTTGTACCTATGAGTGCTTGTGATTTATTGCTTGGGCGTCCATGGCAATCAGATCGCCAAGTGATACACCATGGTCGAGATAATATCTATTCAGTGGTGAAAGATGGGGAACGTTTTGGTCTCAAGCCTTTACCTCCCAAGCGTAAGATGGTGCCTAGGGATGTTGAAGTTGAGACACAACCAGATAGGGCTGCTGAAATTACGCCCAAATCAGATGGGAATGTTGGCCATGTGTGCATAAGTTCGTGTAGGGAGGAGGAGCTAGATGCCGCAAAAAATAAGAAGGAACGACGAGCTAAGTTGCTGCACCTTCGTCAAGATCCGCATCTAGGTGAAGGGGATTACGTTTGGCTATCACTTAGTGCTCAAAAACTGCATTTAGATCACAAGAATGATGAACCTATGGATGAGGGGCAGTTCAAGATTGTGAAGAAAATTGGCTATGCAACGTACAAAGTCCTGTTGGGCAAGGAGGTGTGCACAACACTTGGGAGTGCTGATCTTGTGCCGTGTTTGGAAGACCCTTGAGGACTAGGATTGTTTTCAAGAGGGAGAGGATGATCCATATGGGCTATGGTCATTTTCTATAAATCCTAGTTCTGTTAGGATTCTTATGTAGTTTCCTAGTTCTGTTAGGAAACTATGTGTTTTATTTGCTTAATAACTCTTTAATTTAGGTGTTTGCATGATAAAGGGATCCTATTATGTTTAGGAGTCTAATTCCCAAAGTCATAGTGTTTGAGTTTGCTTAGTGTTTTTGCTAAGAAATTAAGGATTATAATATGTTGTTGGATTTGATGTGGGCCCCAAGAGCGTTCGCATGAGCTCCGATGTCCGTACACCTGAATCCTGCAAAACGATGTTAGACTACCCCGGGGGTGTTTTCGGGATCGCCCCTCCGACGCTCAAGTCAGTTGAGATTGAGGTAGAGCGATAAAGTCTAGAGAGAGATGCTCTAGTTTGTTAGGTGAGAATTGAATACTTGTACATTGATGAAGCAGTTGGTTTTTATAGTGTTGGGGATTTCCCAGACAGGAAACTTTGTTCGGATGGGCTTTTTTGGTACTAATGGGCATGTTACCTTTTTACGCAATGATTATTTCACCCCTCTTAGAGATTTCCGAAATACTGGTGATTAGGTCAACTTACAGGTGGGACCCACTGCTGCCACCTGTCCCATGCTTTAGGAGGCTTTTAGGCTCCTTATTGGGCTGCTGATTAATTGAGCCCAAACAATTAGCCCCACGCCAGAGATGGGGGATCACGGAAACCTGACTGGTGGGATGCCTGTCTGTGGCGGAATAACGGCCGTCTTATTTATGACAGGGACATGAAGCGGTCGAGGGCGGCCAAACAGCCGGTTAGGCGTTGTACCTCTCTCACATTCCGAGGGGACTTCATTTCTATCACTGCTTTGACTTTGTCGGGGTTGGCTTCGATTCCTCTCTCGTCAACCAGGAATCCGAGGCACTTTCCTCCCTTTACTCCAAAGACGCATTTTTTTGGGTTCAACATCATGCGGTATTGCCTCAAGGTACTGAGGGTCTCTTTTAAATCTGAGGGGTGATCGCCCTGAATCTTGCTTTTGACGATCATGTCGTCGACGTACAGTTCAATGTTTTGACCCATCTGGTCGCTGAATATTTTGTTGACTGTGCGCTGATACGTAGCCCCCGTATTCTTGGGCCCGAAGGGCATCATCTTGTAGCAATACACCCCTTGATTGGTGACGAAGGCGGTGTGAACTCGATCATGCTCTGCCATTGGGATCTGGTGATACCCCGCGTTTGCGTCCATGAAGCTTAGGAGAGCATGGCCCGCCGTTGAGTCGACCAGCCTGTCGATCTTGGGCAGAGGGTGGTTATCTTTTGGACAGGCCTTGTTCAGGTCTGTAAAATCCACGCACATTCTCCATGCCCCACTCGACTTCTTGACTAGGACAACGTTGGCCACCATTCCGAGTACTGACATTCTTCGATGAACCCCGCCTCAAGCAATTTCTTAACTTCGGCAGCTACCGCGGTGTTTCTTTCGGGGCCTTGATGCCTCAACTTTTGTTTGACCGGCTTGAACCCCTCTTTGATGTTTAGCTCATGGCACATCACTTTGGGGTGGAGCCCGGGCATTTCAGTGGCTTCGTAGGCGAAGACGTCTCTGTACTCCGTTAGCACCTAAATGATCTTCTTTCTTGTTTGGGGGTCCATGGCCTTGCCTACTCTCAGAGTCCGACCATGCTTCTCATCAATGACGACTTCTTCGTCATCCTCGGCTGGCTGAGGGCGCTCGTATTGTTTGGGATTTTCGGTAATGTAAACCCCGAAGCCATTTGAGGGCTGACCATCCTCTCGCTTTCTTTTCCTCGAGTCCTCTTGGACGTCGACCTTGTTCTTCAAGCTGTTCACATAACATTCTCTGGCTGCCTGCTGATCCCCCTAGATCTTTCCGACTTTACCCTCGTCGGTTTCAAACTGCATGAGGAGCTGATAAATGGAAATTGCTGCCTTGACCTTGTTCAGAGTCGGTTTTCCCATTATGATGTTGTATGGCAGTTGGATATCTACCACTAGGAAGTCTATCGGTAGGCTTCTTCCTTTGCCCTTCTCTCCCATCCGAGTAGGCAAGTTTATAGATCCGACAGGATGCACCGAGTTTCCCCCGAAGCCTATGAGTGGCTGATTGAGTGGGGTTACATCCCTTTCATTGTACTTCAGCTTCCTGAGGCATTCTAATGTGATTATATCTGCTGAGGACCCACTGTCCACTAACACTCGTTTGACTCTGACATTAGCCACCTTGAGCTCGATGACCAAGGGGTCGTCGTGGGGCGTGTGTAGTGGCCGGCTGGATTCCCCAAATGTCATGATGGGGCAGTCAGGTCGGGGATGATGTACGTTGAGCACTTGATGTTTCAGATTCTGGAGGTGGGCTTTACGTGAGCGGCCGGTTAGGCCGCCCGACGGAAGCCACCCGCTATGACCCCGATGAACCCCTCTGTATCCCCGCTGTTGGATTGACCAACTTTCTGTTTGCCTTTTTCCTCACTAGAGTGCTTGAGGTATCGGTTCAGCTTCCCCTGATCTGCCAAGTTGTCATGGGATTTCTTCAGTTCCCTGCAATCCTTGGTGGTGTGGCCGCACTCCTTGTGGTATTCGCACCACTGACACCTATCTCTCCGAGCAGTCGACGTTCTAATGGGAGGTGGGCGGGGGAGTATGGACTTATCCTTGAGTTCCAAGTAGATCTCTCTTCTGTTCTTGCTGAATCGGGTGTCGTTGCCATGGTCGTTAAACCTGTCTGCCCAACAACCCGTCTTCTGTTGTTTAGGCTGATCCTTGTGATTTCCTTCTTCTTTTCTCTTCTTGCTACCATCGTCTGAGTGGCGACATATGTCTATCGCTTGGATGAATCTTTGAGCCCGAGTCATCGCTTCACAGAAGGTTTTAACTTCGTTTTCTGCCAAGGACCATCTTAACCGACCGGGTTGGAGTCCGGACATAAGGGCGCCGAATGCCACCGCGTCCTGTAGATCTGAAATTTTCAATGATTCTTCGTTGAATCTTTTGATGTAATCGGCCAGACTTTCATTCTTCTCCTGCCTGACTCCCATCAAGTGGAGACTAGTTTTCTTCTGCCTTTTGCCGGCTACAAACTGGTGGATGAATATGTCTTCGAGCACCGAGAAATCGGTTATTATCCCCGCGGAGAGCTCTTGGAACCAGTTCATGGCCAGTCCTTTCAATGTTGTGGGAATGAAACGGCACCAAGTGGCCTCGCAGCCAGTTTGAACGCTCATTTGTGCTTTGTATGTGGCCATATGATCATCCGGGACGGTTAGGCCCGCGAATGGTTCAATGTAAGGCGTTTTGATTTTTCCCGGGCTGGGCGCCTCAAGTATGTCCTGGCTGAATGGGACCGCCCCCCTGTTGATCCGAATAGGTTTTGATTGGGCTGAGTCGCCGCGCCCTTCCCACTGAGCGGCTTTCTTATCAAGAATGTACCGAGCGTCTAAACCCTTGCTGAGCCGCTTTTCGTTTAAGAAATGTCGAGCGTCATGGGGTTTTTTCCCGACGTTACCTCTTGGCGACTTGGACACGTGCGTCTCCTCACCCCGCCGAGTGGATTTCCCTTTACACCCGTGCCGCTCTTCCGCCCCCTGTTTGGATCGTTGCCGATCGTGCTGACTATGCTCCCTCGTGCCCGACCGCTGCCGGCTAGGCTGGCCTTGGTTCTCTGCCCGAAGGGAAGGGACCAGGGTTTGATTTATAGGGGGCTGAAGAAAGCGTCCCCGTCTGTAGGTTGGGCCGACATATCCATCGAAGCTTTCTTGCAAGGTCTGCTGGAGCTGAGCGGCTATCAAGTTTATATTCGCCGTGGATATAGGATGGGGGTCAGCGTGTTGTAGCTGCTGTGAGGGGTCCTGTCTATTTTCGATGGATCGTTCCTCTTCATGGTCGAGGGTTTGAACGGTCGGCGTCCTGGGCCGTTCAGACCTCCGTTGGTGAGATGGTGAAGGATCCCTTTCGGACCTCGAGCCCGTGCTTGAGGGCCGGTCATGCGTGCGAGTGCTCTTGGCTGGGGCCATCGTGAGGTGGATCTTACTGAGTGGTGGCGAAGCGACTATGATTGTAACTTCCCCACAGACGGCGCCAAACTGTTTCTGCTAAGAAATTAAGGATTATCATATGTTGTGGGATTTGATGTGGGCCCCAAGAGCGTTCGCCTGAGCTCCGATGTCCGTACACCTGAATCCTGCAAAACGATGTTAGACTACCCCGGGGGTGTTTCCGGGATCGCCCCTCCGACGCTCAAGTCAGTTGAGATTGAGGTAGAGAGATAAAGTCTAGAGAGAGATGCTCTAGTTTGTTAGGTGAGAATTGAATACTTGTACATTGATGAAGCAGTTGGTTTTTATAGTGTTGGGGATTTCCCAGACAGGATACCTTGTTCAGATGGGCCTTTTTGGTACCAATGAGCATGTTACCTTTTTAGGCAATGATTAATTCACCCCTCTTAGAGATTTCCCAAATACTGGTGATTAGGTCAACTTACAGGTGGGACCCACTGCTGCCACCTGTCCCATGCTTTAGGAGGCTTTTAGGCTCCTTATTAGGCTGCTGATTAATTGAGCCCAAACACTTAGAAGTCTTTATTTTCTATCCTAGAATAGGCGTGTGATGATAAGGCTGGTTGTTAAGTTGTTTAGCATGGTTAGAAGTCCTAAACTAGATAAGAATATGAATAGTTATCTTATTAGGCGTGTGGTGCTTAATTAGCTTAACTAGGAGTCTTTATTATTTATCTTCTTAGCTGTTAGTGTGTGTTAGGACTTGTTTCAAGCGTGTATTTATATGCATGAGCTTTATTAATAAAATCAGTTTTGTTGAGTAAAAGAAAGTGCGTAATTACATGTGTTGAGCGTAAGCTAACAATTGGTTTCCGAGTAGTAAACCAAAACAAACAACCGAGACTTGTTTGTCTATGCTCTTAACCGCGACTTAAGAGTAATATCCCTTTAGTTTCATTGTTAGTTCGTTCATAAATCACAAAATCATAAAAAAAAGAGTCCGAAAGAGCCACAAGAATCACATCAAGTGGTATCAGAGCAAGGCGACTGTAACGGCGCGTGAGGGTGCGTGGATTGTCCAAAACGTAATTTTTTTGTCTTGTTGGAAATACAACTGATAGACCTAAGGTCTGTCAAAATTTCAGATCAATCCGATCTGTAACAAAGTCGCAGCGAAGCAAAACATCCGGCGTTACCATGGGAGAAAGCGAAGCTGACAAACGGTGGGATGCCATGTTGGAGGCCCTTCAAAAACAGTGCGAATCTCTCCAAGGTGCACTCTCTCTTTTAACATTGGATGTTGTCAATAGTAAGAAGGACGAGGCACGAACATCAAAGGGGGAATCGATTAAACTTGGGGATCTTCCTAAGTTTGATGGAGCACTAGATCCGGAGGCCTATTTGGAGTGGGAACGAAAGATTGATAGACTCTTTGAACACAAGGGCGTGACTGATCATAAGGCATATACTTATGCCGTGCTCAAGTTGTCTAAACTTGGTTCTATTTGCTTTGACAACATGTAGATGAGGCGAGAAAGAGAAGGGAAGGATAAGATCAGTTCATGGGATGACTTGAAATTGAAGATGAAGAAGCGATTTGTCCCAAGGACTTATAAGCCAAATTTGCTCCACAAGTTTAACACTTTACAGCAAGGGACCATGGATGTTGAAGGGTACATCAAAGAGTTTGAGAGGTTGTCCTTAGCGTGCGATTGCAAGGACGTGGAGGAACAAAAGATCTCAAAGTTTCTTGTGGGATTGAACGCATAAATTAGCAATAAAGTGGAGTTGCAACCCTTTTTCTCATTTGATGAGCTGTGTGAATTGGCTGTGAAAGTGGAGAGGCAAATTAAGGCCACCAAGGCTCGATCATTTAAGTCTTCTTTCAATCCTAAATCTCAAACAACGTTTTCTTCACCAAAGTTGGAGGCTTTAGATAACGGTAAGTCTATTGCTGCATCGGTGGTGGGGGATTTGAAGACAAAGCAAGGATCTTTGACCCCGGGGCATGTGATAATGAAGGCAAAGTAGTGTTTTAAGTGTCAAGGACATGGACACATAGCTCGTCAATGCCCTAACATGGTTCTTGTTTCGTTGGAAGAGCATCACACACTTTTAATGGAATAGCAAGAGGAGGAAACGAGATTCTTGGCTGCTAATAAGTCTTCTAATGATTTTGAGGAGATGGAGGCTGCCTTGTTTAGCACTAATTTGGTGCATCCGAAAGAGAAGAGGAGGAGTATGATCCTTAGGCGTGCTTTGGTGGTGCAATCAGTCGAAAGAGGATGAGCATGAGCCACGCGAGAATCTATTTCAATCCCGGTGCTTGATCAATGGCAAGACGTCTAAATTTATTATTGATTAGGGTTCATGCACTAATGTCGTGGCTCAATCTGTTGTGAGTTCATTACATATACTTACGCAAATACATCCTAGGCCTTACAAGTTGAGTTGGTTGAATGATGATGGTGGTGCTTGGGTTAATAAGCGTGTGTTGATAGGCTTTAGGGTAGGAACGTACGTGGATCAATTGTGGTTTGATGTTGTACCTATGAGTGCTTGTGATTTATTGCTTGGGCGTCCATGGCAATCAGATCGCCAAGTGATACACCATGGTCGAGATAATATCTATTCGGTGGTGAAAGATGGGGAACGTTTTGGTCTCAAGCCTTTACCTCCCAAGCGAAAGATGGTGCCTAGGGCTGTTGAAGTTGAGACACAACCAGATTAGGCTGCTGAAATTACGCCCAAATCAGATGGGAATGTTGGCCATGTGTGCATAAGTTCGTGTAGGGAGGAGGAGCTAGATATCGCAAATAATAAGAAGGAATGACGAGCTAAGTTGCTGCACCTTCGTCAAGATCCGCATATAGGTGAAGGGGGTTACGTTTGGCTATCACTCAGTGCTCAAAAACTGCATTTAGATCACAAGAATGATGAACCTATGGATGAGGGGCCGTTCAAGATTGTGAAGAAAATTGGCTATGCAACGTACAAAGTCTTGTTAGGCAAGGGGGTGTGCGCAACACTTAGGAGTGCTGATCTTGTGCCGTGTTTGGAACACCCTTGAGGACAAGGAATGTTTTCAAGAGGAAGAGGATGATCCATATGGGCTATGGTCATTTTCTATAAATCCTAGTTCTGTTAGGATTCTTATGTAGTTTCCTAGTTCTGTTAGGAAACTATGTGTTTTATTTGCATAATAACTCATTAATTTAGGTGTTTGCATGATAAAGGGATCCTATTATGTTTAGGAGTCCAATTCCCTAAGAAGGAGAGGATGATCCATATGGGCTATGGTCATAGTGTTTGAGTGTGATGATAAGGCTGGTTGTTAAGTTGTTTAGATTGGTTAGAAGTCCTAAACTAGATATGAATATGCATATTTATCTTGTTAGGCGTGTGGTGCTTAATTAGCTTAACTAGGAATCTTTATTATTAATCTTCTTAGTTGTTAGTGTGTGTTAGGACTTGTTTCAAGCGTGTATTTATATGCACGAGCTTCATTAATAAAATCAGTTTTGTTGAGTAAAAGAAAGTGCGTAATTGCATGTGTTGAGCTTAAGTTTACAATTGGTTTCCGAGTAGTAGACCAAAACAAACAACCGAGACTTGTTTGTCTATGCTCTTAACGGCGACTTAAGAGTAATATCCCTTTAGTTTCATAGTTAGTTCGTTCATAAATCACAAAATCATAAAAAGAGTCCGAAACAGCCACAAGAATCACATCAAGAGGTATCAGAACAAGGCGACTGTAACAACGCGTGAGAGCGCGTCGATGATCTAAAACGTGATTTTGTTGGCTTGTTGGAAAGCTAACTTATAGAACTAAGTTGTGTCGAAATTTCAGATCAATTCGATCTGTAACGAAGTCGCAGCGAAGCAAAACATTTTGCGTTACCATGGGAGAAAGCGAAGCAGACAAACGGAGGGATGCCATGTTGGAGGCCCTTCAAAAATAGTGCGAATCACTCCAAGGTGCACTCTCTCTTTTAACATTGGATGCTGTCAATAGTAAGAAGGACGAGGCACGAACATCAAAGGGGGAATCGATTAAACTTGGGGATCTTCCTGAGTTTGATGGAGCACTAGATTCGGAGGCCTGTTTGGTGTGGGAACGAAAGCTTGATAGACTCTTTGAACACAAGGGCGTGGCTCATCATAAGGCTTATACTTATGCCGTGCTCAAGTTGTGTAAACTTGGTTCTCTTTAGTTTGACAACATGCAGATGAGGCGAGAAATAGAAGGGAAGGATAAGATCAGTTCATGGGATGACTTGAAATTGAAGATGAAGAAGCGATTTTTCCCAAGGACATATAAGCAAGATTTGTTCCACAAGTTTAACACTTTACAACAAGGGACCATGGATGTTGAAGGGTACATCAAAGAGTTTAAGAGGTTGTCCTTAACGTGCGATTGCATGGACGTGGAGGAACAAAAGATCTCAAAGTTTCTTGTGGGATTGAACGTAGAAATTAGCAATAGAGTGGAGTTGCAGCCCTTTTTCTCATTTGATGAGGCGTGTGAATTGGATGTGAAAGTGGAGAGGCAAATTAAGGCCACCAAGACTCGATCTTTTAAGTCTTCTTTCAATCCTAAATCTGAAACAACGTTTTCTTCACCAAAGTTGGAGGCTTTAGATAACGGTAAGTCTATTGCTGCATCGGTGGTGGGGGATTTGATGACAAAGCAAGGATCTTTGACCCCGGGGCAGGTGATAACGAAGGCAAAGCAATGTTTTAAGTGTCAAGGACATGGACACATAGCTCGTCAATGCCCTAACATGGTTCTTGTTTCGTTGGAAGAGTATCACACACTTTTAATGGAACAACAAGAGGAGGAAACGAGATTGTTGGTTGCTAATAAGTCTTCTAATGACATTGAGGAGATGGAGGCTGCCTTGTTTAGCACTAATTTGGTGCATCCGGAAGAGGAGAGGAGGAGTATGATCCTTAGGCGTGCTTTGGTGGTGCAATCTGTCGAAGAGGATGAGCATGAGCAACGTGAGAATCTATTTCAATCCCGGTGCTTGATCAATGGTAAGACGTACAAATTTATTATTGATTCGGGTTCTTGCACTAATGTCGTGGCTCAATCTGTTGTGAGTTCATTACATATTCCTACGCAAATACATCCTAGGCCTTACAAGTTGAGTTGGTTCAATGATGATGGTGGTGTGTGGGTTAATAAGCAAGCGTTGATAGGCTTTAGGGTAGGAACGTACATGGATCAATTGTGGTTTGATGTTGTACCTATGAGTGCTTGTGATTTATTGCTTGGGCGTCCATGGCAATCCGATCGCCAATTGATACACCATGGTCGAGATAATATCTATTCGGTGGTGAATGATGGGGAACGTTTTGGTCTCAAGCCTTTACCCCCCAAGCGTAAGATGGTGCCTAGGGCTGTTGAAGTTGAGACACAACCAGATAGGGCTGCTGAAATTACGGCCAAATCATTTGGGAATGTTGGCCATGTGTGCATAAGTTCGTGTAGGGAGGAGGAGCTCGATTCCGCAAATAATAAGAAGGAACGACGGGCTAAGTTGCTGCACCTTCGTCAAGATCCGCATCTAGGTGAAGGGGATTACGTTTGGCTATCACTTAGTGATCAAAAACTGCATTTAGATCACAAGAATGACGAACCTATGGATGAGGGGCCATTCAAGATTGTGAAGAAAATTGGCTATGCAACGTACAAAGTCCTGTTGGGCAAGGGGGTGTGCGCAACACTTGGGAGTGTTGATCTTGTGCCGTGTTTGGAAGAACCTTCAGGACAAGGATTGTTTTCAAGAGGGAGAGGATGATCCATATGAGCTATGGTCATTTTCTATAAATCCTTGTTCTGTTAGGATTCTTATGTAGTTTCCTAGTTCTGTTAGGAATCTATGTGTTTTATTTGCTTAATAACTCTTTAATTTAGGTGTTTGCATGATAAAGGGATCCTATTATGTTTAGGAGTCTAATTCCCTAAGTCATAGTGTTTGAGATTGCTTAGAAGTCTTTATTTTCTATCCTAGAATAGGCGTGTGATGATAAGGCTGGTTGTTAAGTTGTTTAGCATGGTTAGAAGTCCTAAACTAGATAAGAATATGCATAGTTATCTTGTTAGGCGTGTGGTGCTTAATTAGCTAAACTAGGAGTCTTTATTATTTATCTTCTTAGTTGTTAGTGTGTGTTAGGACTTGTTTCAAGCGTGTATTTATATGCACGAGCTTCATTAATAAAATCAGTTTTGTTGAGTAAAAGAAAGTGCGTAATTGCATGTGTTGAGCGTAAGCTAACAATTGGTTTCCGAGTAGTAAACAAAAACAAATAACCGAGACTTGTTTGTCTATGCTCTTAACCACGACTTAAGAGTAATATCCCTTTAGTTTCATAGTTAGTTTGTTCATAAATCACAAAATCATAAAAAGAGTCCGAAACAGCCACAAGAATCACATCAAGTGGTATCAGAGCAAGGCGACTGTAACGGCGCGTGAGGGCGCGTGGATTGTCTAAAACGTGATTTTGTTGGCATGCTGGAAAGCTAAGGGCTCGTTCGTTATCATATTTTGTTTCAAGTTTTCAGTTTTTTTTTAAAACCAAAAACAAAAATATGATAACTAGAAAAAGTAGTTTTCTGTTTTCTGTTGTCAGTTTTCAAAATTGACATGTTTAGTATAAGTATGACTAATTTTAAGTTTATTGTACCCATTATATCATATAACTTTTATATTCATAAAACCAAAAACTGGAAACTTATAGTGATGCCGAACGGGCCCTAACTTACAGACCTAAGTTGTGTCAAAATTTTAGATCAATCCGATCTGTAACGAAGTCGCAGCGAAGCAAAACATCCGGCGTTACCATGGGAGAAAACGAATCAGACAAACGGAGGGATGCCATGTTGGAGGCCTTTCAAAAACAGTGCGAATCTCTCCAAGGTGCACTCTCTCTTTTCACATTAGATGCTGTCAATAGTAAGAAGGATGAGGCACAAACATCAAAGGTGTAATCGATTAAACTTGGGGATCTTCCAGAGTTTGATGGAGCACTAGATCCGGAGGCCTATTTGGAGTGGGAACGAAAGCTTGATAGACTCTTTGAACACAAGGGCGTGACTGAGAATAAGGCATATACTTTTGCCATGCTTAAGTTGTCTAAACTTGGTTCTCTTTGGTTAAATAACATGCAGATGAGGCGAGAAAGAGAAGGGAAGGATAAGATCAGTTCATGGGATAACTTGAAATTGAAGATGAAGAAGCGATTTGTCCCAAGGACTTATAAGCAAGATTTGTTCCACAAGTTTAACACTTTAGAGCAAGGGGCCATGGATGTTGAAGGGTACATCAAAGAGTTTGAGAGGTTGTCCTTAGCGTGCGATTGCAAGGACGTGGAGGAACAAAAGATCTTAAAGTTTCTTGTGGGATTAAACGTAGAAATTAGCAATAGAGTGGAGTTGCAGCCCTTTTTCACATTTGATGAGGTGTGTGAATTGGCTGTGAAAGTGGAGAGGCAAATTAAGGCCACCAAGACTCGATCTTTTAAGTCTTCTTTCAATCCTAAATCTGAAACAACGTTTTCTTCACCAAAGTTGGAGGCTTTAGATAACGGTAAGTCTATTGCTGCATCGGTGGTGGGGGATTTGAAGACAAAGCAAGGATCTTTGACCCCGGGGCAGGTGATAATGAAGGCAAAGCAGTGTTTTAAGTGTCAAGGACATGGACACATAGCTCGTCAATGCCCTAGCATGTTTCTTGTTTCGTTGGAAGAGTATCACGCATTTTTAATGGAACAGCAAGAGGAGGAAACGAGATTATTGGCTGCTAATAAGTCTTCTAATGACTTTGAGGAGATAGAGGCTGCCTTGTTTAGCACTAATTTGGTGCATCCGGAAGAGGTGAGGAGGAGTGTGATCCTTAGGCGTGCTTTGGTGGTGCAATCTGTCGAAGAGGATGAGCATGAGCAACGTGAGAATCTATTTCAATCCCAGTGCTTGATCAATGGTTAGACGTACAAATTTATTATTGATTCGGGTTCTTGCACTAATGTCGTGGCTCAATCTGTTGTGAGTTCATTACATATACCAACGCAAATACATCCTAGGCCTTACAAGTTGAGTTGGTTGAATGATGATGGTGGTGTGTGGGTTAATTAGCGTGCGTTGATAGGCTTTAGGGTAGGAACGTACATGGATCAATTGTAGTTTGATGTTGTACCTATGAGTGCATGTGATTTATTGCTTGGGCGTCCATGGCAATCAGATCGCCAAGTGATACACCATGGTCGAGATAATATCTATTCGGTGGTGAAAGATGGGGAACGTTTTGGTCTCAAGCCTTTACCTCCCTCGCGTAAGATGGTGCCTAGGGCTGTTGATGTTGAGACACAACCAGATAGGGCTGCTGAAATTACGCTCAAATCAGATGGGAATGTTGGCCATGTGTGCATAAGTTTGTGTAGGGAGGAAGAGCTAGATGTCGCAAATAATAAGAAGGAACGACGAGCTAAGTTGTTGCACCTTCGTCAAGATCCGCATCTAGGTGAAGGGGATTACGTTTGGCTATCACTTAGTGCTCAAAAACTGCATTTAGATAACAAGAATGATGAACCTATGGATGAGGGGCCGTTCAAGATTGTGAAGAAAATTGGCTATGCAACGTACAAAGTCCTATTGGGCAAGGGGGTGTGCGCAACACTTGGGATTGCTGATCTTGTGTCGTGTTTGGAAGACCCTTGAGGACAAGGATTGTTTTCAAGAGGGAGAGGATGATCCATATGGGCTATGGTCATTTTCAATAAATCCTTGCTCTGTAAGGATTCTTATGCAGTTTCCTAGTTCCGTTAGGTAACTATGTGCTTTATTTGCTTAATAACTCTTTAATTTAGGTGTTTGCATGATAAAGGGATCCTATTATGTTTAGGAGTCTAATTCCCTAAGTCATAGTATTTGAGTTTGCTTAGAAGTCTTTATTTTCTATCCTAGAATAGGCGTGTGATGATAAGGCTGGTTGTTAAGTTATTTAGCATGGTTAGAAGTCCTAAAATAGATAAGAATATGCATAGTTCTCTTGTTTGGCGTGTGGTGCTTATTTAGCTTAACTAGGAGTCTTTATTATTTATCTTCTTAGTTGTTAGTGTGTGTTAGGACTTGTTTCAAGCGTGAATTTATATGCACGAGCTTCATTAATAAAATCAGTTTTGTTGAGTAAAAGAAAGTGCGTAATTGCATGTGTTAAGCGTAAGCTAACAATTGGTTTCCGAGTAGTAAACCAAAACAAACAACCGAGACTTGTTTGTCTATGCTCTTAACCGCGACTTAAGAGTAATATCCCTTTAGTTTCATAGTTATTTCGTTCATAAATCACTAAATCATAAAAAGAGTTTGAAACAGCCACAAGAATCACATCAAGTGGTTTCAGAGCAAGGCGACTGTAACGGCACGTGAGGGCGCGTGGATTGTCCAAAACGTGATTTGTTTGGCTTGTTGGAAATCTAACTTATAGACCTACGTTGTGTCGAAATTTCTAATCGATCAGATTTGTAACGAAGTCACAGCGAAGCAAACATCCGGCGTTACCATGGGAGAAAGCGAAGCAGACAAACGGAGGGATGCCATGCTGGAGGCCCTTCAAAAACAGTGCGAATCCCTCCTAGGTGCACTCTCTCTTTTAACATTGGATGCTGTCAATAATAAGAAGGATGAGGCACGAACATCAAAGGGGGAATCGATTAAACAAGGGCGTGACTGATCATAAGGCATATACTTATGTCGTGCTCAAGTTGTCTAAACTTGGTTCTCTTTGGTTTGACAACATGCAGATGAGGCGAGAAAGAGAAGGGAAGGATAAGATTAGTTCATGGGATGACTTGAAATTGAAGATGAAGAAGCGATTTGTCCCAAGGACTTATAAGCAAGATTTGTTCCACAAGTTTAACACTTTACAGCAAGGGACCATGGATGTTGAAGGGTACGTCAAAGAGTTTGAGAGGTTGTCCTTAGCGTGCGATTGCAAGGACGTGGAGGAACAAAAGATCTTAAAGTTTCTTGTGGGATTGAACGTATAAATTAGCAATAGAGTGGAGTTGCAGCCCTTTTTCTCATTTGATGAGGCGTGTGAATTGGCTGTGAAAGTGGAGAGGCAAATTAAGGCCACCAAGACTCGATCTTTTAAGTCTTCTTTCAATCCTAAATCTGAAACAACGTTTTCTTCACCAAAGTTGGAGGCATTTCATAACGGTAAGTCTATTGCTGCATCGGTGGTGGGGGATTTGAAGACAAAGCAAGGATCTTTGACCCCGGGGCAGGTGATAATGAAGGCAAAGCAGTGTTTTAAGTGTCAAGGACATGGACACATAGCTCGTCAATGCCCTAACATGGTTCTTGTTTCGTTGGAAGAGTATCACGCACTTTTAATGGAACAGCAATAGGAGGATACAAGATTGTTGGCTGCTAATAAGTCTTCTAATGACTTTGAGGAGATGGAGGCTGCCTTGTTTAGAACTAATTTGGTGCATCCGGAAGAGGAGAGGAGGAGTATGATCCTTAGGCGTGCTTTGGTGGTGCAATCTGTCGAAGAGGATGAGCATGAGCAACGTGAGAATCTATTTCAATCCCGGTGCTTGATCAATGGTAAGATGTACAAATTTATTATTGATACGGGTTCTTGCAATAATGTCGTGGCTCAATCTGTTGTGAGTTCATTACATTTACCTACGCAAATACATCCTAGGCCTTACAAGTTGAGTTGGTTGAATGATGGTGGTGGTGTGTGGGTTAATAAGCGTGCGTTGATAGGCTTTAGGGTAGGAACGTACATGGATCAATCCTGGTTTGATGTTGTACCTATGAGTGCTTGTGATTTATTGCTTGGGCGTCCATGGCAATCAGATCGCCAAGTGATACACCATGGTCGAGATAATATCTATTCGGTGGTGAAAGATGGGGAATGTTTTGGTCTCAAACCTTTACCTCCCCAGCGTAAAATGGTGCCTAGGGCTGTTGAAGTTGAGACACAACCAGATAGGGCTGCTGAAATTACGCTCAAATCAGATGGGAATGTTGGCCATGTATGCATAAGTTCGTGTAGGGAGGAGGAGCTAGATGCCGCAAATAATAAGAAGGAACGATGAGCTAAGTTGCTGCACCTTCGTCAAGATCCGCATATAGGTGAAGGGGATTACGTTTGGCTATCACTTAGTGCTCAAAAACTGCATTTAGATCACAACAATGATGAACCTATGGATAAGGGGCCGTTCAAGACTGTGAAGAAAATTGGCTATGCAACGTACAAAGTCCTGTTGGGCAAGGGGGTGTGCGCAACACTTGGGAGTGCTGATCTTGTGCCGTGTTTGGAAGACCCTTGAGGACAAGGATTGTTTTCAAGAGGGAGAGGATGATCCATATGGGCTATGGTCATTTTCTATAAATCCTAGTTCTGTTAGGATTCTTATGTAGTTTCCTAGTTCTGTTAGGAAACTATGTGCTTTATTTGCTTAATAACTCTTTAATTTAGGTGTTTGCATGATAAAAGGATCCTAGGAGTCTAATTCCCTAAGTCATAGTGTTTGAGTTTGCTTAGAAGTCTTTATTTTCTATCCTAGAATAAGCGTGTGATGATAAGGCTGGTTGTTAAGTTGTTTAGCATGGTTAGAAGTCCTAAACTAGATAAGAATATGCAAAGTTATCTTGTTTGGCGTGTGGTGCTTAATTAGCTTAAATAGGAGTCTTTATTTTTTATCTTCTTAGTTGTTAGTGTGTGTTAGGACTTGTTTCGAGCGTGTATTTATATGCACGAGCTTCATTAATAAAATCAGTTTTGTTGAGTAAAAGAAAGTGCGTAATTGCAAGTGTTGAGCGTAAGCTAACAATTGGTTTCCGAGTAGTAAACCAAAACAAATAACCGAGACTTGTTTGTCTATGCTCTTAACCGCGAATTAAGAGTAATATCCCTTTAGTTTCATAGTTAGTTCGTTCATAAATCACAAAATCATAAAAAGAGTCTGAAACGTCCACAAGAATCACATCAAGTGATATCAAATCAAGGTGACTGTAACGACGCGTGAGAGCGCGTGGATTGTCCAAAACGTGATTTGCTTGGCTTGTTGGAAAGCTAACCTATAGACCTACGTTGTGTCAAAATTTTAAATCAATCCGATCTGTAATAAAGTCGCAGCGAAGCAAAACATCCGGCATTACTATGGGAGAAAGCGAAGCAGACAAACGGAGGGATGCCATGCTGGTGGCCATTCAAAAACAGTGCGAATCCCTCCTAGGTGCACTCTCTCTTTTAACATTGGATGCTGTCAATAATAAGAAGGATGAGGCACGAACATCAAAGGGGGAATCGATTAAACAAGGGCGTGACTGATCATAAGGCATATACTTATGTCGTGCTCAAGTTGTCTAAACTGGGTTCTCTTTGGTTTGACAACATGCAGATGAGGCGAGAAAGAGAAGGGAAGGATAAGATCCGTTCATGGGATGACTTGAAATTGAAGTTGAAGAAGCGATTTGTCCCAAGGACTTATAAGCAAGATTTGTTCCACAAGTTTAACACTTTACAGCAAGGGACCATGGATGTTGAAGGGTACATCAAAGTGTTTGAGAGATTGTCCTTAGCGTGCGATTGCAAGGACGTGGAGGAACAAAAGATCTCAAAGTTTCTTGTGGGATTGAACGTAGAAATTAGCAATAGAGTGGAGTTGCAGCCCTTTTTCTCATTTGATGAGGCGTGTGAATTGGCTGTGAAAGTGGAGAGGCAAATTAAGGCCACCATGACTCGATCTTTTAAGTCTTCTTTCAATCCTAAATCTGAAATAACGTTTTCTTCACCAAAGTTGGAGGCTTTAGATAACGGTAAGTCAATTGCTGCATCGGTGGTGGGGGATTTGAAGACAAAGCAAGGATCTTTGACCCCGGGGCAGGTGATAATGAAGGCAAAGCAGTGTTTTAAGTGTCAAGGACATGGACACATAGCTCGTCAATGCCCTAACATGGTTCTTGTTTCGTTGGAAGAGCATCACACACTTTTAATGGAACAGCAAGAGGAGGAAACGAGATTGTTGGCCGCTAATAAGTCTTCTAATGACTTTGAGGAGATGGAGGTTGCCTTGTTTAGCACTAATTAATTTGGTTCATCCGGAAGAGGAGAGGAGGAGTATGATCCTTAGGCGTGCTTTGGTGGTGCAATCTGTCGAAGAGGATGAGCATGAGCAACGTGAGAATCTATTTTAATCCCGGTGCTTGATCAATGGTAAGATGTACAAATTTATTATTTATACGGGTTCTTGCACTAATGTCGTGGCTCAATTTGTTGTGAGTTCATTACATATACCTACGCAAATACATCCTAGGCCTTACAAGTTGAGTTGGTTGAATGATGATGGTGGTGTGTGGGTTAATAAGCGTGCGTTGATAGGCTTTAGGGTAGGAACGTACATGGATCAATTGTGGTTTGATGTTGTACCTATGAGTGCTTGTGATTTATTGCTTGGGCGTCCATGGCAATCAGATCGCCAAGTGATACACCATGGTCGAGATAATATCTATTCGGTGGTGAAAGATGGGGAATGTTTTGGTCTCAAGCCTTTACCTCCCAAGCGTAAGATGGTGCCTAGGGCTGTTGAAGTTGAGACACAACCAGATAGGGCAGCTGAAATTACGCCCAAATCAGATGGGAATGTTGGCCATGTGTGCATAAGTTCGTGTAGGGAGGAGGAGCTAGATGCCGCAAATAATAAGAAGGAACGACGAGCTAAGTTGCTGCACCTTCGTCAAGATCCGCATCTAGGTGAAGGGGATTACGTTTGGCTATCACTTAGTGCTCAAAAACTGCATTTAGATCACAACAATGATGAACCTATGGATGAGGGGCCGTTCAAGACTGTGAAGAAAATTGGCTATGCAACGTACAAAGTCATGTTGGGCAAGGGGGTGTGCGCAACACTTGGGAGTGCTGATCTTGTGCCGTGTTTGGAAGACCCTTGACGACAAGAATTGTTTTCAAGAGGGAGAGGATGATCCATCTGGGCTATGGTAATTTTCTATAAATCCTAGTTTGGTAGGCGTGTTTGCCGTGTACACCTAACCAAAGATAAATTTCTCCTACTCTCTTTTACAATTAAATGTAGAAGGGAAGTAAGGTTCGTATCCACAGGGAAACAGGGACAAGTTTAATATTTAGCGTGAATTAGTACATAGATGACTCTAAGGGTCGAGTAACCTAATAAAAAGGGGGGTTTTCAAAAGAGTTATAAACAAACTAAAATTAACTAGCAAATAAATTAAATGAGAAATCAATATGGAATGATCTTGAATCCGATTAACATCCACTTCAATTCATTATCGATCATTGAACCTCAACTCTAATTATTTCCATGATTATCTATTGTTGAGAACTAACCTCGCATTCTCCTTATTCTTAGTTGAATAGCACGATCAGCGTGACTATAAAACCCAAACTAAAGGATAACCTAGTCCGATCAGCGTCTAAGTTCAATCCAATAGCAGCAATAAACACAGAGAATCAATAGACATGCTAACGTCATACACGCGATAAACATTCAACAGTTGATTCAATTTCCCCAAGAAATAACCAAGACGATCTGCATCTAAGTTACTCCCTAGTTTGCTACAAATTGATAAAAGAATAAAACAATCCGATTCTATTCTTAAATCTAGCATTAGATTAATTACACAATCAAACAAGTAACGTTCCTAGCATAATCATGCAAAAATCATAGAACACAATCATAGAAATTAAACCATAATCAAAGAAACTAAAAAAGAGAGGAAAGATCTCACAATAATGATTGAAGCTTCATGTTAATCTTGTTCAAGAACAGTTCAAGCTACAATCGGCATAGCAATAGCCAAATCCATAATTGAAATCTCTAAAACTAAACTAGATTATGAAAACTAAAAAGAGAAGATAACAAGAGAAGAATGGAGTGTTGGAGATTCTCTCTCCGCAAGTCTCTTGTCCTCTTAGGTCTCCTCTCTCAAAATATTAGGTTTTAGGAAGCTTCTAAACCTCGCACAAAACGTGGCCCCAAGCCGACTTAAGCATCGCGAGTCGTGATACTAATCGCGAGTCGCGACGAGTACTCTGTCTTCCCACACGAATTAGCTAGGCAAGATGGTCGCGAGTCAAGCAAAACCTCGCGAGTCGCGAAGGCAGGGGAGTCGCGAGTCGCGAGCTCCTTCGCGGGTCGCGACCTGCTTGGAGTGCTGGCTGCGCGAGCTTGGCTGCTGGGCTTCGAGTGCTGCTGGGAAGACGTGAGTTGCTGGGCTTGCGATGATGCTGAGCTTGTGAGCTGTGCGATGATGCTGGCTGTGCGATGATGCGAGTGTGCTAAGCCTCGCGATGCTGCTGCCCTCGCAATGTTGCTTGGTGCTTTGCTTGCTGATGGAGGCTCGACACCGACGTGGGCTGTGTGGGTGGTTTGCTTGGCTATGCCTTGCGATGATTGCCCATTACGCTACGATGCTACACTTCCCGAGCATTCCCAAAACATACCATTTCACCTTAAAAGCTCGAAACATAGAACATTATCATTAACTACCTCCCAAAATTCCGAATTTCGGCTAACGTTGATATACATGCAAACGTCAACAACTATGATCAAACTCCTTAGCAAAGTGCACCCAAAATACCATATAAGCACCGTATAGCTTGAGCGCATCAAATACCCCCACACTTGAACTTTACTCGACCTCGAGTGAACTCAAAATGAGGATCACCAAATAAATCTTCACCCAAATTTTCGACACCAAACTACACTCTCCATCAACTACATCATCATCATCACATCTTAACAAAATCCGCCCAAAACCTAAACATAAGGGACAATGACTCCCCCACACTTAGATTCAAGCTCACCCAAACCTCAAAAAATGATTTAAAACTACTTCAACTAATCTAAACAAGCAAGCCATGGAACAATAATAAAAAGGGATAAATTACATGCTTACTCCCAAAACAATCGGCTAACCAATGCAAGTTTAAATCCTTACCGGATAAGGAATTAAATTTCAACAATGACCTCCAATTCACCACTATCAACAAAAGAAAGTGAAAGCCAATTATAAACAAATCTTCACTAAATCAAGGATGAAATAACCAACCCAACCCGAAAGCGCCTTCTACCTTATGACACCATCTCCGACAAATGAGTTTTCCAAATACATAATTCTCTCTTAATCTCTCATTTTGCCTAGGAGCCCTTTCGTGTTTTCATCCTAGCTTTTCACATTTTTTTTTTCATCTCTTTTTTTTTCGGCTCACAAAACTCACCCGCTCAACTAGCTCTTTTTTGCATAGGCCGCCCTTTCGGGTTTTCGACCTATCCGAGCCCCCATTTTTGCCTGAGTCGCCCGCCCTTGCGGGTTTTCGACTCAGCCGGATTCATTTTCATTGTTTTTTTTTCTTTTTTTTTTCGAATTTGAAAGTAATACATACAACATAGATACATGAGAATGAGAATACCCTCCCCCCTACTTAAACTACACATTGTCCTCAATGTGATGACAATTAGAAGAAAAAGTAAACTGAAAATGGGGGGAGAAAATCGAAAATCGGGTAAATCGAAGATCGAATGCTCAAAATTTCATAAATCAACTCACAACCCTCTCCCTCGAATCACTCAAACAAATGACAAATTCAAATTTTTAAATTTTTGAGATTTGCACCTAGCTTAAGAGATCGAAAAGATTCAATAACAATCTCAACCCTCTAGTTGTACCAACTCCTAGCTATTGAACTCCTCCCAACGGGTTTACTTTTGTGGATTTTTGTTCCAAGTGGATTAAGATTGGTTGTGTATCTTTTTAGTGGGTGGGCGGTGGGTGAAAGAAAATTTGTTGTGGTGGTGGAAATTTGATGAGAAATAAAGGAAAAGAAAGAAAATAAAGAGGGGTCTCGGGTTGCCTCCCGAGAAGCGCTGTTGTTTAAAGTCGTTAGCTCGACTTAGTACCTTGAGCTCAATAATTGGGCTTGTGCTCCATGTGTGACAATGATGGCTCCGTGTCAACCTCCAATTCAAGTACCTGCAAAACAGATTCAGAAGAACTCTTGCAATGCATCGTTAGTGGTATAGTTTCAAAACAAGGTGGTAAGTCAGGAGGCTTTTTACGCTCTTTCAACTCGGGCACCATAACCTGCACGTTAGTAGGAGGCACACAATCCTCAACCAAGACATCATCAGCATTCATCAACTCATCAACCTGCTCAATATCAAGAACATCATGCAAAACGGAGTCAACAGTGTTAATAGAGCAAAGTGAGTTATCATCCTTAAGTAGAAGCTTAGGATCGTTTATATCAAATGCCTCTACCTTTCCCTCAAACTCGATAGTCAAAGAACCAGCGCAAACATCAATTTTAGTGCATGATGTTTTCAAGAAAGGTCGCCCCAAAAGGATTGGGGCGGCATGCTTATCAGGTTCCATCTCCAAAACATAAAAATCAGCAGGAAATTGCAATTTCCCAACCTTAACTAACACATCCTCTAATTTACCCCTAGGATAAACATTGGATCTATCAGCTAATTGAATCACCACATCAGTTTCATGCAAATTGCCAAGTTTCAAAGACTTATACAATGAATATGGAATCACATTAATTGACGCACCTAAGTCTAACATGGCTTTAGGAAACATGGTGTCACCTATAGTACATGGGATGGTAAACATGCCTGGGTCATTGCACTTTTGAGGTAATTTCTTTTGAAAGATAGCAGAGACATGCTCACTAGCCTTCACTTTTTGCACTCCCTTTTGTTTTTGCTTTCTTTTCGAAGTACACAATTCTTTAAGGAACTTAGCATACCTAGGTACTTGATTTAAAGCATAAAAAAGGGGAATGTTTACCTCACATTTACGAAAGATTTCGTAAATGTCTTTGTTGCGCTCTGCATTGCGGGTTTCTCTCAATGCCTCGGGAAATGGTGGCTCTGGTTCATATGGTGGAGGAGGTGATTTTTGGACTTTCTCCTCTTGTTGAGGTGGCAATGATTTACAATCTGTTGTCGGTTCATGCTCGATCACCTCTTCCACTATCTCTTTGTCTCGAACCACCAACCTCTTTGTGCTTGCAATTTCCGCTCCACTCCTCAATGTGATAGCACTCACGTTCATTTTAGGGTTGAGTTTTGTTTGGGATGGCAACCTCACCGAATCCCTAGCCTCTAACTTGGTTACAGATCCTGTACTTTGGCTTACTTGGCTCTCCAAGTTCTTGATGCTCAATCGAGTTTCCTCTTGGAACTGCACCATGTTACCCTGCATGTTAGTCACATTTTTAGTTAAAGCATTTAACTTTTCTTAAGTGGACATGCTAGAGCTCGAGTCTCGGCCTTGGGGCCTAGGATAAGGGTGTGGTTGTGGCCTGTTATAGTGCTGTTGTTGATGTTGATTGCCAAATCTGAAGTTTAGAATGATCTCTCCACCCTTGCTCGGAAGCATAGGAGTAGAGATCATGTCTCTGTAATGCTTGTTGGCCTTGAAAACCTACAGCTTTGACCTCTTCCCTAAATTCTTCTTGCATTTAAGGGCAAACATCAGTATGATGATCTAAAGAACAAATTCTACAAGCTTTTACCTGTTGAACTCTATTGTTCTTTACCATGAACTCACGCATCATCGATGTAAGAGCTTGTACTTGATCCTCGGCCTTTAAAGAGCTAGAACCTGGACTTTCAACATTTGCTATACGATGATTCAATCTTCTACTGAACTGTCTCGAGCCTTGAGCTAGTTCTTCAATGAGTTCTCTAGCTGCAGTTGGGGTTTTGTTTATGAAAGAACCTCCACTAGCAGCATTCACCATTCGCACATCTTCGTCAGAAGAACCATTGTAAAAGTACAAAATGAGGTCTTCATCAGAATAGCCATGATATGGACAACTACCACAAAGTCTCTTGAACCTCTCCCAATATTCGTAGAAAAACTCATCGTGTTTCTGCTTAATATTGCTGATTTCCTTCTTTAATGTTGATGACTTAGAAGCTGGAAAGAACTTCTCAAGAAATCGCTTCTTCATTTCAACCCAAGTGGAAATGCAACCAGGAGGAAGATAATATAACCAATCTTTAGCTCCATCCTTCAAAGCAAAAGGAAAAGCTCTCAACTTGATTTGTTCATCCTTTGCTCCACTTGGTTTCATGTACAAACCACGTGAAACTCCGAAAGAAATTTGTTTGGATCTTCTCCATTGAGCCCATGGAACGAAGGAAGCAAGTGTATCAACCCCGACTTCAATTCAAAAGTAGTGCCTTCATCAAGAGCCAGATATGAGATGCACAATGGTTGTTGATCAAGGTTAGGAGCCGTGAGCTCCCTCAAGGTACGAGTTTCAATTCTCGGAGGCATCTCTTCCTCCACTTCAACATTAAAAGACGATTCTTGAAAATTTTCTCGCAAAATGTTTCTCCATCTGAAAAGAGTCAATTCTAATTCGGGATCGTAATGCAAAGATTCTTTGTTAGTAGTACGAGTGTTAACCATAAACAAAGACCACAAGCAATACAATCCAAAAACACACGCTATATACAAACAAGTAACACCGTTTCCCCGGCAACGGCGCCAAAATTTGGTAGGCGTGTTTGCCGTGTACACCTAACCAAAGAAAAATTTCTCCTACTCTCTTTTACAATTAAATGTAGAAGGGAAGTAAGGTTCGTATCCACAGGGAAACAAGGACAAGTTTAATATTTAGTGTGAATTAGTACCTAGATGACTCTAAGGGTCGAGTAACCTAATAAAAAGGGGGGTTTTCAAAAGAGTTATAAACAAACTAAAATTAACTAGCAAATAAATAAAATGAGAAATCAATATGGAATGATCTTGAATCCGATTAACATCCACTTCAATTCATTATCGATCATTGAACCTCAACTCTAATTATTTCCATGATTATCTATTGTTGAGAACTAACCTCGCATTCTCCTTATTCTTAGTTGAATAGCACGATCAGGGTGACTATAAAACCCTAACTAAAGGATAACCTAGTCCGATCAGCGTCTAAGTTCAATCTAATAGCAGCAATAAACACAGAGAATCAATAGACCTGCTAACGTCATACACGCGATAAACATTCAACAGTTGATTCAATTTCCCCAAGAAATAACCAAGACGATCTGCATCTAAGTTACTCCCTAGTTTGCTACAAATTGATAAAAGAATAAAACAATCTGATTCTATTCTTAAATCTAGCATTAGATTAATTACACCATCAAACTAGTAACGTTCCTAGCATAATCATGCAAAAATCATAGAACACAATCATAAAAATTAAACCATAATCAAAGAAACTAAATAGAGAGGAAAGATCTCACAATAATGCTTGAAGCTTCATGTTAATCTTGTTCAAGAACAGTTCAAGCTATAATCGGCATAGCAATAGCCAATTCCATAATTGAAATCTCTAAAACTAAACTAGAAAATGAAAACTAAAAAGAGAAGATAACAAGAGAAGAATGGAGTGATGGAGATTCTCTCTCCTCAAGTCTCTTGTCCTCTTAGGTCTCCTCTCTCAAAATATTAGGTTTTAGGAAGCTTTTAAACCCCGCACAAAACGTGGCCCCAAGCCGACATAAGCATCGCGAGTCGCGACGAGTACTCTATCTTCCCGCACGAATTAGCTAGGCAAGATGGTCGCGAGTCGCGAAGGCAGGGGAGTCGCGAGTCGCGAGCTCCTTTGCGGGTCGCGACCTGCTTGGAGTGCTGGCTGCGCGAGCTTGGCTGCTGGGCTTCGAGTGCTGCTGGGAAGACGTGAGCTGCTGGGCTTGCGATGATGCTGAGCTTGCGAGCTGTGCGATGATGCTGAGCTTGCGAGCTGTGCGATGATGCTGGCTGTGCGATGATGCGAGTGTGCTAAGCCTCGCGATCCTGCTGCCCTCGCAATGCTGCTTGGTGCTTTGCTTGCTGATGGAGGCTCAACACCGACGTGAGCTGTGTGGGTGGTTTGCTCGGCTAGGCCTTGCGATGATTGCCCATTACGCTACGATGCTACACTTCCCGAGCATTCCCAAAACATACCATTTCACCTTAAAAGCTCGAAACTTAGAACATTATCATTAACTACCTCCCAAAATTCCGAACTTCGGCTAAGGTTGAGATATATGCAAACGTCAACAATTATGATCGAACTCCTTAGCAAAGTGCACCCAAAATACCATATAAGCACCGTATAACTTGAGCGCATCATAGTTCTGTTAGGATTCTTATGTAGTTTCCAAGTTCTGTTAGGAGACTATGTGCTTTATTTGCTTAGTAACTCTTTAATTTAGGTGTTTGCATGATATAGGGATCCTATTATGTTTCGGAGTCTAATTCCCTAAGTCATAGTATTTGACTTTGCTTAGAAGTCTTTATTTTCTATCCTTGAATAGGCGTGTGATGATAAGGCCGGTTGTTAAGTTGTTTAGCATGGTTAGAAGTCCTAAACTAGATAAGAATATGCATAGTTATCTTGTTTGGCGTGTGGTGCTTAATTAGCTTAACAAGGAGTCTTTATTATGCACGAAGTCTTTATTTTCTATCCTTGAATAGGCGTGTGGTGTTAGGACTTGTTTCAAGCGTGCATTTATATGCACGAGCTTCATTAATAAAATCAGTTTTGTTGAGTAAAAGAAAGTGCGTAATTGCAGGTGTTGAGCGTTAGCTAACAATTGGTTTCCGAGTAGTAAACCAAAACAAACAACCGAGACTTGTTTGTCTATGCTCTTAACCGCGACTTAAGAGTAATATCCCTTTAGTTTCATAGTTAGTTCGTTCATAAATCACAAAATCATAAATTGAGTTCGAAACAGCCATAAGAATCACATAAAGTTGTATCAGAGCAAGGCGACTGTAACGGCGCGTGAGGGCGCGTGGATTGTCTAAAACGTGATTTTGTTAGCCTGTTGGAAAGCTGACTTATAGGCCTAAGCTGTGTCAAAATTTCAGATCAATTCGATGAGTAACGAAGTCGCAGCGAAGCAAAGCATCAGGCGTTACCATGGGAGAAAGCGATGCAGACAAACGGAGGGATGCCATGTTGGAGGCCCTTCAAAAACAATGCGAATCTCTCCATGGTGCACTCTCTCTTTTAACATTGAATGCTGTCAATAGTAAGAAGGATGAGGCACGAACATCAAAGGGGGAATCGATTAAAATTGGGGATCTTCCTAAGTTTGATGGAGCACTAGATCCGGAGGCCTATTTGGAGTGGGAACGAAAGCTTGATAGACTCTTTGAACACAAGGGCGTGACTGATCAAAAGGCATATACTTATGCCGTGCTCAAGTTATCTAAACTTGGTTCTCTTTGGTTTGACAACATGCAGATGAGGCGAGAAAGAGAAGGGAAGGATTAGATCAGTTCATGGGATGACTTGAAATTGAAGATGAAGAAGCGATTTGTCCCAAGGACTTATAAGCAAGATTTGTTCCACAAGTTTAACACTTTACAGCAAAGGACCATGGATGTTGAAGGGTACATCAAAGAGTTTGAGAGGTTGTCCTTAGCGTGCGATTGCAAGGACGTGGAGGAACAAAAGATCTCAAAGTTTCTTGTGGGATTGAACGTAGAAATTAACAATAGAGTGGAGTTGCAGCCCTTTTTCTCATTTGATGAGGCGTGTGAATTGGCTGTGAAAGTGGAGAGGCAAATTAAGGCCACCAAGACTCGATCTTTTAAGTCTTCTTTCAATCCTAAATCTGAAACAACGTTTTCTTCACCAAAGATGGAGGCTTTAGATAACGGTAAGTCTATTGCTGCATCGGTGGTGGGGGATTTGAAGACAAAGCAAGGATCTTTGACCCCGGGGCAAGTGATAATGAAGGCAAAGCAGTGTTTTATGTGTCAATGACATGGACACATAGCTCGTCAATGCCCTAACATGGTTCTTGTTTCGTTGGAAGAGCATCACGCACTTTTAATGGAACAGCAAGAGGAGGAAACGATATTGTTGGCTGCTAATAAGTCTTCAAATGACTTTGAGGAGATGGAGGTTGCCTTGTTTAGCACTAATTTGGTGCATCCGGAATAGGAGAGGAGGAGTATGATCCTTAGGCGTGCTTTGGTGGTGCAATCTGTCGAAGAGGATGAGCATGAGCAACGTGAGAATCTATTTCAATCCCGGTGCTTGATCAATGGTAAGACGTACAAATTTATTATTGATTCGGGTTCTTGCACTAATGTTGTGGCTCAATCTGTTGTGAGTTCATTACATATACCTACGCAAATACATCCTAGGCCTTACAAGTTGAGTTGGTTGAATGATGATGGTGGTGTGTGGGTTAATAAGCGTGCGTCGATAGGCTTTAGGATAGGAACGTACATGGATCAATTCTGGTTTGATGTTGTACCTATGAGTGCTTGTGATTTATTGCTTGGGCGTCCATGGCAATCGGATCGCCAAATGATACACCATGGTCGAGATAATATCTATTCGGTGGTGAAAGATGGGGAACGTTTTGGTCTCAAGCCTTTACCTCCCAAGCGTAAGATGGTGCCTAGGGCTGTTGAAGTTGAGACACAACCAGATAGGGCTGCTGAAATTACGCCCAAATCAGATGGGAATGTTGGCCATGTGTGCATACGTTCGTGTAGGGTGGAGGAGCTGGATGCCGCAAATAATAAGAAGGAACGACGAGCTAATTTGCTGCACCTTCGTCAAGATCCGCATCTATGTGAAGGGGATTACGTTTGGCTATCACTTAGTGCTCAAAAACTGCATTTAGATCACAAGAATGATGAACCTATGGATGAGGGGCCGTTCAAGATTGTGAAGAAAATTGGCTATGCAACGTACAAAGTCCTGTTGGGCAAGGAGGTGTGCGCAACACTCGGGAGTGCTGATCTTGTGCCGTGTTTGGAAGACCCTTGAGGACAAGGATTGTTTTCAAGAGGGAGAGGATGATCCATATGGGCTATGGTCATTTTCTATAAATCCTAGTTCTGTTAGGATTCTTATGTAGTTTCCTAGTTCTGTTAGGAAACTATGTGCTTTATTTGCTTAATAACTCTTTAATTTAGGTGTTTGCATGATAAAGGGATCCAATTATGTTTAGGAGTCTAATTCCCTAAGTCATAGTGTTTGAGTTTGCTTAGAAGTCTTTATTTTCTATCCTAGAATAGGCGTGTGATGATAAGGCTGGTTGTTAAGTTGTTTTGCATGGTTAGAAGTCCTAAACTAGATAAGAATATGCATAGTTATCTTGTTTGGCGTGTGGTGCTTAACTAGCTTAACGAGGAGTCTTTATTATTTATCTTCTTAGTTGTTAGTGTGTGTTAGGACTTGTTTCAAGCGTGTATTTATATGCACGAGCTTCATTAATAAAATTAGTTTTGTTGAGTAAAAGAAAGTGCGTAATTGCATTTGTTGAGCGTAAGCTAACAATTGGTTTCCGAGTAGTAAACCAAAACAAACAACCGAGACTTGTTTGTCTATGCTCTTAACCGCGACTTAAGAGTAATATCCCTTTAGTTTCATAGTTAGTTCGTTCATAAATCCCAAAATCATAATTAGAGTCCGAAACAGCCACAAGAATCACATAAAGTGGTATCAGAGCAAGGCGACTGTAACGGTGTGTGAGGGCGCGTGGATTGTCTAAAACGTGATTTTTTTGGCCTGTTGGAAAGCTAACCTATAGGCCTAAGTTGTGTCAAAATTTCAGATCAATCCGATCTGTAACGAAGTCGCAGCGAAGCAAAACATCCGACGTTACCATGAGAGAAAGCGATGCAGACAAACGGAGGGATGCCTTGTTGGAGGCCCTTCAAAAACAGTGTGAATCTCTCCATGGTGCACTCTCTCTTTTAACATTGAATGCTGTCAATAGTAAGAAGGATGAGGCACGAACATCAAAGGGGGAATCAATTAAACTTGGGGATCTTCCTATGGAGCACTAGATCCGGAGGCCTATTTGGAGTGGGAACGAAAGCTTGATAGACTCATTGAACACAAGGGCGTGACTGATCATAAGGCATATACTTATGTCGTGCTCAAGTTGTCTAAACTTGGTTCTCTTTGGTTTGACAACATGCAGATGAGGCGAGAAAGAGAAGGGAAGGATAAGATCAGTTCATGGGATGACTTGAAATTGAAGATGAAGAAGCGATTTGTCCCAAGGACTTATACGCAAGATTTGTTCCACAAGTTTAACACTTTACAGCAAGGGACCATGGATGTTGAAGGGTACATCAAAGAGTTTGAGAGGTTGTCCTTAGCGTGCGATTGCAAGGACGTGGAGGAACAAAAGATCTCAAAGTTTCTTGTGGGATTGAACGTAGAAATTAGCAATAGAGTGGAGTTGCAGCCCTTTTTCTCATTTGATGAGGTGTGTGAATTGGCTGTGAAAGTGGAGAGGCAAATTAAGGCCTCCAAGACTCGATCTTTTAAGTCTTCTTTGAATCCTAAATCTGAAACAATGTTTTCTTCACCAAAGTTGGAGGCTTTAGATAACGGTAAGTCTATTGCTGCATCGGTGGTGGGGGATTTGAAGACAAAGCAAGGATTTTTGACCCCGGGGCAGGTGATAATGAAGGCAAAGCAGTGTTTTATGTGTCAAGGACATGGACACATAGCTCGTCAATGCCCTAACATGGTTCTTGTTTCGTTGGAAGAGCATCACGCACTTTTAATGGAACAGCAAGAGGAGGAAACGAGATTGTTAGCTGCTAATAAGTCTTCTAATGACTTTGAGGAGATGGAGGTTCCCTTGTTTAGCACTAATTTGGTGCATCCGGAATAGGAGAGGAGGAGTATGATCCTTAGGATTCTTATGTAGTTTCCTAGTTATGTTAGGATTCTTATGTAGTTTCCTAGTTATGTTAGGAAACTATGTGCTTTATTTGCTTAATAACTCTTTAATTTAGGTGTTTGCATGATAAAGGGATCCAATTATGTTTAGGAGTCTAATTCCCTAAGTCATAGTGTTTGAGTTTGCTTAGAAGTCTTTATTTTCTATCCTAGAATAGGCGTGTGATGATAAGGCTGGTTGTTAAGTTGCTTTGCATGGTTAGAAGTCCTAAACTAGATATGAATATGCATAGTTATCTTGTTTGGCGTATGGTGCTTAACTAGCTTAACGAGGAGTCTTTATTATTTATCTTCTTAGTTGTTAGTGTGTGTTAGGACTTGTTTCAAGCGTGTATTTATATGCACGAGCTTCATTAATAAAATTAGTTTTGTTGAGTAAAAGAAAGTGCGTAATTGCATTTGTTGAGCGTAAGCTAACAATTGGTTTCCGAGTAGTAAACCAAAACAAACAACCGAGACTTGTTTGTCAATGCTCTTAACCGCGACTTAAGAGTAATATCCCTTTAGTTTCATAGTTAGTTCGTTCATAAATCCCAAAATCATAATTAGAGTCCGAAACAGCCACAAGAATCACATAAAGTGGTATCAGAGCAAGGCGACTGTAACGGTGCGTGAGGGCGCGTGGATTGTCTAAAACGTGATTTTGTTGGCCTGTTGGAAAGCTAACTTATAGGCCTAAGTTGTGTCAAAATTCCAGATCAATCCGATCTGTAACGAAGTCGCAGCGAAGCAAAACATCCGGCATTACCATGAGAGAAAGCGATGCAGACAAACGGAGGGATGCCATGTTGGAGGCCCTTCAAAAACGGTGCGAATCTCTCCATGTTGCACTCTCTCTTTTAACATTGAATGCTGTCAATAGTAAGAAGGATGAGGCACGAGCATCAAAGGGGGAATCAATTAAACTTGGGGATCTTCCTAAGTTTGATGGAGCACTAAATCCGGAGGCCTATTTAGAGTGGGAACGAAAGCTTGATAGACTCTTTGAACACAAGGGCGTGACTGATCATAAGGCATATACTTATGCCGTGCTCAAGTTGTCTAAACTTGGTTCTCTTTGGTTTGACAACATGCAGATGAGGCGAGAAAGAGAAGGGAAGGATAAGATCAGTTCATGGGATGACTTGAAATTGAAGATGAAGAAGAATTTGTCCCAAGGACTTATACACAAGATTTGTTCCACAAGTTTAACACTTTACAGCAAGGGACCATGGATGTTGAAGGGTACATTAAAGAGTTTGAGAGGTTGTCCTTAGAGTGCGATTGCATGGACGTGGAGGAACAAAAGATCTCAAAGTTTCTTGTGGGATTGAACGTAGAAATTAGCAATAGAGTGGAGTTGCAGCCTTTTTCTCATTTGATGAGGCGTGTGAATTGGCTGTGAAAGTGGAGAGGCAAATTAAGGCCACCAAGACTCGATCTTTTAAGTCTTCTTTCAATCCTAAATCTGAAACAACGTTTTCTTCACCAAAGTTGGAGGCTTTAGATAACGGTAAGTCTATTGCTGCATCGGTGGTGGGGGATTTGAAGACAAAGCAAGGATCTTTGACCCCAGGGCAGGTGATAATGAAGGCAAAGCAGTGTTTTATGTGTCAAGGACATGGACACATTGCTCGTCAATCCCCTAACATGGTTCTTGTTTCGTTGGAAGAGCATCACGCACTTTTAATGGAACAGCAAGAGGAGGAAACGAGATTGTTGGCAGCTAATAAGTCTTCTAATGACTTTGAGGAGATGGAGGTTGCCTTGTTTAGCACTAATTTGGTGCATCCGTAATAGGAGAGGAGGAGTATGATCCTTAGGCGTGCATTGGTGGTGCAATCTGTCGAAGAGGATGAGCATGAGCAACGTGAGAATCTATTTCAATCCCGGTGCTTGATCAATGGTAAGACGTACAAATTTATTATTGATTCGGGTTCTTGCACTAATGTTGTGGCTCAATCTGTTGTGAGTTCATTACATATACCTACGCAAATACATCCTAGGCCTTACAAGTTGAGTTGGTTGAATGATGATGGTGGTGTGTGGGTTAATACGCGTGCGTCGATAGGCTTTAGGGTAGGAACGTACATGGATCAATTGTGGTTTGATGTTGTACCTATGCGTGCTTGTGATTTATTGCTTGGGCGTCCATGGCAATCAGATCGCCAAGTGATACCCCATGGTCGAGATAATATCTATTCGGTGGTGAAAGATGGGGAACGTTTTTGTCTCAAGCCTTTACCTCCCAAGCGTAAGATGGTGCCTAGGGCTGTTGAAGTTGAGACACAACCAGATAGGGCTGCTGAAATTACGCCCAAATCAGATGGGAATGTTGGCCATGTGTGCATAAGTTCGTGTAGGGTGGAGGAGCTAGATGCCGCAAATAATTAGAAGGAACGACGAGCTAATTTGCTGCACCTTCGTCAAGATCCGCATCTAGGTGAAGGGGATTACGTTTGGCTATCACTTAGTGCTTAAAAACTGCATTTAGATCACAAGAATGATGAACCTATGGATGAGGGGCCGTTCAAGATTGTGAAGAAAATCTGCTATGCAACGTACAAAGTCCTGTTGGGCAAGGAGGTGTGCGCAACACTTGGGAGTGCTGATCTTGTGCCGTGTTTGGAAGACCCTTGAGGACAAGGATTGTTTTCAAGAGGGAGAGGATGATCCATATGGGCTATGGTCATTTTCTATAAATCCTAGTTCAGTTAGGATTCTTATGTAGTTTCCTAGTTATGTTAGGAATCTATCTGCTTTATTTGCTTAATAACTCTTTAATTTAGGTGTTTGCATGATAAAGGGATCCAATTATGTTTAGGAGTCTAATTCCCTAAGTCATAGTGTTTGAGTTTGCTTAGAAGTCCTTATTTTCTATCCTAGAATAGGCGTGTGATGATAAGGCTGGTTGTTAAGTTGTTTTGCATGGTTAGAAGTCCTAAACTAGATAAGAATATGCATAGTTATCTTGTTTGGCGTATGGTGCTTAACTAGCTTAAAGAGGAGTCTTTATTATTTATCTTCTTAGTTGTTAGTGTGTGTTAGGACTTGTTTCAAGCGTGTATTCATATGCACGAGCTTCATTAATTAAATTAGTTTTGTTGAGTAAAAGAAAGTGCGTAATTGCATTTGTTGAGCGTAAGCTAACAATTGGTTTCCGAGTAGTAAACCAAAACAAACAACCGAGACTTGTTTGTCTATGCTCTTAACCGCGACTTAAGAGTAATATCCCTTTAGTTTCATAGTTAGTTCGTTCATAAATCCCAAAATCATAATTAGAGTCCGAAACAGCCACAAGAATCATATAAAGTGGCATCAGAGCAAGGCGACTGTAACGGTGCGTGAGGGCGCGTGGATTGTCTAAAACGTGATTTTGTTGTCCTGTTGGAAAGCTAACTTATAGGCCTAAGTTGTGTCAAAATTTCAGATCAATCCGATCTGTAACGAAGTCGCAGCGAAGCAAAACATCCGGCGTTACCATGAGAGAAAGCGATGCAGACAAACGGAGGGATGCCATGTTGGAGGCCCTTCAAAAACAGTGCGAATCTCTCCATGGTGCACTCTCTCTTTTAACATTGAATGCTGTCAATAGTATGAAGGATGAGGCACGAACATCAAAGGGGGAATCAATTAAACTTGGGGATCTTCCTAAGTTTGATGGAGCACTAAATCCGGAGGCCTATTTGGAGTGGGAACGAAAGCTTGATAAACTCTTTGAACACAAGGGCGTGACTGATCATAAGGCATATACTTATGCCGTGCTCAAGTTGTCTAAACTTGGTTCTCTTTGGTTTGACAACATGCAGATGAGGCGAGAAAGAGAAGGGAAGGATAAGATCAGTTCATGGGATGACTTGAAATTGAAGATGAAGAAGGATTTATCCCAAGGACTTATACACAAGATTTGTTCCACAAGTTTAACACTTTACAGCAAGGGACCATGGATGTTGAAGGGTACATTAAAGAGTTTGAGAGGTTGTCCTTAGAGTGCGATTGCATGGACGTGGAGGAACAAAAGATCTCAAAGTTTCTTGTGGGATTGAACGTAGAAATTAGCAATAGAGTGGAGTTGCAGCCCTTTTTCTCATTTGATGAGGCGTGTGAATTGGCTGTGAAAGTGGAGAGGCAAATTAAGGCCACCAAGACTCGATCTTTTAAGTCTTCTTTCAATCCTAAATCTGAAACAACGTTTTCTTCACCAAAGTTGGAGGCTTTAGATAACGGTAAGTCTATTCTTTGCATCGGTGGTGGGGGATTTGAAGACAAAGCAAGGATCTTTGACCCCGGGGCAGGTGATAATGAAGGCAAACCAGTGTTTTATGTGTCAAGGACATGGACACATAGCTCGTCAATGCCCTAACATGGTTCTTGTTTCGTTGGAAGAGCATCACGCACTTTTAATGGAACAGCAAGAGGAGGAAACGAGATTGTTGGCTGCTAATAAGTCTTCTAATGACTTTGAGGAGATGGAGGTTACCTTGTTTAGCACTAATTTGGTGCATCCGGAATAGGAGAGGAGGAGTATGATCCTTAGGCGTGCTTTGGTGGTGCAATCTGTCGAAGAGGATGAGCATGAGCAACGTGAGAATCTATTTTAATCCCGGTGCTTGATCAATGGTAAGACGTACAAATTTATTATTGATTCGGGTTCTTGCACTAATGTTGTGGCTCCATCTGTCGTGAGTTCATTACATATACCTACGCAAATACATCCTAGGCCTTACAAGTTGAGTTGGTTGAATGATGATGGTGGTGTGTGGGTTAATAAGCTTGCGTCGATAGGCTTTAGGGTAGGAACGTACATGGATCAATTGTGGTTTGATGTTGTACCTATGAGTGCTTGTGATTTATTGCTTGGGCGTCCATGGCAATCAGATCGCAAAGTGATACACCATGGTGGAGATAATATCTATTCGGTGGTGAAAGATGGGGAACGTTTTGGTCTCAAGCCTTTACCTCCCAAGCGTAAGATGGTGCCTAGGGCTGTTGAAGTTGAGACACAACCAGATAGGGCTGCTGAAATTATGCCCAAATCAGATGGGAATGTTGGCCATGTGTGCATAAGTTCGTGTAGGGTGGAGGAGCTAGATGCCGCAAATAATAAGAAGGAACGACGAGCTAATTTGCTGCACCTTCGTCAAGATCCGCATCTAGGTGAAGGGGATTACACTTGGCTATCACTTAGTGCTCAAAAACTGCATTTAGATCACAAAAATGATGAACCTATGGATGAGGGGCCGTTCAAGATTGTGAAGAAAATTGGCTATGCAACATACAAAGTCTTGTTGGGCAAGGAGGTGTGCGCAACATTTGGGAGTGCTGATCTTGTGCCGTGTTTGGAAGACCCTATGGTCATTTTCTATAAATCCTAGTTCTGTTAGGATTCTTATGTAGTTTCCTAGTTCTGTTAGGAAACTATGTGCTTTATTTGCTTAATAACTCTTTAATTTAGGTGTTTGCATGATAAAGGGATCCAATTATGTTTAGGAGTCTAATTCCCTAAGTCATAGTGTTTGAGTTTGCTTAGAAGTCTTTATTTTCTATCCTAGAATAGGCGTGTGATGATAAGGCTAGTTGTTAAGTTGTTTTGCATGGTTAGAAGTCCTAAACTAGATAAGAATATGCATAGTTATCTTGTTTGGCGTGTGGTGCTTAACTAGCTTAACGAGGAGTCTTTATTATTTATCTTCTTAGTTGTTAGTGTGTGTTAGGACTTGTTTCAAGCGTGTATTTATATGCATGAGCTTCATTAATAAAATTAGTTTTGTTGAGTAAAAGAAAGTGCGTAATTGCATTTGTTGAGCGTAAGCTAACAATTGGTTTCCGAGTAATAAACCAAAACAAACAACCGAGACTTGTTTGTCTATGCTCTTAACCGCGACTTAAGAGTAATATCCCTTTAGTTTCATAGTTAGTTCGTTTATAAATCCCAAAATCATAATTAGAGTCCGAAACAGCCACAAGAATCACATAAAGTGGTATCAGAGCAAGGCGACTGTAACGGTGCGTGAGGGCGCGTGGATTGTCTAAAACGTGATTTTGTTGGCCTGTTGGAAAGCTAACTTATAGGCCTAAGTTGTGTCAAAATTTCAGATCAATCCGATCTGTAACGAAGTCGCAGCGAAGCAAAACATCCGGCGTTACCATGAGAGAAAGCGATGCAGACAAACGGAGGGATGCCATGTTGGAGGCCCTTCAAAAACAGTGCGAATCTCTCCATGGTGCACTCTCTCTTTTAACATTGAATGCTGTCAATAGTAAGAAGGATGAGGCACGAACATCAAAGGGGGAATCAATTAAACTTGGGGATCTTCCTAAGTTTGATGGAGCACTAGATCCGGAGCCCTATTTGGAGTGGGAACGAAAGCTTGATAGACTCTTTGAACACAAGGGCGTGACTGATCATAAGGCATATACTTATGCCGTGCTCAAGTTGTCTAAACTTGGTTCTCTTTGGTTTGACAACATGCAGATGAGGCGAGAAAGAGAAGGGAAGGATAAGATCAGTTCATGGGATGACTTGAAATTGAAGATGAAGAAGCGATTTGTCCCAAGGACTTATAAGCAAGATTTGTTCCACAAGTTTAACACTTTACAGCAAGGGACCATGGATGTTGAAGGGTACATCAATGAGTTTGAGAGGTTGTCCTTAGCGTGCGATTGCTAGGACGTGGAGGAACAAAAGATCTCAAAGTTTCTTGTGGGATTGAACGTAGAAATTAGCAATAGAGTGGAGTTGCAGCCCTTTTTCTCATTTGATGAGGCGTGTGAATTGGCTGTGAAAGTGGAGAGGCAAATTAAGGCCACCAAGACTCGATCTTTTATGTAACGCCCTGTAATTTAATATAATTCTAATAATGAAACACTACATGATAGTACCAGGATCGAACCAAATATTACATCTTTTATTTATTATATAATATAGAGTTTACAGGACATTACCGCCGTATTCCTAATAATAGAAATACAAGGCGAAAACAAAATAAAACATGATACTAAATAAAAAAAAAAAAAAAAACAAGATAACAACATATAGTATATTAGTCCTAATATTTTATATTCCTCACTCCTGCCCATTCCCATCACTGGTACCTGAAAACAAAATATTTTATAACAGTCAACCCAAAAGGGTCCAGTACATTCCCAATACCATGTAAAAACACTTTGCAGATAATTATATAAAATAATCAGTTACGATTATATGAAATCATTTGTTATAGTTTCTCCCGACAAATCTCGTGTGCACACCCCTACAATGACGTACGTCATCCGGATAATATTTGCAGGCCTTTAGCCCCTCCTGATACTTCCATGTGCACACCTCTACAATGACGTACGTCACTCCATATATAATTCATTCCTCCAGCACAAACCACGAACCTCCATTTTATAATACCACGAACCTCCACTTTATTTTATCATAGCAACATCTTTATATCACATCATTATTACCACATATGATAGTATTTTTGGAATCACCTTGTATATAAATCATAATGTGACAAATACCATTTGCATTATTTACAAACCACAATATACCTTTACTATTAAGGCAAAACTATTACGATTAGTTTATCTAAAAAGTTAATATAACAATACATTGTCGCAAAACAACATTAGGAAGGGGTATTCAAGAATGTACCTTAATAAGGTGTGTTAACCAAATTTCACAATATGTCTCTCACTCTCTTTTGTTGTATCTTTGTTATTTTTATGTCGCTCATATAGAGCATGCTTACTACTGCATGTATTTATAGGGGTTTAAGGGGAGAAAATGTCAATTTGGGTTTTGATACTTCATGATAAACATGAGAATTATTTGTATCATGCATGCAAAGTCAACAATGATAAACTTGAGAATTACTTGTATCATGCATGCAAAGTCAACTATATAAAGTTAGTTACTTGTAGTACAGCTTCACGTAAGTTGTATGGATTTGTATGCATGGTTGATTTTATCACATTACCATAATTCAAGAATCTACTACCAATGGCCAAGTGTCATTGATTTGTTTACTCCGAAACCCACTAATATTGTATTCTGCATATTGTCTTAAAATGGGTAGCGACTGTCCGTCCTTAGGTAAAGTCATTAGTGACGATTCTAAAAACTAAATTACGTTGGTCATTAGCTTCACCGATTATAAGTTAGGAGCATTGTTGGTTTATGCAGTACTTACTAAAAATCCTACTAGATATATTTATAAGCTCATAAACTAGTAATTGATAATTTTATTAATCTTTGACCCTTAAAGTACTTTATAAACTATAATGTTAGTATAAATGATATATGTATGCACATATAACTTGCCCTGAGCAAATGCACAAAGCCCAGGAAACACATAACTTCATCTAAAATAATCATATAAATGACAAAATAACGTATATAAGATCTTAGGGACTAGTTTATCTTATAATAATACTAAAACCTTCAATCCCTTACTAATAATAAATATTTTTTTTTTGGTTGTTATTACATTATCCCCTCTTTAAAAGAAGTTTCGTCCCCGAAACTTAAAGTTAAATTACCTTAAAATAAGTGTGGGTTCTTGTCTCGCATATCCTGTTCGACTTCCCATGTAGCTTCTGTTTCGACGTGATTAAACCATAACACCTTTACTAACGGAATTACTTTGTTGCGTAGTACCTTATCTTTATGATCTAGAATTTGAACAGGTTGCTCTTCATAAGTCAAATCTTCTCCAACTCGAACAGGGGGTATATTAATGACATGGGATGGGTCTGGTATATATCGACGTAAAAGTGAAACGTGAAACACATCATGTATTCGAGAAAATTCACTAGGGAGTGCTAATCGGTAAGCTACGTTTCCAATTTTCTCGATAATCTCAAATGGCCCAATGTATCTAGGACGAAGTTTTCTTGCTTTGCCAAACCTCACTACTCCACTGGTAGGGGAAGCTTTTAGAAATACTGACTCACCTACAGAAAATTCTACATGTCTTCTTTTAAGGTCAGCATAACTTTTTTGACGACTCTGTGCATTTCTCATTTTCTCCTGAATGATTCGAACCTTGTCAGATGTTTCTTGAATCATTTCTGGTTCGATTATCTTTGATTCATCTATGTCGCTCCAACATAGAGGGGTTCTACATTTCCGTCCATATAGAGCTTCGTAAGGTGCCATCTCAATTCTAGCATGGTAACTATTGTTATAGGAGAATTCTATTAATGGCAAATACTTTTCCCGTGAACCTTTGAATTCTAAAACACAAGCTCGTAACAAGTCTTCCAAAGTTTGAATTGTTCTCTCAGTATGGCCTTCTGTAGCTGGGTGAAAGGTTGTGCTAATGTTCAGTTGTGTACCCAATGCTTTCTGTAGCTTTTGCCAAAACTTAGACACATATCGGGAATCTCGATCAGACACAATAGAGCTAGGTACTCCATGAAGTCTAATAATCTCTTCAACATACTTTCTTGCTAATCGCTCAAGATCCCAAGTATTATGAATTGCTAAGAAATGAGCACTTTTTGTAAGCCTATCCACTATAACCCATATAGAATTCATGCCTTGAGGAGTTGTTGGTAACCCCATAACAAAATCCATTGCTATTGACTCCCATTTCCAAGTGGGTATATCCAAAGGCTGTAAAAGTCCTGACGGGCGCTGATGTTCTATTTTTACTTGTTGGCAAGTCAGACATTTGGCAACGAATTCCGCAATTTCTTGCTTCATGTTACTCCACCAAAACATACCACAAAGATCTTTATACATCTTATTTCCACCTGGATGTACAGAGTAAAGGGTATTATGTGCTTCATTCATGATTCTCCTTTTTAAATCTATTTAATTCGGTACACACAATTGTCCTTGCAAACGAAGTGACCCATCTTCTTGTATCACAAAACCAGTCTCTTTCCCAATCAACACTCTTTCATGAATCTTCTCTAATTGTGGATCCGTTTTCTGCAACTCCTTAATTTCTTCACTCAAGGTCGGTTTGATTTCTAAGGCTGCTAAATATCCTTCCAGATCACCTACAATCAACTCAATTTCTAACCTCTGAAGTTCTCTTTGGGTAACAGGCTGAATGGTAAGTGAGTTAAGGGTAGCGTAATTTTTCCGACTAAGAGCATCAGCTACCACATTGGCCTTTCCAGGGTGATATTGAATCTCCAGTTCACAATCCTTTATAAATTCTAACCACCTTCGTTGTCTCATGTTTATATCTTTCTGGGTGAAAATGTATTTAAGGCTTTTATGATCTGTGTAAATTTTACACTTAACCCCATATAGGTAATGTCTCCAAATTTTCAATGCAAAAATAATGGCGGCAAGTTCAAGGTCATGGGTAGGGTAATTCTGCTTGTGAGGTTTTAACTGACGAGATGCATAAGCTATCACTTTCCCATGTTGCATTAACACACATCCCAACCCTTGTCTAGAGGCATCACTATATATTTCTAAACCTTCGGTACCACTAGGAAGAGTAAGAATTGGAGCTGTGGTAAGACGAAATTTCAGTTCTTGGAATGCTACTTCACACTTGTCACTCCACTCAAACTTTGTAGCTTTTCTTATGAGGTTTGTGATAGGTTGAGCAATTCGGGAAAAGTTTTCCACAAATCGACGATAATATCCTGCTAACCCTAGGAAACTTCGTACTTCTGACACATTGGTTGGTCGAGGCCAATTAATGATTGCTTCTACTTTCTGGGAATCTACTTGCACACCTTCTCTAGACACAACATGCCCTAGAAATACTATTTTATCTAACCAAAATTCACACATTTTAAATTTTGCAAATAACTGGTTCTTTCTCAGAGTTTCCAGAACTATTCTCAAATGTTCCTCGTGCTCTTTCTTATCTTTGGAATACACTAAAATATCATCAATAAACACAATAACAAAATGATCTAGATAAGTTCTGAAAACTCTATTCATAAGGTCCATAAATACAGCTGGGGCATTGGTAAGACCAAAAGGCATAACAAGAAACTCATAATGTCCGTACCTTGTTCTAAAAGCAGTTTTTGGAATATCTTAAGGTCTGATTCTTAATTGATGGTATCCAGATCGTAAGTCTATCTTTGAAAATACCGACGCACCTTGTAATTGGTAAAAAAGGTCATCAATACGAGGAAAAGGATATTTGTTTTTAATGGTTATCATGTTAAGTTCTCTGTAGTTTATACATAACCTTAGGGTTCCATCTTTTTTCTTTACAAATAAAACGGGTGCTCCCCATGGTGATTGACTTGGTTTAATATATCCTTTTTCCAATAACTCATCAAGTTGTATCTTTAATTCCTTTAATTCTGCAGGTGCCATTCTATATGGTGCTTTTGAGATAGGTGCTACCTCAGGTACTAACTCAATGGTGAAATCAATTTCTCTTTGCGGAGGCATATTTACAATTTCCTCAGGAAATACATCTTGGAATTTTCTAACAACAGGGATGTCAGAGATTTTGGGTTCAGATTTTTCAATACTAATAACATCACAAAGGTATCCTTCACAACCTTGTCTCAACATTTTTTGTGCCTGAAGATAAGAAATGATTCTAGATTCTAGTGTTGTCTTACTATTCTGAAATGTGAAATAAGGCGGGGCTGGGGCGGCACTGGTGGGGATGGCTGGGCGGCCCGCGTGCGACGTGCGCAGCCCCTGCCTCCTCACGCGAACTGTTGGCGCGGGTGGACGTGGCAGCGTAACTGCTGGCGTGTTCTGCCGGAGGACTGGCCCGCGAGGACGGCGGGTGGTGTTATGGTGTCGAGCTCCGACATGCTGACCTGTTGTGCGGTGGAGTGGCTGGTGTTTCCAGCGTGGTGAGACTTGCGTGAGTTTTGGCTGGTTACTTGGTGTTTCCAAGATTAGCGACCATGTCTTGGTGTTGACCGCGGCCTTGTCTTCAGGCCGGTCAACGGTCAAGAAGTCAATAAAAAAAAAAAAAATTCTTTTTATGGAAAATCTGATTTTCCTAAGTTGAGCATAAATCCAAAAGTTTCCTATTTTGCAAATTTGTGAATAATAAAGATTATTGCCATATCTAAATAAGTAATTGAATTAAAATAATAAAATTTCCTAAATAATTTCTAGCTTAAATTTGTTAAGTTTTATAATTATTATGGAAAGTTATAGTTGCTTATTAATTGTTAATAAGTAAATCGTTTGTGTTTATTTTATTTTGATATTATAAATGCGTGGATGTTTAATGTAATATGTATGATATTATATTTTGCATGATATGACTAGTATGGCCCAAATCAGGATAGTAATTACGATCTGCGAATCGTTATATTTGAATGTAAATTAAATACGATATGCGAATCGTTTGTATTTTTGTAACTTTAAATTTTCGTTATTTATTTAATTCAAATTATGTAATCGAGCATGAGGATCCAAGGAGTTTCAAGGATGGTGATCCATGGAGATTCAAGGGAGGATTCATGAAGATTAGTTATTTTCCTAAGTATAGGGGCCATACTAGATCATTTAATTATTGCTTTTATAATTCTCTTGCATTTATTTTGTTTAAATGCTTGCTTCTAAGTTTATTTTGTGGTTAATTGATTCATGTGTTCACTATTAAATGACCATATTAGTAAACTTAGGTCCCCAAAAGTAATATTGAGTTTAATCGCTTTCCCAAACAACACCTATAAAGCCTTAGATCATGAGTAATAGGTTACGCCAAAGGGGTGTTGCTCATAGTTCCGGGGATAGTAGGGTAGGTTTTTGAAACTTACATGTTAATGTTTGGTTTAACTCAACAAAATCATCAAAAGAAAAAGTTTTGGGTTTTGAAGCTAAGAGATAGGAGTAAACAAAGAGTTGTTAACATGTCTACCAAGAATTATAATTAGTTATAATTAGTAAAGTGTTTACTTACCTCAACTACTATAAATTGAAGGCAGGGCCAAAGTCCGTTTGATTGTAGTGGAAGGGGATCTTGGTTATTTCTTTATTCAATAGGGGACTTTCATTTTGAATAAAGGGTAGTAGTAATTAAAATTTGTTTAATTATTGCTTTCTTGATAAACATTGATTGAATCTTGCTTTATTATTTGTTGTAGTAATTATGTCTAGTAACAACAATATCAACACCAACAATTCTACTTGTAATTTGCGCTCCGTCCTTTCGAAGGACAAATTGAATGCTGAACGTTTCATTGCAATTGAAAGGGATATGGGAATCGTTACACCAAAACCAAAAGTTGATGATGAGCACTATTGTTACACCTGTAACAAGGTTGGTCATTGGAAAAGTAGTTGCCCCAAGTATCTGAAGGATCAAAAGAAAGGAGTTTCTAGTTCAGATATGTATGTTATAGAAGTTAACTTAGCAACTTCTGCTTCTTGGGTATTTGATACCGCTTGTGGTTCGCACATTATTTGTAATATGCAAGGCCTCAAAAGAAGTAGAACATTGGGAAAGGGTGAAGTAGATCTTCGCGTTGGCAATGGAGCACGAGTTGCTACATTGGCAGTGGGAGTATATAGTCTACTTTAACCTTCAGGATTAGTTTTAGAACTTAATAGTTGTTATTATGTTCCTGCTATCACAAAGAACATTATTTCGATTCCTGTTTTGGATTCCGAAGGTTATTCATTTACAATAAAGAACAATTGTTGTTCTGCGTATTTGAATGATATGTTCTATGTCTCCGCTAAGTTATCAAATGGTTTATATGTGCTAGACTTAGAAACCCACATCTATAACATAGACAAAGAAGAAACATAAAGCAAATGATTCAAACCCTACATACCTATGGCATTGTCGATTAGGCCACATAAGCTCAAAGCGCATTGAGAAACTTCATAAAGATGGAATTCTCAAATCATTTGATTTCGAATCATTTGATACTTGTGAGTTTTGCTTGATGGGGAAAATGACAAAGTCTCCTTTCACAGGTTCAAGTGAAAGGGCCAATGACCTTTTAGCCCTCATACATACGGATGTGTGTGGACCTATGAGTACGTTGGCTAGGGGAGGGTACGAGTTACTTCATTACTTTTACCGATGATGTGAGCGAGATTTGGATATGTTTACCTCATGCGGCATAAGTCGGAATCCTTTGAAAAATTTAAGGAATTCCGAATGAAGTACAAAACCAACTTGGGAAGAAAATTAAGGCATTACGATCCGATCGTGGTGGTGAATATTTATCTCAAGAATTTGGTGATCATTTGAAGGATTGTGGAATACTTTCACAATGGACTCCACCGGGAACACCACGGTTAAATGGCGTTTACGAAAGAAGGAATCGAACTCTACTTGATATGGTTCGATCCATGATGAGTCTTCTTGATCTTCCTATTTCATTCGGGGATTTGCACTTGAAACGGCGGCGTTCACACTTAACAGAGCACCATCCAAAGTAGTGGAAAAGACACCATATGAAATGTGGACGGAAACGTTCCAAAATTGTCTTTTCTAAGGATATGGGGTTGTGAAGCTTATGTAAAACGATTACTTTCGATAAGCTTTCACCCAAATCCGATAAATGTCTTTTTGTGGGTTATCCAAAAGAGACTAAGGGATACTACTTCTACAACCAAAGCGAAAACAAAGTGTTTGTTGCTCGTAATGGTGTCTTTTCGGGAAAAGGAGTTTATTTCCGGAAAAACAAGTGGGAGAAATGTATATCTCGAAGAAGTTCGAGATGAGCAACAAATGGATGAGGTTAACACCTCATCGAGGGCGGCCCGAGCATGAAAATGCTCGGGAGGTGGTGCATTCAATTCACGTACCTCCTACCGTCCCACTTGGAGATACTCCATGCGAAGTCACTCAACCTAGTGAGGTAGAAACTTCTTCGTTGTTCCCCAACGTAGGTCTAGTAGGACCATCATTCCGTCAAAGAGATATATTGATTTCCTTTTGACCGAAAGTTACGAAATAACGATTTTAGAATCGAAAGAGCCTACTAGCTACAAAGATGCTTTGGATAGTCAAGACCCCAAAAGATGGCTTGAGGCCATGAAATCTGAAATGGATTCCATGTCTGAAAATCAAGTATGGGACTTGGTTGATTTGCACGATAGGGTAAAACCCATTGGATGCAAATGGATTTTCAAGTTGAAAAGCAGAGACAAGGATGGAAACATTAGTGTTTTCAAAGCAAGGTTGGTGGCAAAAGGTTTCAAACAAATTCATGGTATTGACTATGATGAAACCTTCTCACCAGCAGCCATCTTGAAGTCCATTAGGATAATCCTTGCGATTCTTGCCTTTCATGACTATGAAATATGGCGGATGGATGTCAAAACCGCTTTCTTGAATGGGTTCTTGAAAGAGGATGTGTACATGACACAACCTCAAGGTTTTGAAGATCTAGAAAATCCCGGGGAGGGTATGCAAGCTTAAGAAGTCCATTTATGGACTAAAGCAAGCATCAAGGAGTTGGAACCTCGGATTTGATGAGGCGATCAAGAAATTTGGCTTTCTCGAAATGAAGAGGAATCTTGTGTATACAAGAAGTTAAGTGGGAGTAGTATTACTTTTCCGGTCTTGTATGTGGATGACATACTTCTCATAGGAAATGATAAAACCATGCTTGAGTCGATCGAAGGAATGTCTTAAAAATTGTTTCTCTATGAAAGACCTAGGAGAGGCGAGTACATATTGGGAATAAAGATCTATAGAGATAGATCGAAAAAGCTAATTGGACTTAGTCAAGAGACTTATATCGATAAGGTTCTTGCAAGGTTCAAGCCGGAAAACTCCAAGAGAGGTTTCATTCCCATGCAACATGGCATAACACTTGGCAAGACTCGGTGTCCTTCGAGTCCCGATGAGGTCAAGCGTATGAGTAATGTTCCCTATGCTTCGCAGTAGGATCCATTATGTATGCCATGATATGCACTCGACCGGATGTTGCATATGCTTTGAGTATATGCAGCGAGATACCGATCAAATCCGGGAGATGCGCCTTGGATTGCGACGAAAAACATCCTTAAGTACTTGCGAAGGACTAAGGATAATTTTTTGGTTTATGGTGGAGATGATGAGTTGGTTGTTCTTGGATACACCGATGCAAGCTTCCGGAGTGACAAAGATGATTTCCGATCGCAATCCGGTTTCATATTTTGTCTCAATGGAGGAGCCGTGGAGCTGGAAGAGCTCTAAGCAGAGTACCATCGCGGATTCTACAACAGAGGCCGAGTATATTGCGGCGCGGATGCAGCAAAAAGAAGTCATTTGGATCAAAAAGTTCATTGGTGAGCTTGGTGTAGTTCCTAGCATTGAGAATGGCGTTGAGTTGTATGGTGACAACAATGGTGCCATTGCTCGGTCCTAAGGAACCCGGATCGCATCAAAGGTCTAAACATGTGCTCGGGAAATTCCATCTCATTCGAGAAATCGTTGGAAGAGAGGATGTGAAAGTAAGCAAGGTTCATGCGAGGATAACGTAGCGAGATCCTCCGACTAAACCGCTTGCTCAACCTAAGCATGAGTGTCATACTAGGTCTATGGGGCTTAAGCATATGGGAGAATGGCTTTAGGTTGTTTACTTCATGTTTACAATTGTAAAGACATTTATTATGCTTGGAATGTTTATCAATAAAAATTTCGTTCTTATTTAATTGTTTGGTTTAGTATTAAATAAAATGTCCAAATAATTTGTGTTTTCAAATAGGATTATCGAAAACGTTTTGATAATGGAACCCTATAAAGTGAACTGAAAATCACAATTTATTTAAAGTCCCTAGTCTAAATCACTAAATTGGACATAAGTGATTTATTTAAAAGACTATTATATAATTAATTGATAGCGCAGTTCCATGGGCTATGGAGACATAGAGATGTCTAATTGATTATATGGATGTATAGCTGATACATTGAGACTTGACCTAATTAGATTCTAAAAAGTAGAATCAAACTACTATATTTAGTGGATTCCTTAGACATGAGTATGTCTTAATAACCACAACATAATTAGTTTAACTTTGACATTTGTTAAACGGCTGCGCCGTAAAAGGAGGTTATAAAGGCAAGATCGGGTGGGCTAAGAATTGAGTGGGAGTTATGGTCATACAAGAGTGGATAAGTCCTCCTATTAAATAGGAATGGTGTCTGGGCCTCTTGATGAGCGAGAACTGGAAAATTGAATGGCCATGCGGAATAGGGTTAAAGAGTTAATCCTTATTTGAGCGGTTCGAACTCGTGAGATCAAGGAACATAAATTTGAGAATAATATTGTGTTATCAAATTTGACATTAAGTGACTTAAGGAATTTAACATTGCGCTCTTGTCTTCGGACAAGTGGGAGATTGAAGGAATATGTCCTTAGACATCCCGGCAATTACTAAATATAAATAGGAATAATATTATGAAGATAATAAAGTTAATTATTTTAGTAATCTTATTTTCTTGCTAGAGAATAAATATGATTAATAGGACAATAATGATTGGGCCTATAACTAAAATATATTAATACTATGAGGTCACACAATGTAGCACAAGTTGGACAAAGCAATCCAAATCCATTTAGGATTAGGGTTGGGTCGGTCTAAAGGGGAATAGGAGGAGAATTAGTTCTCCTAACTAACCTATGACTCTTATATTATATATAGGATATAATATTAGAGTTTAGGTGAAAAAATTCATTAATCAGTTTCTTTTCACAAGAGAGAGAGAATTGAAACCCAAATCTATTCCCTCTAACCTAGCGCCTATACCACCAAAAAGCAAGGGATCTTTTCTCTTCCGTTCTAGCGAGACGTTGGTGTTCAACCGGTGCTCGTGGACCGATTAGAGGAGCAACACTTGGGGCTCTCGGATTTTCAAAGCTTGCATACAACAGGGAAATCACGCTACAAAGGTTTGATATTTAATCCCTATTGAATGATTCATATGTTTGATTATGTCTGCGATCCTATGATAGATGTTAGGAATTTGTTTCCTGAAATTGTTTTTAAGCATTTCAAATAAAAGTGATGTGACCTCCTTAACATTTCCCTCTCCGTTATCATGGTTTGGGACTGGTTGGTTCTCTTGTGTAGATTGGTTATTTGCAGATTCCATTATCCTAAATACATAAAAGATTGAAGTTAAAATCGAATTGTAGTTAGGTTAGTATAGCATTTGTGAAATGAATAGAAGCATAATAAACAAACAAACACACACCTATATATATATATATATATATATATATATATATATATATATATATATATATATATATATATATATATATATATATATATATATATACATGGAATTATACATAGCATAGTTAGTACATAAACTAAACTTATTCCTATTCAACCATCCGATAGGGTGAAAACAACAAAATATACACCCTACATCACCTTAAGCCGAGTGTCAACATATATATACAGACAAAAATGGTTGACACCTAACATATAAAAGAGTTTCTTCAACTTGATATCTTCCTACTCGTCATCATCATCTCCTAGTGCATCTGGGTCCTTATTGAGATCAACACTTCCACATGATTCTGTCTCATCATCAGAGACAAATACCATGTGATCCCTCTCATAAGCTAGCAGTTCTCCAGATAGTTCTTCAAAAGTCGGGGTCCAACTTGGCCTCCCTAATTCAAACCTTAAGTATTTCTCCCAATTTGGAAAACCATTAACAAGTAGGTAACTATACTTATTCTTAAAGGAGTCCCACGGAGCATTCACTGGAAGAGTTTCAACTAAAGCAAAAGTAAAATAAGGCGTAGTCATTCCACATTCAGGGAAGTGAGTATTAAACGCATCGATAACTCTAGCTAAACGGTTGATATGATCCATGACACTATAGTCAGGATCCATCGTTAGTGCTCGTGTAGCAATTGGCCCTGCCATCTTAAGATAATAAAATCACATGATAAATATCATGAAATAACATCAATAAGCAATAAACCATAAATACCCCAACCCTTTCTCTCAAATAGGTTACTAATATAATTATTAAGATTTTATTACATTCACTTTTTATTTGTAATATTATATTATTTTTAAAAGTGGCTCGGATACCAAACTGTAACGCCCTGTAATTTAATATAATTCTAATAATGAAACACTACATGATAATACCAGGATCGAACCAAATATTACATCTTTTATTTATTATATAATATAGAGTTTACAGGACATTACCGCCGTATTCCTAATAATAGAAGTACTAGGCAAAAACAAAATAAAACATGATACTAAAAAAAAAAAATCAAGATAACAACATATAGTATATTAGTCCTAATATTTTATATTCCTCACTCCTGCCCATTCCCATCACTGGTACCTGAAAACAAAATATTTTATAACAGTCAACCCAAAAGCGTCCAGTACATTCCCAATACCATGTAAAAACACTTTGCAGATAATTATATAAAATAATCAGTTACGATTATATAAAATCATTTGTTATAGTTTCTCCCGACAAATCTCTTGTGCACACCCCTACAATGACGTACGTCACTCCGGATAATATTTGCAAGCCTTCAGCCCCTCCTGATACTTCCGTGTGCACACCCCTACAATGACGTACGTCACTCCATATATAATTCATTCCTCCAACACAAACCACGAACCTCCATTTTATAATACCACGAACCTCCATTTTATTTTATCATAGCAACATCTTTATATAACATCATTATTACCACATATGATAGTATTTTTAGAATCACCTTGTATATAAATCATAATGTGACAAATACCATTTGCATTATTTACAAACCACAATATACCCTTACTATTAAGGCAAAACTATTACTATTAGTTTATCTAAAAAAGTTAATATAACAATACATTGTAGCAAAACAACATTAGGAAGGGGTATTCAAGAATGTACCTTAATAAGGTATGTTAACCAAATTTCACAATATGTCTCTCACTCTCTTTTGTTGTATCTTTGTTATTTTTATGTCGCTCATGTAGAGCATGATTACTACTGCATGTATTTATAGGGGTTTAAGGGGAGAAAATGTCAATTTGGGTTTTGATACTTCATGATAAACATGAGAATTACTTGTATCATGCATGCAAAGTCAACAAGGATAAACATGAGAATTACTTGTATCATGCATGCAAAGTCAACTATATAAAGTTAGTTACTTGTAGTACAGCTTCACGTAAGTTGTATGGATTTGTATGCATGGTTGATTTTATCACATTATCATAATTCAAGAATCTACTACCAATGGCCAAGTGTCATTAATTTGTTTACTCCGAAACCCACTAATATTGTATTATGCATATTGTCTTAAAATGGGTAGCGATTGTCCGTCCTTAGGTAAAGTCATTAGTGACGATTCTAAAAACTAAATTACGTTGGTCATTAGCTTCACCGATTATAAGTTAGGAGCATTGTAGGTTTATGTAGTACTTACTAAAAATCCTACTAGATATATTTATAAGCTCATAAACTAGTAATTGATAATTTTATTAATCTTTGACCCTTAAAGTACTTTATAAACTATAATGTTAATATAAATGATATATGTATGCACATATAACTTGCCCTGAGCAAATGCACAAAGCCAAGGAAACACATAACTTCATCTAAAATAATCATATAAATGACATAATAACGTATATAAGATCTTAGGGACTAGTTTATCTTATAATAATACTTTAACCTTCAATCCCTTACTAATAATAAATATATATTTTTTTTCGTGGTTATTACATTTTAAGTCTTCTTTCAATCCTAAATCTGAAACAACGTTTTCTTCACTAAAGTTGGGGGCTTTAGATAACGGTAAGTCTATTGTTGCATTGGTGGTGGGGGATTTGAAGACAATGCAAGGATCTTTGACCCTGGGGCAGGTGATAATGAAGGCAAAGCAGTGTTTTAAGTGTCAAGGACATGGACACATAGCTCGTCAATGCCCTAACATGGTTCTTGTTTCGTTGGAAGAGCATCACGCACATTTAATGGAACAGCAAGAGGAGAAAACGAGATTGTTGACTGCTAATAAGTCTTCTAATGACTTTGAGGAGATGGAGGCTGCCTTGTTTAGCACTAATTTGGTGCATCCGAAAGAGGAGAGGAGGAGTATGATCCTTAGGTGTGCTTTGGTGGTGCAATCTGTCGAAGAGGATGAGCATGAGCAACGTGAGAATCAATTTCAATCCCGGTGCCTGATTAATGGTAAGACGTACAAATTTATTATTGATTCGGGTTCTTGCACTAATACTGTGGCTCAATCTGTTGTGAGTTCATTACATATACCTACGCAAATACCAACTAGGCCTTACAAGTTGAGTTGGTTGAATGATGATGGTGGTGTGTGGGTTAATAAGCGTGCGTTGATAGGCTTTAGGGTAGGAACGTACATGGATCAATTGTGGTTTGATGTTGTACCTATGAGTGCTTGTGATTTATTGCTTGGGCGTCCATGGCAATCAGATCGCCAAGTGATACACCATGGTCGAGATAATATCTATTCGGTGGTGAAAGATGGGGAACGTTTTGGTCTCAAGCCTTTACCTCCCAAGCGTAAGATGGTGCCTAGGGCTGTTGAAGTTGAGACACAACCAGATAGGGCTGCTGAAATTACGCCCAAATCAGATGGGAATGTTGGCCATGTGTGCATAAGTTCGTGTAGGGAGGAGGAGCTAGATGCCGCAAATAATAAGAAGGAACGACGAGCTAAGTTGCTGCACCTTCGTCAAGATCCGCATCTAGGTGAAGGGGATTACGTTTGGCTATCACTTAGTGCTCAAAAACTGCATTTAGATCACAAGAATGATGAACCTATGGATGAGGGGCCGTTCAAGATTGTGAAGAAAATTGGCTATGCAACGTACAAAGTCCTGTTGGGCAAGGGGGTGTGCGCAACACTTGGGAGTGTTGATCTTGTGCCGTGTTTGGAAGACCCTTGAGGACAAGGATTGTTTTCAAGAGGGAGAGGATGATCCATATGGGGCTATGGTCAATTTCTATAAATCCTAGTTCTGTTAGGATTCTTATGTAGTTTCCTAGCTCTGTTAGGAAACTATGTGCTTTATTTGCTTAATAACTCTTTAATTTAGGTGTTTGCATGATAAAGGGATCCTATTATGTTTAGGAGTCTAATTCCCTAAGTCATAGTGTTTGAGTTTGCTTAGAAGTCTTTATTTTCTATCCTAGAATAGGCGTGTGATGATAAGGCTGGTTGTTAAGTTGTTTAGCATGGTTAGAAGTCCTAAACTAGATAAGAATATGCATAGTTATCTTGTTTGGCATGTGGTGCTTAATTAGCTTAACTAGGAGTCTTTATTACTTATCTTCTTAGTTGTTAGTGTGTGTTAGGACTTTTTTCAAGCGTGTATTTATATGCACGAGCTTCATTAATAAAATCAGTTTTGTTGAGTAAAAGAAAGTGCGTAATTGCATGTGTTGAGCGTAAGCTAACAATTGGTTTCAGAGTAGTAAACCAAAACAAACAACCGAGACTTATTTGTCTATGCTCTTAACCGCGACTTAAGAGTAATATCCCTTTAGTTTCATAGTTAGTTTGTTCATAAATCACAAAACATAAAAAGAGTCCGAAACAGCCACAAGAATCACATCAAGTGGTATCAGAGCAAGGCGACTGTAACGGCGCGTGAGGGCGCATGGATTGTCTAAAACGTGATTTTGTTGGATTATTGGAAAGCTAACTTATAGACCTAAGTTGTGTTAAAATTTCAGATCAATCCGATCTGTGACGAAGTCGCAGCGAAGCAAAACATCTGGCGTTACCATGGGAGAAAGCGAATCAGACAAACGGAGGGATGCCATTTTGGAGGCCCTTCAAAAATAGTGTGAATATCTCCAAGGTGCACTCTCTCTTTTAACATTGGATGCTGTCAATAGTAAGAAGGATGAGGCACGAACATCAAAGGGGGAATCGATTAAACTTGGGGACCTTTCTGAGTTTGATGGTGCACTAGATCTGGAGGCCTATTTGGAGTGGGAACGAAAGCTTGATAGACTCTTTTAACACAAGGGTGTGACGGATCATAAGGCATATACTTATGCCGTGCTCAAGTTGTCTAAACTTGGTTCTCTTTGGTTTGACAACATGCAGATGAGGCGAGAAAGAGAAGCGAAGAATAAGATCAGTTCATGGGATGACTTGAAATTGAAGATGAAGAAGCGATTTGTCCCAAGGACATATAAGCAAGATTTGTTCCAGAAGTTTAACACTTCACAGCAAGGGACCATGGATGTTGAAGGGTACATCAAAGAGTTTGAGAGGTTGTCCTTAGCGTGCGATTGCAAGGACGTGGACGAACAAAAGATCTCAAAGTTTCTTGTGGGATTGAACGTAGAAATTTGCAATAGAGTGGAGTTGCAGCCCTTTTTCTCATTTGATGAGGCGTGTGAATTGGCTGTGAATGTGGAGAGGCAAATTAAGGCCACCAAGACTCGATCTTTTAAGTCTTCTTTCAATCCTAAATCTGAAACAACGTTTTCTTCACTAAAGTTGGAGGCTTTAGATAACGGTAAGTCTATTACTGCATCGGTGGTGGGGGATTTGAAGACAAAGCAAGGATCTTTGACCCCGGGCGGTGATAATGAAGGCAAAGCGAGTGTTTTAAGTGTCAAGGACATGGACACATAGCTCGTCAATGCCCTAACATGGTTCTTGTTTCGTTGGAAGAGCATCACGCACTTTTAATGGAACAGCAAGAGGAGGAAACGAGATTGTTGGCTGCTAATAAGTCTTCTAATGACTTTGAGGAGATGGAGGCTGCCTTGTTTAGCACAAATTTGGTGCATCTGGAAGAGGAGAGGAGGAGTATGATCCTTAGGAGTGCTTTGGTGGTGCAATCTGTCGAAGAGGATGAGCATGAGCAACGTGAGAATCAATTTCAATCCCGGTGCTTGATCAATGGTAAGACGTACAAATTTATTATTGATTCGGGTTCTTACACTAATGCCGTGGCTCAATCTGTTGTGAGTTCATTACATATACCTACGCAAATACATTCTAGGCCTTACAAGTTGAGTTGGTTGAATGATGATGGTGGTGTGTGGGTTAATAAGCGTGCGTTGATAAGCTTGATGGTAGGAACGTACATGGATCAATTGTGGCTTGATGTTGTACCTATGAGTGCTTGTGATTTATTGCTTGGGCGTCCATGGCAATCAGAAGTGATACACCATGGTCGAGATTATATATATTCTGTGGTGAAAGATGGGGAACGTATTGGTCTCAAGCCTTTACCTCCCAAGCGTAAGATGGTGCCTAGGGCTGTTGAAGTTGAGACACAACCAGATAGGGCTGCTGAAATTACGCCCAAATCAGATGGGAATGTTGGCCATGTGTGCATAAGTTCGTGTAGGGAGGAGGAGCTAGATACCGCAAATAATAAGAAGGAACGACGAGCTAAGTTGCTGCACCTTCGTCAAGATCCGCATCTAGGTGAAGGGGATTACGTTTGGCTATCACTTAGTGCTCAAAAACTGCATTTAGATCACAAGAATGGTGAACCTATGGATGAGGGGCCGATCAAGATTGTGAAGAAAATTGGCTATGCAACGTACAAAGTCCTGTTGGGCAAGGGGGTGTGCGCAACACTTGGGAGTGCTGATCTTGTGCCGTATTTGGAAGACCCTTGAGGACAAGGATTGTTTTCAAGAGGGAGAGGATGATCCATATGGGCTATGTTCATTTTCTATAAATCCTAGTTTTGTTAGGATTCTTATGAAGTTTCCTAGTTCTGTTAGGAAACTATGTGCTTTATTTGCTTAATAACTCTTTAATTTAGGTGTTTGCATGATAAAGGGATCCTATTACGTTTAGGAGTCTAATTCCCTAAGTCATAGTGTTTGAGTTTGCTTAGAAGTCTTTATTTTCTATCCTAGAATAGGCGTGTGATGATAAAGCTGGTTGTTAAGTTGTTTAGCATGGTTAGAAGACCTAAACTAGAAAAGAATATGCATTGTTATCTTGTTTGGCGTGTGGTGCTTAATTAGCTTAACGAGGAGTCTTTATTATTTATCTTCTTAGTTGTTAGTGTGTGTTGGGACTTGTTTCAAGCGTGTATTTATATGCACGAGCTTCATTAATAAAATCAGTTTTGTTGAGTAAAAGAAAGTGCGTAATTGCATTTGTTGAGCGTAAGCTAACAATTGGTTTCCGAGTAGTAAACCAAAACAAACAACCGAGACTTGTTTGTCTATGTTCTTAACCGCGACTTAAGAGTAATATCCCTTTAGTTTCATAGTTAGTTCGTTCATAAATCACAAAATCATAAATAGAGTCCGAAACAGCCACAAGAATCACATCAAGTGGTATTAGAGCAAGGCGACTGTAACGACGCGTGAGGGCGCGTGGATTGTCTAAAACGTGATTTTGTTCACCTGTTGGAAAGCTAACTTATAGGCCTAAGTTGTATCAAAATTTCAGATCAATCCGATCTGTAACGAAGTCGCAGCGAAGCAAAACATCCGGCGTTACCATGGGAGAAAGCGATGCAGACAAACGGAGGGATGCTATGTTGGAGGCCCTTCAAAAACAGTGCGAATCTCTCCATGGTGCACTCTCTCTTTTAACATTAAATGTTGTCAATAGTAAGAAGGATGAGGCACGAACATCAAAGGGGGAATCGATTAAACTTGGGGATCTTCCTAAGTTTGATGGAGCACTAGATCCGGAGGCCTATTTGGAATGGGATCGAAAGCTTGATAGACTCTTTGAACACAAGGGCGTGACTGATCATAAGGCATATACTTATGCCGTGCTCAAGTTGTCTAAACTTGGTTCTCTTTGGTTTGACAACATGCAGATGAGGCGAGAAAGAGAAGGGAAGCATAAGATCAGTTCATGGGATGACTAGAAATTGAAGATGAAGAAGCGATTTGTCCCAAGGACTTATAAGCAAGATTTGTTCCACAAGTTTAACACTTTACAGCAAGGGACCATGGATGTTGAAGGGTACATCAAAGAGTTTGAGAGGTTGTCCTTAGCGTGCGATTGCTAGGACGTGGAGGAACAAAAGATCTCAAAGTTTCTTGTGGGATTGAATGTTGAAATTAGCAATAAAGTGGAGTTACGGCCCCTTTTCTCATTTGATGAGGCGTGTGAATCGGCTGTGAAAGTGGAGAGGCAAATTAAGGCCACCAAGACTCGATCTTTTATGTAACGCCCTGTAATTTAATATAATTCTAATAATGAAACACTACATGATAGTACCAGGATCGAACCAAATATTACATCTTTTATTTATTATATAATATAGAGTTTACAGGACATTACCGCTGTATTCCTAATAATTGAAATACTAGGCGAAAACAAAATAAAAGCATGATACTAAATAAAATATAAAAAAAACAAGATAACAACATATAGTATATTAGTCCTAATATTTTATATTCCTCACTCCTGCCCATTCCCATCACTGGTACCTGAAAACAAAATATTTTATAACAGTCAACCCAAAAGGGTCCAGTACATTCCCAATACCATGTAAAAACACTTTCCAGATAATTATATAAAATAATCAGTTACGATTTTATAAAATCATTTGTTATAGTTTCTCCCGACAAATCTCGTGTGCACACCCCTACAATGACGTACGCCACTCCGGATAATATTTCCAGGCCTTCTGCCCCTCCTGATACTTCCGTGTGCACACCCCTACAATGACGTACGTCACTCCATATATAATTCATTCTTCCGTGTGCACAACCACGAACCTCCATTTTATAATACCACGAACCTCCATTTTATTTTATCGTAGCAACATCTTTATATAACATCATTATTACCACATATGATAGTATTTTAAGAATCACCTTGTATATAAATCATAATGTGACAAATACCATTTGCATTATTTACAAACCACAATATACCTTTACTATTAAGGCAAAACTATTACTATTAGTTTATCTAAAAAAGTTAATATAACAATACATTGTAGCAAAACAACATTCGGAAGGGGTATTCAAGAATGTACCTTAATAAGGTGTGTTAACCAAATTTCACAATATGTCTCTCACTCTCTTTTGTTGTATCTTTGTTATTTTTATGTCGCTCATATAGAGCATGGTTATTACTGCATGTATTTATAGGGGTTTAAGGGGAGAAAATGTCAATTTGGGTTTTGATACTTCATGATAAACATGAGAATTACTTGTATCATGCATGCAAAGTCAACTATGATAAACATCTGAATTATTTGTATCATGCATGCAAAGTCAACTATATAAAGTTAGTTACGTGTAGTACAGCTTCACGTAAGTTGTATGGATTTGTATGCATGGTTGATTTTATCACATTACCATAATTCAAGAATCTACTACCAATGGCCAAGTGTCATTAATTTGTTTACTCCGAAACCCACTAATATTGTATTCTGCATATTGTCTTAAAATGGGTAGCGACTGTTCGTCCTTAGGTAACGTCATTAGTGATGATTCTAAAAACTAAATTACGTTGGTCATTAGCTTCACCGATTATAAGTTAGGAGCATTATTGGTTTATGCAGTACTTACTAAAAATCCTACTAGATATATTTATAAGCTCATAAACTAGTAATTGATAATGATATATGTATGCACATATAACTTGCCCTGAGCAAATGCACAAAGCCAAGGAAACACATAACTTCATCTAAAATAATCATATAAATGACAAAATAACGTATATAAGATCTTAGGGACTAGTTTATCTTATAATAATACTAAAACCTTCAATCCCTTACTAATAATAAATATATTTTTTTCCTTGTTATTACATTATCCCCTCTTTAAAAGAAGTTTCGTCCCCAAAACTTAAAGTTAAATTACCTTAAAATAAGTGTGGGTTCTTGTCTCGCATATCCTGTTCGACTTCCCATGTAGCTTCTGTTTCGACGTGATTAAACCATAACACCTTTACTAACGGAATTACTTTGTTGCGTAGTACTTTATCTTTATGATCTAGAATTTGAACAGGTTGCTCTTCATAAGTCAAATCTTCTCCAACTCGAACAGGGGGTATATTAATGACATGGGATGGGTCTGGTATATATCGACGTAAAAGTGAAACGTGAAACACATCATGTATTCGAGAAAATTCACTAGGGAGTGCTAATCGGTAAGCTACGTTTCCAATTTTCTCGATAATCTCAAATGGCCCAATGTATCTAGGACGAAGTTTACTTGCTTTGCCAAACCTCACTACTCCACTTGGTAGGGAAAGCTTTTAGAAATACTTGACTCACCTACGTAAAATTCTACATGTCTTCTTTTAAGGTCGGCATAACTTTTTTGACGACTTTGTGCATTTCTCATTTTCTCCCGAATGATTCGAAACTTGTCAGATGTTTCTTGAATCATTTCTGGTCCGATTATCTTTGATTCATCTATGTCGCTCCAACATAGAGGGGTTCTACATTTCAGTCCATATAGAGCTTCGTAAGGTGCCATCTCAATGCTAGCATGGTAACTATTTTTATAGGAGAATTCTATTAATGGCAAATACTTTTCCCATGAACCTTTGAATTCTAAAACACAAGCTCGTAACAAGTCTTCTAAAGTTTGAATTGTTCTCTCAGTCTGGCCATCTGTAGCTGGGTGAAAGGTTGTGCTAATGTTCAGTTGTGTACCCAATGCTTTCTGTAGATTTTGCCAAAACTTAGACATATATCGGGAATCTCGATCAGACACAATAGAGCTAGGTACTCCATGAAGTCTAATAATCTCTTCAACATACTTTCTTGCTAATCGCTCAAGATCCCAAGTATTATGAATTGCTAAGAAATGAGCACTTTTTGTAAGCCTATCCACTATAACCCATATAGAATTCATTCCTTGAGGAGTTGTTGGTAACCCCATAACAAAATCCATTGCTATTGAATCTCATTTCCAAGTGGGTATATCCAAAGGCTGTAAAAGTCCTGACGGGCGCTGATGTTCTATTTTTACTTGTTGGCAAGTCAGACATTTGGCAACGAATTCTGCAATTTCTTGCTTCATGTTACTCCACCAAAACATACCACAAAGATCTTTATACATCTTATTTCCACCTGGATGTACCGAGTAAAGGGTATTATGTGCTTCATTCATGATTCTCCTTTTTAAATCTATCTGATTCGGTACACACAATCGTCCTTGCAAACGAAGTGACCCATCTTCTTGTATCACAAAACCAGTCTCTTTCCCAATCAACACTCTTTTATGAATCTTCTCTAATTGTGGATCCGTTTTCTGCAACTCCTTAATTTCTTCACTCAAGGTCGGTTTGATTTCTAAGGCTACTAAATATCCTTCCGGATCACCTACAATCAACTCAATTTCTAACCTCCGAAGTTCTCTTTGGGTAACAGTTTGAATGGTAAGTGAGTTAAGGGTAGCTTAATTTTTCCGACTAAGAGCATCGGCTACCACATTGGCCTTTCCAGGGTGATATTGAATCTCCAGTTCACAATCCTTTATAAATTCTAACCACCTTCGTTGTCTTATGTTTATATCTTTCTGGGTGAAAATGTATTTAAGACTTTTATAATCTATGTAAATTTTACACTTAACCCCATATAGGTAATGTCTCCAAATTTTCAATGCAAAAATAATGGCGGCAAGTTCAAGGTCATGGGTAGGGTAATTCTGCTTGTGAGGTTTTAACTGACGAGATGCATAAGCTATCACTTTCCCAAGTTGCATTAACACACATCCCAACCCTTGTCTAGAGGCATCACTATATATTTCTAAACCTTCGGTACCACTAGGAAGAGTAAGAATTGGAGCCGTGGTAAGACGAAATTTCGAGTTCTTGGTATGCTACTTCACACTTGTCACTCCACTCAAACTTTGTAGCTTTTCTTATGAGGTTTGTGATAGGTTGAGCAATTCGGGAAAAGTTTTCCACAAATCGACGGTAATATCCTGCTAACCCTAGGAAACTTCGTACTTCTGACACATTGGTTGGTCGAGGCCAATTAATGATTGATTCTATTTTCTGGGAATCTACTTGCACACCTTCTCTAGACACAACATGCCCTAGAAATGCTATTTTATCTAACCAAAATTCACACATTTTAAATTTTGCAAATAAGCTGGTTCTTTCTCGAGTTTCCGAACTATTCTCAAATGTTCCTTGTGCTCTTTCTTATCTTTGGAATACACTAAAATATCATCAATAAACACAATAACAAAATGATCTAGATAAGGTCTAAAAACTCTATTCATAAGGTCCATAAATACAGCTGGGGCATTGGTAAGACCAAAAGGCATAACAAGAAACTCATAATGTCCGTACCTTGTTCTAGAAGAAGTTTTTGGAATATCTAAAGGTCTGATTCTTAATTGATGGTATCCAGATCGTAAGTCTATCTTTGAAAATACCGACGCACCTTGTAATTGGTCAAAAAGGTCATCAATATGAGGCAAAGGATATTTATTTTTAATGGTTATCTTGTTAAGTTCTCTGTAGTCTATACATAACCTTAGGGTTCCATCTTTTTTCTTTACAAATAAAACGGGTGCTCCCCATGGTGATAGACTTGGTCTAATATATCCTTTTTCCAATAACTCATCAAGTTGTATCTTTAATTCCTTTAATTCTGCAGGTGCCATTCTATATGGTGCTTTTGAGATAGGTGCTACCTCATGTACTAACTCAATGGTGAAATCAATTTCTCTTTGCGGAGGCATATTTACAATTTCCTCAGGAAATACATCTTGGAATTTTCTAACAACGGGGATGTCGAGATTTTGGGTTCGAGATTTTTCAATACTAATAACATCACAAAGGTATCCTTCACAACCTTGTCTCAACATTTTTTGTGCCTGAAGAAAAGAAATGATTCTAGATTCTGGTGTTGTCTTACTATTCTGAAATGTGACTATCTTTTCTTCAGAATTTACTAAGGTTACAGATTGCTTTTGACAGTCTACTATGGCACGGTGTTTATTCATCCAATCCATTCCTAAGATAACATCAAATCCCTTAAGGTCAAATTGAATTAGGTCAGCATGAAATATATTTCCCTCTATGCTTAAAGGACAATTTTTATATATAGTTTGACACGGGACAATATTTCCTGTAGGGAGGCTAATGCAAAATTCTAAATTTGACTCACTAGGATTCAAATGCAGATTTTTAGACATGGTAATGGATATAAACGAATGGGATGCTCCGGTATCAAATAAAACATGTATCGGGAAAGAGTGTATAGAAATGTTACCCGTAACTACTTCACTTGAGTTTTCGACCTCTTGTGGATTTATCATAAACACACGACCGCAGGTTGGATTTTGACGTTGGATAGCTCCACCTTGATGTTTAGAGGTAGGTTTTGAGGTATAGGGATTAGGTGCGATTACTTTTGTATTTGGCATTCTACCTCTCTCTAATGCGCAATCCTTTCTTAAGTGACTTGTACTCCCACAAGTATAGCAACGATTATTTGCAAACCTACACTTTTCAGTTGGGTGGTTGAAATATCCACATTTGGCACAAGGGGGTTTTTGATAGTGGATTGGAGGTACAAAGGATTTTGCATTCCCGATATTAGGCCTTTTCTGAAAATTTCTATTTGTAGTACGTGTTCCTTCCCACTTCCTTTTATACACTACATCTTCTGCCTCTCTTTCTCTAATTATTCTCTAAGCATTTGCTGCCTTATCATACATCGTCTCTTGGTAGCTATGACAACTATGGGTGGAAAGTCGGTCACGGAGTTCCCAATTACGACCCCTCTCAAACTTATTCATTCTTAACTCCTCAGTTGCTACCAGGTGTGGTGCAAATCGAGACAATTCCATAAACTTTGCTGCATACTCCATAACAGATCTATTACCTTGCTCTAATTGATTAAATTCTTCCTCTTTCTGTCTTTTCAGGGCTGATGGGTAAAATTTTGCTCTCATAAGATCTTTCAACTGAGTCCATCCAAAATCTTCATTATTTCTCCTTTCCTTCACAGTTTCCCACCACAGATCTGCCTGCCCAACTAGATAATAAACAGCAAATCCTACTTTCCATTTTTCAGGACAATTTATAGCATCAAATAATTTATCCATACTTCTTACCCAATCCTCAAACTCTACAGGGTTAGGTTTTCCATCATAGGTTTTAGGATTATAACTAGCCATTTTTCTAAAATACCTTGCACTTTCTTCTTCTTCATTATTTTTGTTGTTTTTAAGCATTTCAAATAAAAGTGATGTGACCTCCTTAACATTTCCCTCTCCGTTATCATGGTTTGGGACTGGTTGGTTCTCTTGTGTAGATTGGTTATTTGCAGATTCCATTATCCTAAATACATAAAAGATTGAAGTTAAAATCGAATTGTAGTTAGGTTAGTATAGCATTTGTGAAATGAATAGAAGCATAATAAACAAACAAACACACACCTATATATATATATATATATATATATATATATATATATATATATATATATATATATATATATATATATATATATATATATATATATATATATGTACGTGGAATTATACATAGCATAGTTAGTACATAAACTAAACTTATTCCTATTAAACCATCCGATAGGGTGAAAACAACAAAATATACACCCTACATCACCTTAAGCCGAGTGTCTACATATATATACAGACAAAAATGGTTGACACCTAACATATAAAAGAGTTTCTTCAACTTGATATCTTCCTACTCGTCATCATCATCTCCTGGTGCATCTGGGTCCTTATTGAGATCAACACTTCCACATGATTCTGTCTCATCATCAGAGAAATACCATGTGATCCGTCTCATAAGCTAGCAGTTCTCCAGATAGTTCTTCAAAAGTCGGGGTCCATCTTGGCCTCCCTAATCCAAACCTTAAGTATTTCTCCCAATTTGGAAAACCATTAACAAGTAGGTCACTATACTTATTCTTAAAGGAGTCCCACGGAGCATTCACTAGAAGAGTTTCACCTAAAGCAAAAGTAAAATAAGGCGTAGTCATTCCACATTCAGGGAAGTGAGTATTAAACGCATCGATAGCTCTAGCTAAACGGTTGATATGATCCATGACACTATAGTCAGGATCCATCGTTAGTGCTCGTGGAGCAATTGGCCCTGCCATCTTAAGATAATAAAATCACATGATAAATATCATGAAATAACATCAATAAGCAATAAACCATAAATACCCCAACCCTTTCTCTCAAACAGGTTACTAATATAATTATTAAGATTTTATTGCATTCACTTTTTATTTATAATATTATATTATTTTTAAAAGTGGCTCGGATACCAAACTGTAACGCCCTGTAATTTAATATAATTCTAATAATGAAACACTACATGATAGTACCAGGATCGAACCAAATATTACATCTTTTATTTATTATATAATATAGAGTTTACAGGACATTACCGCCGTATTCCTAATAATAGAAATACAAGGCGAAAACAAAATAAAACATGATACTAAATAAAATAAAATAAAAAAAACAAGATAACAACATATAGTATATTAGTCCTAATATTTTATATTCCTCACTCCTGCCCATTCCCATCACTGGTACCTGAAAACAAAATATTTATAACAGTCAACCTAAAAGTGTCCAGTACATTCCCAATACCATGTAAAAACACTTTGCAGATAATTATATAAAATAATCAGTTACGATTATATAAAATCATTTGTTATAGTTTCTCCCGACAAATCTCGTGTGCACACCCCTACAATGACGTACGTCACTCCGGATAATATTTGCAGGCCTTCAGCCCCTCCTGATACTTCCGTGTGCACACCCCTATAATGACGTACGTCACTCCATATATAATTCATTCCTCCAGCACAAACCACGAACCTCCATTTTATAATACCACAAACCTCCATTTTATAATACCACGAACCTCCATTTTATTTTATCATAGCAACATCTTTATATAACACCATTATTACCACATATGATAGTATTTTTAGAATCACCTTGTATATAAATCATAATGTGACAAATACCATTTGCATTATTTACAAACCACAATATACCTTTACTATTAAGGCGAAACTATTACTATTAGTTTATCTAAAAAAGTTAATATAACAATACATTGTAGCAAAACAACATTAGGAAGGGGTATTCAAGAATGTACCTTAATAAGGTGTGTTAACCAAATTTCACAATATGTCTCTCACTCTCTTTTGTTGTATCTTTGTTATTTTTATGTCGCTCATATAGAGCATGCTTACTACTGCATGTATTTATAGGGGTTTAAGGGGAGAAAATGTCAATTTGGGTTTTGATACTTCATGATAAACATGAAAATTACTTGTATCATGCATGCAAAGTCAACTATGATAAATATGAGAATTACTTGTATCATGCATGCAAAGTCAACTATATAAAGTTAGTTAATTGTAGTACAGCTTCACGTATGTTGTATGGATTTGTATGCATGGTTGATTTTATCACATTACCATAATTCAAGAATCTACTACCAATGGCCAAGTGTCATTAATTTGTTTACTTCGAAACCCACAAATATTGTATTCTGCATATTGTCTTAAAATGGGTAGCGACTGTCAGTCCTTAGGTAAAGTCATTAGTGACGATTCTAAAAACTAAATTACGTTGGTCATTAGCTTCACCGATTATAAGTTAGGAGCATTGTTGGTTTATGCATTACTTACTAAAAATCCTACTAGATATATTTATAAGCTCATAAACTAGTAATTGATAATTTTATTAATCTTTGACCCTTAAAGTACTTTATAAACTATAATGTTAATATAAATGATATATGTATGCACATATAACTTGCCCTGAGCAAATGCACAAAGTCAAAGAAACACATAACTTCATCTAAAATAATCATATAAATGACAAAATAACGTATATAAGATCTTCGGGACTAGTTTATCTTATAATAATACTTTAACCTTCAATCCCTTACTAATAATAAATATTTTTTTTTTGCGTGGTTATTACATTTTAAGTCTTCTTTCAATCCTGAATCTGAAACAATGTTTTCTTCACCAAAGTTGGAGGCTTTAGATAACGGTAAGTCTATTGTTGCATCGGTGGTGGGGGATTTGAAGACAAAGCAAGGATCTTTGACCCCGGGGCAGGTGATAATGAAGGCAAAGCAGTATTTTAAGTGTCAAGGACATGGACACATAGCTCGTCAATGCCCTAACATGGTTCTTGTTTCGTTGGAAGAGCATCACGCACATTTAATGGAACAGCAAGAGGAGGAAACGAGATTGTTGGCTGCTAATAAGTCTTCTAATGACTTTGAGGAGATGGAGGCGTGCTTCGGTGGTGCAATCTGTCGAAGAGGATGAGCATGAGCAACGTGAGAATCAATTTCAATCCCGGTACCTGATCAATGGTAAGACGTACAAATTTATTATTGATTCGTGTTCTTGCACTAATGTCGTGGCTCAATCTGTTGTGAGTTCATTACATATACCTACGCAAATACATCCTAGGCCTTACAAGTTGAGTTGGTTGAATGATGATGGTGGTGTGTGGGTTAATAAGCGTGCGTTGATAGGCTTTAGGGTAGGAACGTACATGAAACAATTGTGGTTTGATGTTGTACCTATGAGTGCTTGTGATTTATTGCTTGGGCGTCCATGGCGATCAGATCGCCAAGTGATACACCATGGTCGAGATAATATCTATTCGGTGGTGAAAGATGGGGAACGTTTCGGTCTCAAGCCTTTACCTCCCAAGCGTAAGATGGTGCCTAGGGCTGTTGAAGTTGAGACACAACCAGGATAGGGCTCGAAATTACGCCCAAATCAGATGGGAATGTTGGCCATGTGTGCATAAGTTCGTGTAGGGAGGAGGAGCTAGATGCCGCAAATAATAAAAAGGAACGACGAGCTAAGTTGCTGCACCTTCGTCAAGATCCGCATGTAGGTGAAGGAGATTACGTTTGGCTATCACTTAGTGCTCAAAAACTGCATTTAGATCACAAGAATGATGAACCTATGGATGAGGGACCGTTCAAGATTGTGAAGAAAATTGGCTATGCAACGTACAAAGTCCTGTTGGGCAAGGGGGTGTGCGCAACACTTGGGAGTGCTGATCTTGTGCCGTGTTTGGAAGACCCTTGAGGACAAGGATTGTTTTCAAGAGGGAGAGGATGATCCATATGGGCTATGGTCATTTTCTATAAATCCTAGTTCTGTTAGGATTCTTATGTAGTTTCCTAGTTCTGTTAGGAAACTATGTGCTTTATTTGCTTAATAACTCTATAATTTAGGTGTTTGCATGATAAAGGGATCATATTATGTTTAGGAGTCTAATTCCCTAAGTCATAGTGTTTGAGTTTGCTTAGAAGTCTTTATTTTCTATCCTAGAATAGGCGTGTGATGATAAGGCTGGTTGTTAAGTTGTTTAGCATGGTTAGAAGTCCTAAACTAGATAAGAATATGCATAATTATATTGTTTGACGTGTGGTGCTTAATTAGCTTAACTAGGAGTCTTTATTATTTATCTTCTTAGTTGTTAGTGTGTGTTATGACTTGTTTCAAGCGTGTATTATATGCACGAGCTTCATTAATAAAATCAGTTTTGTTGAGTAAAAGAAAGTGCGTAATTGCATGTGTTGAGCGTAAGGTAACAATTGGTTTCAGAGTAGTAAACCAAAACAAACAACCGAGACTTGTTTGTCTATGCTCTTAACCACGACTTAAGAGTAATATCCCTTTAGTTTCATAGTTAGTTTGTTCATAAATCACAAAATCATAAAAAGAGTCCGAAACAGCCACAAGAATCACATCAAGTGGTATCAGAGCAAGGCGACTGTAACGGCGCGTGAGGGCGCGTGGATTGTCTAAAACGTTATTTTGTTGGCTTATTAGAAAGCTAACTTATAGACCTAAGTTTTGTCAAAATTTCTGATCAATCCGATCTGTGACGAAGTCGCAGCGAAGCAAAACATCTGGCGTTACCATGGGAGAAAGCGAAACAGACAAACGGAGGGATGCCATGTTGGAGGCCCTTCAAAATCAGTGCGAATCTCTCCAAGGTGCACTCTCTCTTTTAACATTGGATGCTGTCAATAGTAAGAATGATGAGGCACGAACATCAAAGGGGAAATCGATTAAACTTGGGGATCTTCCTGAGTTTGATGGAGCACTAGATCCGGAGGCCTATTTGGAGTCGGAACGAAAGCTTGATAGACTCTTTGAACACAAAGGCGTGAAGGATCATAAGGCATATACTTATGCCGTGCTCAAGTTGTCTAAACTTGGTTCTCTTTGGTTTGACAACATGCAGATGAGGCTAGAAAGAGAAGGGAAGGATAAGATCAGTTCATGGGATGACATGAAATTGAAGATGAAGAAGCGATTTGTCCCAAGGACTTATAAGCAAGATTTGTTCCAGGAGTTTGAGAGGTTGTCCTTAGCGTGCAATTACAAGGACGTGGAGGGACAAAAGATCTCAAAGTTTCTTGTGGGATTGAACGTAGAAATTTGCAATAGAGTGGAGTTGCAGCCCTTTTTCTCATTTGATGAGGCATGTGAATTGGCTGTGAAAGTGGAGAGGCAAATTAAGGCCACTAAGACTCGATCTTTTAAGTCTTCTTTCAATCCTAAATCTGAAACAACATTTTCTTCACCAAAGTTGGAGGCAAATTAAGACGTACAAATTTATTATTGATTCGTGTTCTTGCACTAATGTCGTGGCTCAATCTGTTGTGAGTTCATTACATATACCTACGCAAATACATCCTAGGCCTTACAAGTTGAGTTGGTTGAATGATGATGGTGGTGTGTGGGTTAATAAGCGTGCGTTGATAGGATTTAGGGTAGGAACGTACATGGATCAATTGTGGTTTGATGTTGTACCTATGAGTGCTTGTGATTTATTGCTTGGGCGTCCATGGCAATCAGATCGCCAAGTGATACACCATGGTCGAGATAATATCTATTCGGTGGTGAAAGATGGGGAACGTTTTGGTCTCAAGCCTTTACCTCCCAAGCGTAAGATGGTGCCTAGGGCTGTTGAAGTTGAGACACAACCAGATAGGGCTGCTGAAATTACCCCCAAATCAGATGGGAATGTTGGCCACGTGTGCATAAGTTCGTGTAGGGAGGAGGAGCTAGATGCCGCAAATAATAAGAAGGAACGACGAGCTAAGTTGCTGCACCTTCGTTAAGATCCGCATCTAGGTGAAGGGGATTACGTTTGGCTATCACTTAGTGCTTAAAAACTGCATTTAGATCACAAGAATGATGAACCTATGGATGAGGGGCCGTTCAAGATTGTGAAGAAAATTGGCTATGCAACGTACAATGTCCCGTTGAGGGAGGGTGTGCGCAACACTTGGGAGTGCCGATCTTGTGCCGTGTTTGGAAGACCCTTGAGGACAAGGATTGTTTTCAAGAGGGAGAGGATGATCCATATGGGCTATGGTCATTTTCTATAAATCCTAGTTCTGTTAGAATTCTTATGTAGTTTCCTAGTTCTGTTTGGAAACTATGTGCTTTATTTGCTTAATAACTCTTTAATTTAGGTGTTTGCATGATAAAGGGATCCAATTATGTTTAGGAGTCCAATTCCCTAAGTCATAGTGTTTGAGTTTGCTTAGAAGTCTTTATTTTCTATCCTAGAATAGGCGTGTGATGATAAGGTCAGGTTGTTAAGTTGTTTAGCATGGTTAGAAGTCCTAAACTAGAAAAGAATATGCATAGTTATCTTGTTTGGCGTGTGGTGCTTAATTAGCTTAACTAGGAGTCTTTATTATTTATCTTCTTAGTTGTTAGTGTATGTTAGGACTTGTTTCAAGCGTGTATTTATATGCACGAGCTTCATTAATAAAATCAGTTTTGTTGAGTAAAAGAAAGTGCGTAATTGCATGTGTTGAGGGTAAGCTAACAATTGGTCTCCGAGTAGTAAACCAAAAAAACAACCGAGACTTGTTTGTCTATGCTCTTAACCGCGACTTAAGAGTAATATCCCTTTAGTTTCATAGTTAGTTCGTTCATAAATCACAAAATCATAAAAAGAGTCCGAAACAGCCACAAGAATCACATCAAGTGGTATCAGAGCAAGGCGGCTGTACTTGCACGTGAGGCGCGTGGATTGTCCAAAACGTGATTTGTTTGGCTTGTTGGAAAGCTAACTTATATACCTACGTTGTGTCAAAATTTCAAATCAATCCAATCAGTAACGAAGTCGCAACTGAAGCAAAACATCCTAGCGTTACCATGGGAGAAAGGGAAGGCAGACAAACGGATGGATGCCATGTTGGAGGCCCTTCAAAAACAAAGGCGAATCTCTCCAAGGTGCACTCTCTCTATTAACATTGGATGCTGTCAATAGTAAGAAGGATGAGGCACGAACATCAAAGGGGGAATCGATTAAACTTGGGGATCTTCCTAAGTTTGATGGAGCACTAGATCCGGAGGCCTATTTGGAGTGGGAACGAAAGCTTGATAGACACTTTGATCACAAGGGCGTGACTGATCATAAGGCATATACTTATGTCGTGCTCAAGTTGTCTAAACTTGGTTCTCTTTGGTTTGACAACATGCAGATGAGGCGAGAAAGAGAAGGGAAGGATAAGATCAGTTCATGGGATGGCTTGAAATTGAAGATGAAGAAGCGATTTGTCCCAAGGACTTATAAGCAAGATTTGTTCCATAAGTTTAACACTTTACAACAAGGGACCATGGATGTTGAAGGGTACATCAAAGAGTTTGAGAGTTTGTCCTTAGCGTGCGATTGCAAGAACGTGGAGGAACAAAAGATCTCAAAGTTTCTTGTGGGATTGAACGTAGAAATTAGCAATAGAGTGGAGTTGCAGCCCTTTTTTTCATTTGATGAGGTGTGTGAATTGGCTGTGAAAGTGGAGAGGCAAATTAAGGCCACCAAGACTCGATCTTTTAAGTCTTCTTTCAATCCTAAATCTGAAACAACGTTTTCTTCACCAATGTTGGAGGCTTTAGATAACGGTAAGTCTATTACTGCATCGGTGGTGGGGGATTTGAAGACAAAGAAAGGATCTTTGACCCCGGGGCAGGTGATAATGAAGGCAAAGCAGTGTTTTAAGTGTCAAGGACATGGACACATAGCTCGTCAATGCGCTAACATGGTTCTTGTTTCGTCGGAAGAGCATCACGCACTTTTAATGGAACCGTAAGAGGAGGAAACGAGATTGTTGGCTGCTAATAAGTCTTCTAATGACTTTGAGGAGATGGAGGCTGCCTTGTTTAGCACTAATTTGGTGCATCCTGAAGAGGAGAGGAGGAGTATGATCCTTAGGCGTGCTTTGGTGGTGCAATCTGTCGAAGAGGATGAGCATGAGCAACGTGAGAATCAATTTCAATCCCGGTGCTTGATCACTGGTAAGACGTACAAATTTATTATTGATTCGGGTTCTTGCACTAATGTCGTGGCTCAATCTGTTGTGAGTTCATTACATATACCTACGCATATACATCCTAGGCCTTACAAGTTAAGTTGGTTGAATGATGATGGTGGTGTGTGGGTTAATAAGCGTGCGTTGATAGGCTTTAAGGTAGGAACGTACATGGATCAATTGTGGTTTGATGTTGTACCTATGAGTGCTTGTGATTTATTGCTTGGGCGTCCATGGCAATCAGATCGCCAAGTGATACACCATGGTCGAGATAATATCTATTCGGTGGTGAAAGATGGGGAACGTTTTGGTCTCAAGCCTTTACCTCCCAAGCGTAAGATGGTGCCTAGGGTCATTGAAGTTGAGACACAACCGAGATAGGGCTGCTGAAATTACGCCCAAATCAGATGGGAATGTTGGCCATGTGTGCATAAGTTCGTGTAGGGAGGAGGAGCTAGATGCCGCAAATAATAAGAAGGAACGACGAGCTAAGTTGCTGCACCTTCGTCAAGATCCGCATCTAGGTGAAGGGGATTACGTTTGGCTATCACTTTGTGCTTTAAAACCGAATTTACATCACAAGAATGATGAACCTATGGATGAGGGGCCGTTCAAGATTGTGAAGAAAATTGGCTATGCAACGTACAAAGTCCTGTTGGGCAAGGGGGTGTGCGCAACACTTGGGAGTGCTGATCTTGTGCTGTGTTTGGAAGACCCTTGAGGACAAGGATTGTTTTCAAGAGGGAGAGGATGATCCATATGAGCTATGGTCATTTTCTATAAATCCTAGTTCTGTTAGGATTCTTATGAAGTTTCCTAGTTCTGTTAGGAAACTATGTGCTTTATTTGCTTAATAACTCTTTAATTTAGGTGTTTGCATGATAAAGGGATCCAATTATGTTTAGGAGTCTAATTCCCTAAGTCATAGTGTTTGAGTTTGCTTAGAAGTCTTTATTTTCTATCCTAGAATAGGCGTGTGATGATAAGGTTGGTTGTTAAGTTTTTTAGCATGGTTAGGAGTCCTAAACTAGATAAGAATATGCATAGTTATCTTGTTTGGCGTGTGGTGCTTAATTAGCTTAACTATGAGTCTTTATTAAATATCTTCTTAGTTGTTAGTGTGTGTTAGGAGTTGTTTCAAGCGTGTATTTATATGCACGAGCTTCATTAATAAAATCAGTTTTGTTGAGTAAAAGAAAGTGCGTAATTGCATGTGTTGAGCGTTAGCTAACAATTGGTTTCCGAGTAGTAAACCAAAACAAACAACCGAAACTTGTTTGTCTATGCTCTTAACCACGACTAAAGAGTAATATCCCTTTAGTTTCATAGTTAGTTCGTTCATAAATCACAAAATCATAAAAAGAGTCCGAAACAGCCACAAGAATCACATCAAGTGGTATCAGAGCAAGGCGACTGTAACGGCACGTGAGGGCTCGTGGATTGTCCAAAACGTGATTTGTTTGGCTTGTTGGAAAGCTAACTTATAGACCTACGTTGTGTCAAACTTTCTAATCAATCCGATCTGTAACGAAGTCGCAGCGAAGCAAAACATCCGGCGTCACCATGGGAGAAAGCGAAGCAGACAAACGGAGGGATGCCATGTTGGTGGCCCTTCAAAAACAGTGCGAATCTCTCCAAGGTGCACTCTCTCTTTTAACATTGGATGCTGTCAATAGTAAGAAGGATGAGGCACGAACATCAAAGGGGGAATCGATTAAACTTGGGATCTTCCTGAGTTTGATGGAGCACTAGATCCGGAGGCTTATTTGGAGAGGGAACGAAAGATTGATAGACTCTTTGAACACAAGGGCGTGACTGATCATAAGGCATATACTTATTCCGTGCTCAAGTTGTCTAAACTTGGTTCTCTTTGGTTTGACAACATGCAGATGAGGCGAGAAAGAGAAGGGAAGGATAAGATCAGTTCATGGGATGACTTGAAATTGAAGATGAAGAAGCGATTTGTCCCAAGGACTTATAAGCAAGATTTATTCCACAAGTTTAACACTTTACAGCAAGGGACCATGGATGTTGAAGGGTACATCAAAGAGTTTGAGAGGTTGTCCTTAGCGTGCGATTGCAAGGACATGGAGGAACAAAAGATCTCAAAGTTTTTTGTAGGATTGAACGTAGAAATTAGCAATAGAGTGGAGTTGCAGCCCTTTTTCTCATTTCATGAGGCGTGTGAATTGGCTGTGAAAGTGGAGAGGCAAATTAAGGCCACCAAGACTCGATCTTTTAAGTCTTCTTTCAATCCTAAATCTGAAACAACGTTTTCTTCACCAAAGTTGGAGGCTTTAGATAACGGTAAGTCTATTGCTGCATCGGTGGTGGGGGATTTGAAGACAAAGCAAGGATCTTTGACCCCGGGGCAGGTGATATAGAAGGCAAAGCAGTGTTTTAAGTGTCAAGGACATGGACACATAGCTCGTCAATGCCCTAACATGGTTCTTTTTTCGTTGTAAGAGCATCACGGACTTTAAATGGAACAACAAGAGGAGGAAACGAGATTGTTGGCTGCTAATAAGTCTTCTAATGACTTTGAGGAGATGGAGGCTGCCTTGTTTAGCACTAATTTGGTGCATCCGGAAGAGGAGAGGAGGAGTATGATCCTTAGGCGTGCTTTGGTGGTGCAATCTGTCAAAGAGGATGAGCATGAGCAACGTGAGAATCTATTTCAATCCCGGTGCTTGATCACTGGTAAGACGTACAAATTTATTATTGATTTGGGTTCTTGCACTAATGTCGTGGCTCAATCTATTGTGAGTTCATTACATATACCTACGCAAATACATTCTAGGCCTTACAAGTTGAGTTGGTTGAATGATGATGGTGGTGTGTGGGTTAATAAGCGTGCGTTGAAAGGCTTTAGGGTAAGAACGTACATGGATCAATTGTGGTTTGATGTTGTACCTATGAGTGCTTGTGATTTATTGCATGGGCGTCCATGGCAATCACATCGCCAAGTGATACACCATGGTCGAGATAATATCTATTCGGTGGTGAAAGATGGGGAACGTTTTGGTCTCAAGCCTTTACCTCCCAAGCGTAAGATGGTGCCTAGGGCTGTTGAAGTTGAGACCCAACCAGATAGGGCTGCTGAAATTACGCCCAAATCTGAGTGGAATGTTGGCCATGTGTGCATAAGTTCGTGTAGGGAGGAGGAGCTAGATGCCGCAAATAATAAGAAGGAACAACGAGTTAAGTTGGTGCACCTTCATCAAGATCCGCATCTAGGTGAAGGGGATTACGTGGCTATCACTTAGTGCTCAAAAACTGCATTTAGATCACAGGAATGATGAACCTATGGATGAAGGGCCGTTCAAGGTTGTGAAGAAAATTGGCTATGCAACGTACAAAATCCTGTTGGACAAGGGGGTGTGCGCAACACTTGGAAGTGCTGATCTTGTGCCGTGTTTGGAAGACCCTTGAGGACAAGGATTGTTTTCAAGAGGGAGAGGATGATCCATATGGGCTATGGTCATTTTCTATAAATCCTAGTTCTGTTAGGATTCTTATGTAGTTTCCTAGTTCTGTTAGGAAACTATGTGTTTTATTTGCTTAATAACTCTTTAATTTAGGTGTTTGCATGATAAAGGGATCCTATTATGTTTAGGAATCTAATTCCCTAAGTCATAGTATTTGAGTTTGCTTAGAAGTCTTTATTTTCTATCCTAGAATAGGCGTGTGATGATAAGGCTGGTTGTTAAGTTGTTTAGCATGGTTAGAATGGGCTTGAGGAACTCAAATACTAATTCTAGTGATGTTAGGAGTTCAATTATCATTCCTATTCATCATTAAACTCTATTTGAAGCCCAATTGTCTTTTCCTAAGCCCACAAAAAGGGAAACGATAAATACCCCATAAAACCCCAAATTTTCCCCACAACTATTTTCTCTCTCCTCCTTCCTCCCTCATATTTCGGCTCCCTCTTCTTTCGTTTTTCTTGCTCAGTTTTTGCACTGCTTCGGTCCTCCTTGTTCCGGCCAGCACCGTCCGAGCACCACCACTGTCGGCGTCCACCAGTCGCCTGCCGCCGCCGCTGTCGTTCTGCTTGGCCGGCGTTCTTCTTCCACTCTTTCCTTTGCTTTGATTTGTTTCTTTTCTTCCTCCTTAAGTTTTCTTCAAATATTATATTTTTTGGTTTGTTTTAATTAGTTTATGTTTAGAAGTTATAAGTTGGTGATTTATTATTGAATCTAAGTTATATAAAGTATGTGTTGAATGAAAAAAAATTCAGATTTGATTATTATATTTAAAATAGGGTTTTAAAATATCAAAGCATGGATTTTTAGGGTTTAAGAAATTGGAAAATCATAGTAGCATGTTATAAACTATGAAATTGATTTAAATTTTGAATCTAAGCGTGTTTAAATATGTTTAAAGGGAGTTTTAGTAATTTATAAGTTGCACGAATTTTAGAAAGGTTGTTATTAATGGAGTTTTATGGATTTTCATGACTAGTATAGTGGTACTATACTAGGAAGGATGGGTAATTGAAGTTTTAATGATAAAAACAAACTTTAAATATTTTTCAAGGGGATTTAAAGTATTTTCAAGTTGCTGGAATTTATTTGGAGTATTGATTATAAATTCTATTGGTTGTGTTAGGCGGAGAATTCTATCTAGGCGACTTTTAAGTTGGTTAAAGTGGCATCCCAGTTTGTCTACACAAGGTACGTACATACCTTTGTGTTGCTTGAGATAGTATCATGATTTAAGGAAGGAAAATTATGTAGTATCATGTATAGGAACTATGTTGAGTTCATATATGATATTTATTATGTTGGATTTTGCATGTTTTATGTTGTGGTGTAGACATGTTGATTATGAGATTATATTATGAGATTTATATCATGTTTGTATGGAAAATTGATGCAAGCATGTTGGTTGGGAACTTTAATTTATTAATTCACATGGGGGAATTAATATATTTATTAGATGGATCATGATTGAGTCATGTGTTCCCTTATATTATTATTTTCACTGCTCTATAAGGACTGTGGGCCTTATTTGGTAAGTTGATATTTCTTACCTTTGAAAGGTAAGTTGATTGTTGGCTAGGCTCAACAAATAAGAAAGATTGGATTAAAAAGGAATTAATCTTGGGTTGTAAGTTGTATGATCACTTATTTAATCCTAAGATAAAATGGAGTAATATTGTGAATGTGTGGTTATATATTATATGTGTTGCTTGTGTGTCATAACAAGTAATAATTGGTAAATCATTTAAAGTGAAACTTGATAGCAATAAGCTTTAGACTGGTGCACGTCTAAAGTGTTGGACAATTAGGAGTTGGAGTACATGGTGGTAGCCCATGGCTTTTTCTGGGTTTCGGGTTGATCACCATTCCTATTTTATTAAAAGGCTCCTCGATATCGTAGGTCAATTAGGAATACGGAGTCGCGCCCGTATTTCGTCTTCCAAGGGGAAGGCTGGGTTAGATGAGACAACTCGGTCCATTGACTATTCCATTTAAAGTAATAAGAATGTTGTAAAAGTTTAGTTCAGTAAAAGTTATCTGCAAGTTATTATACTATTATTTATTCCTGCTTACTATTTCTTAGTATCATGTTAGGATTGTTTACTTGTTAAGTATGTAGTACTCAGCTTTGCTGATTACGTGCTTTTGTTTTGTATGTTGATCATGGCTTTGCCTTATTGATCCTGTGATGACCCATTTCGGTGAGTAGTCTCTTGGGATCAATAGTGCATTGTCTATCTACAGGTTTGAAGATGATGCATCATTGGGATCGGGTTTTTGGAGAGCTTGTGTAGTTCATATTTTGTACTCTTGAGTTATACTTTTCATAGTTGGTTTGATTTGGTTTTAAAGTTGACTTTGGTTTTGTTGATTAGTTTGGAGTTGACTTATTGTTGACTAAGTTTTATTTATAAAGTTTATTATTATTGTTTTCCGCTGCAAAATTCTAAATAAGCCGATACGTTTTCACACGGGCGATAATACTTTGATAATTCTCTATTATTTATAATAAAAAGGTATTTTAGAAATCAGAGAATTATTGGGGTGTTACAAAGTGGTATCTAGGAGATAGGAGACTGTGTTTCTCCTTCTGATTTGATAGAGTCTAATCTGGGAGACCTAGATGTAATTCTAGGGATGGATTAGCTAAGTTTATACAAGGCCAAAATAGACTGTGAAGTTCAATAAGTAGTTTTAAAGAATCCGTTGGGAAAGTTGACCTCATATAGACGTTTTGGGAAGTCCAAGAACTTTGGGGTTATTTCTGCAATTCAAGTGAAGAAGTTGATGAAGAAGGGGTGTGAGTTGTTTTTCTGTAGTGTGCAAGATGTGAGTAGAGACGCTTGTGTAAATATTGAAGATGTTCCAATCGTGAATGAGTTTATGGATGTGTTTCCAAGTGAGATTTCGGGTATGCCGCCTGCTAGAGCCGTTGAGTTCACCATAGACTTAGTTCCTGGAACTGCACCTATATCTAAAGCACCCTATAGAATGGCACCTCCGGAGATGAGTGAATTGAAGACGTAGTTGCAAGAGCCGTTTGATAAAGGTTATATTAGGCCTAGTGCATCACCTTGGGGAGCTCCTGTGTTGTTTGTTAAGAAGAAAGATGGGAGTATGAGGTTGTGTATCGATTATAGGGAATTGAATAATGTAACCATCAAGAGCAAATATCCTTTGCCTAGGATAGATGACTTATTCGATCAATTGAATGGAGCGAGCGTGTTCTCGAAGATTGATTTGCGTTCGGGGTTATCACTAGTTGAGGGTAGCTGATAAGGATATACCTAAGACTGCGTTTAGGACTCGTTATGGTCATTATGAGTTCACTGTAATGCCTTTTGGGTTAACCAATGCACCTGCCATATTTATAGACTTGATGAATAGGATTTTCCATGAGTTCTTAGATAAGTTCGTGGTTGTATTCTTTGATGATATTCTGATCTATTCGAAGAATGAAAAAGAGCATGATGAGCACTTAACATTTATATTAGGGACGATTAGGAGGAATCAATTGTATGCCAAGTTATCTAAGTGTGAGTTTCGTTTGGAGAAAGTAGCATTTTTGAGAGATTTCTCGAAGATAGCGAGGCCGATGACCAATTTAATGAAAAAGAAGTCAAAATTCGGGTGGAGTGAGAAGTGTGAGGAAGCTTTTCAGATTTTAAAAGAACATTTGACTTCTGCACCTGTTTTAACCCTGCCTGATGGGAATGAGGGATTTGAGGTGTATAGTGATGCTTCAAAGAATGGTTAGGGATGTGTGTTACAACAGAATGGGAAGGTGACCGCGTATGCGTCGCATCAGTTGAAACCTTATGAGGCTAATTACCCTACTCATGATCTAGAGTTAGCTATTATTGTGTTCGCCTTGAAGATTGGGAGACACTACCTGTATGGGGTAACCTGTAAGATCTTTACCGACCATAAAAGTTTGAAGTATATTTTCACCCAGAAAGACCTCAATATGAGGCAGAGAAGATGGTTAGAGTTGATAAATGATTATGACTTAGACATCCAATATCATGAAGGGAAAGCAAACGTGGTTGATGATGCGTTGAGTAGCAAGTTGAGTCATAGCATGAATGCCTTGATAGTTCCTGAGGAGTTGTGTCGAGATATGCAAAGACTTAGCTTAGAAATCTTGAATCCTGGGGAGATCGAGGCAAGACTGAGTGCTTTGTCATTGGGGTTGTCAATTTTCGACGAGATCAAAGAGGGTCAAATTGGGGATGAGCACCTAGAGAAGATTAAGGAAAAGATGGGCCAAGAAAAGGAAGTTGATTTCAAGATTCATGATGATGGTAGTCTGAGGTTCAAGGGGAGGTGGTGTGTACCACAAAAATGTGATGAGCTAAAGAGACGTCTTATGGATGAGGGCCATAATACACCGTATTCCGTGCACCCCGGGGGGTGACAAGTTGTATAAGGACCTTAAACAGATCTATTATTGGTGGCCAAACATGAAGCGTGAGGTTGTTGAGTTCGTATCTAAGTGTCTAACCTGTCATAAAGTCAAGATAGATCATAAGAGACCCATGGGGAAGGTTCAATCCTTAGAGGTTCCTGGATGGAAGTGGGATTCCATTTCAATGGATTTTGTGACTGCTTTGCCTAAGACAAGGAATAGCAATGATACCATTTGGGTTATCGTGGACCGTCTGACGAAGTCGGCCGTTTTGATTCCAATCAAGGAGACATGGAAGAAGAAGCAACTTGCAAAGACGTATGTTAAGCATGTAGTGAGATTGCATGGGGTTCCAACCGATATTATTTCAGGTCGTGATTCGAGATTTCTTTCGAAATTTTGGCAAAAGGTCCAGTTAAATCTTGGGACAACATTGAAAATGAGTACTGCCTTTCACCCTTCGACCGATGGCCAGACTGAGAGGACTAATCAAACTATGAAAGATATGTTGAGAGCATGTGCTATTGATTTTCAGGGTAGTTGGGAAGACCAATTAAATTTGATTGAGTTCTCATACAACAATAGCTATCATGCGAGTATTAAGATGGCATCTTTTGCGACATTATATGGAAGGAAGTGTAGAAGTCCCATTTGTTGGAATGATTTTAGTGAGAACATAGTATTGGGGACAGAATTCATTGAGGATATTGTCAAGAATGTGAAGTTGATTCAGGCTAGAATTCAAGCTACTCAAGATAGGCAAAAGACTTATGCCGACTTGAAACGAAGAGAAGATGAGTTTGAAGTAGGTGATAAAGTGTTTCTGAAAGTATCACCAACTAAGGGTGTGATGATATTTGGGAAAAAGGGCAAATTAAGTGCCAAATATGTAGGTCCATATGAGATTCTACAAAGAATTGGGAAGGTAGCTTATAGGTTGGCTTTGCCAATGGAGTTTGAAAAGATGCACGATGTGTTTCACATTTCCCAACTCAAGCGTTATATCCCTGATGAGCATCATGTCTTGGAGCCTGAGAGGATCCAGATTGATAGTAGCCTCACATATGAGGATAGGCCTATGAAAATTCTTGATAAGAAGGTACGTAGTACACGCAATAAGGATGTCAATATCGTGAAAGTGCTTTGGTTAAACCATGAGTCTGAAGAGGCGACGTGGGAAGCTGAAGCTGGACTGAAGAAGAAGTATCCAGAATTATTCCTTGAGGTGAGTTACGAGGGCATAACTTGTTTTTTGTAAGGGGGGTAGAATGCGATAGAATTTCGCGCTTTTTACCTATTTTTATGGTATTTTTATGCATTTTTATGCTTATTTTGGCGATTTGCACATGTTGGTGCAAAATAAATAGATTCTCTGCATAAGAAAAGGTGTTCATGAGTAACACAAGTGATTTTAAGTTGGCAAAAGAGTGCACATGAGTGGCACAAGTATTTCTCCAATGGGAGTTGAGTTGAAAAACTTAAGAAAATGTGTGAGTTTCGTGTCAAGTTTCGAGACGAAACTTCTTTTAAGAGGGGTAGACTGTAATCCCCCGTAATTTTATGAATTTTATAAACATATTTTAATATATAGTTATTTATATTTTAATATATGTAGCATTTAAATAATTTCATATTTCAAAGGTTGACTATTTGAAGGTCAAATGAATTATTTTAATAATTTATTCAAGTCAAATATTTATTAAGTCATGCTTTGAAAGTACTTGAAATATTTGAAGTACCTATTTGGATTTGAAAAAGGAGTTTAAATGGGCTTGAGGAACCCAAATACTAATTCTAGTGATATTAGGAGTTCAATTATCATTCATATTCATCATTAAACTCTATTTGAAGCCCAATTGTCTTTTCCTAAGCCCACAAAAAGGGAAACTATAAATACCCCATAAAACCCCAAATTTTCCCCACAACTCTATTTTCTCTCTCCTCCTTCCTCCCTCATATTTCGGCTCCCTCTTCTTTCGTTTTTCTTGCTCGGTTTTTGCACTGCTTCGGTCCTCCTTGTTCCGGCCAGAACCGTCCAAGCACCACCACTGCCGGCGTCCACCAGCCGCCAGCCGCCTGCCGCCGCCGCTGCCGTCCTTCTTGGCTGGTGTTCTTCTTCCCCTATTTCCTTTGCTTTGGTTTGTTTCTTTTCTTCCTCCTCAAGTTTTCTTCAAAGATTATATTTTTAGGTTTGGTTTTAATTAATTTATGTTTAAAAGTTATAAGTTGGTGATTTGTTATTGAATTTAAGTTATATAAATTATGTGTTGAAAGAATAAAATTCAGATTTGATTATTATATTTAAAATAGGGTTTTAAAATATCAATGGATGGATTTTTAGGGTTTAAGAAATTGGAAAATCATAGTAGCATGTTATAAACTATGAAATTGATTTAAATTATGAATCTAAGCATGTTTAAGTATGTTAAAGGGAGTTTTAGTAATTTATAAGTTGCTGGAATTTTAGAAAGGTTGTTATTAATGGAGTTTTATGGATTTTCATGACTAGTATAGTGGTACTATACTAGGAAGGATGGGTAATTGAAGTTTTAATGATAAAAACAAACTTTAAATATTTTTCAAGGGTATTTAAAGTATTTTCAAGTTGCTGCAATTTATTTGGAGTATTGATTATAAATTATATTAGTTGTGTTAGGCGGAGAATTCTCTCTACGCGACTTTTAAGTTGGTTAAAGTGGCATCCTAGTTTGTCTACACAAGGTACGTACATACCTATGTGTTGCTTCAGATAGTATCATGATTTAAGGAAGGAAAATTATGTACTATCATGTATAGGAACTATGTTGAGATCATATATGATATTTATTATGTTGGATTTTGCATGTTTTATGTTGTGGTGTAAACATGTTGATTATGAGATTATATTATGAGATTTATATCATGTTTGTATGGAAAATTAATGCAAGCATGTTGGTTGGGAACTTTAATTTATTAATTCACATGGGGGAATGAATATATTTATTAGATGGATCATGATTGAGTCATGTGTTCCCTTATATTATTATTTTCACTGCTCTCTATAAGGATTGTGGGCCTTATTTGGTAAGTTGATATTTCTGTACCTTTGAAAGGTAAGTTGATTGTTGGCTAGGCTCAACAAATAAGAAAGATTGGATTAAAAAGGAATTAATCTTGGGTTGTAAGTTGTATGATCGCTTATTTAATCCTAAGATAAAAAGGAGTAATATTGTGAATGTGTGGTTATATATTATCTGTGTTGCTTGTGTGTCATAACAAGTAATAATTGGTAAATCATGTAAAGTGAAACTGGATAGCAATAAGCTTTTGACTGGTGCACGTCTAAAGTGTTGGACAATTAGGAGTTGGAGTACATGGTGGTAGCCCATGGCTTTTTCTGGGTTTCGGGTTGATCACCGTTCCTATTTTATTAAAAGGCTCCTCGATATCGTAGGTCAATTTGGAATACGGTGTCATGCCCGTATTTCGTCTTCCTAAGGGAAGGCTGGTTTACATGAAACAACTCGGTCCATTGACTATTCCATTAAAAGTAATAAGAATGTTGTAAAAGTTTAGTTCAGTAAAAGTTGTCTGCAAGTTATTCTACTTGTATTTATTCCTGCTTACTATTTCTTAGTATCATGTTAGGATTGTTTACTTATTTAGTATGTAGTACTCAGCTTTGCTGATTACGTGCTTTTATTCCTTATGTTGATCATGGCTTTGCCTTATTGATCCTGTGATGACCCATTTCGGTGACCAGTCTCTAGGGATCAATAGTGCATTGTCTATCTACAGGTTTGAAGATGATGCATCATTCGGATCGGGTTTTTGGAGAGCTTGTGTAGTTTATATTTTGTACTCTTGAGTTATACTTTTCATAGTTGGTTTGATTTGGTTTTAAAGTTGACTTTGGTTTTGTTGATTAGTTTGGAGTTGACATATTGTTGACTAAGTTTTATTTATAAAGTTTATTATTATTGTTTTCCGCTGCAAAATTCTGAATAAGCCGATACGTTTTCACACGGGCGATAATACTTAGATAATTCTCTATTATTTATAATAAATAGGTATTTTAGAAAAGAGAAAAATATTGGGGTGTTACACGCGTGTCCTTTCGCCTACCACGTGGGCCTATAAATACGGGCTGATTTCCAAAATCAGAGGGGGCTTCGAATTATTATTTTACGAACACAAAATTCTCTCGAATACTTCGAATACTATTGCGAATCTCAAAAATACTTCAATCTTTCAAATCAATTCCTATTACTGATCATACTATATTCCTGGTTCCACGATTGCTCCACCTGAAAGTCGTTACGCTCTTCGATCTAAACCGCATAGGTATAATACTGAGGATCCTTGAATAATTATATTTTATATTGAAGTTACTAATAATTTTTTGGCATGATGTAGATCTTTAATTGATAATCGTGTAAATTCTAACCCTTTTATTATTCTTGTATATAATATTCCTGATTGTTTTATTTGTCCTGCATGCTTTTTATCACCCACATGTTATTATTGCTAAACAAGACCTAAAGAAATGTTCTAATAAATTCAGATAAATTGGACAACCTGTTAGGAACCTTGTAATATGATTGCTTAATAACTTGTCACTAAATAATTAGTCTTTTTATGTGTTTCCTGAACCAACCTAAATTAATTATTTTTTAGGGTGCTTTAAAACGTTATATGATTATTCTTTTGCATAAAATCTGTTATGAATCGATATTTAGTAATGGCCAGCAATGGGCAAACGTGGTTCATTATGACCATATTTGTACCCTCACCCCCAAACTCGATCTATGGTTCATTTTGACCATCTATGGAGTCAGGATGAGGAAATCTACATTGGACAAGTCCCTAAGATGTCCCTACAGTTCAATATCCAATTAGGTTTATAAGTTTTCCTCTAAAAATTTGTTGGCTACTTCAAAAACATATTTTTAATAAAACCTTCACAATGCGGTAGTCAAATATAATACGCGCTCACACCGCGTGTAGGCATATAAGAAGAAGGATCCTACTAGGCTAGTACCTCTCGCAGGTCAACCAGCCGAGCTACACAGGTCAACGTTTGAGAGTAGGGGGATATAAGAGAATCCCTACTCCCAAGCACAAGTAGATAGTGGGGTTCGAACTTGTGATCTTAAAGTCACAAGGTGAGTTCCCCACCACCTCCACCAAGCAAGCTTGGTTAAATGGTAAGATAACTTGCCCTACCGAACAGGAACCTCGCACAGTCAATCGGCCCGGGTTAGCAAGGCTAGACACTTTTAGAGTAGGGGGAGGGTAAGGGAAATCCCTACCTTCAAAGTACCCCTTGTGGGAATTGAACCCCAACCTCATGGTTGGAAGGCACAATCCCAACCACTAGGCCACTATATGATGTCAACTAAACTAGCAGAATACAAATTCTACTAGCGATTTGAGTCACGGTGCTAAGAATACATGAGTATTGCTAATCTCACATCGAGTATATATACATCAGACACTACATGCTACAAACGAAGGATTAGTTAAACTTATAACATTAGAAGTAAAAAATAATCATCTCCCCAAAGAATGGCGCCAAAATTAATACGTGTCGTTTACCGTATAAAATTAAAAACCTATTTTTAGACCTCAAAAATATTAACAAGTAGAGAAGGATAAGAAAGGATTGATCCCACGGAGAGATTACTTACCTTCACACACTCAAAGTTTAACTAAAATCAATATCAATCACATTGATAAGTTAGACTATGCAATTATATATTTACACTATTTACGTAGATTGGGGAAGGGGGTTGGAGATAATATTAACTAATAAAACTAAGTAAGTGACAAACTAATCTACTATTTACGTATGACGACATAACCAAACCGACTCAATTCCATGACTATTACTTAAATTAATTAAGTGATTAGTCATAATATTTGACTAACCTTGAAAATATAACCAATAATAATTAATATACTAATTGTAGAGACTTTAGTAACAAAGACTCCCTATCTTCCCTTACTTGAAACCAAACTTGAACTAAGCCTAAATTGATTCTAAACCAATCTAACTTAAGCAAATATGATCACAACTTTTTATAATTTAGAATTGGCAAGCATTATAAACTAGGAGACATCATTAGTCCTAATTAATTTAACCACATAAATGTTTAGACTAATTAGTGTGAAATCACTCTCTAATTTATGCCATAACCATAATTGCAGATTCAATATGAATTAGGGCCTACTTACCGTATGATCTAAACTAAGCCAAGCCACATAATTACCAATCACTCATAATTATACTATGAAAGCTAACAACCAAACTCATGAATTAGTTTTATTAAATAGCAACAACATCGCATTCAATAAGAATTAAGATTTCAACAACAATTAATTTAACCATAATTTTGTGCGATTTCAACAACAATTAGGATTTTGTCAAGTGGGACTCCCAAACTCATGTAACATTGCAAATTATTAAGGCTTGATATTTTCTCTTTTCTTTTTCTTTATCTACTAATTGTCTTTTGCATACTTGATTAGCTTGGGGTTCCTTCTAAAGTAAATATTATTACCCGTAGAATCACCAAATACTAATTAGGCTAATTCAACTAATAAAATATAAGACTCGGACAAATAGACTTATAATTATTAAAAGCATATAAAAATCCTATGATAATAATTGAATGAGAACTAAGAAACTAAAACTAAGGAATAAATATATATAGCAAATAACACACTTATCACTTTGATTTCTCATCTATTCATTTCCATTTTATTGTTGATTTCTTCTTGTTTTCTCTATTAAGTATCTTTAATCTCTAGTTTAATAGTTTTAGCTTACTTGTTCTTCCTTTATTCCTCATTTTCATTTGTTTTTCAATAAATTAGTGAATTCTTCTTGAATGCTTGTTTTGTTTGTTTGATCTTGGATTTTGATTTGGTTTTGCTTTCTTTTGAACTTGTTTAATCAAGTTTAATGATGATTAGTGAGTAGATTTGATGCTAGGAGTAAGGTGATTCCCCTAAGATGAGTGATTGAAGAAACTTGAGATGAAGTAACTTCGATCTTGTGATTAAATTGATTAAATGATAGATTTTCATGAGTGTGCATGTTTTAGGAGTCACCAACCTAGTGATTGCATATTCATGGAGTGTAGGTCATGTATGGCATGAGAACGTGTACATGATTTGCATCATTCTTCTTTCATTTGAGATTCATGCTCTTGATTGCTAGATTGTAGTCAGAACTAGGTCTAGGATTTAGTAGCACCTTCATGATTGTTGAGCTTCTATTGCATATAGTCATTGTATGATAGTTGCTAGTGCATTCCCATCTACCCAATTGCTTAACCTAGGTGTGGATTCCAATTCCCCTAAAACTTTCCCTATTTGCATATCCTAGCTTTACTTGTTTTGATTTGTTATTTGAAAAATTGACAGAAACAGTCTCAACTATTGGCGTTCCTCTATTTTCAGTCCCAACATTTGATTAATCTTTAGTGGTCCCAACTTTGGGGTATGTTTTGCAAAAGTGGTCCTAGCAGACAAATGACCTTCTACAATAGGCAAAACGTCCAAAACCACCACCCCTTTCCTCCCCCACACCCAAAAGTTGGCCAACTACCTCCTTGCTCCCCCACCCCCAAACTGCCACAAGCAAGCAAGCCAGCTAGCCCACCCCTCCTCTGCTAGTTTTTTTCTCATTAGAAAAATATGTTCATAAAAATGAATTCCTTAGTTCTTTTTCAATGCTCGAGGGAAAAGCTCAAAAGAAGAGATTTTTTTACTGATAACTTAAAAAATCCAAGATGAAGTCATGAAAAAAGAAGGTTACTTATTGAAAGAGGATGACATGCTCTGAAGGACAAAAATTGTGAATTCCAAGCAACAAAAACACTTCATGTGTAACCACAACTATTACTGAATTTACTTATTTCAGCAAAAAAAAAAAGATTTCTCAAAATCTAAGTTAAATCTTGAATTCTAAGGCTATGTTTAGTTCACCTTAAATTTACTGATCTGAACTAATCTGATCTGATCTGAACTTATTTTTTCTGATCTGATCTGATCTGATGTGAACTGATCTGATCTAAACTTATCTTTTATAAAACATATAATTACTAATATTATTATTACTTTCTATTTCATTACTAGTATTACTATTACTATCATTTTATTACTATGCACAACTTTCAATAATAATAATAATAATAATAATAATAATAAATAATAATAATAGTAATAATAATAATATATAATAATAATAATAACAATAATAATAATAATAATAATAATAATAAAAATAATAATAATAATAATAATAATAATAATAATATAAATAACATCATAATAATAATAACAATAATAATAATAATTGTTGTAGCCTAAAATATCAACGGCTCTCTTGGAGACACATGGATCCATCAGGACCATACACGTGTCCCATTGGGCGGGCGCGGATGTGTCGTCGTTGTGCACCGCACCCGGCCAAAGATAAAATTTCTCCTACTCTCTTCTACACTAAGGTAGTATAGTGGAAGTAGGGGTCGTATCCACAGGGAAACAGGGACGAGTTTAGTACTCAGCGTGATTCGAAACCTAGATTAAGCTAAGGGCCGAGAAACCTAATTACAAAAGGGGGGGTTTCAAGTATATTATAAACAAACTAAAACTAACTAGCAAGTAAATAAAATGAGAAATCAATATGGGAAGATCTTGAATTCGATTAACATCCACTTCAATTCATTATCGATCATCGAACCTCCACTCTAATTATTTCCATAATTATCTATTGTCGAGAATAAATCTCGTGTTCTCCTTATTCTTAGTTGAATAGCACGATCAGCGTGACTATAAAACCCTAACTAAAGGATAACCTAGTCCGATCTGCGTCTAAGTTCAATCCAATAGCAAAGAATAAACACAGAGAACCAATAGACGCCCTAATGTCATACACGCGATAAACATTCAACGGTTGATTCAATTTTTCTAAGAACTAACCAAGATGATCAGCATCTAAATTACTCCCTAGTTTGCTACCAATTGATAAAAGAATAAAACAATCCGATTCTATTCTTAAATCTAGCATTAGATTAATCACACAATCAAACTAGTAACGTTCCTAGCATAATTATGCAATAATCATGGAAAGCAAGCATAGAAATTGAACCATAATCAAGGAAAAGAGAAAGAGAGGAAAGATCTCACAATAACGGTTGAAGCTTCATGTTAATTGATCCAAGAACAGTTCAAGCTACAATCCGAGAGCAAAAACCAAATCCATAATTGAAATCCCAAAAAACTAAACTAAGAATTGAAAACTAAAACTAAGAAATGAAAAACAAAGAAAAGAGAAATGAAGAACAAAGAGGAACGAAGAAGGAAAGATGAAAAGAGAATCATGAAGAAGGAAGGATGAGGAGAGGAGCTCTCCCCCTCAAGCTTGCCACTCCAAGATCTACATTGCAGCTCTCCTCTTCGTCCTTCTCTTCGTCTCCCCAAAAGTTAGGTTTTAGGAGCATTTAAACCCCGCACAAAATCGTGGCCCCAAGCCGACTTAAGCGTCGCGAGTCGCGACACCGATCGCGAGTCGCGACGAGGACTCTGTCTCCCTGCACAAAATGGCTGGCACGCAGGTCGCGAGCCGCGACAGGCATCGCGAGTCGCGAGGAGCAGGGGGTCGCGAGGTGCGACATTCCTCGCGAGTCGCGAGCCTGGGCGATGGGCGCTGGGCAGTGAGCGCTGGGCTGTGCGAGCGCCGGGCGTGCGGGTGTGCGGGCTGCTGCGCGATAGGCGCCGGGCGTGAGCGCTGGGCCGTTGCTTAGTGGGCGATGATGCTGGCTCGGCTGGGTTGACGGTGGAGCGTAGCTTGCGGTGATGCTTGGGTTGCGGTGATGCTTGGGTTGCGATGATGCTTGGCTTGCTCGGCTCACATGCATTTCACCTTGGAAGCTCGGAATGCATGACATTAACACAACTTATCTCGCAAAACTCCGAACTTCCGCTAAGGGTTAAATAAAACACGAATGTTAACAATTACAATCAAACCCTTAGCAAAGTGCACCCAAAATAACGTATACACAACGTATAACTTGGGCGTATCAAATACCCCCCACACTTGAACTTTACTCGACCTCGAGTAAACTCAAAATGAGGGTCACCAAATAAATCTTCACCCAAATTATCAACACCATCCTCTCTCTCCACCAACAACATCATCATCACATCTTAACGAAATACTTGGTCAAAATCTAAACGTAAGGGATAATGATTCCCCCACACTTAGCTTCAAGCTACTATCGAAATACGTACGCGACAACAATAATCACCAAACGACAACCAAAATGTGAGCTCAAATCCTGAAGGATCTCAAAGGAGTTGAACTCACTCCAACGCCACCATCAAAATGACAACTCGCCTAAAACCTCAAAAGACAAACTACTACTACTACAACCAAACTAGATAAGCAAGCCATGGAACAAAGACAAAAAGGGATAAATTCCATGCTTACTCCCAAAAACAAACAAACAACCAAAAGAATGTGAAAGCCAAAACAAAACTCCGCAAAATCAAGGATGGATTCACCAACCTTACCCGAAAACGCTTTCCACCTTATGACACCATCTCCGCAAATGAGTTTTCCAAATACAACATTCTCTCTTAATCTCTCATTTTGCCTAGGAGCCCTTTCGGTTTTCATCCTAGCTTCACACATTTCTTTTTCATCTCACCACCTTACCCGCTCAATATAAGCCACTTTTTTGCATAGTTTGCCCTTTCGGGTTTTCAACCTATCCGGGCCCCCAATTTTTGCCCGAGTCGCCCGCCCTTGCGGGTTTTCAACTCAGCGGGATTCATTTTCATTGTTTTTTTTTTTATATTTTTTCATATTCATTTTTTTTTTCATTTTTTTTTTCAAATAGAAATAAATACAACATAAATACAACATAGATACATGAGAATGAGAATACCCTCCCCCCTACTTAAACTACACATTGTCCTCAATGTGACGACAATTAGAAGAAAAAGTAAACTGAAAATGGGGGGAGAAAATCGAAAATCGGGTAAATCGAAGATCGAACGCTCAAAACTCATGACATACAATCCGTCAAACTCAAATTTCTTAACAACACCAACTCAAATCTCCGAAATCAACTCACAACCCTCTCCCTCAAATCACTCAAACAAATGGCAAATTCAAAAGTTTTAAATTTTTGAGATTGACACCTAGCTCAAGAGATCGAAAAGATACAACAATCTCACTCCTCTAGTGTCACCAACTCCTAGCTATTGAACTCCTCCCAACGGGTTTTCTTTTGTGGACTTGGGCTCAAAGTGGATTAAGATTTGTTGTGGTTCTTTTGAGTGGGTGGGCGGTGGGTGGAAGAAAATTTGATGTGGTGGTGGAAATTTGATGAGAAATAAAGGAAAGAAAGAAAATAAAAAGGGTCTCGGGTTGCCTCCCGAGAAGCGCTGTTGTTTAAAGTCGTTAGCTCGACTTATTACCTTAAGCTCAATCATTAGGTTGTGCTCCATGTGTGACAATGGTGGTTCCATGTCAATCTCCACTTCAAATACCTGCAAAATTGATTGACAAGAACTCTTGCAATGCATCGTTAGTACCTAGCTTACTACATCATGGTTGAGCATATAACATCGATTATATCCAAAACCTAGCATTAAGTCAACAACAAACATCAACTAGTAGTACTCCTAGCTAATCCAAGTCATGACCATTACTATAAATGTTTAAAGCTAGACAATAACCAAGATATAGAGTAAATCTTACCATAAACCGTCAAAAACTTCAATCAACCATTCTCAAGAGAGTGGCCAACCAAAAACAAAGAGCACAAGCAATACCATCCAAAAAATCACGCTAAATACAAACAAGTAACACCGTTTCCCCGGCAACGGCGCCAAAATTTGGGCGGGCGCGGATGTGTCGTCGTTGTGCACCGCACCCGGCCAAAGATAAAATTTCTCCTACTCTCTTCTACACTAAGGTAGTATAGTGGAAGTAGGGGTCGTATCCACAGGGAAACAGGGACGAGTTTAGTACTCAGCGTGATTCGAAACCTAGATTAAGCTAAGGGCCGAGAAACCTAATTACAAAAGGGGGGGTTTCAAGTATATTATAAACAAACTAAAACTAACTAGCAAGTAAATAAAATGAGAAATCAATATGGGAAGATCTTAAATTCGATTAACATCCACTTCAATTCATTATCGATCATCGAACCTCCACTCTAATTATTTCCATAATTATCTATTGTCGAGAATAAATCTCGTGTTCTCCTTATTCTTAGTTGAATAGCACGATCAGCGTGACTATAAAACCCTAACTAAAGGATAACCTAGTCCGATCTGCGTCTAAGTTCAATCCAATAGCAGCAATAAACACAGAGAACCAATAGACCTGCTAATGTCATACACGCGATAAACATTCAACAGTTGATTCAATTTTTCTAAGAACTAACCAAGATGATCAGCATCTAAATTACTCCCTAGTTTGCTACCAATTGATAAAAGAATAAAACAATCCGATTCTATTCTTAAATCTAGCATTAGATTAATCACACAATCAAACTAGTAACGTTCCTAGCATAATTATGCAATAATCATGGAAAGCAAGCATAGAAATTGAACCATAATCAAGGAAAAGAGAAAGAGAGGAAAGATCTCACAATAACGGTTGAAGCTTCATGTTAATTGATCCAAGAACAGTTCAAGCTACAATCCGAGAGCAAAAACCAAATCCATAATTGAAATCCCTAAAAACTAAACTAAGAATTGAAAACTAAAACTAAGAAATGAAAAACAAAGAAAAGAGAAATGAAGAACAAAGAGGAACGAAGAAGGAAAGATGAAAAGAGAATCATGAAGAAGGAAGGATGAGGAGAGGAGCTCTCCCCTCAAGCTTGCCACTCCAAGATCTACATTGCAGCTCTCCTCTTCGTCCTTCTCTTCGTCTCCCCCAAAAGTTAGGTTTTAGGAGCATTTAAACCCCGCACAAAATCGTGGCCCCAAGCCGACTTAAGCGTCGCGAGTCGCGACACTGATCGCGAGTCGCGACGAGGACTCTGTCTCCCCGCACAAAATGGCTGGCACGCAGGTCGCGAGCCGCGACAGGCATCGCGAGTCGCGAGGAGCAGGGGGTGGGGGGGGGGACCATCCCTCGGAGGCCGGGGGCCTGGGCGATGGGCGCTGGGCAGTGAGCGCTGGGCTGTGCGAGCGCTGGGCGTGCGGGTGTGCGGGCTGCTTGGCGATGGGCGCTGGGCAGTGAGCGCTGGGCTGTTGCTTGGTGGGCGATGACGCTGGCTCGCTGGGTTGACGGTGGAGCGTAGCTTGCGGTGATGCTTGGGTTGCGGTGATGCTTGGCTTGCGATGATGCTTGGCTTGCTCTGGCTCACATGCATTTCACCTTGGAAGCTCGGAATGCATGACATTAACACAACTTATCTCGCAAAACTCCGAACTTCCGCTAAGGGTTAAATAAAACACGAATGTTAACAATTACAATCAAACCCTTAGCAAAGTGCACCCAAAATAACGTATACACAACGTATAACTTGGGCGTATCAAATACCCCCACACTTGAACTTTACTCGACCTCGAGTAAACTCAAAATGAGGGTCACCAAATAAATCTTCACCCAAATTATCAACACCATCCTCTCTCTCCACCAACAACATCATCATCACATCTTAACGAAATACGGTCAAAATCTAAACGTAAGGGATAATGATTCCCCCACACTTAGCTTCAAGCTACTATCAGAAATACAGACGCGACAACAATAATCACCAAACGACAACCAAAATGTGAGCTCAAATCCTGAAGGATCTCAAAGGAGTTGAACTCACTCCAACGCCACCATCAAAATGACAACTCGCCTAAAACCTCAAAAGACAAACTACTACTACTACAACCAAACTAGATAAGCAAGCCATGGAACAAAGACAAAAAGGGATAAATTCCATGCTTACTCCCAAAAACAAACAAACAACCAAAAGAATGTGAAAGCCAAAACAAAACTCCGCAAAATCAAGGATGGATTCACCAACCTTACCCGAAAACGCTTTCCACCTTATGACACCATCTCCGGCAAATGAGTTTTCCAAATACAACATTCTCTCTTAATCTCTCATTTTGCCTAGGAGCCCTTTCGGGTTTTCATCCTAGCTTCACACATTTCTTTTTCATCTCACCACCTTACCCGCTCAATATAAGCCACTTTTTTGCATAGTTTGCCCTTTCGGGTTTTCAACCTATCCGGGCCCCCAATTTTTGCCCGAGTCGCCCGCCCTTGCGGGTTTTCAACTCAGCGGGATTCATTTTCATTGTTTTTTTTTTTTATATTTTTTCATATTCATTTTTTTTTTCATTTTTTTTTTCAAATAGAAATAAATACAACATAAATACAACATAGATACATGAGAATGAGAATACCCTCCCCCCTACTTAAACTACACATTGTCCTCAATGTGACGACAATTAGAAGAAAAAGTAAACTGAAAATGGGGGGAGAAAATCGAAAATCGGGTAAATCGAAGATCGAACGCTCAAAACTCATGACATACAATCCGTCAAACTCAAATTTCTTAACAACACCAACTCAAATCTCCGAAATCAACTCACAACCCTCTCCCTCAAATCACTCAAACAAATGGCAAATTCAAAAGTTTTAAATTTTTGAGATTGACACCTAGCTCAAGAGATCGAAAAGATACAACAATCTCACTCCTCTAGTGTCACCAACTCCTAGCTATTGAACTCCTCCCAACGGGTTTTCTTTTGTGGACTTGGGCTCAAAGTGGATTAAGATTTGTTGTGGTTCTTTTGAGTGGGTGGGCGGTGGGTGGAAGAAAATTTGATGTGGTGGTGGAAATTTGATGAGAAATAAAGGAAAGAAAGAAAATAAAAAGGGTCTCGGGTTGCCTCCCGAGAAGCGCTGTTGTTTAAAGTCGTTAGCTCGACTTATTACCTTAAGCTCAATCATTAGGTTGTGCTCCATGTGTGACAATGGTGGTTCCATGTCAATCTCCACTTCAAATACCTGCAAAATTGATTGACAAGAACTCTTGCAATGCATCGTTAGTACCTAGCTTACTACATCATGGTTGAGCATATAACATCAGATTATATCCAAAACCTAGCATTAAGTCAACAACAAACATCAACTAGTAGTACTCCTAGCTAATCCAAGTCATGACCATTACTATAAATGTTTAAAGCTAGACAATAACCAAGATATAGAGTAAATCTTACCATAAACCGTCAAAAACTTCAATCAACCATTCTCAAGAGAGTGGCCAACCAAAAACAAAGAGCACAAGCAATACCATCCAAAAATCACGCTAAATACAAACAAGTAACACCGTTTCCCCGGCAACGGCGCCAAAATTTGGGCGGGCGCGGATGTGTCGTCGTTGTGCACCGCACCCGGCCAAAGATAAAATTTCTCCTACTCTCTTCTACACTAAGGTAGTATAGTGGAAGTAGGGGTCGTATCCACAGGGAAACAGGGACGAGTTTAGTACTCAGCGTGATTCGAAACCTAGATTAAGCTAAGGGCCGAGAAACCTAATTACAAAAGGGGGGGTTTCAAGTATATTATAAACAAACTAAAACTAACTAGCAAGTAAATAAAATGAGAAATCAATATGGGAAGATCTTAAATTCGATTAACATCCACTTCAATTCATTATCGATCATCGAACCTCCACTCTAATTATTTCCATAATTATCTATTGTCGAGAATAAATCTCGTGTTCTCCTTATTCTTAGTTGAATAGCACGATCAGCGTGACTATAAAACCCTAACTAAAGGATAACCTAGTCCGATCTGCGTCTAAGTTCAATCCAATAGCAAAGCAATAAACACGAGAGAACCAATAGACTCGCTAATGTCATACACGCGATAAACATTCAACAATTGATTCAATTTTTCTAAGAACTAACCAAGATGATCAGCATCTAAATTACTCCCTAGTTTGCTACCAATTGATAAAAGAATAAAACAATCCGATTCTATTCTTAAATCTAGCATTAGATTAATCACACAATCAAACTAGTAACGTTCCTAGCATAATTATGCAATAATCATGGAAAGCAAGCATAGAAATTGAACCATAATCAAGGAAAAGAGAAAGAGAGGAAAGATCTCACAATAACGGTTGAAGCTTCATGTTAATTGATCCAAGAACAGTTCAAGCTACAATCCGAGAGCAAAAACCAAATCCATAATTGAAATCCCTAAAAACTAAACTAAGAATTGAAAACTAAAACTAAGAAATGAAAAACAAAGAAAAGAGAAATGAAGAACAAAGAGGAACGAAGAAGGAAAGATGAAAAGAGAATCATGAAGAAGGAAGGATGAGGAGAGGAGCTCTCCCCTCAAGCTTGCCACTCCAAGATCTACATTTCAGCTCTCCTCTTCGTCCTTCTCTTCGTCTCCCCCAAAAGTTAGGTTTTAGGAGCATTTAAACCCCGCACAAAATCGTGGCCCCAAGCCGACTTAAGCGTCGCGAGTCGCGACACTGATCGCGAGTCGCGACGAGGACTCTGTCTCCCCGCACAAAATGGCTGGCACGCAGGTCGCGAGCCGCGACAGGCATCGCGAGTCGCGAGGAGCAGGGGGTCGCGAGGTGCGACATTCCTCGCGAGTCGCGAGCCTGGGCGATAGGCGCCCGGCGTGGCCGAGCGTCGGGCCGTGCGAGCGCCGGGCGGCGTGTGCGGGCTGCCGCTGGCGATGGGCGCCGGGCGCGAGCGCCCGGGCATTGCTTAGTGGGCGATAACGCCGGCTCGGCCGGGTTGACGGTGGAGCGTAGGTTGCGGTGATGCTTGGGTTGCGGTGATGCTTGGCTTGCGATGATGCTTGGCTTGCTCGGCTCACATGCATTTCACCTTGGAAGCTCGGAATGCATGACATTAACACAACTTATCTCGCAAAACTCCGAACTTCCGCTAAGGGTTAAATAAAACACGAATGTTAACAATTACAATCAAACCCTTAGCAAAGTGCACCCAAAATAACGTATACACAACGTATAACTTGGGCGTATCACCCATTAGAGGAAGTAAAGAAAAGAGGTTTAACCATTGGGTTTTACCCAGATGAGTGTAACTGCTCACCTTTTGGCCCAAAGGTTATTTAGAGCCCAAATCCCTATAATGGCTGCAGGTGATTGGTTGATGATCCATCCCCAATCATACCCTGGCACGTGTCATGATTTGATTACCTAGCCAATTAAGTTCCCCTATTCTAGGGTAACCCAAAAGGGCAGCAGTCATATCACAAACATTATAAATACCCCGAAATCGGGAGAAAGAAAATTCAAGGCAAACAAGCTGTAAACTTACTCATGGGAAATACTCTCTCACTTTCTCTCTCTATCTCTACTTTTTCCTTCTCACTCCTGATATCTGACTTAAGTTTCGGAGGGGGAGCCACCACTCAAACCTCCAGGGTGGGTCCCTCTTTTGCAGGATCGGGAACGGAGCTCAGGTTCGAATTTGCCAGATTCATACATCGTTGCACAAGTCCCCAAGTGAAGAACATCTAAGGGAAAATAGTTTACTCTGCACCCAAAGAGACTAAACATTTGGCGTCGTCGTGGGTAGACGCAACGATGACTGATCACACCGTCCAACGTGGCTAGAAATCGAAGTTTTCAGTTAATGTTGAATATACAAGTAGATCACGAGAGACCGCCTCGAGGAAGGGATGGACTTCCGTCCATCGTCAATGTCCTTGGAGAAAGCCAACAACCTGTTATTCAGGAGAATCTTGAACGTCGAGTGACTGATGCCATCAAGAAAACGTCTTGAATGACTTTCAGACTAAGATGGCGACGTTGTCCAGGGAAGAGATCAAGAACAACATGATGTTTTTCCAAATCAACTCGGAGCCAACGGCTAACAATCCAGCTCCTCTTAGGGGCGTTCTCAAGAGAATCGTCCGAGGTTCAAGTCGACATGTTCGTCGGGAACCCTCTAGAAGAACAAACTAGAGAAAAGCAGCCAAAAGGTAGTGAGCAGCGAAGAAAGATGGACTGGAACCTTGGTGGTTAGGACCCGGGACAATGTTCGTCGAAATGGGCACCGAATGGAAACTGATGCCAGGGTAGAGGCAAAGAAAGCTGTTGCATTACAACGGTCGGTCACAGGATCTACACCTTATTTGAGAGACCCCCCTTTGAGGATACCATCGAGAACAGAAGGAAGAAGTCTGGGTCCTTCTCTTGTTCGTCCAGGACAAGAGAAAACGGTGGTTCAGCAATGGATTACAGGCGTCCAACCCCTGCAAACACTTCATCTAATCCCGTGTTGAAAGAGTTTCGTAAGGAGTTCATACCCATTGAGGGACAGCTGGGAGCCCTCCGGATCAATTGGCCAGCCCCATTCTCGGCCAAGATCATGGAGGCGCCCCCTTCCCAAAGGTAAAACTCCCTACCATAGAGCCTTTTGATGGAACAACCGATCCGGGACGATCACATATCCGCTTACAAGCATCGGATGTACGTCCAAGCAAAGACATGATATTACTTGGTGTAAGAACTTACACTACAAGAAAACCGGATTTAGCGACCGACCTAATCGGTCGCTAAAACAAGTAAATCGGTCGCTAAACTGAGTTTGCGACCGCCGGAGACCAATTTATGGTTGGTCGCTAAAAGGCTAGTCGCAAAAATCATATTAGCGACTGATTTTGGGTTAGTCGCTAGCTTTGCGACTGATTAGCGACTACTTAGCGACTAACTCATAAGAGACCAACTAGGAGGTGGAGACTACATTTAGCGACTGACGCATGCATATTAGCGACTACCGCGGTAGTCGCAAAATACCAAAAAAAAAAAGAAAAAAAAAAAGAAATCAACAACAAAAAAATTGTTGTTGATTTCATTCAAATTAATAATATAGCACAACTTACTTGATTATGCTACCAATTAATAGTACCAATATTACTTAACAAGAATCATAATATTATAAATAAATAACATAGAAATTTTGTCCATCAAATATAAATTACAAAACGGTCAAATTCTACTATATACAAATTAAGTATTACATATTCACAAGTGTAAGTAAAAATAACTTTTGAATATACAATAAAAAATTACATTGTTGTAAGTAAAGCTTGTGTCTTCATATATACGAGAACCAAACCTGGAAAAGAAAAAAATGGAAGCCCGATTAAAGAAGCAAATTACTGCAAAGTTTATGGAACATTAGAAACACTTACATGAGGACGAACCAGCATGCTTGATGCAATTTAGATCTACGCCACAAATCATGATCTACAAAAAATAAAAAATTTGATACAACCTCACGAATTGAACCAGCAAACTTGATGCAATTTAGATCTAAGCCACAAATCATTTCAAGGTCAACACTTACCCACAGAGTTCAACATTTCAAGGTCAACTTCGTGCAACTTAGTTTTAGTGATAGAATACGTATCACTTCTCTATCTAAAATTTACAGTAACTTCTACTAGAAAACAAAAATATCACCTCTTATGGAAGACAACAATTAATCCAGATAGAAAAAAGGAAAGAAATAACAGAAAGAAAGTAACCTACACTACTGGCAAGAAACACCCCACCTCTTAGGGAAGACACAATCTAGAGGTTCACAAATAATATGAATATGTAGTATACAACAACAATAATGAGAACTATACATCAAGCCCCTATCAATAATGAAACACAAAGTTTATAATTCTTACCTGGGATAAAAGAGCCTTTGACAACTCCAAGGGATCAATAGATGACTAAATGCAGGAATGTAATTGCCATTCTGATATCCAGCTAGGAAATGATAAGTAGCTTGACCAGGAGAAAGCTTTGATATAGCAGGAAGGACATTGGCACTACTACAAAAAGGGGCAAAGATAACTGTTAAATAAGGCTTTACATAACACTTTTGAGGTGTTTTCCAAGTCAGTGTAATGTAAAGTAAAGATAACACATGTTGATGTTGTTATCTTTGGTATAACAAAGATAACGCATAATGCAAAATTTGGATACAAAAAATCAAACTTAAGTACAACAAATTCTTCACTTGTCAACTTCACTAAAAAATCTTCAACTATATCTCTGCAACAACAAAGAAAAGAGCGATTAAATACGCACAAAGCTTCATCAATATAATTAACAAAAAATATCAAATCTATACGAAATCAGAAGAAAAAAACTAAAAAAAGGAAAAAGATCAAGAGAAATACACCATCTGATTCATTAATTTCAGATCAACATAAAAAACCAAGACTCGTGAGAGCGTGGCTCCGCAGACCAGAGAGATGAATTCGTCGCTTGCAATCGGAGCTCCGACGCGGCTTATGGAAATAGCAACACCGCTTAGAAATTTCTCTCTTAAATTTATTGCATGTCATAATCTCGCAAAAAATTTTCACAAATGATACCAATCAATTTGGACCGAAACCGACCATGATTCCAAAACTTCAAAAACTTAGGTTGTTCAATTCAATAAAAAAGCCCTAAAATCTAGTGATAGAAAGAAGAATTGGAAGAATTACCATGAGCCAAATAGTGATGATCAATTCGATTCAATGCTCGCACCTCTATCAACAAATCAACAAATGAAGTAATAATAACCTAACTGCAATCGTCGGCATAAGTTCATCACAGAAGAATCCATGGTTTTAGGAGGAAATTGAAATTTGAAATAGGAGAGAGAAAATCAGAGAGATGAGAAAAATTATTTGAAGTTTGGGTCAAAACTCGGAAGAATAGGTACCGATATAGAAAAATGGTGAACGGAGGCTAGAAGGGAGAGATCGGAGAAAATGCCATTTTCTAGGTGCTTGTCTTTATTGTGCGGTTGTACTTATTGCGTCAATTGAAGGAAAAAAATGTTTTTTTTATTGTTTCTTCTTTTGAGGGGGAGGAGAAACTGCAATGCATAGATAACAGTTTATCAATTAACTGTTAAAAAAGAAAAGGTAAAGTTTGAAAAAGGGAGAAAAGAGAACAACTAAATTACTAACTGTTAAGTTTATTGTAACTAAGATAACAACTCTCAGAATAGCATGTTAATTCATATTATAGATAACACTTGTGAAATTGACTGTTAATATAGTTGTGTTATCTTTGCCAAAAATTGTAGTAGTGTGGAGCTGATTCCCAAAAAAAGTATGACAAAGCACTTATTGAAGAGATCTCAAGGACATATACACTTGAAAAAACTCTATGGGCATTGGCACATGTCATTATTAGGCATAAGAATATTGCATACAACTTTCCTTATTATGAGCTAGTTTGTCGATTCTGTTCATATTCATTGTTCAGAGGACAAGAATATGAAATGGATATTTAACCAAGAAAGAATTGGTCATACTATTTGACTTTTGTTTAACATACTGTTTGATTTTAATTGTTCACTTATCAAACTGAACCTTGGCAGTCTCATGTTGTTTAAACATGCAAGGATTACAGCAGCAGGCAGTTTGTATAAGCTTGGTTCGAAATAAGGGTCCAACACCTGCCAACAAAGAACAACTCGCCAACGTCGGCAAGCAGAAAATATGTCCATCAGTATAAGAACATAAAACAAAGTCTTAAGAGAGCTCCTCCATCGGTATAACCGTATAAGAATATAAAACACTAAAACAATATATAACTAATCCATGGGCAAATTTACTAATAAGAATAAACTAGAATGAAGAGGCTAAGACCTAAATTTTGAACTTCAAAGCCAAAGATGTAACATATAATTACAATCATCAATAAATAAGACACGCACATTGAAATGACTCGATAGACAGATAATATATCTTTCTAAATATAAGAGTAGCTAAAACAAATAAGACACTAAAAGAATCCACAAATCATAAGTAGTATAACAATATAATCACAAGCAGAATCAAGAAATTCTTGAAAGCATAAGACTATAAAAGGCATAAGTAATGACATGCTGTGTTTTTCAGGGGGCCAAATTGACTAATGCTAATCCAAAGGGAGCAAACCTTCAGCAAGATTATCTACGGCATGTCAATCTTCGAGAAACAGTGAGTTTACCGAATTATTCTTTTTGCAAATATAAATCACCTAAGACATCTAGTTAAAAGTTCTTCTCCTACGAACGAAAACAACACAACTTAAACGAATTGTCATAAAAAAGCAATGAAAACAACATCAAGGCATCATATCTAAAAAGTGACGAAATCAACAACAAACCCTATAGTAGTTTTGAAAACAAAAGCAGAGATCACAACACTCCAGATCCAAATCACAACGGAACCCTAGTAAACAAATTCACCTCAAACGGCTGCAATAAGCGGTATCACCGCACGAAAGTGGCAGGGCTAGATCGGGGCAACAAATAACAGTTTATGGAGCTAGCCGGTGCAATTTTGTGCAACAAG